>CM061138.1:35082369-36309671 GCA_030789695.1 Scilla litardierei
TATAATTATCTTAAAGATCCCGAGACCGCTCTGCCGTTAGTCAACTAACCTAACGGTGTATGACGTTTCCACGTGGTCTACAAGATATTTATATTTTCTAGTTTCCCTTACCATATGTTTTGCTTGAGATATATGCGTGGTTGTTTACTTTTATGCCCGTAGCATATTTAGAACTGCGTGGATGTTTAAATCAGTAAAAATGTGTTTTTCGGGATCGGCCATTGTATACCTATTTACTTTCCTTGCACTTTTATTTTCTTTTGAGAGAATTTGTAAGTGAGGAAATTTGTATTTTAAAGCCAAAGCTCGATGCAACAGCACATAGAATTGATGAAAACTCCTTCAATGGATCATGATGTCGGTCAATGTGCTTGGCTAAGTTTGCTGGACCAACCTAGCTTGACTGGGTAACAAGTGGTCCTGGCTTAGTCAATTCCCTGGCCGCGTCCGCTGGACCGCAAGGAGTCGATTCATGACTGTGTAAGCCAAAGCTCGATGCAACAGCATATGAAGACGGAGATATAGGGACCCAGTTCAGTTTGGGTTTCCAAAGTTGTATTTTTTTTTCTATTATGGACTTTAAACGAACTTTGGACTGTGTACTATTTTGGGTATCTGGCCGATCCCCGCATTTTTACTTGTTTATTTCTTTATGCATGAATTTTTGAATTTTAATTAATTCATGCTCATTTTAAACTGCGTAGATAAAATGGCAAAATTGGCAAACGTCGATTTCGAAGTACTTGACTCTGCAGGGACAAATTACCTGAGTTGGCGAGTGGACCTGAAGTTCCACTTGCGTTCGATGGCCCTCCTTGGGTCCATTTTGGCTCCTTCCTCGGCCCCCGCAGCGGCCGAAGCTTCTGCTACAACTAGCAGCAGCCCTACAACCACTGTATCAGATGTAGATAAGGCGAAAGCCATAATCTACATTAGGAAACATATCGATCGGACCTTAAAGGCCGAATACTTAACGGTTGATGATCCAAAGGACCTGTGGACAGCGCTGGAAGCTCGGTATAAACATCAAATTGATGTTATATTACCGCGTGCCAGTTATGAGTGGGAAAACCTCAGACTTCAGGACTATAAGTCCGTCGCTGAGTACAATTCTGCACTTCATAACATCACCTCACGCCTGAAGTTGTGCGGTGAAGAAGTGACAGAACATCGCATGTTGGAAAAGACATTTACCTCGTTTCACGAGAAAGATGCAATCCTCATGCAGCAGTATCGTGAACGTAATTTCACGAAATTTTCCAATCTGATCTCATGCCTACTTAGGGCAGAGCAGAATCGAGACTTACTGCTTGCAACTCATAACTTACGTCCAGTTGGCACTGCCCCTATCCCTGAAGCCCACCACGTTTCTCCCCAGAAGTGGAAAAACAAGAGGAAGGCTAAAAACACTAAAGGGAAAGCTATAATGAAGCACCAAGAGGTGCAGCTCCCCAGACAAACAAAAACAATAAGGGAAAAAGAAATTTCACTTGGAAGCGAAAGAACACCGAGCAAGTGTCACTTCCAAAGAAGAACTGGGAGGATAAATGCCATAGATGCGGCATGACTGGCCATTGGTCCAGAAACTGCCGCACTCCTCGCCACCTCCAGGATCTATACCAGGCGAGCCAGAAGTCTCTACCTGAAACAAACTTGGTGGCTGTTCAGCCGCCAACAATGTATACTGCAAAAGACTTCGAGAACGACGACCTTCTCGATTGAGCACCATCGTTTATTTATGCTTTTTAGAATTTATCTTCATCTTTTATTTACTTAAGTACGAACTTTTATTTTCGAATGAATGTTTACATTTTTGCTCAAATAAAATTTCGTTTTTGCTTATATAGATGATGTCTGAGTGCCTAGTGGACAGTGCCTCAACGCACACAATCCTTCGCGATCATTGCTATTTTAATAGCGTAAATAAATATGACGGTCCTGTTATCACAATTTCAGGACTGTCCCAAATAATCGAAGGATCTGGTGAAGCAATTATATTGCTCCCAAATAACACAAGACTTCAAATAAAAAATGCATTATTCTCTCCTAAATCAAATAGGAATCTCGTAAGTTTCAAGGATTTCCGTTTAAACGGATATCACTTAGAAACCAGAGATGAAAATACGGTTGAATATCTGTATGTAACTCGTCAGAAAGATGACCGGAAGATCATCTGCGAACGATTCAAGGGACTCCCGTCGGGTCTCTACCAAACATACATTCAACCAATAGAAGCCAATATGACTGAGCACCAGACGTGCCAATCACTACCAGAATTCCAACTCTGGCACAATAGACTTGGTCACCCTGGAACAGCAATGATGCGCCGCATCATCACTGAATCCCGTGGACACAAATTGAAGAACCTGAAGATTCTTCAAAAGGGTGAATTTCCATGTCTCCCTTGTTTTAAGGGAAAACTAATAACGAGACCATCCCTCCTGAAAGTGGGATTAGAGTCTCCTGGCTTCCTTGAGAGAATTCATGGTGACATTTGCGGGCCTATTCACCCCGCAAGTGGCTCATTTCGGTACTTCATGGTACTGATTGATGCATCAACCAAATGGTCTTATGTGTGCCTCTTGTCCACCCGCAACCTAGCTTTTCCAAAGCTATTGGCACAAATAATAAGGTTGCGTGCTCATTTCCCCGATAACCATATCAAGAAACTACGTCTTGATAATGCGGGAGAATTTACTTCACAAGTCTTCGAAGACTATTGCCGGGCAACGGGTATTGAAGTTGAACATCCGGTAGCACATGTTCACACCCAAAACGGATTAGCTGAGGCTCTTATAAAGAGACTCCAATGGATTGCACGTCCATTGCTTATGCAATCCCAGTTGCCTGTGGATGCTTGGGGGCATGCTATTTTACATGCCGCATCACTTATTAGGATAAGACCCTCTGGAGGTCACACTTTATCCCCGATGCAACTAGCATACGGCGCACCTCCGGATATCTCTCATTTGAGAGTGTTTGGTTGTGCGGTATATGTCCCAATAGCACCACCGCAGAGGACCAAAATGGGTCCTCAGCGTCGTCTAGGTATATATATTGGGTTTGATTCGCCCTCTATTATCAGATACCTTGAACCCCTGACGGGTGACGCATTCAAGGCACGTTTGGCAGACTGTGAATTTAATGAGAAATTTTTTCCAAAACTGGGCACACATTCTAAGAAGCCAGAAGCTTCTGAGACCATTAGTTGGGACCAGAAGTCTTTGTCCCTATATGATCCGCGTACTAATCTGTGTGAAGATGAGATCCTGAAGATCCTTCACATCCAGAATACAGTACATCTTTTACCGGATAAATTCACGGACAACCAGAAGATTGTCCGTTCACACGTCCCTGCTGCCAATACGCCAGCTAGGATTGACATCCCCATAGATGGATGCAGCCCACCGACAGCAGAATTGGTTGTACCTCAAATGAAAAGAGGACGCCCACCAGGTTCAAAAGATAAAGTTCCTCGAAAGAGGAAGACTCCTGGCGATACTAAGATTATCCCTCCACAGGATGCTGAGCTCAGACCAGCTACTTCTCCCCTCCTGATTTCCCCAGCAGAGGAAACAATAGGAGAAACATCATTAAATTTTGTACGTACTGGAGAAGTACTGGACAGAAATAGCATAGTCGTCGACGACGATTTTGCGTTCAATATTGCCGTTCACGTCACTGAATATGACGATGACGTCGAACCACGATCTCTAGCGGAATGTAAACGCAGAGATGATTGGCCAAAGTGGGACGAGGCAATAAGAGTAGAGCTGGACTCACTCTTGAAACGCAAAGTCTTTGGACCAGTAGTCCAAACACCAGTAGGTGTAAAACCTGTGGGATATAAGTGGGTTTTCATAAGAAAAAGAGATGAAAATAATGTGATCGTTCGCTATAAGGCACGCCTTGTAGCCCAGGGATTTTCCCAAAGACCGGGGATTGATTACGAAGATACGTATTCCCCGGTCATGGATTCGATCACCTTCCGATTTTTAATCAGCCTAACTTCTCTGGAAAGCCTAGAAATGCAGCTCATGGACGTTGTGACTGCATATCTATATGGCGATATAGATAAAAATATCTATATGAGACTTCCTGATGGGTTTAATCTACCCCCAGAGATGAAAGAGATACCTCGGGACGTATTCTCTGTAAGGCTACATAGATCATTATATGGTCTAAAACAATCGGGCAAGATGTGGTATAACAGACTAAGTGATTTCTTTGCACATCAAGGATTCACGAATAACGAAGTCTGCCCGTGTATCTTTATCAAAAGAACGGGAACAGGATTTGTCATCATAGCTGTATATGTAGATAACTTAAATCTCATAGGATCTCCTGCAGAGATCAAAGAGATATCTGAAAGCCTTAAACATACTTTTGAAATGAAAGACCTAGGCAAAACAAAGTATTGTCTTGGCTTACAGATAGAACACCTAAGAGGTGGAATCCTATTACACCAATCTAATTATACAAAGAAACTTCTACGCAAGTTTCATATGGATAAATGTCATCCTTTAGGTACTCCTATGGTCGTAAGATCACTAGATGTACATAAGGACCCCTTCCGGCCACTGGAAGAGGTGGAGGAGATACTGGGTCCTGAAGTACCCTACCTCAGTGCCATTGGAGCACTTCTATATCTGGCTAACTGTACGCGTCCCGATATAGCGTTTACAGTTAATCTACTAGCCAGACACAGTGCTGCGCCCACAAAGCGCCACTGGAACGGAGTAAAGCATCTTCTGCGATACCTTCAGGGTTCCATTGATCTTGGACTTTACTACCAGAGAGGTGCCTCCCCCAAATTGTTTGGTTATGCTGATGCAGGTTATCTCTCTGATCCGCACACGGCAAAATCTCAAACAAGTTTTGTATTTACCTACGGAGGTACTGCTATCTCTTGGAGATCGGTAAAACAAACCACTACTGCTACATCTTCCAACCATGCAGAGCTCATCGCGATCCATGAGGCGAGCAGAGAATGTTTTTGGCTACGCTCCGTCATCCAACACATCCTCCAATCCACTGGCCTGAAGACCAGTGATCTGGAGCCTACTGCCCTATTCGAAGACAACGTCGCATGCATTGCTCAGCTTCAGAAGGGCTACATCAAAGGCGACAGGACAAAACACATTTCTCCCAAGTTTTTCTGGACGCACGAGCAGAAGAACGACAAGCAGATTGAAGTTCGACAGATCCAGTCATGCAACAACTTAGCTGATCTTTTTACTAAGGCATTGCCTAAATGTACTTTTGTAAAGCTTGTAAAGAACATTGGTATGCGACAGTTGAAATACCTGCAAGCCTGAAGCTTGTACAGATCAGGGGGAGTAACATGTGGGTTGCACTCTTTTTCCTTAAGCTGTTGGGTTTTCCCACTGGGTTTTCCCACTGGGTTTTCCACAGCTAAGGTTTTAACGAGGCAAACACACTTACTCTGGATCCAGAAGTATCCACCCCTTGCCTCAGTAGCTGAGACCGAAGTGATGAATGTGTAAGGGGGAGTGTTATGAATGAGGGATGCCTTTGGCCTCCCCTCCTTCATTACCCATTCATTAGGCCCCCATTACTTAGAGTAATGGGGACCCTTAGTCTCCTAGAGGCTTTTGGCCTCCCCACTATGAGATATATAAATAGAGCACCATGGCTCTTAGCATGGGGACTTATTCTTAGCAATGAAATTCTCTCTCTCTCTCTCTCTCTCTCTCTCTCTCTCGAGTTCATTATCGTATAACATAAGTTTCTTTATTTTCACTTTTGACTTCCCTTATTTTAGCCATATATTTCAGAAAAATTTAAAGGTGGTTCACAGACATTTAATATGGCAGAAGAAACAACCTAAGTGGCATATTTACAAGGAGACAGTTCTAGGAAGTTGTAACGCCTTACTCCCCAAAATACCTGGAATTTCATTTTTCCCTTTTTTATTTTCCCAAGTATCTTAAAGAGTGAGAGTGATGAAAGAGGAAAAGAAAGAAAAAAGAGAAACTGAACAAGCTGGCCACTGCGCACATGCTGGGATAGTACAAGTGAAGCTTCACAGTAACATCAAAACAACCTCATAAATAATATAGATCAACAACAACATATCATATATATATAACAACTTCCATTAATATACATACTCCAAGTACATCACTATATATACACCATCATTCTTCACCTCCTAAGACAACCATGTCATACCACAACCTACAGCTCACACCAAGTGCTATACCTGAAACCCAACTTTAAGTCACCAATAACCATGCTGCCACTGCTACCTGAAAAATAGGGAGGAGCACGTCAATGCACGCCTCAGTAGGAACCAACTTGGATTTGGAACAACGTTCTAATGTTATCAATCCACAAGACAAGTCAATAGAAATAAGGCATGCAAACTAAGTAACATAATGAAAAGTAAATAGCTAAGTAAGGGGATCATACCTGCGGTCCAATGTCAAGCTGCTGCAAGAAAAGGGTTAGCAAGAATAACGATACGAATAAGCATACAACCACAATTTAAAAGGGGAATCACAAGCGTCAGAAGCATAACACAGTGTCACCAGTGAAGCAAGTAAGGGAAAAGGGAAGTGCTGCCAGCAGAAGGAGTAACACACATAATTCTTGTTTTATGATTGAATTAATTAATTGAATTAATTGGGAACTTGGGTAAATTGTGTGATACCAGGACCTGGACTTCACCCCAAATTTGGGGTGAATATAGCACATGACGCAATGGACACGGGCACTATACGCCGGGTCTCTCAGCTCCTCCTTCCCTGGCAGGAGTGAGGCTCTCCCACAATAACACAACCTCCATATATCCCCTCCACTCCCGGTAGAGGCGAGTGGGTATAAATATCACATATCACATAATCATTTCCCCCAACTTCTCAGTCCAGGCCTCATATCCACAATTTACTCAAATCCCACCTAAACCCGGGTTTTGTTAACTCACCCTCATTAGAGAGGACTGAGACATTCAAGAGTTTCATTATATCATTTTAGTAATGAAGGAGTCGTATTGCATGGTGTCACATTCCATATTCATACCAACATGGGTCATGCACCGACGTGTCATGCCCTCCATCATAGTCATATCACATATCAACGTAGGACATGCACCCAAGTGGCATGCCCTTCATCATAGCCAGTTCAATTCATCATTCATGACATATGAAACCATGCTTTTCCATGACCTCATCATTACTATTTCACAACATATTTCATGATTCACATGTTTACAAGCTCATTTCCAATGTTTCTCACTTTCATATCATAGAGGCATTTTCACGTACACGTGGTGAGCGTGACACATACACCAACAATCACATTAGAAAATCCATTAGAAACACATATCAAGCGTCTATCTTTCATGTAACAACAATAATCATGCATTATAGAGAGTGAATTAGTAGTACTACACAATTCACAACACCACTTGAGTGTTTCAGATTGCTGGAATTTGCAGAAAATGACAATACATGAGCATATATCATCAGTTTTTATTGAGAATTTGACAAAATGTCCTAAATGAAAGTTGTAGATATGTTAGTCCTGGGTTCACAGATGAAATGTCATACAAAAATATTAAGTATGTGATTTATGGTGAATTATTTAGTGAAGTCTGTCAAATCTGTCTTTCAGACAGATTTTATAGTCTGTAAAGATTGCTGTTTTGGGCATGTTTTGGCCAGAATTTCGAAAAAATATAAACTGTGATGAAAGTTTAGAAAAACTTATTAACTTTACAACGAGACCAAAAACATACAATTCCATTGTGTGTGTGCAGGTACTGAAGTCAATTTTACTAAACTGTGTCAAAACTGAAAATCAAACAGACATGTTATAAAGATGTAATTTTTGCTCCTAATTTTTGAATTGAACATATATCAAAATTTATATGATTTTTGGGTAGAACTTCAAAATCGAAAAATTTATAATTTTTTCGAAACATAATTCGAGCTACAGTAACCAGAATCAAAGCCAAAACAGACATCAGGATTTCAGAATTTCAAAGGATATCATTTTTCTAAGAATTTCAAAGGGAATTTGTGAAATTGAGCAATAGCATGTAAAATTTAACCATCCTCATCATATATTAAGTAAAAACATGCTATAAAAACTTGATAGTAAGAACCAATTGTTAGGATTCCAAATCCAAAAAGATCCCTACCTCAAATCTTGATTTTCTTCTCTCATTCTCTTTCTTTCTTCTCCACCTTCTTCCCACTTGCTACCACTTGAGATTCTTGATCTTTGTGAGGAAGAATTAGGGTTTTGGAGTGAAGAAGAAGGGGAAAATGAAGGGGATATGGCCGGCCTCCTTAGGTGGAAGAGAGCAGGAAAGAGAATTAACATGAAAAAGAAATGAAAAGGAGAAAGAAGTAGATTTTTCTAAGGGGTTCTACACACTCCTTTAGCTTGCTCCACAAGCCATGAATCACCTAAAATGACTAAAATACCCTCCTAAAAATACCTCTCAACTTCCATGTATTTAGAAGTTTGCCATTACTTTATGCACACACCACTTTAGTATGTACACTTAGCACATTTGGTCCAAATGACCATTTTGCCTCTCACCTTTCTAAAAATTTACGGGGGTTGCCATTGACCCCAAACCCTTTTTCATACTAGCATGGATCTCTCTACACACATCCATACCCATCCATGCATGCACACATGCACTACGCACACACGTCCAAAACATTCCTGTTGTTTTACACCCACGACGTCATTCGCACTTCCCCCGCATTCACATTTCGCATTCTCTTCCCTTAGCCAAATATTACGGCCCAATCCATCTTGCACTACACTACATACATCGATATCTACGTTTTTTTCATGCCTACCCATATATCGTAAGTAGAAATACCACGCGTGTTCAGTAGAATACACGTTTAGTGCTAAATAGGGCCTGACAGAAGTTAAGAAAATTGAGAGGGGGCAGATCAAGGAGATAAAACATGACATTTATGTTGGTCAACTGACACAATATCAAACAACATCAAAGTGTGCACATCAGAATATATAAAGATAATGTGCCGCCAACTAAATTAATGCAGAGTTAGGATTTTGAAAGAATCATAAGAAGCACAAGAAAGCACCACATAGTCAAAACCAAGCAATCACACAGAGAGCTAAGGATTTATACTAGTTCGGCCCAAACTATATGCTACGTCCAGTCTTCCGTTATCACTGTTTTCACTAGAATCAGATATGATAATGCAGAGAAAACACTGACTACAAATCTCCTCCAAATCAATGTATGTCTTCTCGATAAAATAACTCTAGTACTCTAGCAATTACAATGTCTCATGCACACAACCAATGAAGAGATCTTACCAGATACTCTAGAACAAGTAATAGCTCCTCTCACAAAGCTCATAGTCACCTCGAAGCACAATCGTCGCCTATCGCCGGCAAAAGATTTGCTTCCCTCTTGATCAAGACGCAAGGAATTCTTCTCAATTCTCCGCCGCATGCCGTCAAAGATGTGTCTCTATATTTATATCATAGGAACCCTTTCTAGGGTAGTAGAGGACGCTTTACATCATGCCCAACCGATTTAACCTTAATAGAAATCAACGGTCCAGATTAAAAGCTAAAATCTGGACGTATTAGATTTTCAGATTAGAAGCTAAAAGCTGGAAGCTGAAGTCTGGTCATGAGCACCCTCTCCATATATGTTGCCAATGTGCATCAAGAAGTTGTATAGCCAACGGGTGAAACCAGATATTCAACCTTTCTGGTGACGAAAGAATCATCAGACTACTCAGATAAAGATTAGACTGGCCCCAGAAATTGATCCATTCTTCCAATTTTATCCTACCCAAATCTGGCCCAAGTTTTGTTTCTCATTCAGCTTTCTTTTGGGGACTTTTGTTCAACAGTTGAGTTTTGCAAATGCACCGAGGGCAGCATCATCTTCCTTGCAGCCTACAGAACCAAATCCTTTACAGCTTCCGTTCTCTTGTCCCCCAAGTATTGCACCGTGTTGAAGTTGAGCCTCGCATCCGGTTGAGCATCCTTGAGACTTTGTGGCTAATGGTGATCGATGGATCGAGTAGTGAATTTGATGGGTTGGGCCAATGGTTACGGTTTAGCTAGGATCATTTAGCTGTGTGAGTTACAACTACAGAGAATAATAGGTATTATACTCCATATAATGCAAAGTCTCATATGCCCTCGCACATAAACGATGCATATGTGAGAGGGCATTTGTTTCATATGGCGTATGATACTCATTATTCTCCATCTTATCTTGTTGTGCTCTTCTTCTTTGATTGTGTTGTTGTTTGTGTGCTTAAATTGGGGTTATCAATCTCCAATAACAACACACTGGTAATGGTACCGAATGGCTCAAATTCCCTTTTAATTTGGGGTTATCAACAGGAAACGTTGCTGTAAATTCTTAATGCATGCCTTTTTAAACTTTGCAGAATCATTTGACATGTCTCCTTGTCCACACGTAATGTGGTCAACCTAAACTATTTCTAATTTATTAACATGCTTTCTAGTTGTTTAATATTTTAATATTCTAATCAAATAGTCTAGTAGCTTTCTCATCGGTCTCCTACTATAGAAATTGCAAATAATTTTGCCTGGCCATTGGAAACTTTACAAAACAAGACAGCATCAAAAGAAATAGGAATTCCATTCAGCGCCTTATAATCCATGGTTGGATGATTATTTTACACACATATGTTAGTATATCTGTTTTTTTTTGGCCTGCTATGACATATATACAAACATGATTTGGATCAAGATTCAATTTACCACTATTAGTTTACTATCTACAAAGCATGAGAAGTTTCTAGAAAAATCCGATAATTATTGTGTCGTGTCATGGCGACCAGATTCAACATCAAAAAATTTTAATTAACAAATCCACTCCACATTGCTAAGTAGATTGTAGAGTTGTACGTGGCTTGTCGCTAAGGGATCGACATCGCCGATGTATAGCAAGATGTTTATGCAAGCACGGTTGACCTTGCAAAAGGTTCAACGACATTGAAGAGGAGAGTTATCAACAGTGTTGGACCAAAAAAGATCAGTCAAGGGGGAAAATGTTGACAAAGGTCATGAGCAAATAATAAAGATTCTACCCATATTTTGAGTTTCATTTGTTTTCCTAATAAGTTTCGGAACAAAATTTTCTTAGATATAGTATCATATGTAATGGCTATTTATACCATTTTTTTTTCCTGCTCTAATGTTGTGTTGTTGGAACTCCTTTCGTATCAAGCACCTTGCAACTATATTCGATCTTCTCCCACATCTCCAAAAGAGAGGGAAAAAGAGAAAAGGGTTCCATATTATCCTACAAGCAATTCCCGTCATAGAACAAAATAAGAAAATATTTCAGATCTACTAAACTCCCTTAAATATTGGAAACATGCTGGAGAGCAAAATACTCACACATTTGTGCAGCAAAGGATGATGACTTGATTAACATGACCGGCGTGATGTGATTCATCAACTTTCCATTTCCCCAAGTGATGTGTTGAAGTGGAGAAAGCTGAAATTGCATGACTTTTTATAATTTATTGAATTTTAATTTCAACAGCAATAAAGGTTCTTGAATTGGAAAGACTCAATATTATCATCATGAAAATATATATATATAATAAGACTATTAGTCACAATCATTAATTTATTTTATAAGGAAAAATCACATTCTCAAACTGAAGCACATAAAGCTCAAAGCGAAGCATACAGAATTAAGCACATCTGAATATAAACAAGTATGCAAGATAAAAGGATATAGAAAAATAAACCAGACAAGGTCATCGCAAACACAGAGATTTATACTTGTTCACCCAAATCCCTGGCTACATCAAGTCCTAGGTCCCACTTGGCTTTAGCACTATTCCTCGAATAGTTTCAACACGTCCACTTCACCATAAGCCAGTGAATGGATCAACATGTCTCCACGAGACCACGCCTCTCTAATGAGAGCACCTCTCCAATGAGAGCAACACCACATCTCTTCTTGAGAGCAACACCTCCTTCTTGAGGTTTACACTTTGAAGAACAAAGATTACAACCCCCTAAGCCTTGAAGATGAAACACAATGTATTTGATGTGTGGCTATGGATTTGGGTTCTACTCTATAAGATTTGGACAATGGAAGAATAGAAAAAAGCTTAATAAGAATGAAGAAAGGAAACTATGAGCTATAGGGTTTTTTGGGCTATTTCTCTTTTTCTTTTTCTTTTTCTTCTTCATTTGATTTCCTCTAAAATGGGTTCAAAATGATCTGAGATCATTGACATATGTAGGAGATGAAAACTGGCAGAGAAAAACCTCAAAAAGCTCCTCCCAACGTCTCTCCCGTGGATAGTCAAAATAAGACCGTTGGGAGCTACCTGCAGGGCACTGGTCGACCACAGATTATCCCCGCGGGGGGTGTTTGGGGGGGGGGGGGGGGGGGGGGGGTGTGTGTGTGTGTGTGTGTGTGTGTGTGTGTGTGTGTGTGTGTGACATCTTCAAGGAATTACATAAATTCTAATGAATAGATCAAAAATAATACATCAAATAGAAAATACTCTTCAAGCTTTGGTTTGATGTAATCCATATTTTCCATCTTCTTACCATTGAACCATTCATCTTCAAATCATTGCCTTGGAGTCACACCACCATCCTTTGCTAAGATTTTCTTTAAGATCATTAGCTTTAATGCTTGAGTAAATATTGAACAAATCACTTGGTCTAATTTATTCTGTCACATTTAATGAAATTCATTAGCCCAATGTTTGTACACCATCAAAAACATGTATTGGAGTATCTAATACTCAACAAATTTGACAGAAATTGCTTCTCAGGCCCGACCATATCAACGGAAAAAACGAGAGTTCGAGCGATTAACTAAAAGATAGAAATTCTCCTTCGCTTCTTTCTGCTGTGGTAATGAATGCAAAAGTCTTTTACCATACGATGCTCGAATTTGATTTCATGCTACGTGTTTAGATTGGATTTCATTCTAATATGGCTCAACTCGATTTTACCATGTAAGGCTTGAATTGATTTTATGAATTGATTTTGCTTTACTGGGTCTCGATTGGGTTTCACCCTACCCGGGCTGAATTTGAAATTGCCATATGACGTATGATTTGATTTTGCCCTTAGACCAAAAAGGCTAACCCACTCTATCTTTCTTGATTACATAGATAAATATAAAAACAAGTGAAGTGGTGTGTAGCTGCGCAAAGAAGGATTTGCGAACTACTAGGTTGAGGTACATGTATAACAGTATCACTGATAAATGCATAACTATTGAATTTAATAAATTAAATTAGGAGATCTATTTTTTAGGAACTCATTGATATTAAGTTGCCATCCTAACTAGGAATTGGACTCAACACTCAACAGAGGCTCCTAAATAAACACACCATTCTCTCAACCTTATATAAGGGATGAAATCAAGAAAAGTAGTCAATCCAATTCAAGTTAGTTCAAGAGAATCCTTTCAAAATCCCTAGTATCTTTTATTTTTGCAATTTCTAAAATCCCTAAAACCCCAAAGTTTACAACCAAATTGCTTTGTTTCCAAGCCTCCCTTGCAGTATCCACCCAGACCCACACACAAAGCTAATGCTTTTCACAAGTTGCCTCCCACCTTTCACACCAGCCATATTCCACCTGGCCCCTTCCTTCCACAAGCTGAAACTGAGGTTCTTGAAGAAAGCTAATCAACTTTAGTGATGCTGGTGGAAGAATATCATATTAAGGGCCTGTTCTTACTTCTTTTGTAGGAAAGTATAATTGGGAAAGTTGGGGAGGGGTGAAATCTGATGAGAGAGAAATTGGTGTGTAGTGTGTTCTTTTGTTGGAAAGTGGGGTTGGATTGTGGAGTTGGAAAGTTGCGGTGGGATCCCACTCCGTGTAGTGTGTTCTTTTGGTTGAAGAAAGTTGGAGATGGAAAGTGGTGCGGGGTCCACCGAAATTTAATTAGTATCTAAACTAAATACTTAAGACTTAATTAATTAATTAATATAATAGCTAATTAATAATTAAAATAATTAATCGTATATGAAATTTGGAATCAGACGTGTAAATTGCGGTTGGGCCCACCCATTTAATGTGTTGCAGCTCAATCCGAGCTTTTGAAATGAAAAAAAAATTAAAAAAATAAGGGGTTGCGCACTGATTGGGTGGAAGAGAGAGGAGGGTCCCACATTTGTATGAGATTCTGGCGTAATCAGAGGATTTGGTTTGGATTTCACAAGACCCCAAGGGTTCCAATTTTTTCTTGCCACATCAGCATTATTTTCGAATTCAACTTGCTGAGAAAAGAACACACCAAATTTTTTTCTATTGGAATCCTATGAATAGTGGATAAACAGTAAAATTTTCAGCTTTCCCTTCCAACGTTCTGAGAAAAGAACAGGCACTAAGATCTTAAGGCAGAGAAAAGAAGGGAACTCAACCTCAACCTCAATCTCAATAAATAAATAAATGGCTCAAATTCAATCAGCCGTGGCCCTTGCTTGTGGTATGAGGACATTTGTAATTTAGGGCCTGTTCTTTTGAGTGTAAACGAGGGGAATCCCACTTTTTTCACTATTGTGAACAGTGTTTTGGGGGAAAACCGATTGGGATTCCCCAAACCCGTTCTTTTGCTTTCCCAGCGTAAAGGGATTCCCAAAACCTCTTTCCCTCTCTATTCCCCTCTAAAAAGAAACTAAAATGAGGGATTTCATGAGGAATTCATTTCCCCTCCACTTTCTCCTTCCACTTTCTCATCCAAAAGAACACAAAACAATTTTCTCTCTCTTGATTCTTTTACTCCCACCACTTTCCCCAACCCCATTACACTCAAAAGAAGATTGTCATTGTCACAAAAAGCCACCAATTTGGACTTCAATGGAGAAAGATGGGAAAATGGTTCAAATATAGGAAAAGTTGTATATGCTTTCGTTTATTTATGTCCCCTAGAAAGAGGAATGGATCAACTTGTATGCAAGTCCAGGCTGGCTTTCACCCATCCCTTGATAACTGGCCATCTGAGATATCAATAAGAAATGCAAAAGATTAACAAGAGTTTTTGTTTAGCAAATCACTCCTTGCTCTCACATAGAATTAGTTTAATGATCAACTTCTTGTATGACTCACATGAATCTCCCCAACAACTACCATTATATTTAGACAACGTACCAAAACACAACTCCCTTGCCAAAAACCTCAACTCTTCTTCCATATAAACAATAGTAACCATTGATAATGACAAAAGAAGAAGCAAACCCTTTGGTTATAGAAAGAGAACATGCCATGTAAACAATTCAACCAAAAACATCACCTCACAGTTACCATGAACCATATAAAGGTTCACATCACTACACTGCACTTCTTTTTTCCTCAACCCAACTCCATGCCATATTGCCATTCTTACAGTTGATGTGAGCTTGAGAATTCTGTAATGATAATGATGACAAGCTGAGATTTTACAATTATCTTTTACAAAAGAGGTGTGGTCTCTGCAAGCAACAAAAGCTGAAATTTATTCCCCCCCTCCTGACAAATACTTTCTCAAATCCCAATACCAAGACATGGAGAACTGTAACACCATAAGATTACCAAATTAATTGTTGTAAATAGAACTTATATGGATATAGAAAGCTATGAAAAATTCTTCTTCTTCTTCTTCTTCTTCTTCAAGTAATCCCAGTTCATTCATATAGCAACCATCGCCAACATCTAACAATGAAAAGAGCTAAAGCTACATGATAACATCGTCATCGTCCAATATAGAACCAAAAACAGAGCAAACCCAACAAAAAAGAAAATAAGAAAGAGCTAGGCAAGCAACAATCCCCCCAAAAGCTCAGATCTTTATGATCTTTGCAGCTCTGATAACAGGATTGGCCTTCGAAATCTGCTCCCTCCCGAACGCCTTGTAATCGAACGAGCAATCATGGGCGTCGGAGTACCGGTGCCGGCCGCAGAAGAGGTCCCCGCATCGGCACCGGAAGCCGGTGAGCCCGACCTTTTTCCGGCAGCTCGAGCACCGGTTCCCCGATTGAACCGAAGGCTTCGGCCCTTCTTCTCCCTCTTCCGCCGGCCTCTGTCGCTTCTTGGACTTCTTAGCTGAGAGTTCGTGTACTGAATTCATGAACATAGGCGCTTGCGATTGTAGCGATGGCGACGACGATTGGGGAGTTGGAGGGGACGAAGAAGATGAAGGTTTGAGGATCTCGGCTTCCTCTTTGTCAAGATTACAGCTTTCTTGTGCCATCTTGATTATGAAACAATTTCGGAAAACACGGGAAGACGAAGAAAAAGTTCAAGGTTTTTACCGATAGAATCGAGAAAAATGAAAAAAAAAAACCCACAGAGAACTATAAACTATTACTGATTGAGAGATCGATACATGGGGGTTTCAAAGAAAAAACAAAGAGATGATGTTTTTGTTGATGGAAATGGAAAAAATTGAGAACCCACAGGATTCAAGGCATAGAATTCGAAAAACAAACAAACAAACTTCGAGATTTTGAGGGAAGAATAAATCAATAAATTTTCGATGATACAAAGAAGAGGGGTTCGACTGGATCGAGGAAGGATGAGCGAAGAGATAAGAAATGTGAGGAAATTTTGAGAGAGGAAATAGGGGGCTTTAGCTTTGGACGATGGTTGTGGGTGGAGAGAGAGAGAGAAATAAAATATATTATTACTATAATAATAAATATGAAGATAAAATTTGATGAAAATAAAGAAAGAAAGACAGGCAGCCAGCTGAGTGATTGCTATTTAATTAACAATTAAATAATATGGAATGAAATAAAAACGAAGGGGTAGGGGACCAAAAATGACGCCCATCAATCGGAGGATCGGGTCTGATGTGGCCATTAAAAGCCCAGGATTAATGTGGGGCATGAGGATTTCGGTTTTTAAATTTTTTAATTATCTATATTAATTTGCTGTTCGAATGCAAAAATCATTAACTAAAAGAAATAAAAACTGAGAGTGCCAGCACAGCAATGATTGATTTTATTTTATTTCACGTGGGGATGTCTCCTCTCTTGTATGGACCGTCCATTTTGACGGGCCACCGGAAATTTCCGAGATTGTTTGGTTACAGCCGTTGGATCAAGATCAAAGGGTGATATTGGACTTGTAATAGACACTGACAAGTATTGGACAGCATCAAAAATATGGGAGATTTATTTAATTTATTATTTTATGTTTTTATTTTCAAGTTTGATAGGTTGTCCTCTTGAGCTGATGCATGCAGACAAAAAGCTAGGGTGGGCATTGACAATGAAGATTTAACACATCATTAAAATGCATCATTAAAATGCATATTAGTTTCTAGATCATGGAGATATGACGAATTCTATGTTTCATTTCAATTCCCTCAACTTACAAAAGAGAATAATGAGAATTGGTGCATTAGTATTAAAACTTTGTTTGGTTCGCAAGATGCATAGAAGATCGTAGATAGAGGCTATGAGGAGCCTCGTGATGAAGCTTTGTTGACTCTCTTATACTCTTATCCACCAATGTTTGGACGATGCCATATTCGAGAGAATTTCAAATGCGACCACCACCAAGCAAGCATGTGAGATTTAACAAAACTCCTACAAAAGAGTTGATAAAGGGAAAAAAAGTACGGCTTCAAATCTTACGATGAGTTTTTGAAGCTTTACAATTGCAAGAATCCAAGTTTATTGCAGATTTCCTTTCGAGGGTGTTGCCAAGTGCGATTCAAATGAATAGTCAAGGAGAAAGATGGGAGGATGTTCGTGTTGTTCATGAAAAGATTCTTCGCTCGTTGCATTCAAAGTTTGATTATATCATCGTATCCATTGAGGGGTGCAAAAATTTGGCCATTCAGTCGTTAGATCAACTCATGGGTTCTCTACAAGCCCATGAAGATAGAATGAACAAAAAGGAGGAGGAGCCAATTGAGCAAGTTCTAGACACCAAGGTCTCGATAAAGGAGGAGGATGAGCATTGGAGAAGTCAATAAGAAAGAGGACGCAGAAGATGTAGAGGAAGAGTCGGCCAAAATTTCTACAACGAAGAAAGAAGTCATCCTTCAAGAGGCAACGATAAAGGTGTCATCCTTCAAGAGGCAACGATAAAGGTAACTACTCAAGCCAAATTGACAAGTCCAAAGTTCAATGCTATAATTGCCAAAAGAATTGTGCACATTATGCTCGGGATTGTTGGAGTTCTTTATAAATGTTGAAGAGGCAGGTAATTATGTCAAGAATGAAAAAATCAGAGGCCACTTTGTTACTTGTCATAAGGGAGAAGGAAGCAAAATCAATTTATGGTATCTTAATAATGCGGCACGATTTCATATGCGCGTGATAAAAGCAAATTCATGAAGATTGATGAATCGGTGACCATGTTTGTTGTCACTTTTGGAGATAACTCTAAAGTTTCAATTGCAGACAAATGTACAATTTTAAATTCGTATGCAAAATGGTGGTCATCAACTCATAAGCCGTGGTTATTATGTGCCAAGCATGAAAAGTAATATTTTGAGTTTAGGGCAACTTTTAGAAGAAAAGAAATTATGAGGTTCCTAAGAAGAATCGTAGTCTCTTACTCCAAGATGGTAGGAAAAATGTGATTGCAAAAGTGCCTATGAAGAAAATGGGATGTTTTTGCTTGATATTCAAACTTACGTTGCTATATGCCTTAATAGTTATGTGAAAAATACTTCTTGGCTTTGGCACTTGAGACTTGGGCATGTGTACTTTGGCGGCTTGAAATTGTTGGGACGAAAAGGAATGTGAATGTGCATGCCATCTATTGACCAACCGGATCATGTGAAGAGAGTCTTGTTGTAAAACAGTATAGTATAGAAAGAGTTTTCCAAGAAAAGCGACATCAAGAGCAAGTAAACTACTCCAACTTGTTCTTACCGACGTATGTGGACCGATCAAACCATCCTCGTTTGGTGCATTTTCTCCTCTTTATTGATGACTTTAGTAGAAAAACTTGGGTATATTTCTTGAAAGATAAATCTGAAGTGTATGGTGCCTTCAAAAAATTTATAGCACATGTAGAAAACAAAGTGGTTATTATATTAATGCCTTGAGATCAGACAGAGATAAGGTGAGTTTACTTCTAATGAGTTTAGTGAGTTGTGTGAATTCTCAATATCGCACGAAGCATTCCGAATTCTCGTCCCTCGTTGGTGGACCAATACCTTTCTTGGTTTTGTTTTACTGGCTTGCGTCCTGGAAGTATCGGCAACTGCTGGCCCAGTGCTTGAAACCAGCATTTACAAATAATCTCATGCAGAACAAACTTTAAATACATGCAATAATGGAGTCAATAGCAATTTTCCATTACTGTGCAAACTACTTAAAAATGCATGCCGCTCACATATGTCATACCTCACTTTGCTCAACGGCAAAAAGAACAGCGAGTGCTAGAAACACCACATGAATATTTTCCAAATTTAGACCAAACAAACCTGCCAAATCTATGTCCAAAACGTCAAAGCTTTCCCAGTAATAGGCTTGTTATGTTTGCATAAAAGACATGAAAAAGGAGGCACTTTTAAAAAAGAAATGATCAAGAGGCAATGACGAAACTATTTCTACAGCTTATAAGGTATAAAGGATTGAAATTAAATAAACTGGATATTAACAATTTCATGTTAGTATAACAGCTTTGTGTTCAAAAAATATACATCAAGAACATGGGTTAAGAAAAATTCGTTATACTCGGGGTAGGAAATCTGTCAGGTAATTTGCTCGGACTGCTATTGTGGAGGGGCTCTTTGTTTTGGGTATATGCTGCACTTCTGGAGACTGCAAGTTGATTTGAAACAAAGCAACCAGCGCCGTTATTGTTCTTGCTGATGTGCTCGCACTGCCAGCACGAATACATCTTCCAAATTAATTTGGTGCTGCAGCTCATCTCCCGTGCCAGTAACTTGTAAGCCTGGTTCTCACACAGCTCTTCTTCCTTATGTATCATCAGTTGCATTGGTACTAGCCAAAACTCCTCCGCATGTTTGCGTAGCTTCAAAATGTTTCACACCATAACCTCTCCACTCAATAAATCATCATGGAGTTGTGCTTGCAGCTTTCGTGTTTCCAAAACTCTTTGCAGCGCATAGTGGCACCTGGAAACATTGAAATCAGCCGGAAAAAATATGTATGTTAAATAGACAGGCAGAGATATACTTTAATCACAAGTCGGTAAGTTACTATAAAACCCAAACTGAGATATGTGTGGCACTTGGTAGTGAGATAAATCTACTTGTCTAGCTGGTTACAATACTATTGCTGCATTAGTTGCATAAATGAAAACTAACAATGTAAACGGGAATTTACCTCCAAGGTAGATGATCAAGGAACATGAAAGGCGAAACGACAATATCCCTGAAGCATTCCCTGTTCGCTAGAACAGCTTTATAACCTCTCCCTTTGTCACAGCATAACCAGTTTTTCCAATTGGTTGAGGTGCTTCTCTCTTCTGGAACCATGTGAATGATGAGTCCTGCCAGATACACCTCTGGCACTTCTTTGATTGACAAATCAACAGGTGTTGAAGTATCAGCTACAGCTGTTTGACTCTTGAACGAATCATCAGAACTTTCAATAAGTTTGCTCCCACTGCATTCATGCGAACCATCTATCTGAAAGTTTGAGTAGTTATAACCAGTGCTGTTCTCGTTTACATATTTAGTGTCTGTGCCATTAAAGAGAGATGATTTTCCATGGTATAGATCTGGTCCTTTTTCAGACAGCTTCCGGTGCTCTGATGTAACATCATCCATTACTTGTGTCAATGCGCATTGATCAGAATTGTTCGATATGCAAGTAACTGCATGGCCACAGAGAAACACCCCTCCGTTAATAGTGTTCTTTGCGGTCCTCCTTTTGTGGACATGGTGACCATCATCCCATATACCTGGATTTGTAAATGCCGGGGAAGTGGGAGGCTTTTCGCTCTGCACGTTCTCTGGGCATTTTCGCAAATTTAAAATTCTCCGAGCAAGTTTGCTTATTATTGCCGAATCAGCTGAAGAATTATCTGAGAGAGCAGCAATTGCAGCCGCACGAAGCCTAAGGATCGAGTTTATGGAAAGTCGTGCAGAAAATTCATCGTTATATACAATGCTGTGAGGGTAGAGAAGGGTTAGTAATGCAGGTGGTAAAAGAAATGAGGGCACCATAACACAGGAGGAGTTGCATTAGTCAGACCTAGTGACAAAATCTGAGCATGCTTCAGCTGTGACCAAATCCACACAAGGAAGTGCTCCATACGCATAAACATGTAGATATGGGTATCTAGCATATAGCTGCAAACATAAAGAAGTGCAAACCCAGATTACGAAGAGCAACCAACCAGAATAAAATGACTGGTATAAGTAAATTGGCCAGAATAAGATGATGAGTTGTATAATTAAACAAACATTTCATAATAAAAGAATGCCTTAAATGCAATGCAATTTTTATTTTGTTAGTTGTCAGCAAAAAAGGAATATCGTAATGACACTGATTTTCTTACAACAATTTTGTATTAAAAATAATTTTTTTAATTATAAGATACTTGTTGATTCCTAGAATTTTTCTACGATATTTTCACTTGACCCGCTTCATTTTTAACCCAAATCCTACTTGTTATCATCTACCCCTTTCATAAATCTGCCAAAACCCTAATCAAATCTTCATTAATCTCGACTCTCTTCGCTTCTCAGCTGCCGACCGACTCTATCCTCAATCACTGCCCGACTCTCTCTCCCTCAATTCTCTCATGAAACTACCCACTATCTCACCTCTCTCTAATCCCTCTAAGTACTTCGCCTTCTCCTTGTGTCTCTCTCTCCCTTCTGCCCATAATCTATCTCCCATGCGTCCTTTCCTCCTCGTTCCCAACTAATACATCTATATCACCCTATTTAAGCCCTAATCTAATATATCTAACCCATCTCCCTCCAGTCATCGCTATCTCTGATCTCCTACTTAGCATCTCTTTTTCTCCTCGCCTCTTCACCTGATCGACGATGATAGCAGTGGTGGCGAGATTGTTTTCAGTGTCAAGCTTTGGATTATTACCCTTTGTGACTTTACCCTTTGTGACTGTTTTGCCTCAATGATACTTGAATATGTGTTTAAGGCTGCCGAGGGCCTTGACTTTACCATTTAATGGGATGTTACATTCTGTTCTTGTTCTTGCTGCTCATGTTTTGGGATGCAGATCAGCCCCTTGGGTTGTTTTGCTCAATTTTGATCCTTGTTGATGTCTTCTTTGCATTTTTTTTAGGCTATTTTACCTATGCTGCTCAATACTGCCCTGTTTTTTTATCCTTGTTGATCCATGCTGCTCTATGTCGTCTCTGCTTGCTAGCTGTTGGCCTGTTTTGCTCAAGTTTAACCTTCTACAGAGGTTGCAACTCCCTAACTTGATTATTATTGGCTTGTTTTGATTCGATTTTATATATTAAGGTTATTAGCTGCATGCAACTGAAGGTCAAAAAGGTCAAGAGGGCCCGACACAGACCAAAGAACAGCACCTCTAGATGATGCAAGCAGCCAATATCCTTTATCTGAAAAGCAGAAGATCCAATCCGTCCTAGCTCTCTTCCTGACACATTAAAGTGGAAACTGATCAAGTATAACATGACCCATAATACAAACATCAAAACAGTCACATCTATTTGAGAGCAAATCAAGCTCGATGAGTGCCAAGCAAAGGCTCAATCTAAGAGTTAGGACATGAATGTTCAAGAAAGGCCAGAGTGACATATTGTTGATTGTTGCTAAATGTAAAGTGCCCATGAAGACTATGCAAAGGTCTGCTAGTAGACCAGTGGTTGAGTACAGTGGATCTAAAAGACTAAAAAGATCGGCCATCGAAAGGGGTCTACAAGGCAAATAAATGTTACTTGCTGTAACCATGGCACAAGAGGCCACTTTGTACACGAATATCCGCAACCAAAGAAACCCCAAATATGCCATCTTTCCTATGATGCATTCATTTGCATGCATAGTTTATATGTTAAATCTGACCCTCCTCATTTGTCTAGTATTGACTCAAGATCAACGGATCACATAATATAGGTGTACTAGTCATATATATAGATAGTGACATATTGTCACTGAACATTAAAAATATTCTCTGAAAAATTTCAACACATACAAAATCTCTCCCCTCTAAAAATTTGCAACCCCCCCCCCCAAAAAAAAAAAAAGAAAAAAGAAAGAGAAAAAATTGTAGCAACCTTCAAAATATCCACAAACAAAAATTGTTAACCACATTCAAACTAAAGTTTATTTTCTTAGAAAATTTAGTCCAACCCAAAAATTTTAATTTCCCAAAGTTTAGTTCCATTTAGATTTAGTTTCCCACAAAATTTAAAATTTTAGTTCCCTTCGGAATTAGTTTCTCTAAATTTTTCAATAAAATTTAGGTCTCGGAAAGAATTTAGTTTCCCAAAAATTTTAGTTTTTCCCAAAATTTGGTTCCCTCTAGATTTAGTTTCCATCAAAATTTAATATTTTTGATTCTCTAAAAGTTAGTTACTTCCCGATTTAGTCTCTCCCAAAAAAAATTCCTCAAAGTTTTAGGGCTTTTCCCCAAAATTTTCACAAACTCTCATCTTAACCATTGATTCCTCAAAATTTAATTCTAGCCGTCTTTCTACCCATTTTTTTACCCTAGTCAACAATCACATTCAAAAACTGATGCGTCTAGGGCTTTTATGGGTGTAAAGGTGGGGTTTTTATGGCGTTGGACTAATAAAGATATAGTTTTTATGCGAAGAACAGATCTAAAATTATAGATAATGCTACGATAATTATTCTAGAACTAATCTAACAATAGGAATTGAAAGAGACAATTGCAATAGCTAGATCTAGGGTTCTAGATAAGAAAAGTACTCACAGATCAATTCTCTGATGCTTTCCCTAGGGTCGGCTGGCCCTTGCTTAAGGGGGGATTAGCCAAATGTTGAATTACTAAACGACCCCCTCGTAGTTGCGAAACTACAAGTTCAACACCAGGTCCGTAGTGGACCCGAGTCGCCTCCTCCTTTGATACACTTGAACCGGCCTCCTTGGTTCATTGGACTCATTGCGCTCCCCCTCTCTGACCCACGCAGCATCACTACTCCCCCCATAAGTGACACCTTGTCCTCAAGGTGGAAGTCTGGAAATTGGTCTCGTATCACCGCACGGGGTTCTCAAGTAGCACCATATTCCGGCAGGCCTCTCCATCTGATCAGCACTTCCTGTGTCCCATCTGCGGCATGTTTAACACCAATCAGCTCCTTAGGCTCAAGCAGAACCTCCATGTCATCGTCAAGGTGGGCGGCAAGGTAGGTGAGAGTGTATGGTCCCCAATGGCACGCCGCAACTGTGAAACGTGGAAAACGAGGTGAATGGTGGACGTAGAGGGTAACTGCAGACGATATGCCACCTTCCATATCTGAGCGGTAATCTCGAATGGCCCCTAGTAGCGGGCCGCTAGCTTTTCACTGCTCCGATGGGCCAACGTCTTCTGTCTGTAAGGCCGAAGCTTAAGGTAAACGCGGTCCCCCACGGCAAACTGCACATCTCTCTAGTGCTCACCCGCTTTAGCTTTCATGATCTGCTGGGCCCGTAATAAGTGTTTCTTCAGCTCCTCCAAATACATGTCCCGCTCCCCAAGATGCTCCTCTACCTATGGGTCCCGTCCGTATAAAATCCGAACAGGAGTACTCTGTGCTGCTGAGTGGTATAAGTGTAAGGACCGTCTACCTTGCAATACTAACAACAAACACTTTAGAGGGGTGTGAATAGAGTAATGGCAGTAAATTTTACGATTAAAATTAAACTTGCAAATGCGGAATTATAAATGCAAGAGGAATTAATCAACACAAACAATCCAAACGCAAACACAAGATATTACTCCGGTTCCCCAAACTTGTGTACGTCCAGCCACACCAATATTCACTATATTTCCCACAAAGAGAAGTGACTACAAATCCCACAAAGAGATGCCTCACACAGAGGATTTTGTCCTACACAAGAACCAAACCAACCCTACACAAGGGTCTAACTCCCACACAGAGAATTACCAACTCCTGCACAGAGAATTAGGGTTAGCCCTACACTAGGACACCAAACTCCCACAAAAAGAGCAACTCCCACAAAGAGAGTATCTAATTCCCACAAAGAAAATTAGGGTTTCAAATAAACACAAAGTAAAACAAATACTCTTACCTATGCCTTGAGATGTACTTACTCATAAATGAATGCAAGGCATGAAAGAGGATCTCCAAGTGATGAGATTAGCTTGAAAGCACTTGGATGATTTCTCTTGAGCTTGATTTCAATGCATGAAGGAGATTTAGAGCTCTAAGAGGGAAATGAGAGAGTTTGAAAGTGGCTTATTTAATCTCCAAAGATTTTCAATAGCATCAATAAGTTCCAATGAACTCAGCCCTCTCATATATATAGGAACCCTATAGGAACTCTCAAAAGCCAAGAAAACAGCCAAAAACAAAAAGCTGCAACGGCTAGATTTTGGTCTGAAACGTCACTGACAGTCGACTGATAAACAAATGACAGTCGAGTGTCCAACGGCTAAATAAATCCCAACGGCTATAATCTGAGCCTCGACAGTCAACTGAAGAAGACGATACAATCGACTGAAAACAGGACAGGCGCATGTTAAACCTTCAGCAGGCGACTGCTGCAGTGGATGGTATAGAACAGAGAGTTGCAACTTACTCCCAGTATGCATATAGGCGACTGATGAACAAAATACAGTCGACTGTAAAATAGACAGGCGACAGTTTATCCTTCATCAGTCGACGACTGTTGACCATTTCACATGCGACTGTAAATATACAGGCGACTATACATACTTCATCAGTCGACTGATGCGAACAGCTCAAGTAGAATCAATAAAAGGTTGACTTGAGCAGTGCACCACAGTCGACTGTAGAAGGCTCGACAGGCGACTAGAATCACCCAGTCGACTGTAAAACCTTCAGCAGGCGACTGTAGGAGAGCCAGAGACTCCAATTGAGTCTTTGGGTAAGATGAACCTATTAGGTTGGATTCTATGATAATCCTAAGGCTCACTAAGATGGTTAAATGCATGTGCATGAATGAGTAGACCATCTATCAAAGCATTACATTAAACCTAGACTCAAAAAGAGAGAAAGCAGTAAATGAAATATTACATGAATTACATTGCTTTCTTAAGAGTCAATAGCTTCAATCTTGATGCCTTGATGCTCCCCATCATCTCCAAGCTTTGGCACCCCTTGAGTCCAAGCTTTGGCCCTTCTCCTCTTGATGTCCATCCTTACACCAAGTGTTTAGTCTCCAAAAATGATATTCTTGAAATGTTAACTATGAGACTAAAACAAGAGAGTCATTAGCAACAACATAATGTTGTTATCATCATCAAAATAACATTGGTATGAAACACCAATACTCAACAACAAGGTGTTGTACCAGTATTCTGCCCATGCTAACCACCTGACCCACTACTTCGGCGAATCTGAAACAAAACACCTCAAATAGGTCTCCACCCTCCTATTCACCACCTCTGTCTGACCGTCTGTCTGTGGGTGATAGGCTGTGCTCCTCCTCAGTTTGGTCCCCTAAACCTTGAACAGCTCCCGCCAAAAACTGCTCAAAAAAACTTTGTCGCGATCAGATACTAGGAAAGCAGGGAAACCATGCAGGCGGACCACCTCTCGCATAAAGGCTGTAGCTACTGTCACTGCCGTGTATGGGTACTTCAGCGGCACGAAATGGGCATACTTGCTGAGCCTATCCACCACCACCAATATAGAATTGTAGCCCTCTGATCGTGGTAACCCCTCAATGAAGTCCATGCTGATATCCTACCAAACTCTCTCAGGAAGAGCCAATGGCTGTAGAAGTCCCGCCGGTGCCATTGCCATGTACTTGTGACGCTGGCAGACGTCACACTCGGCTATCATCTTAGCAATGTGTTTCTTCATGCCCGGCCAGTATAGCTCCCTAGACTTTCTTCTGTAGGTCTGATGTATCCCTGAATGCCCTCCGATGGAGCTGTCATGGAACTCCTGAAATATCAGTGGTATATGTGGGGAACCCCGGGGAATCACCAGTCTCCTCTGATAAAGTAGTCGCTGCACACTCATGGTGTATCCCAGAAATTCCGCTGAACCCTGCTGCAGTGCCTCCTGTATCTGTGCTAAGTCCGTATCGGCCTCAATCTCTCTGCTCAACGGCTCCTAGTCTAGGAGTACCGGTACGAAGATGGCTGCTATCTCTGCTGGCTCCTCTCTGCGGGATAGGGCATCTGCCGCCTTGTTCTCCAAGGCTGGACGGTACTGAATCTCGAATGTGTAATGGACCAGCTTGGAGAACCACTTCTGATGTTCTTATGTGACCATGCGCTGCTCCAACAAATACTTCAAACTACGCTGGTCGGTCCTCACTATAAACCTTCTTCCCAACAGATAAGACCGCCATTTCTGGATGGAGAGCACGATCACCATCAACTCCTGCTCATTTACTGATTTCAGCCTCGCTCGTGCTGACAGAGTCTGGCTGAAGTATGCAATAGGTCTCTGATCCTGCATCAACACCACCCCCAACCCATGTCCTGAAGCATCAGTGTCTATCACGAAGGGCCTGCTAAAATCTAGAAGTGCCAAGACCGGCACGGTCGTCATCGCCTGCTTCAGGGCCTCGAATGCCTTGGTGGCATCCTCACCCCAGTGAAAGTTGTCCTTATTCAGCTGCTTTGTAAGCGGCCATGCTATCGAGCTGTACCCCTGAACGGACTTTCTGCAGTATCATATCAGGCCCAAGAAGCACCGCAGGCCTCGTAGTGTGGTATGTAACGGCCAGTCTAACATCGCTGCAATCTTGGCCCGATCTGTCGACACCCCCTCAGCTAAGACGATATGCCCCAAATACTCTAAATGTGGCTGACCAAACAGGCACTTCTTATTTGCACACAGCTGTTGGTCATGCAATTCATGTAACACTGCCTGCAGGTGCCTCATATGCTCCTCCACACTACGACTGTATATCAAGATGTCATCGAAGAATACCAAGACAAATCTCCGTATATATGACCGGAAAACAATGTTCATCAATGCCTGGAATGTCGCCAGAGCGTTCGTCAAGCCAAACGGCATGACGAGAAACTCGTAGTGCCCCTCATGAGTCCTAAAGGCCGTCTTGGGCACGCCATCTGCCTTCATCCGTATCTGTTGATAACCTGACTTGAGATCGATTTTAGAAAAACATGCCGCTCCGTGGAGCTTGTCTAGGAGCTCATCGATCACCGGAATAGGAAACTTATCTGGGATAGTTTTCTTATTCAAAACCTTGTAGTCCACATAAAATATCCAGCTGCCATCTTTCTTCTTTACTAACAAAACCGGGCTGGAGAAGGGACTCGTACTCGGCTGAATCAACCCTGCTTGCAGCATGTCCTCTACTAAACTCTCAATCTTGTCCTTCTGCACCTGGGGATACCTGTAGGGGCACACGCTGATGGGGGACACACCCTCTCATAAGACAATGGCGTGCTCGTGGTCTCGGTGCGGTGGTAATCCATGTGGGGTCTGAAACACATGATCGTATTGGCTCAATAGCTGCTCTATCTCTTGTGCCACTACCTGAGTATGATCCTCCCTCTGTTCTACTGCCGCCACGCCAGTAGCTCGGCCAGAAATCCACCCACTGTCGTGTGTATCGCTCGTGTCATGTCTTTGTCGGACACTAAAGAACGACAGAGGCTGAGATCTCCCTGTAAGACAACTATCATCCCTCTATCCTGGTACTCCATCCTTAGTATTTTCCAGTTCGTCCTGGTCTCTCCTAATGTCTGCAGCCACGTCATCCCCAAGATGACATCAGTGCTCCCTAACTCTAAGGGAAGAAAATCCGTGACAATCTGCACCTCATGTATCGTCACGATCACACCTCGACAGACGCCCCCTACTGTGTGTCACCTGACTTGTGCCTAGCACTATTCCATACCTCCCTGTGTCACTCAGCTGCAGTCTCTGCTCTCTCACCAACCTGCTGGAGATGAAATTGTGGGTGGCCCCACTATCTACCAACACGATCACCTCCTGGCCACCCACCTGTCCCACCAATTTCATGGTGTGGTTCGGTGTGAACCCCACCACTGAATTGAGGGATACATCTGCCAAATCCGAGTGCTGGTGCTCAGCCTTCTCCTCCTCTCCAGCCTCTAGTACTACTACATCGTCCTCCTCATCGTTCACTATCAGTATCTGAAGAGTTTGATCCTCACAGCGGTGTCCTGGAGTAAACCTCTCATCACACTTGAAACATGGTCTCTTCGCCCGCTTCTCCCGCATCGCCGCCTCAGTCATCCTCCGTACCTGCCCCTTGGCCGCGGCTCTGGTCTCCGGCAACGGCTGCTCCCCTTGGACAGGAGCGGCCCGGGTTAGGAGCAGTTCTTTGTCCTCCAACTGGCGCATGTCCCCGAGAAGCGATGCCTCCCCACGCCCCACGCCCCACGGGCTCTCCTCTCAGTCTCCTGATGGTCCTCGACCATCCTAGCTGAAGTCATCATCCCTCGCAGGCCCACTGGCTGCAACTGTCTCAGCCCGGAGCTAACAGTGGGCTTCAGCCCCTTCATAAAGCAGCCCTCCAGCGATTCTCCTGAGACTCCTCGAACTTGGTGGCAAAGCGACTCAACCCTCTTTATGTATTCTCCCATGCTCCCATCCTGCTTCAATGAATAGAGCCTCTCAAAGACTCCCCCAGACTGCACTGCGCCAAAAAGTTCCACCAGAAGAGAGGTGAACTCCTTCCAAGTCCAAAACTGCTGCTGCTGATGAGTCCACATGTACCACCCCAGGGCCTCTCCCTCCAAGCAAACTCATACCGTCCATAGCCAGTCCTCCCCTGGTACTGCCGACACCTCAAAGTACCTATTCACACGGTATATTCAGTCATCAGGGTCTCTGCCCTCAAAAATGGGCATCTTTAGCTTCCTCAGCCGACTCTCTCCAGTAAATCTCTCTCCTGCTGCTGAAATCCTCCTCTCGGCTGATACATAGGTGGTCTGTCAGGGAAGTATGCCACTGCAGCATCACGTGCACATCCATCTGCTCCATCCCACTACCAGTCTCCCCTCTCATCTCCCTGTGGGTGCCCATACTCTGTCTGATGGTCTCTAGGGATGCCCTGGAACCCTCTCCAATCTCCTGGCACAACCCCGAAGGTTGGGGGCTGAGTCGACGGCCCTCCAATATGCTGCTGACGTCCTCCAGGCTACTGTAATCCTCCTCCGGGTCCCGTCGGTGTCTGAAATTGTGGCGTATGAGCTGTTCGGGCCCCATACTGAGCCCAGATGGTGCTGACGAGGTCGATGGTGGCTGTCGGGCCCCCAGGAAGTGCGACGGAGCCCATAGGTGGTCGGGCAACCCTCGAAAGGAACATCGGGGGGCGGGCGAAGCCCCCCATGGGTGCGGCGGGGCCTACCGGCTCCAATTTTGGGCCGGCGGGCCTCCGCCATTGCCCTAAGAGGCGGCGAAGCCTTCGAGAGGGGCGGGCAGCATGTGCCGCCCCTCCTGCAGGCTTACCGGCTCCGTCATGGCCCCAGGTGGCGACGGGGGCTCCAGGAGGGGCGTGCGGCACTTGCCGCCCCTCCTGCAGGTTCGCCGGAACCCCGTGGGCTGCCGATGAGTCGCCCGCCCTATTCCGACGGCCGATGATACTCCTCACTGCGGCGACGTGGCTGGAAAAGCCTCCCAATCCTCTGGATCGGCTGCAGAGAGCGGTCCGTGCGGATATATGCCTTCGTCTTCAACATCCTCTGGAACCCCTTCGATAAAAATCACATTTTTACATTTCTTCGTTGTCAAAGGTGTCTCCTTTTTGCTCGGATTCATCTTGGGATTGATGTTAGCTATCATCGCCGCTATGTCCCTCATCTGCGATCTATTCGCCTCCATAGGTGCCGTCAATCGTGCTTCGGATGTGGATGCGGCCGTGACGATCTCCGCGGTCTCCTTTTTGACATCGTTAAATCCCTTTGTTGATTCGGCTATCAATCTTCTCCACTTTCTCTTCCAACGCTTCGATCCGCTCCATAAATCGTGTGCTCGCCATGGATCTACTGCTCTGATACCAATTTGATGCGTCTAGAGCTTTTGTGGGGGTAAAGGTGGGGTTTTTATAGCTTTGGACTAATAAAGATAGGGTTTTTATGCGAAGAACAGATCTGAAATTATAGATTAATGCTACGATAATTATTCAAGAACTAATCTAACAATAGGAATTGAAAAAGACAATTGCAATAGCTAGATCTTGGGTTCTAGATAAGAAAAGTACTCACAAATCAATTCTTCAATGCTTTCCCTAGGGCCGGCCGGCCCTTTCTTAGGGGGGATTAGCCAGATGTTGAATTACTAAGCGACCTCCCCCTAGTTGCGAAACTATAAGTTTGACACCGGGTCCGTGGTGGACCCGAGTCGCTTCCTCCTTTGGTACACTTGAACCGGCCTCGTTGGTTCATTGGACTCGTCGCACGCCCCCTCTCTGACCCGCGTCGCATCAAAAACATTCCTCAATTGTATAATAGATAAGACCGTAAGGGATTAGAAGACTACCACTGAACTTTGAAAGGCAGTAAAATGCAATTAATGGGAACTAATACCAATTTTGATGCTAAAGGTGTAGGCATGCATCGATTGGCGGTGTGGTGCGGGAAGACTTTGCCCTTGGAAGATGTAACACATGCACTTGAAATTTAATAAATCTGTTGTGTGTGTCTGAACTTCTTGTGAATTTATGTAAAACCATTTCTTGAAGACATTTTGTCTCATGTGAAAAAATTAATTTTATGTGGAATTTTGTCGGATGGCCTATTTACGTTGAATAAATTTCTCTTTGCTTTTTCTTTTATTGCTTCCGTAAAGGATACATGATAATGTATCTTTGACATGGCATGGTATGATATGGTACATATGACAGGATGATATGATTAGCCACATGATGCATATTAGGCTCTTTTGATTAAGTGGCACTGTTCACTCATAAGCATTATCTCGCAAACAAGGCCAACTAATCCTTTATACATTTGATGTGGTTGTCCCTGTCAGCGGGCTTTGTCCCAGTCATACAAATGAGGGAGCCACGTGGGACTCCACCTCACCCTTATGGCACAAAGGCCACCCAAAAAAACCCACTTATACACCCTCCCCCAACTCAAAAAAAAACCCCAGACGATACACAGACGATACACACACTCACACCCACTCTTTCCATTTGATCATGTTTGAGTCCAGCGTCCTGATTTTGTCAGTGTTTTTGGAGGGTCTCCGTGCACTTTGTGCACGGGTAATTTCTAGTCATATTATAAAACCAAACATGCATTTGCTGCATTAGATTTGATCTACCTATATGTATGGTAAGGCAAGAAATGAATGCAACTATTTCATCACTATCATCCATGATTATACCAAGTATGGTCACATATATTTGATCTCTTATAAGTTTGAAGCACGTAGCTGCTTCTGAATATACTTAGGTATGATTGAGAATATATTCACTAGATGCATAAAGATGCTAACCGATAGACACAGAGAATATTTGCCCAAACAGTTCAAGAAACTTTGTGATGAAAAGGGCATAAGTTGATAATTTACCATTTCCTACCTGCAACAACAATATAACGTAGTCAAAAGGAGACATAGACATGGTTAGATCAATGATGATACTTGTGTCATTATCAATTTTGTATTGTGGAAACATTGCTAACTGATGCCACCATACTTAACCGGATGCCTTCTAAATTGCTTAACTTCACCCTTACAATTTATAGATTGGTAGTGTTCCAATCTTGTATCATTTGCAACAGTAAGGCTTATTAGCTACATTTGTGTACATTGCGTCTAAGGGTGGCAAAATGAGCCACACCCGACCTGAACCCGGCATCCTTAACCGGGTAGGTGTAGAGGCCAATTCGGGTCAAGTAGGATCCGGGTTGACCCGACCCGACCCGTATAAACTCCGTGTCGGGTATGGGTTTGGCATGTCAACACGGATGACCCGAATTCGACCCGGTTTACTTTCTTTATATATATAAAAATTTATATAATAACTTCAATACACGGTTGCAAAGGGAGTTGTGTTTATACGATTTGAATTGTTGTCCTCTTCTTTAAGAGGTCTTGGATTCAATTCCCTTTACATACAACTTTTTAATTAATTTTATTACTTTCGTTAATAAAATGGTAACGTTAAATACTTCCTTGCTGTCATCAGTGCAGTTTAAGCGACAAGCTGTTGGAAATTATGCAACACTTAATAAATTGTCGGTGGCTCTTAATAAATAGCTGGATATGGAAAAGGGAGCAGTTGTGTATAAGTCAAATCTTAACCCGACGGGTTAACCCGAACCCGACCCGGAAATTTTTAGGGTCACCCGAACCCGACCCGGATTCAATCCGAGTCGGGTTAGGGTTTACCCCTATCCGGTCGGGTCAAATCCGACCCGACCCTAACCCGAACCCACTCGACCCGTTTGCCACCCCTAATTGTGCATTATCCATATGAGTAGTGAAATCCTCAAGCAATGAAGTGCATATTTGTGGACTACTTAAAAAGGTGCAAGTGTTATGTATTCATCATAGAACACAATAATAAATCAATGATCAAGTTAAAATTGTGTGACACACGATTCCTTTAAAATGAATTTCCCTGCAAAGACAAAATAAGCTAGGACTTGTATTTATTTGAACTTAAGGACATCTATCCTTCTTCCCGATCAGGCACGCCGCCTGAGGACAATAAGCGCATCGCTCTTACAAAAAGTGATCTGTCACGCATATGTATAAATCTCAAGAACTCTATCCTAGCCAATGTGTCAGTATTTCCTGACGTCATTACAAAAAATTGATCTGTCACATACGCAGGAACCTCAAGAAGTTTGTTTTAATTAACTTGCCAGTATCTACTGATGTCGTTTTGAGATTGAGGGGAAAGCCTAGCCCGCAAGTTTTTAACTATATGTCTCCAAAAAAAAGAGGCACATGCAGTCAAATGGCGAGACACAATGGAAGATGGAGTCTATGCAAATAAAGCAAGCATGCGACTTAGTTAACCTTCTGGCTGGATGCAATACACTAGGAAACAAATAGATCCTCAAGATTAAGCGAAGTTGAATGGTTCAATAGTCAAATTTAAGGCATGCCTGGTGGTGAATGGCTACACCCAACAATAGATGATAGACTATAATCAAACCTTCTCACATGCTGTAAAGTTTAACTCAATTCACACGATTCTAATGCTTGTAGCTTATATGGGTTTAGAACCATCTAAATAGATTTTGAGCTTGAATTTTTTCATGGAGGGCTAGATGAGAAAAACTTCATGAATCAACCCGAGTGTTTGAATCTGAAAATGTGCATAAACAAACTCAAACGATCAATCTATATATTAAAGAAGTCATCTAGATAATGATACTTACAATTTCAGTAGGGCATACTTAAGCATGGGTTCTCGATGATCGAAGAAGACCATTGTATGTATCTTATATAGTTCAATAGAAGCTTCTTAATCATAACGCTACATGATGATATATTGATAGCGTCCAATGACAGAGATGATGAATGTGATCAAGGATTAGCTCTTATCTTGTTTTAACATGAAGGTATTTATGAAACATCTTATGTGTTAGCAGTCAAGATCCTTAGAGATCAGCCCAAACAATTCCTTGCTCTTCCACAAATGGCATATATAAGGAAATGCTTTGGCGCTTTAACATGACCCATGCAAAACCTGTTGATACGTATGTCACTTAAAAGATAGGCCTTAGTTAGGATCGCTGCCTTCAGACTCCAAACGAGCGTGATAAAATGGCATGAGTCATATATACGAGTGCAATTAGCAATCTGATATATGCCATGACTTGTGTAATATTCTTAACACATCCTCATGAGATTTTTAAGCATAAAAATATTTTAAAAACAAATAAAGTTTTCTACGATTTTTGTTGATTTTTTTTTGTATTTTTTTGTATCTTTTTGTATCTTTTTGTATTTTTCATATTTTTCATATTTTTCTGAGCTCATTTCCAACCTAAACCCGCAACATGCACCCCGTAAACCCATTAAACTTAAATCAAACCCGCTTCCACCGAACCTGACCCAACCTGCTAATATATAAATCTCATCTCTTTATCTCTCCCCTTATATTTTCTTTCTTTTCTCTTTCTGTTTTCTTTCTTTTTTCCCCCGGCCCTCTCCCTCTTTCATCGTGTCATTGTGCTTCATTTCCTACGGATATGTGGCGCCACTGCAAGGTACGACGACGTAGGTGATGGCGAGCCCACATCGCGCCATATTCCTTGCACGTCTCTCTTCCTCTCTGACAGCGCCTCTCTCTCTCTCTCTCTCTCTCTCTCTCTCTCTCTCTCTCTCTCTCTCTCTCTCTCTCCCTATTTAACTCACATGAAACCCTACCCTAACCTCACCAATGTTATCGCGCTCTCTTCCTCTTGTTCGCCGGAGTTCCTCTTCACTCTCTTCACACACCCAACCACCCCCTCGGCTCCAATCCCTTCCCGTGGAGGCAATTTAGAGGGATATGGGGCTAGGAATAGGGTTGTGACTGACTTAAAGCTATATCTATGACTGGATATACTCTAACACAGTTTACAGCAGACATTGAAGCAGATATTGAACCGAATTGATATAGTAAAATTCAAGCTGTGTGAAAATTAGTTGCAAGAACCTAAAAATGGGAATTCAAATTTATAGCCAACACTTAAGCATGGTTCACATGTACATGTGTTAACAGTATTTGAATCTTACCCTCACTCCCAGCAAAGTGGCAACAGCTCCTCCTAATGAATGTCCAACAATTATAAGTTTGTATCCATAACATTCACGACCATTTCCAAGTAAAGAAGAAAGGAATCCACCCTCTTCATATGACGAATCATCTGCAGGAACATGCATTCCAAACGATGTAAGCTCATCAAAATAGAATGGACATAAAATGGTAATATAAACCAACACATTGCACTGTCAAGATGACAATCTTACAGCAGCCCATTTCTTTTCCTCCCATTTTTTGCAAGTATCATGATCTATGGTGCATGTATACTTCAATGAAGGATTGGTACCCTATTGGATGCATATCTGGTGGGAGGAAGCTCAGATACTTGGCACATATACTTCACAGGTAACATGCCAAATACCCCTATGACATATCATTCATTTAATAAACTTATGCCAAACTGACTAAATACATGTTAGCAAGGTGTGGAATCTTAGTATCGCCGTGGTCTCGGTTCTATTTTCCTGACACCGGTATCAGAACTCAGAAGTTTGGAAGTTTCAGCAATTCCATATAGGGGTTATCAGATTATTAGTAAGATGGCTTAAAATAAGGGTATTTGAAAATACAGACAACAGTTGATGTAACTGGCAATATTTCACATGAGTAATTTTAAATGATCGATGAAGATTTGTTTAAGTCTTGACCAAAACCAGTATTATCTACGAATCGTCGCAACACAAATTTCTAAATTAATATGGTATATAAATTAGTAATCTTACACACAATAATGATAGTAGCATTGAACTTTTTTGCGAAAATCAATTTCGAAGTTGCTTCCTACAAATTTTACACTGGTTTAGCAAGCTCCGATGGTATGAAAGGAGTTAAAGTCTGTAATTCCTTTAATCTATAAATTAATTAAGTTATAACACTGGTTGGTTTACAAACCAATGTAATAAAAAGGGTGTATCAAGATGAAACAGATAACGTAGCACACTCTGTTTATATTGGATTAGACAAAATATGGTAAAGAAATCGATGCAATATGTCAGTTTACTCCACTACTAATTCTATTCTAATTGATAACATTTCTATCATAGATCTAAAAACACATAATTTTCAAATATTCACATTTGGGGTTTTAAATTGACTATTGATGTTGTTTTTGACAGTTGTATAGAACAAAACAGAGCTTAGTCAATATCTTTCTATTTATTGATTGTGCTTCTTATTATTCACCAACATACTCCTTTAAATCAACTTTTCAAACTTATAAACCCGGGCCTCATGAAACAGTTGTCATTAAGCAAATATAGACATTATCATCCACTTCCTGTGGAATCAGACAGGTAAAATTCAAACCCGATACAATGTGTACAATGAGTATCAGTATCTGCAGATACCTCAGTGGTGCATGTTAGAGATGTCTCTGATATTGAGAAAGTGAAAAGTTGAATCTATGAGTGACTCATTATGTAATTTATCCACTTTCTCAATGAAGAATGTAAATTTTGCTGCTTTTTAATCGTCATCTACTACATAATAGACCACCAAGGCAAGCAGACCTCAATTTTCAAGTCGAAAAACTCAATAGCTGCTAAAGAATCAGATCCTGATATGAACCGAATATTGTTTTTCTTAGGTATCATATAATATTGTGAATCGTACGTAAGCTCCCATTTAATAACAAAAATAACTAAACATACAGCTATATACATCATAAGAATAAAACTATAATCATTAAACAATGAATCACTACGGAGAAATGCTAAAATAACCCAAAACCACGAGGCTTGATGAGGCCAAAAAAATAATGACAGGTATCGACAAGAAACGAGCAGTCTTGCATGGGTCCCAAAAGGCTCCACAAAGTTTGTGTCTCAAGTGGGTCTTCAAAGGCTTCAACGAGGTCTGGGGAGCGACATTGAGGCTCGATGAGGACAAAAGAAGATGGTCTAGGATCGGCAAGGGGTTTAAAGTGATGTTGAGGTTCGGTTAGGCCAGAGTGAAGAGGGTTGATAAGGGTGGAAGAAAAAAACATGAATCAAACTAACACAAGTGAAAGAATTAATGGGACCAATGGGAGAAAAGGTATTTGATAGGGATTCGATTGGAGTGCAACTTCTTTTTGTTTTTGTTTTTGTTTTATTGTTTTAGTTTCTTCTAGATTTTTATAGGTATTAAGAGTTTGAGTCTTTTATTTATTTGGAGTCTTTTATTTATTGTGAGAGTTTTACTATTTTAGAGTTTTAGTCCCAAGTTGAATTGGGTTAGGAAAAGGTTGTAAGCATATATAAAGGTCAATAGACTTGTTTTATTTTCAATGAATCAAAGAATGGATTAAAATATGGAGAAATCCTCAAAACATGTGAAAGATCTCCTTCTTTGATGAGTAACCTTGGAACCCTTGTGATGGATTAAAATATGGAGAAATCCTCAAAACATATGAAATATCTCCCTCTTTGGTGAGTAACCTTGGAACCCTTGTGAGAAGCCAAGAAATCCTAAATTTATCAATATTTTCACATATCTTTCCCAAATCCTCCGTAAAAATCCCTAGACCCATCTTGTTCTACATCAATTTGGTAACAGACAGGAAGAACACATCTTATAGCTCTTTTCGATCTCAGATCCACACAAACAAACAGAGAGAGAAAGAGGAAGGAAAAACCCTAATCCAAACCCGACGCCTCCAAACCCTAGCCAAAATCGTGCTACCGCCTCACGCGACCACGACGAAGCCGTTGGTCCCTCCAGGTGAACCACACGCCTTTTTTGACCCCATCCGCAGCTAGCAGTGCCGTCCCCATCGTCGAAATCTCGCTCCACCGCCGCTCAAAAGCCCTTCAAAGCTCACAATGTCACCGTCGGTGACAGTCGGGGTCATCGACCCCATAAACTTCTTCACCGCTTTCCGACGAGGCTACATGAACAAATTGGACGACAAACCGTTGCCGGATAAGTCAAAAAACGGTGTCGGCACCGACCGAGCCGACACTACACCGAGCCACCGACCGAAGCAGGCTCATCGAGCCGCTGACCGAAGCTGACTCAGCAAAGCCGCTGACCGAGTCGTGGCTCAAATAGTGAGTTGTGGTAATTTCCAGTTATTTTCAGCTGATTTTCGGATGATTTTCGGTGCAGTTTTACTATTTTAAAGTTTGTGCCTCCGTTTGAAGTCTAAATTCAATTGCGTTCGTGTCAGTGGGTAGCTAACCCATTCGATTACATAGAAATACCATACGTGCAAGAAGATCGGCTCTAAATTATGGGATACTGCAATGATTACTATAACGAAATATATTCTTGTCAAACAAATTATGCTCAGGTACCATTCTTTTATGGCTTCGATGATAGGTATAGATATGACAATTGGAAAGACCATCTTGAATACTTCTAATAATTTGATTTATCAAACGAAGTAAAATATACATATGCAAATCACAAGTTAAGTGGAGAAGCACGATCATGGTATATGCAACTTGAAATTCGTTCTCGTCGATGATCAGTATCTTTCTTCAATTTAGCTACTCTTTCCAGCATCGTATTCAAAATCTTTCTTCAATTTAGCTACTCTTTCCAGCATCGGTATATTCCACAGACACCCCCAACAATCTTCAAGACCGAAAGTAAAGATATGGTCAGATGAAGAGATAAGTGAGAACAACAAAAGAATTTTTCAAGGGATCAAACAATAGGAGATGGAACAAAAGAGTAAATTCAAGACAGAACCCATGACTGAGATTGATCCACCACCATGGGCGAGAGATCTTAAGTAATTTGCTTTCTTAGAAGCCAATATTCGTGAGGATAGGTCTGAATCTCGTTAGCCTATAGACCATATGGAACGCCTAAAACACTCTTCAGAGGAAGTCAAATGAGGGTTCACACACGAATATGAATCCCACATAGTCTAGAGAGATCCAACCAAGAGTCAGAGCAATAGCCCGAACCTAAATTGAAGCTCGAGCCAGCATTAAAGTCAACGCAAGAAATTGCAATCAGAGCCAAAGCCCTATCTTGGGCCATCTGTTGAACATACACAAGAACTGTCGAAAGAAGCACCATTGAATCTGATTAAGCATATCGAGTTTGCTATCTCAGATCCTCCACACTTGACCAGCAAATAGGATCTATATGCTTTTCTTTCTTTCACGAATTGGGAGAAATTTTCGAAAGACTTTGCATCAGTCAATCTGCATCATATTACACTTCAAGGTTTGGGGACATATCTTTTTAACGGCAAGAAACTACTAATTTTTGTCCAGTTGTGTTACTCTTGTCATCATTCACCAGATGGTGAAGTTCTCAAGCCAGAAAAATTTTAGGGATCCAATTGGAGTCCAACTTCTTTTTGTTTTTATTTTTATTTTATTGTTTTGTTTTATTATAGATTTTTATATGTATAAGAGTTTGAGTCTTTTAGTTATTTAGAATCTTTTGTTTACTTTGAGAATTTTATTATTTTAGAGTTTTAGTCCCAAGTTGAATTGGGTTAGGAAAAGGTTGTAAGCCTATATAAATGTCCCTAAACTTGTTTTATTTTCAATGAAATCAATGAATGAATTAAAATTTGAAAAAATCCTCAAAATTTGTGAAAGGTCCCTCTCCTTAGTGAAAACCCTCGAAACCTTTGATGAGAAATCAAGAAACCCTAAATTTATCAATTCATTACCAAATCTTTCACAAATCCTCCACAAAAATCTCTAGATCCATCTTGTTCTACATCAATGTTTAATTAACTAATTCAAATATTGATCTTTGTTGCTTAAATTGTAAAAAAGATTACAAAAACCCCACACCCAAACTCAATTTAGAGAAAACCCAAACTTAATTCTAGTGAAGAAGCATATCGTTCTTACACTAATATCTAACGATTCGTATCGTATCGTATAATGCACTAGTATATTGTATGATATGTAACCATTTATGATAAATGGGCTGATTTGTATCTGTTTCATGAGACTCGTATTGTATTGAATACATGCACCTTATTATACGATATCGACAATTATGATAGGTGTAAAGAAAAGGGTATAATGAAACAATATTTTCTTTCCATTTTAACTTTAAAAAGCTTAGTGAAGAAAAGGATATGATGAAACAACATTTATCTTTCCATTTTAATTTTAAAAAGATTAGAATGTCTGTTAAAACCATTTAGATGAAGCAATTGCAATATAAAGAGATCGTAGAAAAAAATCGTTAAATATTTTCTTAGGAGACATTTAGATTGTTACGAAAGAACAGCTAAACGTCAACATTGCAAAAAAATCGAGCATTTAAAGGTGTAAATAATTTAAAAAATAATTCGTGGTAAAAACATAGCGATCTTTGAAGTATTTCATTTTCCAACATGATAATCATACAATATCATTATCAAAATCCACCAACCTCAATGCCGTATGAATGCTTAAAATAGGTTTGGTTATGTAATAAAATAAAAAAGGACAATTTTTGCAAAGAGTCCAAAAAAATTAATTAGGAAAATCGACCTAAAAATTTTTAATTAGCAAAATCAACCTCTTTTATCCCAAGCAGCAAAAGAGGTCGAATTCTGGCCTGTGGGACACATGTGTCCCCACTGCCGCACTTTCAAAGTGTGGTGCTCGGCCGCACTTTCAAAGTGCGGCCATAGGCCGCACTTCTGTTGGTGCCTACCGATGTTTGTCACCCTCGATGATGCTAGCCAATGGCGTCGATCATTTCTGAACCTCATAGAGCCTTACGTATCGAGCTTTACCGACATGCAAGGATCATTGCTAATAGCAGAAGTTGTGGCTGCTTCATGCATCAATTTAAAAGCATGTATGATTTTAGGATACCACTGTAAGGACGATACATTACCATCAAATGCCACCCAAATAATGTTGTTGAATGTCGAACATTTAGTATTAGTATACACCTATCATGAAAATGTAATATGCCAGAATGAAAGTTCACAAACTAGATCCTAAGCAACAAAACCGACTTTTTGGTTGATTACCTAAACCAAATAAATGGAAGTTCACAAACTACATCATTTTCAGTCAGATACGGAAAGCAAATAAGCCTGATTCGTCCATGCATGACAATAAATAACAAGAAAGATAATGGCAGGGGCCTCAAATTAACTGAAATCCGAAGCTGAATAAGCGAGAAATCACAAAGCGAAAGCTGTTTCTCTTATTGATATTGCAGAGCCGCACCTGTAGAGTGCGGCCGAGCGCCGCACTTTCAAAGTGCGGCCGAGCACCACACTTTGAAAGTGCGGCCCGTGGGGCACACGAGCCCCACGGGCCAGAATCGATCTCTTTTGCTGCTTGGGGCAAAAGAGGTCAATTTTGCTAATTAAAATTTTTTTAGGTCGATTTTCCTAATTAAATTTTTTTATGGCCTCTTTGCAAAATATAGACAAATATATATCCTTCCATACACTAATTAAGAATATATGCACATGATACATTATATCTAGACACAAAATTAATAAGCATACAATTGACTCATATTCAACACATGTTGTAATTCTAACCATTCTTCCTCAACTGAAGCATATATATTTATCATGCATGGCTTGAACCTGACTTGATGAAAATGTTAGCTAATTGATTTGTTAAGGAAGTAAAAGGGGGGTACAAATCAACTTCTTTGTAAAAGTAAATGTATGTGATACTTTCATAAAAGATAAGATTATTGATAAATAGCTGCTTGATTGTCACATAACATCGGATCGCCTTGTCATCTTAGAAACCAAGCTTCCATAGTAATATTTTCAACCAGATCATCTTACATGGTGTATGAACCATAGCTCTCCCCAACCCGTGTCACCCTCCTTTAGGAGGACTGAAACACTTCCTCACTTTCACTTTTCATGAAACATAACACTTTCCATTTTCACATTCCAATTGGGACAAGCATCTCCATGTGCATTTCCATTCCCACATAACAAATCAAAAGGATCATACCTTCCATGCAACCATAACCAAGCCATCCAAGACATTACATTTCCCACATCATAGCATGTGAAACTTAACCATAAAAGAAGCGTGTATCGTCATTTCTTAAGAGCATGTGAACCATAACCATAGCACATGAAAAGAAGATGAATTAATCACACAACTTTGCCACATCCACTTCCAATAACCACAAGCTCCTAATGTTAACTTAGCCATAAGCAAAACTCATGAGGGTTACTAACTTTGAGTTAACCACATGCAAGGTTTTATAAGTGCTACTAACTTTAGCATATTCAATGTAAAATTCAATAATGGTCACAACCTTTTCTTAATCATGTGCACACATTTGAGAAAGAGGCAACTTGGGGTACAAATCAACTTCTTTGTAAAAGTAAAGGTATGTGATACTTTCATAAAAGATAAGATTATTGATAAATAGCTGCTTGATTGTCACATAACATCGGATCGCCGTGTCATCTTAGAAACCAAGCTTCCATAGTAATATTTTCAGCCAGATCATCTTACATGGTGTATGAACCATAGCTCTGCAATTTGTCTCAATACTTAATGAGACAATACTCTGCTTCTTACTTCCAGATTACCACGTTTCCTTGCATAAGAATAATAACTAGAAGTAGACATCTTGTCTTTTCTTTCATTTGCATATCTAGAATCAGAATAAGCATCAATCTGCATATGCACATGCCACATATAAAGTAACCATTTACATGGGATGCATTAATATACCATACGATTCGCAAGGTTGCTCTCCAGTGTACTTCTCTAGATTGCTACATAAACTGATTGATTTGCCTAACAGCAAACGCAATACAATATCTGACCAAGTATTGTCATACAAATGAGCTTCCAACCAATCTTTTATACGATGAGACACCATCTAGCAAAGGACTAGAACCATCCTATAATTCTGCATCCACTTTCACAGGAGTACATGCAATTTTCAACCCAGTAATCTGATACCATATAGCATGTTTATGACATACAACCTTTGAGATAGAATTATACCAGTTTTGTTATGTGCAGATTCAATCCCAAGAAAGTATCGTGACCATCTCATATATTTAGTCACAAAATGAGTCTTCACGTACTCATTTGTCACCTTAATCCTACAGACTTGGGTCCACCACGGACCCAGTCCCAAACTTGTGATTCTGCGTGAGTGGGGAGGGTCAAATGGTAATTAGACAATTATTAACCCCTCCCCCAATAAGGGGCCGGCCGGCCCTAGATTGGAGTTTATCGAAGAATTGTGCAAGGTAATTTTATTTCTTAGAATCCCTAGTTTAATTCCTTAGTTAATTAATTGTTCTCTATTTTAGATCTATTGTTCTAGGAATTATTTAGTGCTCTAAATCAGTTCTTCGTCATATAAACCCTAGATTAGGAAGCCCAAAAGCCATAAAAATCCCACCTTTGATCCCCACAAAAAGCCCTAATCGTATCAAATTGGTATCAGAGCGGTCGATCAATGGCTAGCACACGATCCAAGGAGCGGGTCGAAGTTTTGGAAAAGAAGGTTGAATGGATGGATGGCCAAATTAGCAAGGGGTTCATCGACGTGAGGAAGGAAGACGCCGAGATAGCCGCGCAAATCCGGGGGGAGATGAAGGAGAACCAAGGAAAAATGGAGGCAAAATTATCGGAATTGACGGAAGCAATAACGGCGTTGACCGCTCATCTCATACCAAAGGCGGATCCAAGCAAAAAGGAGCCAACTTTGGCGAAGGATAAGGGCAAAAAGACGGTTACTTTTGAAGATGATCCGGATCTAGAAGAAGACGGAGACTTCGATCAAGGAGACAACGCGTGGGGGACTCACCAAGACCATGCGCCGCCACGCCGCGAGGACAAAGGTGCCGGAGGGGGGTCTCCGACACCCCGGCAGCCCCCTGGGTGGCCGCCGACCCCCCAGGGATCTCTGGGGGGGCCCGGCGAACCCCCAAAGGTGGCGGGGGGGCCGACAGGCCCCTGGGAGGGGCGGTCGCACCTGCCGCCCCCCTGCGGCTTCGGCGGGCCCAGGCGCCGCCGCCTGGGGGCCGTCGGCCCAATTTCAGGGCCGGCCGCCCCCGGCGACGGCCTGGGGAACCTCGACCGACCCCAGAGGGGGGTCCCGAGGTCCGACGGACCCCTGGGGGCCCATCGACCTTCCAGGACGCCCGACAGACGTTTCCGAGCATTTTCGGGCCTCCGGGGGCCCCGCCCGAGGTCCGAGGAGCACAATTTGGGGGGTTTCAGCCTTTTGGGGGACCCGACGGAGGATTTCAGCAGGGTGGAGGGCACCACCAGATCACCGGAGGCCCGTCGACTCAGCCCCCACCTTTTGGGGGAGTGTCGGGAGATTGGAGAGCGTACCAGGACCCTCCAGCAGGCCACCAGGCGGAGTTTGGACACCCACAGGGTGACTGGCAGGGGCATGGAGCAGAGAGAGGCTACCGCGATCGAGCTGAGGCTTATCTTCCCGACAGGCGACAGGGGTACCAGCACAGGGGTGGATGCCAGCAGCAGGAGAGAGGTGGTTACGGTGGCGAGAGGCGACTGAGGCTGGAGGCGCTCATTTTTTAGGGAGGAGATCCAGATGACTGGTTGTACCGGGTGGAGAGGTACTTGGAGGTGTCCGCGGTCCCAGGAGAGGAGTGGCTTCGGGCGATAGGGGTTTGCTTGGAGGGGGAGGCCTTGGGCTGGTTTCGTTGGACAGATCAACAGCAGCCTTTTCAGACCTGGGCGGAGTTTACGACGCTCTTGACGGAGCGATTTGGAGGACAGTCTGGTGGCGTGTTCGAGAGACTGTACTCGCTGAAGCAGAAGTGGAGCGTGGGGGATTATATCAAGAAATTTGAGTCGCTCTGCCACCGAGTTCGGGGAGAATCTGAGGAGTCTTTGGAGGGCTGTTTCATGAAGGGGCTGAAGCCCACAGTGAGGTCGGGACTGAGGCAGTTCGAGCCCGTTGGTTTGCGCTGGATGATGACATTGGCACGGAAGGTGGAGGACCATCAGGAGACAGAGCGGAGGGCCCGTGGGACGTGGGGAGGCACCACGTTCAGGAGTTAGGCGGCTGCTACATGACAGAGGACTGCACCTTCCTCAGGGACCACGACTGGACAGGGAGCTACAACCGTTGCTGGGGGCGGCAGAGACAGGAGGCAGGAGCCCCGAGCTAGGGGGCAGGTACGGAGGATGACAGATGCCGAGATACGGGAGAAGAGGGAGAAGGGTTTGTGTTTTCGATGTGATGAGCAGTTCACCCCAAGACACCGGTGCGCTGATCGGACTCTCCAGATACTGATAGCCGGTGATGATGAGGGAGAGGACGAGGTTGTCATCCTAGAGGCAGGAGAGGACGAGGAGGAGTTAGAGCATCAGCACTTGGACCTTGCGGAGGTGTCCCTCAATTCCGTGGTAGGGTTCACACCGAACCATACCATGAAATTGGTGGGACAGGTGGGCAGCCAAGAGGTGATAGTGTTGATCGACAGTGGGGCCACCCACAACTTCATTTCCAGCAGGTTGGTGGGGGCACAGGGATTACAGCTGAGTGGCACTGGGCGATACGGAGTGATGCTGGGTACGGGCCAGGTGACATACAGCACGGGCGTCTGCCGCGGGATGATTGTGACCATTCAGGGAGTGCAGATAATCACCGACTTCCTTCCCTTGGAGCTAGGGAGTACCGATGTCATCCTGGGGATGAAGTGGCTGCAGACCCTCGGGGAGACCAGGACAAATTGGAAGATGTTGAAGATGGAGTACCAGGATGTGGGGAGGACAGTGGTATTGCAGGGGGACCCCAGCCTATGTCGTTCGTTGGTATCCTATAAGGCCATGTCCAGGGCGATCCACACAGCGGGAGGAGGCTTTTTGGTGGAGCTACAGGCTGTGACCGCCTCAGTGCAGATCGAGGACCAGACACAGGAGCCGGTACCGGAGGTTGAGCAGCTGCTGGCTCAGTATGAGGAGGTTTTCCAGGAACCACAGGGACTGCCACCACACCGAGATCATGAGCACGCCATCGTCTTACGGGAGGGCGTGTCTCCCATTAGTGTGCGGCCCTACAGGTATACACAGGTACAGAAGGATGAGATAGAGAGGCTGGTAGAGGACATGCTGCAGGCAGGTGTGATACAGCCGAGTACAAGCCCCTTCTCCAGTCCAGCCTTATTAGTGAAAAAGAAGGATGGCAGTTGGAGATTCTGCGTAGATTACATGGCCCTGAATAAGGAGACAGTTGCCGACAAATTTCCTATCCCTGTTATTGATGAGTTGTTAGATGAACTCCACTGGGCGGCCTGTTTTTCCAAGATTGATCTGAAATCAGGGTACCACCAGATACGGATGAGGGCGGCCGACGTGCCCAAGACTGCCTTCAGGACTCATGAGGGGCACTATGAGTTACTGGTCATGCCTTTCAGCCTGACGAATGCTCCAGCGACATTCCAGGCCCTAATGAACAGAGTGTTCCGACCTTACCTACGGAGGTTTGTGCTGGTATTTTTTGATAACATCTTGGTGTACAGCCGCAGCATGGAGGAGCACGTGGGGCACTTGCGAGCAGTTCTACATGAGTTACAGGAGCAGCAGCTATTTGCTAATAAGAAGAAGTGCCTATTTGGATAGCTGCAGGTAGAGTACTTGGGACACGTGGTGTCTGTGGAGGGGGTGGCAGCTGATAGGGCCAAGATTGCCGCCATGTTGGACTGGCCGGTACCCACCACTTTACGAGGCTTCCGGGGCTTCTTGGGCTTGACAGGGTACTACAGGAAGTTTGTCCAGGGGTACAACACGGTTGTTTGGCCACTTACCGAGCAACTAAAGAAGGACAACTTCCACTGGGGCGATGAGGCGACCAAGGCTTTCGAGGCCTTGAAGCAGGCGATGACGACGGTGCCTGTCTTAGCACTTCCTGACTTTAGCAGACCATTTGTTATAGACACCGACGCGTCAGGATATGGGTTGGGCGCAGTATTGATGCAGGACCAGAGGCATATTGCTTTCTTCAGCCAGACTCTGTCAGCTCGAGCGAGGCTGAAGTCAGTATATGAGAGGGAGCTGATGGCGATTGTCATGTCCATTCAGAAGTGGCGGCCCTATTTGCTAGGTAGGAAGTTCATAGTGAGGACCGACCAGCGGAGCTTGAAATATCTATTGGAGCAGCGCATGGTTACCGAGGAGCATCAGAAGTGGCTCTCCAAGTTGGTCCATTTCACATTCGAGATACAGTACCGGCCGGGCCTGGAGAACAATGCGGCAGACGCTTTGTCACGTCGCAAGGAGCAAGCAGCGGTGGCGGCCATTTCAGCACCGGTCCTTCTGGACTGGGAGCCTTTGAGCAGGGAGATTGAGGCTGATGAGAACCTGGCCAGGATACGTGAGGCACTGCAGCAGGGCTCTGCGGACTTCCAGGGGTACAGCATGGACGGACATAGGCTCCTATACCACGGCAGGCTGGTGATTCCCCGAAGTTCTACCCACATTCTGATGCTTTTTCAGGGGTTCCACGGCAGTTCCATCGACGGCCACTCCGGGGTACAGCAGACCTACAGGAGGATGGCGAGGGAGCTCTACTGGCCCGGGATGAAGAAAGACATTGTCCAGCGGATAGCAGAGTGTGACGTGTGCCAACGTCACAAGTATATGGCAATGGCACCAGCGGGACTCCTACAGCCATTGGCCTTACCTGAGAGGGTCTGGGAGGAGATCAGCATGGATTTCATCGAGGGGTTACCGCGATCAGAGGGTTACAGTTCTATTCTTGTAGTGGTCGATCGGCTCAGCAAATACGCCCATTTCATACCCCTCAGACACCCTTACACTGCAGTTACAGTGGCAGCAGCTTTTATGAAGGAGGTGGTTCGCTTGCACGGGTTCCCCGCCTCCATAGTGTCGGACCGCGACAAGGTATTCATCAGCAGTTTCTGGAAGGAATTATTCAAGGTGCAGGGGACCAAGCTGCGAAAGAGCACTGCCTATCACCCCCAGACGGATGGTCAGACAGAAGTGGTGAATAGGAGTGTGGAGACCTACCTGAGATGTTTTGCGTCAGATGCGCCGCGGCAGTGGGCTAGATGGATGGCTTGGGCCGAATATTGGTACAACACCTCGTACCATTCGGCAGCGCAGAGCACCCCCTTTCGGATCTTATACGGTCGGGACCCGCCCCAGTTGATCCACTACAGCCGAGGGACCACTCCGGTTGGAGGAGCATTTGACTGAACGGGACAAATATCTTGAGGAGTTGAAGAAACACATGTTGCGGGCCCAGCAGATTATGAAGACCAAGGCTGATGCACACCGTAGGGATGAGCAATTTGCAGTGTGTGACCGGGTCTACTTGAAGCTCCACCCTTACCGACAAAAGACCTTGGCCCGACGGAGCAATGAGAAGTTAGCAGCCCGCTACTATGGACCTTTCGAGGTGACAGCTCAGATCGGGAAGGTGGCCTATCGTCTGCAGTTGCCGGCCACCTCCACCATTCACCCGGTTTTTCACGTATCGCAGTTGAGGCGGGCCATCGGGAATCACACATTATCACCCACCCTGCCACCCACTCTGACAGATGACATGGAGGTGCTTCTGGAGCCTCAGGAGTTGACAGGGATCCGGCAGGCCGCAAACAGGACTCAGGAGGTGCGGATTCGATGGCGGGGCCTTCCAGACCACGATGCTACATGGGAGGCCGCTTCAGTGATCCGCAACCAGTTTCCAGACTTCCACCTTGAGGACAAGGTGGCACGTTTGGGGGAGAGTAATGATGCGGTTCGGCACTATGGAGGGGCGGGCCGCACGGGCTTGGAAGAGGGTCCGGTTCGGGTCTACCATCGGAGGAGGCGACTTGGTTCCACCACGGACCCGGTCCCAAACTTGTGATTCCGCGTGAGTGGGAAGGGTCAAATGGTAATTAGACAATTATTAACCCATCCCCCAATAAGGGGCCGGCCGGCCCTAGGTTGGAGTTTATCGAAGAATTGTGCAAGGTAATTTTATTTCTTAGAATCCCTAGTTTAATTCCTTAGTTAATTAATTGTTCTCTATTTTAGATCTATTGTTCTAGGAATTATTTAGTGCTCTAAATCAGTTCTTCGTCGTATAAACCCTAGATTAGGAAGCCCAAAAGCCATAAAAATCCCACCTTTGATCCCCACAAAAAGCCCTAATCGTATCACAATCACTATTAGTCAACAGAATATCATCAACATATACTGTGAGAATAACTAAACTTGAGGCTATCTGTCGAATAAAAGTCGAGTGATCTGAATGGCATCTCTTGTAGCTTATACCTTTGGCCGCTTGACTAAACTTCTCAAAATCATGCTCAAGAACTCTGTTAGCCTGTATATCGCCTTTCTAAGGCTACATACTACATTCTTTCCCTGAGCAATATTTTGCTTCATGTAAATTATCTCATTATGATTAGCAGAGAAAAAGATGTTGTTATGTCTAGCTGAAACATGTATCAACCTTGATTCATAACTAAAGAGAAGATAACCCAAAGAGAATTCAGACAAGCAACAAGAGAGGATTTAAGATAACACACATCATATGTTCTAGCGAATCCTTTCGCCACCAGATGAGCTTTATATATGTCTACCATTCCATCAGAGTGATATTTAATTGTATAAACCTAACAGAAAGCAACAATATTAGCTCCTAACTCTCTTATCCCACAGGTCAAGGGAGCATGAATCTCATCATTCATAATTTTCTTCCAGTCAAGATACACCAAAGGTTCCTAGCAAGACGTGAGAATAGACAGAAAAGAGAGTCATAGAGTAAAATGCTGGAAAGAAGTCAAACAATCATAGAAAATATAATATAATATAGGATGTAAAGTAGATGTTCGCTTACCCTTACAATGAGCAATTAGGATATGTAGGTCAGATGGAGGATCGGGAAAAAAAAAATCTTGTACATGTAAAGTACCGTTAGCTATAAAGTTGAATTAGTTAGTGGTGAGATAGTATGGCTTTTCTTGACTTAGGCTGTGGAATAGAAACCTTCATAGAGTCGGCATCTGAAACTGAAGCAAAATTGGTAAAAGACTCAAAAAAGAAAACGTCAACCAAAACATACTACCTATGATGAAGTGGATCGAAGCATTGATATCCTTTCTATGTTCTACATATCCAACAGACACATTTGATTGATCTAGGTGCTAATTTGTCAAGTTTAGGTTGCAAATTATAAACAAAGCATTTATTAACAAATCCTTGATGTGGTAAGAAAAATACTAGTTTATCAAAACAAAAAATAAGCAAGAATACAATATTTGATCTTAAGCACATAAAAAGACATCTTATTAATCAAGTAACATGCACAAAAATAGCATTTAACCATAAATACTTTGGTACGTGCATTTCATGCAAAATGTTTGTGTAACACCCAACAATGGTCTTCGTTATGTCTCAGCTACACCTTTTTTGCAAAGATAGATGGGAGAGAAAGAAAGATCAAAGCGTCTAAGCATACATGTATTTAGAGGTAGGGGGTTTGTGTTTGGGTTTTACGCTAGTGTTTGAGTTTGAATTTTAAGTCAAGCTTTGGGTTTGGGTATTAAGCTCGGGGTTGGTTTAAATAATACTAGTCATAACCCGTGCCCGCGGGCACGGTTCACTTTAAGATTTTTCCCCGCGAAATCTTTGTTCTCCAAAAAATTATTTCCACAGCCAAAATTTAAAAGAACTACAAATTCGCGTAAAAATATTTGGCGGCACGGACGCCTTCGGCGTAAAACAACAAATTCGGCGCGGTGCCTTTGGCACGGAACAAAAAATGAGCGTAGAATAACAAAGTTGGCGTGGAACAACAAATTAGCGTAAAAAATTTAGTGGGCGCCCCTCGACGCGGGCGCCTTCGACGGATAAGGATGATTTGAATAGGCAACATATAATTCATTGATAATATAACTTTTCCTAATTTTTGTTATAAATATTGTAAATTAAATCACATAAATGCATGTCTGTTAAACTTGCAAGACCTCTTAAATTCAAAGATCTTGAATTTCACAAAATTAAATGAAGATTTATTGCTCCAAATAGTTTTCCCCAAAATACAAAAGTTTTTCCTCCCAAAATTTTCACAAACTCTCGTCTCAACAGTTGATTTTTCAAGATTAAATCTCAATCATCCTTCTATCAACCTGTTTGTCCTAGTCAGCTTGTCCTACTCAGCCCTAGGATTCAAAAACAGTTGTCAAATGTAATATAGATGTCTGAATCTGAAATAAATATATGAATACGTATAAATCCAAAATAAATTCATATAAATTACATAAATTTCAAATAATGTCATATAAATTCATATAAATTTAGATAAATATGAAATAAATTCATATAAATACCTATAAATTAAAATAAATTTGAAATGAATACATATAAATACAGATTTAATCTGAAATATATATAGTTAAATCTGAAACTTAAACTTAAACCATAACAATGAAACTAGCGAAAGTTATCGATACAAAATCTTTTTGAATAGACCAAAACCAAAGCCAAGTTTTTAACATTGATTTTCGAAATAGTGGGATCAACTGACTTTAGTTTGTCACCAAAAGCTAGGCTGCCAGTCGGTTAGAAACCAAGCTAGAAACAAGTAAATCAGATGAATCTAGTATGAATTTAAGACAGCCGGTAAAAGATCTAGTATGAATCTAGATCAGCTAGTGAAGCCAATCGAAAGCCATAGAGGTGCATCAATTAAAACCTATAAGTTGAGCCAGTTGACAAATCTAAACAGATCAGATCTGTGCAATAAACATCAGATCTGATCTCCAAAGATCAATAAAAAGATAGAAAAGGAGGAGGTAGATAAAAGATCAATAAAAGATTGATAAGAAGAAGGTAGAAAAGAAGAGTAGATAGCTGGTGGATAGAGAGGAGACTGGGCAAAGAAAAGAAAGATATTTTTTTGTGTATTTAATTAAATATTAAGGATTAAATAATGGTTAGTGTTTGGATCAAGCCTAAGTTAAAAAAACATAGATGAGGTAGAGGTATAGTTTGAAAGAGATGGGGTGGTAGAGTTTGATAGCATATGTTACAAATGTAGATAAATATAGATACATCACTTAAGGTACTAATTAAAGACATATGCACATGTTGTATCTAAACACTATTAATTATTAATTAAGCACATGCTTGACTCATATTCAACACATGTTCTAATTCTAATTGGTTATATACGCTTTCCAGTCATGAGGTTAGAAAGAAAAGGTTGAAATTTACTATTGATTTGATAGATAAACACAAAATGTTAAAATTCAAACCTCCTTCTCCAGGGTATCCATCAATCTGCTTGAAAAGCTCTCGTGCAGATTCCACAATTCCGGAATGCCCATAATGTGGAAAGGTTGATAGAACAATTTCCCTCGCACTTGGGGGCAGTTCATCACTACTGGAAAAAGAGAAAGATCCAGATCAGTTTTTATAGCAGAATAAAGGAGGATAGGAATGGTCATCTGATGAATAAATAGGATAAGGAGAATGAACTAGCCACTGAGACAAGACGGTGTTCTCCATTGCATAAACATAAAAATGAAAATACTCAAATAGTGAAAAGAGCATTACGGTGCTGTAATTGTAATGTAATTTATAAGCATATTTTCACAACTGAATAAATATAAGATTTACAAAAATGAAGAAGTGGCTCAATAACAGAAAGTGAGCAACAGTCAAAGGTGGCAAAGAAAATGTGAAAACATTTGAAATTTATCCATGTATCTATGACACAAATATAATACACTCGAGTACTTTTTAATATTTACGTGAAAACAAGAGAACGGTTAGGAAATGGGGGCATGCAAAAATAACAAAGAAACGTCAGGAACATTGTGAAAATAAAGACAAACTTTACAATGACCGGATTGTATCATTCATAGAGATACCTAACTTCTGAATCACAAGCATCCTTGATGATATTGTTAAAACATTCATTTTGCAATGAGTTGATGCATAGACAAAAGGTCTTTAAAGTGCAAAATATTTTGTTCATATAACTCTTCACGAAAGCCGTTCAATTATACGACATGAACTATCCAATCTGAGGCATGCAATGCATTTTAGAAGGCACGTATAAGTCATATATATCTATTTTAACAAACCTAGTAGTGGCTTCCAAGCCAAATTGGCTAAAATAAATGCATCATGCAAATTTGTCATATGCTTTTTGCGTTAAGAGTAATAGGCTCCTCTATCTGTATTTTCTTCAAATGCCAGATTCTCTAATGTGTTCTATCCAATTCATCCAATAATGTTAGCACAACACAAATATATGTATGACCTCCCCAACAGCGCATCTACCTTAAAATGAATCAGCAATCAGGATCAATTTATTAGCCATAATTGAACATAATGATTAATTGCAAATTGAAATACAGATAAAGGAGAAAGAGATAATGAAATTGGGGGACCTTCGTGAGTCCGCAGTTTCTTAGGGGTTCACTCACCTAAGGTAGGAATGCAAGAGGACCACTCTATTCAAATGAAGAGGCACAAAGACTTGCATTAATTCCAATATTGTTAGAAGGATAATTTGCTACAATAACACCCCAATGACTCATTAGTCATATAAATGTAACTACATTCTCCCTGACTCTAATACAATTATACTACTAGCTTTTCATGACACCTAACCTTCATAAAGTCATTTCTGTTTTCTTTTTAATTACCCACCTTACTCTGATGCATTTGCTCTATTGGCCACTAATATTTTCTAGATTGTGCTTGAGACTTTGGGCTTAAGCTTTTAGTATTTAAATTTATAATAGTGTTATCAAGCTCAGTTTAATGGGCTTCCCTAACTGAATGAAGTTGATAAGAACAAGCACAGACTTAATGTACACAAATATAAAAAATGTAATCCAGAGAACAATATGCTAAGATTATGTATGCTTTCCTCTCTAATTTCAGCACAGAAGTTTCACACTGTTAGCAGACAAGAAAAAACAGAAGCTAATAGCTTGTATGCACATTGTATAAATAAAAACTAGAGAGAGAGAGAGAGAAATAGATAGAGAAGGATCGTAACACTAATCACTTGCACACACAGAGAGAGAAGCTAATTGTGTGCTTGCATATTGTATAAATATAAATGAGTGGGGGAGACTTTCTTGAATAATCCATCCAAATCATCAAGAGAAAGGTTGCACTCCCGGCATAAACCATCAGTTATAAGGTCTTCAGGAGTCTCAGTACCACGAACAGTAACAACTACAGATTTGAGATCATGGTGAACCACAATAAAATAAGCTGCCTCGCGCTTCCACTGCAAGAAGAAAATTAGATGCATTAACCTCTTTAGTTAACTTCACATTTAAGAAAACATGCAAGTCTTTAGATAAGCACCCTGGTTGAACTTGATTCACTACCAACAATTTGACAAGCTCATACTAAACCATAATCACCATTAGTCAAAGGAAAAGGATAGTGTGACAAAGTAATGAATCAATGTGAACTGAAGCAATTAATAAACTATAGAGCATATTGAAATTCTGTTTAAGCTCCTAGAAAAAACCAACTTGGATTAAGCCCCTCGTTTAAAGAAGATATGTGGTACACCCCTAAATCTCAAAATAATTTGATAAACCCCCTTTCGCCAACTTTTCTTGTATATTAGATTTTATTTCCAAATTTGTTATTATTTTATACAATTAGATCTTTGTATTTCTACATGGACAAAAATACCCCCGCCTCATTTAGAGCACCTAAATATAAATGGTAAAGTACCATCCATTTTTCTTCAATTCTCTTCTACTTTATTTTGTTTTGTTTTTCCAACCAGTGTATTTGATGGGACACATTAAACCCCAACAAAATTGACTTCAAAACTAACTGTGTTCATCCCAAGAATGTTATCCTCGTACCACTGAGATTGATCTTTTTACAAGTGTATTTCAAAAATTGAAAATCTACCAAATTTTCCTACCTTCTCTAAAAATAGAAGATGTGGGCATTCTTGTCCAAGTTAGAAGTACAAGGCTCTAGTTAGATACAAGTATACTATACTTAAGAATAAATAAAAAAATACATATATACAAGAAAAGTGTGGTAGAGTGGTTTTATCAAATTCTGCCAAGACTCAGAGATGTACCAGGGCTAAAATCCAACGGAGTTGCTTAAATAAACCACAAATGAAACAGATGGTATGGTCCCTGAGGCACCAATGAGATACTTTAAGATCACTTCAGAGACAGATCAAAACCACAAGAGCGTCTTTATGCCAACTATCTAAGTTACCTAATTTGAGTCATGGCTTTATCATCCAGAAAGGCATAGGCCCAATAAAAGACAGACAAATAAAATCCTTCTCTTCCATCGTCAGCCTCACATTCTTCCTCCCCAAGAAACCTATTCAAACTACATTCTCCTACTATTAGTAGGTTTCGAGCTGCACAGGAATCACAATAACCTAATACTTCATTTAATGTATGGGCATTTTCAAGAAAATAAGCACGGAAGAACCACCTGCACAGGTGTCTAACACAATTGCACTTGTGGACTAATCAGGAGCCCACAAATGTGTCATTCAGTCAGTCATAAGGCACCAAAATGTGATGTCTTAGAGTAAACATTGACCTAACACCCCAGTAAAGCATCATTAGCCCAAGAAAATACCATGTGACATGTGCGTTAATGATGTATGATTGGAACAAATCTAGAAAGAGTCAAAAATACTATTGCTCTGTCAAAGTAAGCTATTTCACTCACCAGACATCATTGGTTCCCATACCAAAAACCATTATCATGTCTGATCAATGTTGCCAATTGTCATAAATCTACGGTAAGCGGTAGGCAAGGTGGAGTGACTATGAGTAGTGAGGACATACCGCTTATGGTCTTGGGCCCTATGCAACCAACACTACTAACCAGATGTCAATCTATAAAATAAATTAGGCTGTGAATCTGATTAGCTAGGATCACACTTAAAAATTTGGGAGATCAACCCATCTCCCGGTGTGAATCACCATCTTTCCTCTTTATTGTCCTAGCAGCCCTTTTTGAGGGACCTTTTGAAATTCGCATACTCACAGTCTTTTCACATGGTTTTCAATTATTTCTCTCTCTTCATTTGCAAGTTCCCTTCCTCTTCACTTTGCTATGTTATTTGTTGATGTGACATGTTGCATTGCTTTTGCGGCATAGCTGACTTTTTAACCATGTTGATATCATAATTAAAGAGTTACATAGCTTGAAATTTCAGTTATTGAGTTGTGTATGGACACTGTATAAAGAATTTCCTTGTTTCTCATGAATCTTCAAAATTATCACCAGATATCACTCCTTCCACCTCATTGACATCTAGGGCCAATTGTGTTGCAAGAGGAAAAACAAAATACGGAAATTGTTGTAGGTCCCAACATGATTCTAACTTAGATAGCATTTCCATTGTTTGCTTTGATAGAAATGGAATGGAAATTTCATTCCAAAGATGGTCATCCACATATTTTTTTTGTTTTGAAAGCCAAATCCTCTCAAACCAAGGAATTGGGATGGAAATGTAAGGCGAAGAGTTTTTGGTAATAAGCAATTTTAAAAATTGAAACAGGTATAGACAAAAGGTTGAGAGAGGAATTTTAGGGCTAAAAATATGAAGAGGCCAGGTGGTAGAGGTCACATCTTTTTCATCTTTCATCCCACATTTCAGCCAAACAAGAAATGTTGCTATGCATAGTAATCATTATATCGTAACCGGTTTATTTGATTCATAAGGATATCAAGATTCTTGAAAATTCGTCAACAAAAGGCTAGCATCATGCAGTTCTGACAGCTTTACTTTGTGCATCTGGCGAGCACCTATTGACGGTTCAACTCTTCAGTTCCAAAAAGAGTCCAAGTTTGCACGAAACAAAGATCGGATGCTCTTATGGATGCTCTTATGGGTCGAACTAGTATAAGGTGCCCAGGCTGCCAGATCCAGCACATACTCAAATTGGATTTCAAGTTCCAGCAGGATTTTGAGTCTGAATTAAGGAGGAATGTATTAGAAAACTTTGTAACTAATTTGAAAACATTTCGATGCAATCCCACTTATCTTAGGAGTCCTAATCTAGTAAGGAAAAAGAGAGACTACATCTAAAAATTAAGATATCTTTAGCATAAACCAATCAAGCCCGTAAACAATGTAGTCCTTCAAGAAAACCCCAAACCCTAGTGTATGAATAATGTTGTAGATAAGAACCCTATGCAACAAGGATAAATCCAAAAACTCTATGGTAAGGGAAACCCCGACTTTGCCAATACCCTAGGAAACTAGAAAAAATAATCTAAGATCCAATTAGTCAAGAGCCAGTCTTGTATTCTAGAGAGATGAGAAGATGACAGCAAGAGAATATATCTTCACTCATTGTAATCATCTATCAAAGAACAAAATTGAGTGTAGGTATTTTTTCGCTCTCCAAAAACCAAATACTTCCACACTCTTTTTGCATGCGCAGAAGAGATGACTGGGGTGAGTCGGTTTCACGTTTAGCCTCTCCAAATGGTCGCAGATGAATAATCCAAAAATGTGTGTATGCATGAAATTATGAATGTACACGTATAAATAAATATAAATGCAACTATTTTTTTTGAAAAACCTATATGCATTTAGATGCTCTCCTTATAGACACATACATTCATACAAAATGTGTTACAAGTCTCTGCACTCCCATGACCTACAATTTAAGAAATTGTAATGTCGCAATTAACATATCATGTCCACGATGTCCATGCACATGTCCATGATTCTTAACTCTTACAGTAACTAACATTTTTCAAACCCACCATCTTTACAGCACTTGGCAAATGATTCATCTTTTATTCTGATGACTATTTTTCTCATATGAATTCTTCAAAAGTCAAATTTGCACAGAATAAAAAATTTACATTTTGAAATGTTACCAAAAGTGTAGTTATTGTAAGTGAAGGTAATGTAAATCAATGCCCAAGAGTTGTATAGATCAGAACAAATCATCCGTAGATCAGACATATATGAGGGTTCAAAAAGCTATGGCAGAGTGAAGGACTGTCAACAAGAGTTAGAGGAAGTCAAAGTGACTAGTAGAAAGACTTTGAGAAGAAAATATACTTATTGGCTCCAAATGGCCTTGAAAGAGGGGGGGGGGGGGGGGGGGGGGGGGGGGGGGGGGGGGGCTCTGGACACGTGACTTAAAAGTAGGGGTTGCAACCAGGTTAAGTAGGGTGAGGATGGCCTTACGCGAACTCTATTGGTAATTGGGTCGGGAAGTTTAACATTTACCCAAAATGATACATATTGATGTAATCAACCCCATCCTAAGTGACCCGTTTCTCCTGCAGCAAATATTTAAAGAAAAGAAAGGACAATTCAGCGGAGGTTAAACCAGAAACCGAGCAAAGTCGTAATCAGGCGTTGTTGACTACCTGATGCCATTTATACGCGCACACGATCAAATCAGCGACTAATTTGTGGAAAAAATATGAAAAGGTAGAAAATATTGATTGCAAATAACGAAGAACACAAGAAAGAAAGATAACGAGTCTCTTTGAAGAGGAGACCATCTCTCCTAGCTCTAGATGAACGGACTAAAGCCTAAACTCCGTCATCTTTGATACCTAATTGTTTTTCACAATAATAAGCACAAAAGACAAAGACGGCTAGATCTAGAATATAAAACAAGTGAGAAAATCCAGATTTTCGTTGAAAGACCAAAATGCCCCTCCGGAGGCTAAGTCGCGACCACGTGCCTTCTCCTGAAATAAGTCACCAGCCCAACTGGGGGTTCGTCCCACACAACCGAATCGTGCGTGGGGCCACCCCTAGGCACGGTTCAGCCGCCTGGGCATGCGATTCGTCCGCATCAATACCCGCCCGTAGAAGAGCCATGTTGTTCTCAAGGTGAAAATCTGGAAACTGCTTCTGCATCACGTCGAACGCCTCCCATGTAGCATCACAGTCAGGTAAGCATGCCCAATGTATCCGCACCTCCCTCCTCCATCCCGGACCATGGCGTATGGCTCTCACATCCAGCGGTTCCAACAGCACCTCCATGTCGTCAGTAAGAGTGGGGGGTAAAGCTGACGACACCATATGATCACCAATCGTCCTACATAACTGGGACACATGAAAGACCGGGTGTATCGACGACGAAGAGGAACCGCAGTTTGTATGTCACCTGACCAATCCTAGCCACAACCTCATAGGGACCATAATATCGTGCCGCTAGCTTCGCATTCCTTCTCTGAGCTAACGATCTCTGACGGTAGGGTCGCAGCTTCAAGTATACCATGTCACCTTCCTGAAACTGCACGTCTCGATGGTGCACATCGGTCCTAGCCTTCATTACCTGCTGCGCCCTCGTCAAATGCCTCCGCAGCTCCTCCAGCATACTATCTCTTTCCCCCATATAATCATTCACCTGTGACACCGAAGTCCCCCTGTGTCCATAAAGAATCAACTGCGGCGGGTCACAACCATATAAGATCTGGAATGGGGCCGTCCCTGCTGCGGAGTGGTATGAGGTGTTATACCAATACTCCGCCCAAGCCAACCATACGTAACACTGACGAGGAGTCTCCGAAGCGAAACATTGCAAATACGTCTCTATGCTACGATTCACCACATCCGTCTGACCGTCCGTCTGGGGATGGTAGGCGGTGCTCCTCTTGAGTACAGTCCACTGCACTCGAAATAACTCCCTCTAAAACCCGCTCATGGATACATTGTCCCTGTCAGACACTATATCTCCAGCTATCCAATGTAGTCTAACCACCTCCCGAATAAAAACGGCTGCCACCGATACGGCCGTGTAAGGATGCTTCAAAGAAATGAAGTGAGCATACTTACTAAGCCGATCCACCATTACGAAAATCGGTGTGTATCCCTCTGATCGTGGCAACCCATCGATGAAGTCCATCGTAACATCCTTCCAAACCCTCTTCGGCAAGGCTAACGGCTGCAACAACCCCGCCGGCACCATGGCCATGTATTTGTAACACTGGCAAATGTCACAAGCAGCTATCAAACGAGCTACCACCTTCCGCATCACCAGCCAATACACCTCCCTGGCCATCCTCATGTATGTATGTTGCACTCCTGAGTGACCCCCACCATTGTGCCATGGAATTCCTAAAACAGTGTCGGTATAAAGACTAACGTTGCCGGAAACACCAACCTCCCCTGGTACAACAGTCGTTGCCCGTCCAACGAATATCCCTTCGGTCCTTCTCCTCCTCCCTGCAACGACTCCCAGATCTGTCTGGATCTGACTCTGCCTCTTGTAGCATCGGCTTCTAATCCATCCACATAGGCAAGGAAAGAGCCCTCAAACTAACCTCCTCTCCTCTGTGGGACAACGCATCCGCCGCCTTATTCTCCAACCACGGCATGTACTCGATGTCAAAACGGTACCCCACCAACTTGGACAGCCACCGCTGATGCTCCTCCGTCACTAACCACTGTTGTAGTAAGTATTTCAGACTTCGCTGGTTCGCCCTAACCATGAAGTATCTCTCCAACAAAAATGGTCGCCATTTCTGGATAGCCAGGACAATCGCCATCGGCTCTCTCTTATATACTGACTTCAGTCGTGCTCTAGGCGACAGCACCTGACTGAAGTAAGCAATCGGTCGTCCTTCCTGCATCAAGACTGCTCATAAGCCATAACCCGATGCATCTGTCTCTACTACAAACGATACACTGAAGTCCGGTAGAGCCAAAACCGGTGCAGTCGACATCGCCACCTTCAAGGCCTCAAAGGCCTTGGTCGCTTACTCTCCCCACTTGAAGCTATCCTTTTTCAGCTGCTCGTTAAGAGGCCATGCTATGGTGCTATACCCCTTCACGAACATTCTGTAGTACCCCGTCAACCCCAGAAATCCACGTAGTGCCCTCAACGTCGTCGGTAGTGGCCAGTCCAGCATCGCCTATATCTTTGCTCTATCCGCTGCCACTCCTACCTCGAAAATAACATGTCACAGATACTCAATATGTCCCTGCCCAAATCTGCACTTCTTCTGATTCGCATAAAGCTGGTGCGCCAACTCCTGAAAAGTCAACTCCAAGTGTCCCAGGTGCTCCTCCATCGTCCTGTTGTAGATGAGTATATCATCGAAGAACACCGGGATGAATCCCCTCAAAAATGGCTGGAATACTTTGTTCATGAAGGTCTGAAAGGTCGAGGGAGCATTGGTCAGGCCGAAAGGCCTGACCAGAAACTCGTAGTGCCCCTCGTGTGTGCGAAAAGCCGTCTTCGACGCATCCACCGGCTTCATCAATATCTGATGGTATCCCGATCTCATATCAATCTTCGAGAATACCGATGCCCCATAAAGGTCATCCAACAACTCATCGATCACTGGAATAGGGAACTTGTTGGGAACAGTTTCCTTATTCGGTGCTCGGTAATCTACACAGAAAAGCCAGTTCCCGTCCTTCTTCTTGACTAGTAACACCGGGCTAGAAAACGGGCTAACACTGAGCTGAATCACCCCTGCATGCATCATCTCTCGCCACATCCGCTCGATCTCATCTTTCTGCACATACGGATACCGGTATGGTCGTACACTCACTGGTGCCGCCCCCTCATGCAACACTATCGTGTGCTCATGTCCCCGTGTCGGTGGTAAACCCTGCAGAGTCTGGAAGACCTCTTGATACCGCTCCAAAAACTGCACTAGCACTGTCGGGGTCTCCTCCTACGGCTCCTCACCCTCTGTCATCATCCCCTGACACTCCACCAAGAACCCCTCTCCTGACCTCTGCAGGACGTGAGATATGGCTTTGAAAGCCACTAAGGAAAAACAAGGCTAGGGTCCCCTGACAGGATCACCGTGCGGTCCCCCTCTTTGAACTCCATCCTGAGCTGCTTCCAATTCACCTTGACCTCGCCCAAACCTTCAGCCACTGTACACCCAAAATCTCATCAACACTACCCAACTCCAGTGGCAAGAAATCCTCCATGATCTGCACGTCCTGCAAGGTCAAGCACAGCCACTTGCACATCCCACTGCTCTCCTCCATACTCTCCGTTCCTAATAGCACCGTAAACTTCTCCAATGTACTCATCTACAATTCATGGCGGTCCACTAACTGGCGAGAAATGAAGTTTAGGTGGCCCCACTGTCTATGAGCACAGTCACTGCCATGTCGTCCAACCATCCTGACAACTTCATGGTATGGTTCGGGGTGAACACTACCACAGAGTTCAGGGACACCTCCGCTACATCCAGATGGGACTTCTCCTCGTCCACGACCTCCTCTGCCTCGTGCTCCTCATCACCAACATACCCCTCCTCATCTGGCACTATGGTGATCTGTAGCAAGCGACTCGCACATCGGTGACCGGGGTAAACCTCTCATCACAGCAAAAACACAGTCCACTCATCTGCTTCTCCCTCACCTCTGTTGAGGGATGGTGCCCTCAGATCATTTGTATACGATACAATAAATAAACGAGATATTATATGCTTAGGAATGTTGTGGACATTCTAAGAAGAGCATAGGAAGAAACCGCACCTGAATCGGAGATCAAATGAGCAAGTTATGCTCAAAAGAGTCTTTTTGTAATTAGTGGAATTACAGGGTTCTTTTCGTAAAAGAACAGAAAAAAAACCCCCTTACCCCTGGCGCTGACGCCGGGCCCGCTGACGTCAGCGCGCTGACCCGCGTCAGCGCGCGCTGACCCGCGCGCTGAGTGCGGGCGGGGCCCGCACTGCGTCAGCGACGCGGGTGCGGGCCCCGCCCGCACTCGCGCATGCCGCCCGCAATTAGTGCGGGCGGCGGGGCATAATGGGAGCGCGCCACGTGGCGCCTGGGGGGGTTTTTCTCTCGGGAGAACGCGATTGATTGCGTTATTCGAATTGTTTTGAACATCGGATTTTAAAACTCAAGTTTGAAGGGTCAAACGAAGTCCAAATGAGGTGCCGTTTCTTCCTATGTGTTCGTCTCGTCGAGCACTCCGATTTACATATATGATGTGTACGTTTTGCTTGAGAAACGAATTATCTATGGCTCTTTATAGTTTTGAACTATAAGATTCCATTCCCAATTTTAGTCCCACATCGACTGTTTCAATTGAGGAGCTCCTCACTCCCCCTATAAATAGTAGGGTGGTCTCCTCATTGAAACTTGCACCAGCCGATGATCAAGGCAGTTCAAATTAAGAACAAGCATTGATCTGGAAGCTAAATAAAAGTTCTCGTTCTCATTCTTTGTTCCGGTCGAGCCCTGGCAAGGCATCGGAGGAACTCAGATCGGATCTGAAGTCTAGGCGTTGGATCCATTCAAGTGAAACTTTCTGGAGCAAGTGGTTGGCTCGGCGACCAGAAGTTGCTGGGATCGGCGCAAGCAGTTGCTGGGATCGGAGCGGCTTATGCGGGAATGGCAATTGATTGCCTTCGGTAACACTTTTGCTGCAAGGCAAGAGTTACGGGTATGTTGAGTTTTCTCAACCTTAGTTTTAATTTATGTGCATTATTTTAATTGCAGTAGCTAATGTAGTTAATTAGATAGTAGTATCCTTAGGGGTTGGTCTGGACCCAACCCCGGGATAGTAGCGTTTTCTTGGCTCGGGTTTTATGAAGATAGGGCTAGTTTATATAAAGTGTTTATATAAAGTTTTTTCTCTTTATTTTTCCGCTTCCGCTGCGTTAAATTTTGTGCAAGGTTGTCCGGCCTTCACTCTCAAGTAGGGCGAAGGACGGACAATGCACTAGTCGAAAGAGAGCCCCGGATCTGATAAAACCCATCATTGGTATCAGAGCCAGGCTACATAGACTATCTAAATACTGCTTTTATGAAATGCATGTTATTAAAACTTGTAGTTAGTCTTGAACTAACTATGTGTTGGTTTTCAAATTTTTCGAAAATTGTTTTAAAAACCAAGATTAGATCTTTTTAAGTATGTGATAATTAATGTCTTTATGTTTCCTTTTGCTTTTATTTGATAATTGCTAAAAGAAAGACTTGTAGGGTTAGCCATTAAAATTCATTTAAATCTTTAATCTGATTAAATTTAAATGACTAGCTTTGGCTATGTTTTAAAATGTTGTTCACATATTTTAAATAACACATCCTAATGAATGATTAGGATTGTTCCTTGTTTGTTGAAACAATTCTGATGTGATTTATTAAAATCCTATAGTTGATATGTTTCTAATAAAAGTTATGAAACACATCCTAATAATTTTGAATTATAGGTTATGACTAGTTGATAGGATTAACTAGTTAAATAAATCAAACAACCAGATTAAATCAATATAACATTTTTTATCATTAGCACTTTCATGGAGAATAGTATGGGTAGGTAGTTAGGGAAGGTATTGTGGATCGACTCAGCTTGTTGGGCGCTAGTGATCCTGCCCGGCCCTAACCCTGGTCATGCCCGCTTGTACCGCAAAGTTGCTAATAATAAAATGTGTTAGCTTTGGTTATATCTAGTCAATGCGTTATAAATCTTATTAAAGATTAATTCGTATCCCTCCTTGATTTTGGAGCTTTGTAACTCAAAGAAGACATTTATAGTTGTTGAGTCTCCTCAAGCTATGACATGTTTTTCTTTAAGGAACAAACTCCAACATACATGTGATGTAGTCTGGACTTGACCCAAATCGATACGTCGGGTCTCCTCGAGCATCGATCTAAGTCAAATCTGAACACGAAATCAAGGGTCTGACTAAACCAGTCATTATGATTAGTTGAGTCTCCTCAAGATCATAAGTGACTGTGGGTAAGAATCGATAGGGAGTCGCATGTGATGTGATTGACTAAGAGTTAGTCTACCAATCATGGAACCAATCAACTTGTTGAGTCTCCTCAAGGTTGTGAGGTTCATGATGATTGGATCCCTCTTTCACTATATTTTAAGATATTAAAATTCGTTCATTTCAGAGAATGATCGTAAAATAGTGGGAGACCATAGTTAATTAAACCCATATTAACTATATTATTTTATCATGAATTACACTAAATTAATTCTATGTCTTTTGCAGCATGAAATCGAATACGAATCTTATCCAGAGTAATAAATTGACTGGTTTAAATATTGATTGCTTAGAAAACTTTGGGCTTAACGGAGAGAAGAAAGGACATATTGATATCTCGACTTCTAAGGTATTAGTTATACAGAGTATAGTCCTTTCTGTAACTTCTAACGCATGGGTATTGGATACTGGTGCGGGTACTCACATTTGTAATTCGTTACAAGGTATGAGCAAATTTAGAAACTTAAGAAAGGACGAAATAGTTCTTCAAGTTGGTAATGGAGCTAATGTAGCTGCTAAAGCCGTAGGAGACCTAAAGCACACCTTGGCAAACGGTGCCACATTGTTTTTGAAACAATGTTATTATATACCAAATTTTCTATGCAACGTTATTTCCATTTCGGCTTTGGCCAAAGACGGATATAAATTTACCATTAATGAATCTGTTATGAACATTTTCTTTAATGATAAATTGCTGGGATTTGGAACAATGAATAATGGTGTATACACTCTGTCTAATGACGTTGTGTTAAGTGTTAACACACGAAAACGTAAGAAATCTAGTTTTAATGAAACTTTCCTTTGGCATTGTAGACTAGGCCATATCGGAGAGAAAAGACTTAGCAAGTTGCATAAAGAGGGGTCTCTTGACCTCTCGAATTATGAGTTGTACGACACTTGCGAGTCTTGTCTCAAAGGTAAAATGGCTAAAACTCCCTTTACGGGTAAAGGGGAAAGAGTTAGTGAACTCTTGGGTCTAGTACATTCTGATGTATGTGGACCAATGTCTACTTTAGCGAAAGGAGGTTATTCATACTTTGTTACATTTACTGATGATCACTCTAGGTTCGGACATGTGTTCTTGATGAAACACAAGTCTGATACATTTGAGCGATTCAAAGAGTATCGTAATGAAGTTGAAAAACAGACAGGCAAAAGTATTAAAATTCTTCGATCTGATCGAGGAGGAGAATACTTGAGCCATGAATTCCTTGCGCATTTAAAAGAGAATGGGATTCTCTCTCAGATCACTCCTCCTTACACACCTCAACATAATGGTGTGTCAAAGAGAAGGAATCGTACCTTATTGGACATGGTTCGATTAATGATGAGTGACTCTGAGTTACCTATCTCCCTTTGGGGCTATGCCCTAGAAACTGCTACACATATCCTTAATAGAGTTCCATCTAGATCCGTGCCAATGACACCATATGAGATATGGAACGGGAAGAAACCAAACCTTAAGCATATTAAGGTATGGGGTTGTCCTGCGTATGTCAAGAAACTTAATCCAGATAAACTGGAGGATAGGTCTGTTATGTGTAGATTCATTGGGTATCCTAGTCACTCGACGGGACACATTTTCTATCACCAGGAACAACAAAAGATTGTTGTGTCCAAACACGCCACCTTTCTTGAAAAGGAATTCCTTGTGAAGGAGTCTAATGGCGAGGTAATAGAACTGGACGAAAGTCTAGAGACTGAATCAACACATGAACAGATCGCGGAACCAGTGGAAGAGGCAGAGCCTAATGCTCCTGAAGCAATTATTAGGAAGTCAAATAGGATTTCTCGAGCTCCAGAAAGAAACTACGGATTTCTCGTAGATGGAGGAGTTGATGATAGCATCTTAGTTGAAGATGATCCTATTAGCTTCCAAGAAGCAATTCAGAGTAGAGACTCTAAGAAATGGCTGGATGCAATGAAATCTGAGATGGATTCCATGCACATTAATAAAGTTTGGACTTTAGAGAATGTGCCCAAGGGAAGTGTTCCTATTGGCTGCAAATGGATCTTCAAAAGGAAGATCGGTGCAGATGGAAAAATAGAAACGTACAATGCTAGACTTGTTGCGAAAGGTTATCGTCAGATTCTAGGTGTAGATTATGACGAAACTTTCTCACCCGTAGCCATGCACAAATCCATCCGGATTGTACTCGCTATTGCTGCCTATCACAACTACGAAATCTGGCAGATGGATGTAAAAACTGCATTTCTAAATGGTGATTTAGAAGAGCATATTTACATGTCTCAGCCGGAAGGTTTCGAAGTCAGTGGGAGCAAGGGGAAAGCATGTAGACTGCATAGATCCATTTATGGATTGAAGCAGGCATCCAGGAGCTAGAACATCCGATTTGATAATACGGTCAAAGAGTTTGATTTTATTAAAAATGAAGATGAGCCATGCGTTTATAAGAAAACCAGTGGAAACAATTTAGTCATCCTCGTACTTTATGTTGATGACATTCTCTTAATAGGTAACAACATACCGATGTTGAAATCTGTTAAGGATTGGTTATCAACTAACTTCTACATGAAAGATTTGGGAGAAGCATCCTACATACTAGGTGTGAAGATCTATAGACATAGATCTAAAAGGATGCTAGGACTCTCCCAATCTAGATACATAGACACTGTGTTAAAACGGTTTAACATGGAAAACAGTAAAGGTGGGTTTATACCCGCAAATCACGGAATAAGTCTTTCCAAGAAGATGTCTCCAAAGACTGACTTGGAAAAAGAACGCATGAGCAATATTCCATATGCTTCGGCAGTTGGATCGATCATGTATTCCATGATATGTACCAGACCTGATGTCGCTTTTGCACTAGGTGCAGTAAGTCGATATCAGTCTAACTATGGAGAAGAACACTGGAAAGCAGTCAAAACGATTCTCAAGTACTTGCGAAGAACAAGAGATCTGGTTTTGATTTATGGAAGTGAAGAACTCAAGATTGAGGGCTTCACGGATTCCAGCTTTCAGAGTGACGTAGATGACAGCAAGTAAATTTCAGGATACATTTTCACTCTCAACGGATGTGCAGTGAGCTGGAGAAGTTCAAAGCAAGATATTGTTGCTGATTCAACTATGGAGGCCGAATATATAGCGGCCAATGATGCAGCAAAGGAAGCTGTCTGGATTAGGAAATTTGTGAGCCAGCTAGGAGTGGTGCCTTCTGTTATAGATCCAATACCGTTGTATTGTGATAACAATGCCACATTGAGCTTGGTCAAAGAACCCAGATTCCACAAGAGATCCAGACACATTCTTCGAAAATATCACTTGATACGTGATATTGAGAAAAGGAAGGACATAGAAATCCTCAGAGTCTCGTCTGAAGAGAATTTAGCTGATCCATTTACAAAGGCCATTGCACGTGATCGTTTGGAGAAACTAATGTGTAAAAGCGGTATGAGATACCATAAAGAGTGGACCTTGTAGTGAGTGGTAGATGTTTTGAGAGTTGTATGCCTATGAGGCACATTGTCCTGAAAAACATCTTATTCATGAATAAAATAAATTTATTGGTATCAAATTATCTTTGTGCATTTGTGACATCTTATATACTTAGATAATTTCCTTAGACTGTTAGCAAGGTATACACGTATCTTGATGATGATCATGATTATGAGAAAGTGTTTTTACCGATTGGAGCTTAAAGTCTTAAACAGGTTCATGGTCATAGATATGTCGAGAAGAGGATATCGACACATCGATAAGACCATTGTGTCTTTGTATTCACTATGGATTAGTAACGATGAACTCGTAATCGTTTGACTTGGTGAAGCCAGAAACAAGACGCAGGTGCTCATTAGAGAATGAGTTCACTGAACGACTCATAAAAGGTCATCATTTGGTTAAACTTAATTTAAAATGTCAATGATACTTTTTAGTGATGATAGGCAAGCTGGTCCTATGACTTGAGGACATTGAACAAACATGCATGTGAATGGTGTCACTTAGATCATTTTCCTAGCTTCAAGACTTTTCTTGTCGAAAGGATCTTGGTTGGGTAGCATTTGAAGCGTGTGAGGGGAGTTGTGTCTAAGAAAGGATTCGTCTCTCTCATTAAGGAGAGTTAGTGTTGTATGTGTTGGTTCAGTGCTTTAGTGAAAATCTTTGATCAAAGTATGTTGAAAGAAGTTCAACATGTATTTAACTAAAGACCGATGTAACTGGCCAGTTTCAAGTTGGTGGGGTTGACATGTTACCATACCCTAAACTTGAATAAACAACATAGTCTTGACAAAAGGATTAAAACTGCGGTATTCATCACGGATACAGTCTTGGTAGTCCCGACGATTTTGTCAATGGGTTAAACCACATAATTATGATGCCGAAACAGGGACGACAACTACTGCTCGTGGTCATTGCCGTCTAGGGTCACGAACCCAAACCTGTAGTAGGGTCAGGCTGTAGGGTCTCACAAAGAGTGTGGTCTTACGTCTAGTAAAAGAAAAGAGAATAATGCATTAAGATGCATGAGAACTGATACTGTAAGGAAGTTGCAGATAGTTTGTACTCGGGATAGATGATCCTGAGTGCAAGTGGGAGATGTTGAGGGATGGTGCCCTCAGATCATTTGTATACGATACAATAAATAAACGGGATATTATATGCTTAGGAATGTTGTGGACATTCTAAGAAGAGCATAGGAAGAAACCGCACCAGAATCGGAGATCAAATGAGCAAGTTATGCTCAAAAGAGTCTTTTTGTAATTAGTGGAATTACAGGGTTCTTTTCGTAAAAGAACAGAAAAAAAAACCCCTTACCCCTGGCGCTGACGCGGGGCCCGCTGACGTCAGCGCGCTGACCCGCGTCAGCGCGCGCTGACCCGCGCGCTGAGTGCGTGCGGGGCCCGCACTGCGTCAGCGACGCGGGTGTGGGCCCCGCCCGCACTCGCGCATGCCGCCCGCAATTAGTGCGGGCGGCGGGGCATAATGGGAGCGCGCCACGTGGCGCGCTCCGGGCGCGCCACGCGCCACGTGGCGCGCTCCGGGCGTGCCACGTGGCGCCTGGGGGGATTTTTCTCTCGGGAGAACGCGATTGATTGCGTTATTCGAATTGTTTTGAACATCGGATTTTAAAACTCAAGTTTGAAGGGTCAAACGAAGTCCAAATGAGGTGCCGTTTCTTCCTATGTGTTCGTCTCGTCGAGCACTCCGATTTACATATATGATGTGTACGCTTTGCTTGAGAAACGAATTATCTATGGCTCTTTATAGTTTTGAACTATAAGATTTCATTCCCAATTTTAGTCCCGCATCGACTGTTTCAATTGAGGAGCTCCTCACTCCCCCTATAAATAGTAGGGTGGTCTCCTCATTGAAACTTGCACCAGCCGATGATCAAGGCAGTTCAAATTAAGAACAAGCATTGATCTGGAAGCTAAATTAAAAGTTCTCGTTCTCATTCTTTGTTTCGGTCGAGCCCTGGCAAGGCATCGGAGGAACTCAGATCAGATCTGAAGTCTAGGCGTTGGATCCATTCAAGTGAAACTTTCTGGAGCAAGTGGTTGGCTCGGCGACCAGAAGTTGCTGGGATCGGCGCAAGCAGTTGCTGGGATCGGAGCGGCTTATGCGGGAAGGGCAATTGATTGCCTTCGGTAACACTTTTGCTGCAAGGCAAGAGTTACGGGTATGTTGAGTTTTCTCAACCTTAGTTTTAATTTATGTGCATTATTTTAATTGCAGTAGCTAATGTAGTTAATTAGATAGTAGTATCCTTAGGGGTTGGTCTGGACTCAACCCCGGAATAGTAGCGTTTTCTTGGCTCGGGTTTTATGAAGATAGGGCTAGTTTATATAAAGTGTTTATATAAAGTTTTTTCTCTTTATTTTTCCGCTTCCGCTACGTTAAATTTTGTGCAAGGTTGTCCGGCCTTCGCTCTCAAGTAGGGTGAAGGACGGACAATGCACTAGTCGAAAGAGAGCCCCGGATCTGATAAAACCCATCAACCTCTGCCTCTGTCAATCGCCTCTCCAATGTCGCTGGACGAGCCTCTCCTCTGGGGTCCGGTGCTCCCGTAAGAGCCTTCTGTGCTGCCGATGGCGCTGGACATTGGTTTTGGGCCCCCAAGCTCCACGTATCTGCCTCTCCTCCACATGCTTCTCCTCTGCCTTCTGTGCGAGGCAATCCAAGTCCTCCAAGCTCCTGGGGCTCTGCATCCTCAACTCAGCCTGTATAGAAGGCTTCAGCCCCCTCATGAAATTCCCCATTAGTATCTCCTCGGTGACGCCATGTACTCTACCAAAAAGAAACTCAAACTTCTTAATAAAGTCCTGCACAGTACCCTCCTGTCTAAGTGCACTGAACTGCTCGTAAAAATATCCACCCGATGTCTCCTGAAATCGATCCAGCAAGTATGACGTCAACTCTGCCCAAGAGTAAAAAGGATTCCGGGCTATCCTCCACCGGTACCATGCCAAAGTCTCTCCCTCAAAGTAAATGCCAATAGCGTGCAAGACCTCCTCTATAAATCCCATCTCAAGGAAGTACCACTCCGCTCTGTAGATCCACCCATCCGGATCGATTCCCTCAAACACCGGCATCTTTAGCTTCTTCAACCTCTGATCAATATTGACGTCTCCATACGTCGCTCCTTCAGCCCTCATATCCTATGGCACATACCCACATCCTACTCTTCTGTCTCCGCAACCTAAAGTGGGTCAAATTCCTCCTGCACATACTCCTCTTCAGGCCGCATAGGTCTGACATCTGGTCCCAACCCATTATGTAATGCCCCATATTTTTGGAATTGTTCAACGATTTTATCATATAATTATTTTAAACTAATCTTCCTAATCTCTTTCTTTTCATTAATGTTCCCCTCTTGTATCCTCTCAGCTCATCGACTCAAAGTCCAAGGGGGAGCCCTTGTTCCCTAGTCTTTTTCTCTCCCTACTTCTCTTTTCATCATTATTTTTTTACCAGCCCAACAACGGGCCCACAAACTGAAACCCAAATCTCATAATTCCCCACTCAAAATATCTGAACCCCCTTTCATCTGAAACCCAACAGGAGCCCTCCCCATGCGAGCCCAGCCCTTCCCCTCATTCTTTCGATCAGAACAGGGCGCCGCTCCTCCCGTGGGTTCGAAAGCCTAACTTGAGCCCTAATCGGGCATCGCACGATCAAAATCAAACACCGGCCGATCACATCTCTCTCTCTCAGGCGGATTGCCCCTCTTAGCCGAGCCAAAATGCCGCCGCCTCTTCGTTTTCGAAATCCTAGCCGCGAGATTTTCTCTTCGGTACGATCTCCACATCTGATCTTCTTACGCGTTTCCCCTCTATTTATATTCGACAGTTTCTAGGGTTTTTACGCATCTGAAATTTATCTCTTCCCTAAAATTCTGATCGGGATTTCTGAGCTTTTGATGTTTTTCGGATCTTTTTCAAGATTAAATCTTGGGGCTCTTTGATCCTTCGATTTCTCCGTTCGAGGTAGATTACTACCACTCCACCTTTCAGTTTATAATTTTATCGTTTTTGAAGTTAATTGGGATGTGATGATTCATACTCACTCGAAGAATCCTTTTCTTATGAAATCCTGGCACTACGAACTCTGCCTTCTTCGTTTTTCTTGTTGGTTTTCTCTATTTTGGTCGGCCGCCAGGAGGAGGTCCCTGTTGCCAACGTGATCGCTCGTTGTTGAAAGCCTCCGCTGTTGTTTTCGAGATTGCCCATGTTGTTGGGTACAGTTCACTATTGATTTCTTTGGGTCATGCCATCGGGTTGCTCCCGGGCTCCAACATGTGCACTTTGCTTACATGGGCCACGGGCCCCTGCTGTAGCCTATTTGCTAAATATATTCTTTAGTGGTTAGCTTATATGCCTTTCATCCCTTTTGCTAGCAATGCATAGACCTGGTTCTCTAGATATTATCGGCATGAGTATTACCTACGATTTTCAGTGCCTTGCTACTTCAGTCTAAGGGCTTGTTACCATGTACATATTTCAAAACTACGGCAACCCCTCCTTTGGCTGGTAAACCACGTGCCATATGAATCTGATCCCACTGCTCCTTAAAAATAACTGTGTTTCTTTTCAGTTATCTTTCGTTTACAATTACAAATATTTAACTTTAATTAATTTGTTTATTAAGTTTCTTATTTCAGTCTTTTACTTTAACTGATTTGTTGTTGACAACGTTACCGAGAACTCACGAAATGCCTAACACCAAACCAACAATTAGAATGACCTCGCACTTAGCTCATTGTTTTAGGGGATGTGATTGTGATTATAGACAAAGTATTCGTTTTACCACTCACCTGATGGAAGTGGGGCATATTATCAATTTTCCTCCTCCTTTTCAAGGAACGAGGGGTTTAAATGCAATTTTCCTCTTTCGTCTGAAATGAGGATTTTCAATATTCAATTGTCAGATATTCACACTATTAGCGGGGTTACAGAAACGTGTTAATGAACATCACTCATCTGGACATGAGTCACGGCCTAGAATGGTTAGTTAACTTTAACCAACCCTTTAAGATATTCATAACTCAGTAGATCATTTCTCTTGCTTAGAGATATTGTGACTGTTTTCGTTTGTTGTAAACTGTTAAGCTTGGTTTAGTTGTAATCTACTTTCTGACTCTGTTGTTTATTTTTTCCTCAGGTTTAGTAGGAGATTTTACAGTTATTGCTCGTGCCGCATGTTTCTAACGACTGATCGTACAGGTATGACATTAAATCCGGTATTATTTTCTGCTTAGTCCTATTCTGCTTTCACAGGTAACCAGCAGAATCTGCATAATAAATGTATTTTGTGACGGCCTCCAGAACCGGGTCGTTACACATTAGGCCCCCAAAACACTCCATGCACCGGTTGCTGCCCAGTTCGGCCTCCAACCCCCCCCCCCCCCCCCGGGCCGCGTCCGCGCCAAAACACCCCCCCCCCCCCCGGCCGCGTCCGCGCCCCGGAAAGCCCGCAAAAGCCTCCCGGGAATCCACCACTGCTGGCCGCCTTTGGGGGAGTTCTCCCCAGCCCCAAATCGTCGTGGCAGGAGCCCCCAAAGGCCAAACAGGGGGGCCCTGGCCCCTGTTCTGCAGGGCCGGGGGCGCGCGGCCTCCCTGCGCCTGCTGCAGGGCCGCGTGGGGCCCTAGCCCATGCTACATGGCCCCGCCGCCCTGCTGGGGGGCCGGCGAACCCTCCAGGGATGTCGTCGCCTTTGGCCGACCCGCAGGGAGGGTGGTCGGCCCCGCATCGATCACTCTGGACCCCCTCGATGCCGATCCTGATGGTGTCGTGACGTTTGTTGAAAGTCCCGAAAACATCGCAGCCATTTTCGCTTCTTGGGCCCTTTGTTATTGAAGTTCCTGGTTGGAATCATCAAAGATCTCTTCCATGGTCCCTTCTTGAGTCTTCTTCCCCTTCTTCTCTTTTTTCGCCATTAGGGTTTGAAAAAATTGGCCGATTTGACCAATCTCATCCCTCATCGCTCGCATGTCATTCTACATACCCTCTTGCGTGTGAGCGGAATCCTTGAACCCTATAGTGATTCTTTCATTCGTATCTGTCAATTCTTTATTGAACTCATCGCGCAATCCTTGAATCTTCTCTTCCATGGAATTTGCCTTCGATCTCGTCCCCGTTGCCATTAGATCTCACCGCTCGGATACCAATATGATGCGATTTATACGCACAAACGATCAAATCAGCGACTAATTTATGGAAAAAATATGAAAAGATGGAAAATATTGATTGCAAATAGCGAAGAACACAAGAAAGAAAGATAACGAGTCTCTTGACTCTCTTTGAAGAGGAGACCATCTCTCCTAGCTTTAGATGAACGGACTAAAGCCTAAACTCCGTCAAAGATGACATCTAATTGTTTTTCACAATAATAAGCATAAAAGACAAAGATGGCTAGACCTAGAATATAAAAGAAGGGAGAAAGTCCAGATCTGCTTTGAAAGACCAAAATGCCCCTCCGGAGGCTAAGTCGCGACCACATGCCTTCTCCTCCTAAAATAAGTCACCAGCCCAACCGGTGGCTCATCCCAAAAATCTATGTATGGAAGAAAATTTCTTCCCAAAATTCTTTCCAATATTTTACTTTCTTGAATACCATTAATTAACTGCATCTTATCTGGAATACTGTATGCGTCATCAATCATATTGTCATTTAGTCTTTTATAATTTATCACCATTCTACTTTTTCCTCTAACCTGTTCTGCATGATTCCTTACTATGAACGCTGTAGATCTATGCGATGAGTCTGATTTTCTAATTACTCCAAATTTTAAAAGTTCATCTATATGCATTTGAAAATCTTCTAAGTCTTTATTTGTTGCTTTTATTGGTGCTGTCTTTATTCTGTATTCTTGGTTTTTAATTTCTAATTTACAGTAAGTTTTATCTTTTTCCCAGAATTTAACTAGATTATCTCCTATTATTTCTTCTTTCTCTAGTTTACTGATTAGTTGTTCTATTTCATCTTGGGTTACTTGAGAAATTAGGTTTTATATATATATATATATATATAAGTCATAACCCGTGCCCTCGGGCACGGTTCATTTAAGATATCCCCTCAAAATATTTGTTCTCCCCGAAAAAATTCTCCCTCCTAAATTTAATCGAACGAAAATATTTTCTAAAAAGGCGCGGATGCCTTCGACGCGGGGAAAATATTTAACCCGGGCCAAAAAAGAAACGAACAAAAATGAAGGGGGGAGTTCACAAGTGTGGAGCTGTGTGAGGGTAGGGTGTACCGGCAAAAAGTGAAATAGAAGTGTTTTTAGCAAAATGGCGAAGGGGGCGGTATTGTGCATAAATGTAGTGATTGTGGGGGGTTTGAAAACCAAAGAAAAAACAAAAAACACTCATCTCAACCCTTTTTTACCAAGATTAAATCCTAGCCATTCTTCTATCAACCTCTTTATACATCAGCATGACATCAGCATGTCCTAGTCAGTCCTAAAATTCAAAAAAAAATCGTCAATTGTAATATAGTGCACGGAAATTACCCGTAAAATTACATGTGCACACAGTGCACGGAGCAAAAAACCTGCTAAGAGGATGCGGTGCATGCGCACAACCGAAAAGAAGTGAGAAAAGTGGGTAAAAGTGCAAAGTCCGAGGTCAAATCGCAAAAAACCGTGGGGTGACAAACACGTAAATAAGTGGGGTTTAATGGTTTTTGGGGTGAATGGCAAACATGTAATTAAGTGGGGTTGGGGGATTTTTTTTGAGGGGATGGAAAATATGTAATTAAATGGTGTTGGGTGAGATTTGGGTGAGGTATGGGGTGAGGTGGAGGGGGATGGGACATTTGTCCTAGTCATATTTCCCCCCTCCACCTAGAAAAGGAGGGGGATATAAGAAAAGGTGTATGGGTGTGTGTGGGGAGGTTCCAAGGGGAAAATGCAAAAATCGGGGTTGTATGTGCAAAATGCCCCACCTCCTCCAAAATCTCCTCAAAATCTCTCATTAAAGTTCTCTTATCCAAATTCACTTATCCAATTTCTCTTGATAACATCCATCATTTGTATTATGTATATATATATAACTGTCTGTGTTGTTTTAGCATATAACAGTCCTAAAATTCTTCGTGTATCCTGGATCAAGGGTCTTGCATAGTCTAGGAGACCCAAAAATCTCTGTAAGGAAGAAAAATTCGTCCTAAAATTCTTCCCATATATATATATATATATATATCCATGTAATAAATACAAGGATGGAGGGTTCAAAAAAATCTTCGAGAAAAAATGCACAGATGACATAAAGGAAATCACCAATACGGAAAAGGATAAACTCTGCTAATACTTTATGTACTACGGTCAGTGTGATAAACTCTGCTAATACTTTATGTACTACGGTCAGTGTGTCACTAAACTACCTCTAGAAAATTGCAAATACTACCCCTATTGATGAGTGATTTTTATATTAATATTTCACACTCATTTTATATACATTTCATATCATTTATCCACTTCTTCGCTCCGTTTTACCCATTTTTGTTTCCTTTTAACTTTTTGGGTCCATTTTGTGCATTTCAGGTGAAATGGAACGAAGTCGTGAATTTTTGGACCTAAAGAGCGAAAAATCATGCTTTAGGAGCAATCGGCGATGCGAGAGGGCTCGAATTGATGAAAGAGTGGTGACTTGCAGCTCTCTCACACGGCCGTGTGAGATATCTCACACGGCCGTGTGAGAAAACACGGCCAAAGAAGCAACAGGACCTCCACACGACCGTATGCGATCGTGTGGACCATTCTGCCAAAGAAAAGAAGCCACCACGACATGGTCGTGTGGACCATTCTGCCAAAGAAAAGAAGCCGCCACGACACGATCGTGTGAACCCTCACAGGACCGTGCCCCCCAAAAGCAGACGAGTGCAGCACAGCGGGATTCTTACGCATCGCATTTGACGTGGCCGTGTGAACCCTCACACGGCCGCGTCTGACGGCGACCCTGAGGATGCCTAACTTCCTCCAAACGACGTAACCATGTCGTTTGGCCAAACGACCGTTTTGGGTCGGGTTTGCAGTAGACCCGCTAGGGTTTTAGCGAATTATAAAGGCACAGGAGCACCGCCAACATGGGGGAAATGACTTTTAGCTTCGTGTTTGTCCCATTTTTCATGTATTCTCTTAGTTTTAGGAGTATGGATGGATTAGATTAGGTTTTGAATGTTTTTCTCATGGATTGTAAACATGAATTGACGACTCTTGTGAGCAACTCTTTGAGACAAGTGTTTATTGTTCTTCTTTATTTGTTTTCATTATTTTTTTTTTGTTATTCTTTGTTATTCTTGATGTTATATGTTCTTCTAATTGTTCTCATTCGCGATTATCTTCGTTTATACATGCTTTCATATCGTATATCGTGTTAATCCACGTACTTCCATGTTCCGTATAATCGATCTTACATAGCTAACAATGACCTAGAATTGAACTAGTATTCGATTACCCAACCTCCCTGCGGACGACCTGTTAGCGCTACGACAATAGTCGTGCGCTTGCTGTTTACAAATCATTAAAACCATAACAAGTTTTTGGCGACATTGTCGGAGAGGTTGTGCTTGATCGATATTAGTTTAGTCGATTGGTTCGTTAGACTACGTGTATATAAAACTTTTTATAAATAAACAAACAAATTTTTCATCTACCACCTGATTATCAATTGTGCAATTCTCTTGTACAACTGACGCGCTTCTCTTAGCCTATCTTTTGTTTGCAAGTGCAATTGGAGATTATGTGGACGCCCGATGAAACATTTATCGGAAATTTTAATGCTTCGACATCGTACGGTGCTCAGATGGGAGTTGGAAATGATTTTCTACAGACTACATTTTGTACCATGTTGCGAAGCCTGGATGCAGGGACACAGAGCAAACCATTGTCCACATTATACCCACCCCTACACTTTCACACATGTATACCTACAACATGTCCTATGAAACCTATCATCCATACCACAAATTTACACACCCTCACCTCCACCGAAGTCTAGCCTTGAGTTGTATATAAAACTTTTTATAAATAAATAATCAAATTTTTCCTCTACCACCTGATTATCAATTGTGCAATTCTCTTGTACCACTGACGCGCTTCTCTTAGCCTATCTTTTGTTTGCAAGTGCAATTGGAGATTATGTGGATGCCCGATGAAACATTTATCGAAAATTTTAATGCTTCGACATCGTTCGATGCTCAGATGGGAGTTGGAAATGATTTTCTACAGACTACAGGTTGTACCATTTTGCGAAGCCTGTAGGATGCAGGGGCACAGAGCAAACCATTGTCCACATTATACCCACCCCTACACTCCACACATGTATGCCTACAACCTGTCCTATGAAACACATCATCCATACCCCGAAATTTACACCCTCACCTTCACCGAAGTCTAGCCTTGAATTGTTCTTAGAGAGTTCTGTTGCAAGCCAAAACATAATGACTTCACCGCTTCCACTTCCACCACCAAAATCTAGCATTAAGCTTCTCTTGGAAAATACCCCTCACAACCAAGGCCAGACTTCACCTTCCCTCTCTACTACGATCGATGCCTACATTCAAGAAACTGCCCAATACTTAAGGCTTTGATCCGAGGCCCCGATCACTGAGGTTACACCTTCAGGTGGAGAAATTTTGGGAGACCCGACTACCACGGTATCCACTTCTACCGGCCTTTCAGAGTCTGGTGGAGGGTCTGCATTTATATATAGGGGGTCAGACGAGGCGACACCAAACGCCAGAGGACCAGATTGCTAACTTCACCCAGCTTGATGGAGAGACTCTTTGGCAAGCCTGGGAAAGATTCAACAAGTTGGTGAATGGATTGCCGCAGCATGGAGTCAATACGTTTCGGCTGCTCTGTTACTTCAATGGAGGATTGCAGGTCGACCTGCAGGAGTCCATGACGAGGATGAATGGAGGCCAACTCTTCGACATGCCGCATGAAGCAGCTTGGGAATACATGGAAGTTGATGATGTGTCTCACGCGTCACCGAAAGCCTGCACTATGAAAGGTAACTCATCTGAACAACACTTTGAAAATGTTGACATGAGTGCTTCTTCCCATGCAGGTACCACTATTCATGAGATACAACTTGCCGATCGCCACATCCCAAATTTCTTTTCTGACGATAAGATGGATAATGAGCCGAGTATTGGCTAATGGGTGGAAACAATCTTTCTCGGAGAAGTTGTTAGCGAGCAAGGACCAGCCAGACCATGGAGAACTCCACAGACGATAATGAGATGGATGATTGGACCTTCGTACAACTTGATGGGAACATAATGCATTCATATTCCTTCATAAACGGAAGTGAGGTGTACTTGGGTGAAAGCAAAATCTCAGACATTGAAGAGTCCAAGCCATGCCTCCCACTTGATTGCATCCCACATTTCGTGCCACATGGGAGCACTGATGAAGCCGTGGAGCATGTCCACATCAACGAGGATGATGCACGTGAGGCCACAGATACCATGCCTCATTTTGGCGAGCCTGACGCATCCTTACCTACACATTCGCCTTCGCAACCCCTCCTCAACCCACCAAAGGTATCGCATCCATTTGAACATATCGCTCCCACTCAGTGAAATATTTTGAATTGCATGCCTGAATCTCATAGTTTATTAAATAATCTTCTAGATTCAGTCACTTCTCGCGTGACACACCTTCCACTGGGTACAGATACATATTCCACAAAGGTGTAATGTTTCATGTCAGCGCCAGACAAGCACGTTCTTGAACGTGGCAAGGAGATGATAGCGTCATCGTCAGGAGATAGCATCATATTCTCAAGGAGTTCCCGTCACATTATTCCACGTCTTCCATTTCGTTTTGACGACTCTCTCTGAGACACATTTATGTTGGGGAAAGATTTTTCCCATCGAGCCGATACTTCTCGCTTCCTACATGATCTAGATGGACACCTTCGAGAAGTGCTTGGAGGAACATCGCTGGAGCTCGATGAGGTTCGTGGCACCAAGCTACTCACCGAGCCACGAAAGGGGCAGATAGAGCAGATGCCTGCTCCATCACATATACTGGATCCACCGTTTGAAACATATGTATTCAATCCAGTAGTGTATAAAATTTTGTGCTTTCTATATTTTTAATAAACTCGCCTTCTATCAATAGCGAGAGGAGCGTGTTAGTTTTTGGATTTTTCCTAGGTTTTAAAAGTTTCTTTTTGAATAAATCACCCCCCCTCATTTGGCACAACACCCCAAATCATATAAAACCTAAAAACCCAAAGCTTAAAATTTTGTTGGGGTTTAAAGTCCAAATCTTAAAAGCTTTGAACTTAAAATTTTGATGGATTTTTAAAACCCAAGGCTCAATGTTTTGATCTTCATTTTTGTTGGAATTTTTGTACTGCAAGACATTCCATACGACCGTGTGGAATAATCCACACAGCCGTGGAAAATGGAGGCCAAGAAGGGGCAAATGAATCATTTCAAGAGCCATCATGCATGGGATCTACACGACCGTGCGGGGAAGCCACACGGTTGTTTGCAAATTTGGGGGATTGTTTGAACTTAGAAGCCAAGCCACGTGACCGTTTGGAGCCATCGACTTGACCGCGTCGTGAGAGCCAACTCTCTAGAATTTCAAGCCACAATTTCTACTCTGACACGGTCGTTTGGACTTTTTGAAGCGACCGCATCATTTATGCCCTTAAACGGTCGCTTTAACATATTCCACGTGGTCGTTTGGAAAGCTAAACGATCGTGTAGACCCAGCCTCGCCAAGCCTCATAATCTTCAGCCCATTCGGATGATATGATCGTGTCATACGGTCGTGTCACATCCATATATATATATACCCCGAAACCCCCAAAACGTCCGAGTCTGCCCCATTTCGCAAACCTTTTCGACTTCCGCTGCCTTCTCCCCCAAAAATCTCTACCCCTCCCATCTCCGCCAATTTCCTCGTCGATCTTCCCCTCTCTCCCCCCTACACCGAAACCTCTCCCTCCTCCGCCAGTCTTCCATCCACAACCCTAATCGACCGAATTAGGGCTTTTTGACAAAAAATCGACAGCAAGGCTAACTGCTTCCAAAATTTGAAGCTTGGGCGTCCATCAGCATCTATTGCATGACGCCTCAACGAAGAACAATGACTCTGGGTAATCTCGCTCCCCTACTCCAAATTTTCAGTTTTTACTCCACAACTTTCAAATTCTTCGATGCATTCTCCCTGAAATTAGCTTGTGGTTGCATCTGCTGGGCCATGCGCTGTCTTTACACCATCATCACACACAAGAACTCATCATGCCCCACGCATGAAGAGGCCACGGACACCACCCCAGCAATCCCAAATGGGAAGGTTCATGCGTCAACGCACATCTGACACGCCTTCCACGTCCACAACCACTAGCACCACCAGTTGTGACCCCACCCCAGGTTGATACTTTGGGGATTATCTTTTCCACTGAGGCCCAACGAGATCATTTTCTCACCCTATCTTGGTGGACCATTATTCCCACGAAATTCGCAAGCATCACGGCTCTTGAAACCTTAAGGGCCATCAAGGGAGTACAGAGGTTATTCACAAACTTAGGGTGTGAAAACTTCCTACCCTTTAGAGCCCTCACATATAGAAGACTCACTCTTGAGTTTCTTAGCTCTCTCTCACGTGTGTACTAAGGCTTGAGTTTCAGGGTCATGATCAATGATTATACCATCACCCTCGATGCCTTGAACACTCTATTTCGTTGGCACGCCGCTATGGTAGATGACTCAATATGCCCCTCTAGCGCCCATCCCGATGCATTCAATGCATCCCACTTCTAGGATCTGATCACTAGGGCAAGAGCCTTCCCTCGCACTGCAACGAAGGCAACTTCGATCATTCATCCATCTTTAGGCCTAGCCCATCGCATCTTAGCGAACACATAATTCTACAGGGGTGAGACAGCCACAGTTACACGGCCTAAGCTCATATTCTTATGGGGCATGACAATCTTGGGTGATATTGCCTACCAGCGCCATGGCCCCACGTAGATTATTTCACACCGGCTCGGTGCTAGCATATAGGCTCATGCACATTGCCACAGCCACCACAGGAAAGATTTGATGCGCCGGCTTTATCACATTGATTGCTTGCAGCCCTCCTATCTCCCTTCAGATCTCTGCCGCTGCAGCCCATGTCTCTGGTCCTACTACACTTGACCTCTCAGTCCTCGCGAACATGTCCATGATTAGAACCAACCTGAGAGGACAGTGCTTATGGCTATTTGGACCAGCACACACTCCATACACCATCCTACCAAACCCTACTCGCACACGTATCGAGGAACTTACACAGTGGTCATTTGACGCTGATCCTACCTTTCCACCCCTTGCACAGCCCGAGCCCCAGCCTCAACCCATTCCTACGGATCCCTCCACTTCCACTGCACGTGCCACCTCCAAAACTGAGGGTACTCAAGAGCCCAGAGTCTCGCCCCCACCCTTCACAGAGGATACCCACCTGCGGGTTGACGATTCTGGCACTTCCACGCAGTCACCTCCTATGGAGGAGCGTCTCCGCATTATAGAGGAGGGTATTCGGGAGTTGAGATCCACATACCACAACATGCACTCCATGGTCTACGACATTTATGATAAGCTTGTTGAGGTTGGCTTCCTCCCCGACACCCATCCCCGACCACTCCCACATATCCATCCACTATCCCCTGATGGCAGGAGGATGGCAGCACCTCCTGATCACTGCATTCACTCTCCCCCACATACACATGGCAGGAGGATGGCAGGAGGATGGCAGCACCTCCTGATCACTGCATTCACTCTCCCCCACATACACATGGCCCTCATTTTCACCTCACCATCACCTTCAGGGCACATTTTTGACCTAGCTTGGGGGGATTCACTCACCTCTCTTCCCTCTCATTTACATCCTCACATTTTCATCGAGCATATCGCATTGAGGACAATGCACACTTCTAGCTTGGGGGAGGAGCAATCCATGCTTCACTTTTTATTTTTCCACCTCCAATTTCATGTTTATATCCATTTGTTTATATCGCCTTTCCCTTCTCTATTTATTTTCCATGCAACATGTTTTATTCATTTCTATATGCATCCACAAAAAATCAAAAACCCAAAAACACTTGGCATCGCATCATACATCTTGCACTCCCATGCATCCATGTGTACATATGTGTGTTTGAGACCTTTATGAAATCGGACTTTATATGTGTGGTTCATCAAATGTAATTTCATTTTCTATCTTTTACGCTTGATTTCCTCAATATCGGTCAGTATATATGATTTGGACATATTTTTATTCTCATATCCCATTTAATACGCCTGTCGTGCACATTATCATAGTCCTAGGATAGTAATACTGGAAACCGACCTAAGTTGGATTTTTCTTAAAAATTCACTTTATGCATGAACCGTAGAATTAATAGTTGAGTATAATGGTTTATAATCCCTCGAGACTTGGATAACGACATATCACCTAGTACTAAGGACTGAATTCGCTTAATCTATTCGTGCTTTCGAAAAAGAGGAAAAAACAAAGGATAAGGGAAAAAATGTATATATGTGAAAAGAATAAAGTACGCACCGTTCTCCCAGCTAAGCCAAGTAGCCGGATCCCCATGCCTCAGAGAGCATTGGAGCCTCGTGTCGAAAGGTTTAGCTTGGAGGATGCATAGGAATAAGAATTATACTTGATTTGAGCTAGTAGGTCCAAGGGGTCCCTCTTGGCCTGAAGCCCTAAGGTCGTCTGACCTGAAAGTTATCGATTCAACGCTCCTTGCACGAACCAGTTAGAATCCAAATTGAAAAAACAATGAAAAATGAAAGCATGAATGAAATTTGTGATTTCACAAATCATGGAAAGTTGACGTATTGTGAAAGCCACCTTCTCGATAGATCAATAACACATTATCTGATACTTATCTTTTCCTCGACCATCGCATAACATCGATTTATATTCCTTCAAACTAAGGACGGGTTAGAGGAAATATACTAAGACTTGAGCGTGATCACGACTTGGTATATTATTTGACGATTTGAGCTAGAAACGACATCCTAGGATTATATGCTGATCGATTGAGAGGAATTGGCGTGCTTAGCTCTCATGGATTTGAAATTTCTATTCGCACACGTATATATGCTCGATATTGTGAAATTCTCAAATTTTCATGCCATCATTTGTGTACTTGCTTGCTTGCCTCCAATCTTCACTCTTTCATGTCTTCCTTGAGGACAAGGAATAGTTTAGATAAGGGCATTTTGATGAGTGATTTTTATATACATATATCACGCTCATTTTATATCATTTTATCCACTTCTTCGCTCCGTTTTAATCGTTTTTGTTTCCTTTTTTTACTTTTTGAGTCCATTTTGTGCGTTTCAGGTGAAAGGAAAGGGAACGAATTTGTGGATTTGTGGAGCTAAAGAGCGAGAAATCATGCTTTAGGAGCAATCGGCGATGCGAGAGGGCTCGAATTGATGGAGTGGTGACTTGCAGCTCTCACACGACCGTGTCAGAAAACACGGATAAAGAAGCAACGGGACCTCCACACGACTGTATCATGCAGTTGTGTGGACCATTCTGCCAAAGACAGGAAGCCGCCAAAACACGGCCGTGTGACCCCTTACACGACCGTGTCGCCCCAAAAGCAGATGAGTGCATCACAGCGGGATTCTTACGCATCGCATTTGACGCGGCCGTGTGAACCCTCACACGACCGCGTCCGACGGTGACTCAGAGGATGTGTAACTTCCTCCAAACGATGCGAACGCGTTGTTTGGCCAAACGACTATTTCGGGTCGGGTTTGCAACAGACCCGCTATGGTTTTGGCGACTTATAAAGGTACGGGAGCACCGCCAACATGGGGGAAAATGACTTTTAGCTTCGTTTTTGTACCATTTTTCAAGTGTTCTCTTAGTTTTAGGAGTATGGATAGATTAGATTAGGTTTTGAATGCTTTTCTCATGGATTGTAAACATGAATTCACGACCCTTGTGAGCAACTCTTTAAGATAAGTGTTTATCGTTCTTCTTTAATTGTTTTCATTATTGTTTGTTGTTATTCTTTGTTATTCTTGGTGTTCTATGTTCTTCTAATTGTTCTCCTAATCGTTCTCCTTCGTGATTATCTTCGTTTATACATGCTTTCATATCGTATCTCGTGTTAATCCCACTACTTCCATGATCCGTATAATCGATCTTACGTAGCTAACAATGACATAGAATTGAACTAGTATTCGATTACCCAACCTCCCTGCAGATGACACATTAACGCTACGACGACTGTCGTGCACTTGCGGTTTACAAATCATTAAAACCATAACACCTATCTTATCGGAATAATATACTAACGCCCCTATCCAAAGGTTAATTTTACTAATATCACAGGTCATTAGTGTTTAATCACAGTGGTCATAATACATGATGCGTTAGCGGAATATATCCTACGAAAATCATTGTCAATACAAAAGGTACCTTTAAACGGCATGCTTTGCATAGCAATCACAATGCGCGGAATGTCCAAACCGGATGATACTTTAGATCAAAAGGAATAATTGTCTTTTTAGTTTTTAGACACAAATTCATGTTTTTGGTTTTTTATTCCACGTTATTGATAGGTTTTACACTTTGTACGTGGTAAACGATTGGTTGCTATTTTAGCAGGTTAGTGTTTTGTTCTAACTTATAGTTAAAAGAGTGTCTATGAGGGTTTGTGTGTATGGCTCTTACACATTGACATGGAGACGTAGGAGCAGGTAGTGTGAGATCATGAGCATGCACAGGATGGTGCAATATCATAACACTACTAGGATTTAGGAGGAGAAGGATGAAAAGTCAAACGGATTTGTATTTTCTTATAGCATTTTCCATCACATCATAATGCGGAAAAAAAATCATCATATTCTAGTTCAGACATGGGTGTTGGTTCTTTTTTCTCTTTTCCCTCTTTTTAATTTTTAAGAACAAGAAATCGCACTAGGTGACCCTTCAATGTGTAACCACAATTAATGCCATCAGATTTGATAAACTCACACAGTCCTATCGGCATACTACTGAAGTTGTACTCAGCTAATAATCTAATACGAACTAGGGTTTCGTATCAATTAATTTCAGAATTTAAAGGTGGAAAAATATAAAAAGAGGATTTTTGGATCTTATAAATTGCGAAGAACTAAGAAAAAGATTGATAAATGAGTCTCTTTCGAGAGGAGACTCGCTCTCCTAGCTTTGTTGCACGGAACAAAGCCTAAAACCTTCACAAGAGATGCCTACAATTGTTCTTCACAAAATAAGCATAAAGAAATAAAAGACGGCTAGCCCTAATAAATAGAAAATAGGGGATTTACTAATCTAGTCTAAAAAGACTAGAATACCCCTAGATAACTAAATCACCAAAGCCTAATCATCAAGTGGGACCCGGGTGCGGCGAATCGGCAAGGCGGGCGGCGGCTAGGGGCGTCCGCATCAATACATCCCCCTAAAAGAGCCACCTTGTTCTCAAGGTGGAGATCTGGCTTTGAAGGCCCCCGAGGGAAAACAGAGGCTAGGGTCACCTGTCAGAACCACCGTGCGACCCCCCTCATGGAATTCCATCCTAAGCTGCTTCCAGTTCATCTTCACCTCGCCCAACCCCCTCAGCCACTGTACGCCCAGAATCACATCGATATTGTCCAACTCTAGGGGCAAGAAGTCCTCCATGATCTGCACCCCTTGTAAGGTCAGACTCAGCCCCTTGCACATCGCACTGCTCTCCTCCCTCCTCCCTGTCCCTGAGAGGACCGTAAACGTCTCCAAGGTGCTCACCTGCAACCTATGACAATCCACCAAATGTCGAGAGATGAAGTTGTGGGTAGCGCCACTGTCTATGAGTACCGTCACCGGCGCGTCGTCCAATCGCCCTGACAACTTCATGGTATGGTTCGTGGTTACCCCCTACCAAGGAGTTCAGGGACACCTCCGCTACATCCAGATGTGCGTGCTCAACTTCGCTCTCTTACATCATCACTGGCTCCCTACCATCTGCATACTCCCCCTCGTCCGGTACTAGCACAATCTGCATCAGCCTGCTCGCACATCGATGACCGGGACTGAACTTCTCATCGCATCTGAAGCAGAGGCTTGCAGCACGCCTCGCCCTCATATCAGCTTCAGTCATCCGTTTACCAGGGATCACTGGTCGGGTTTCCTCTCTTCATTTCCGTGTTCACTGGTGCTACTGTAACCCCCGGAAGTGGGGCCGGTGATGTCTGACTACGCTGGCCCTGGGCTCCCCAAGTCCCCCGAATGCGTCTCTCCTCTGCATGCTTCTCCTCCGCCTTGTGGGCCAGGCGAAGGACATCCTCCAATATCCCCGGACTCTGCATCCTCAGTTCCGCTCGTATAGAGGGCTTCAGCCCCCTCATGAAATTCCCAATCATCACCTCGTCGGTCACCCCCTTCACCCTACTATTCAGCATCTCGAACTTCTCCACATAATCCCTGACCGTCCCCTCCTGCCTCAGAGCAGATAACTGCTCGTAGAAATCTCCCCCGTGGTCTCCTGGAACCGGTCTAGTATCAGTGCGGACAGCTCCTCCCAAGTGCGAAAGGGGGTCCGCACCACCTTCCATCTGTACCAGGCCAACGCCTTGCCTTCGAAGTAGATTCCGATGGCCCTCAGAACCTCCTCCTCCGTCAACCGCATCACCTGGAAGTAACGCTCTGCCCGGTAGATCCACCCATCCGGATCCGTGCCGTCAAAAATCGGCATCTTCAGCTTCATAAGGCGGCGATCTGCATTGATGTCCCCCTGAGGCCCCTCATCTCTACCGCGGTCACCCCCATGACCGAATCCTCCGCCGACTGTCTCTGCTGGTCCTCCCCCGTCCACCCCATACAACTCCTCGGGCCAAACGGGTCTCTCCCACGCCTCCGGCTGGTAATGGTACCCCGGGAACTCCTGCTGTCGTGCCCACCCGGGCCCTCCTGCCCCTCTGTGTGGCTGTACTGGTGATGTCCGTCCTCCAAAATAGCCTCTCGGGCCTTGTCCCCGCCCCGGAAAGCCATCAAAAGCATGCCTAGGATCAACCTGCGGCCTCGGTACCTGTGGACAAGCCTCTGGTCCCCAAAATTGGGCTACTGGAGCCCCAATCATCGCGTCTCGGGCCCATCCGCCTCCGTCTTGCCCCCACGGGGCTGTTTGTGCTGCTGCGGGCCCCCAGGGGGCTGTCGGCATCGTCGCGGGCCCCCAGGGGGCTGCCTGTACTGCGGCAGGCCCCCATGGGGCTCCCGCAGGCCTGTTTGGGCCTGTCGGGACTGTTGCAGGCCCGAACGGGCCCGCAAGGGTCCCAACAGGCCCGGCCGGGCCTGCAGTAGCTGCGGCCGGCCCGTTGGGCCCTGCCGCAGCTGCGGCCGGCCCAGTTGGGCCTGTCGCAGGCCCTGCAGGGCCTGCAGGTCTAGCCGCAGGCCCAGATGGGCATGCCTGCCTTCCAAAAGGCCTCCCGGCCTCTCCCCTTGGCTGTCCGGACCCGCTAGGGTTCGTGGCGGATGTGATTTGCTCCAGATTTGTCGTTGTAGCCGTCGCCCCCTCCGGTTGCTCCCGATTTGCCGATTCAAGTGTTGATTCTCCTTGGTTTTCTCCCCCTTGAATCCTCTTGCTCCGATTTCCTCCCCTCTCCATCGTTAGGGCTTGGAGCATAGCTTTTATCTCCGGAATTGACGATGTGGCCTCCCTCAAAAATTTCAGATCTGAAGTTGCCTCCTTTAACCCTTGGATGTCCCGTGCCGTTTGCGCGGCTTCCCTTCGCATGCCCCGAAGCTCGGTTTGGATGTCCTCTTGCGAATGGGCGTGATCCTTGATGGATTCACCTAGGGTTTTCTTCAATCCCTCGATCTCCCGGTTGAACTCTTCTCGAAGCCCTTGCACCTTCTCATCCACGCCATCCGCCTTTGACCTCGTGCTTGTCGCCATTGGATCTCAATGCTCTGATACCAATTTGATACGAACTAGGGTTTCGTATTAATTAATTTCAGAATTTAAAGGTGGAAAAATATAAAAAGAGGATTTTTGGATCTTATAAATTGCGAAAAACTAAGAAAAAGATTGATAAATGAGTCTCTTTCGAGAGGAGACTCGCTCTCCTAGCTTTGTTGCACGGAACAAAGCCTAAAATCTTCACAAGAGATGCCTACAATTGTTCTTCACAAAATAAGCATAAAGAAATAAAAGACGGCTAGCCCTAATAAATAGAAAATAGGGGATTTACTAATCTAGTCTGAAAAGACTAGAATACCCCTAGATAACTAAATCACCAAAGCCTAATCAAGTGGGACCCGGGTGCGGCGAATCGGCAAGGCGGGCGGCGGCTAGGGGCGTCCGCATCATAATCCTTTCGAGCCTCTAACCTCCATAAAGTCTGCAGGATCATTACTTTTTTGCAAGATATGTATAAAAGCAAGTCTTCAGACATCCAACCCTTAGTATACATGAGCATGTCAGTGGCATCCCCATTCAGACTGCCTGAATACCACCCATTGCATCCCCTTTGAGTCATACCTTTTCAGCAACCGAAGTGAACAGAGCCCACATTAATGCAGCCCACCTCTACTCAACTCTGTCCATCAGAACATTAACAGCTACAAGTGAAAGGCATTTAGCCAGAATAAGCTTTCCATCATGATAGAGACTAACAAAGCGCCCACTGCCTTTGCTGGTTATAGCATTCCAAGATCCATAGTTACTTAAGAACCACCCAGGTACATGGACCCAGCACTAAAATTGCACGTGGGGATGAAAAGACATGGTGAGACATAGGTGTTGATATCCTTTGGTGTGGTTTCATAATGGTTGCTTCATAATTGGATAAGATGGTAAGATGCGATGTGAGTAGCAGCTCTGTAGTACAAAATTTGTAAAATTCCCAAAAAAATTAAATGTATTTTTATTTTAGCATTGGATTATTATAATAGGTCATATCCTCAATAATTTTGAAATAAAGATGTCAAAGCAAAATGTAGCCTTACTTGACTAACACGCCCCCTACGTAGAGCTTCTGGGGGTAAATTAATAAAATTTAGAAATGCAGCAGCATGTCCTCGCCACCAATTATCGCCATCAAGAAGAGGACGCCTATAATCCATAATACATGGTGTCAGCTTAAGTAAAGGAAAATGAATGAAACATTAAAATCAAAAATAATAACTTTGCCTTCCCTAAATAGAGTTCCAAGAATTAGTTTCGGCAGAAAAATGCAATAAATTAGTTCATTCAGGATTGATATTTGAACATTTAACATGAGGGTAACTCAACTAGTTAGAATGGCAGAAATGACCTGCTACGAGTCCAAGGATTCAAAACCCCCTGTCTATGAAGCCAAGCACATGGAAACAAAACAGGGTTCCTCCCAAAATCAAGCAACGGACCCTACATAAATAAAATTTTAAGTAAGTTTGTGGCAAACTTAAATTTTATAAAACGCAAAATTTTCATGACTAACAGTATATGCAGCTTCAGAAAAACGATGGAACAATGCAGCTTCCTGAAGGCGTGCTTCAGGTGCCTCGATAAGATCCCCATACAACTTTGAAGACTGTTTCTGCTTCTGCAACAGAGCAAGTCCTGGACAGAAGATCAGGCATGTTAACATTAATATATGAGAGTTTTGCATTGCTTGCATCCTAATGTAAGTTTCTCATTTCCATAAAAAAATTATTTATCTAGATTGCCATTATCTTTTGCTGCTGAGAAGAAGAAAACAGATTATAGCAGGAAAAAAATATTGACCCATGTAATTATTTTGTCGAGAAGTAACAAATACAAGACAGGATGTTAACCTGCTAAAAGCTCGAAATGACCCGTGCCTGAGGCTCTATATGCCACAAGATCACCCAATAATCTTGCCACAGAATAAACCTCATCCTCTTCCAAGACACTCCTGCATTAAACCAAGTAAAAAGTTTTTAAAAATAGAAACGGGTATATACAAATCAGATGGCAAAATACTTAGTTCATTTACAGAGAAAGAGACATACATGTATTTTACACGTCCCATACAGCACAAAGCTTCTCGAATACCATGGTCAAACACCTCTCGGTAGTGAGCTTTCCATGCTGTATCATGAGTAGCATAGAAAGATCTCCATCTTAATATATCGGACCCTGTAACACATTGAATGATAACCACAAGCCACAAAAGAACAAGGAAAGAAACCATTAAGATTTTCTTCCAGTCTCTTTGTTCAGCATCCTGTCCTGGATACCATGAAGGCAATTAATTAAACAGATAGAGTTGTATGTTTGTAACAACTAGTTGATGCTTCCATCTAGGCACATCAAAGATCAAACCATGGCAAACAGAAAAGTACAAAAAATGAAACAAAAAAGTTGCATTGAGAACCATAATATTCAACAGTACGTTTTTTCAAGTATAAAATGCCATATGAAGATAGCCTAACTTCAAATGTGAGAATCTTTGCTCAACAGAAGCCTATGCAATTTAGAGCCAACTATGAGATTGAAGCAATTTAATTGTAACCATGTGGGCAATAAGGAAACTCATGCATGTTATGCATTCACACTTAACTTAGTAGTTACTATGCTAAAGCTCAAAAGAAAAAATTCATATTGAACACCATAGCATATACATAACATATATCATATAATTAGTGTTTGATACCATCATTGAGCAGCCTAATCACAGCTAGAAGCTCAGATATGCTGAAGATCATCCCAACACATTAGTGGTATATTATTAGTGTTTAGTTCTTCAACCACTTTTTGATGTTTTTCTCATTTGATCACTTCATCTCCCTCTTTGTTCCTCCAACCAATAAATGGTATAATCCATGTTGTTATGTACTGCAAAAATAATGTCCGGCTCTATAGTTTCAATTAATGTCAAAGATCTCCAAAATTCCAATTGATGATCCCACATAAATAATATTAATATGATTAGTAAAGATACTGCTAACATATATCATGGAACTGTCCTGAAGATGTGCCAAGTGCACATATGATGTCACATGAAGTGTCAGGTCCATTCTGTATAAGATGCCACATATAGGGTCAAGTGCATGCAGCAAATTGAGCAGAGTACTTGCTCCTTTGGAGTAAAGCACTTCAGACAGGTTCGGTCAATGTATGATGTCACATATGGTGTCAGGTCTGTGCAGCAAACTAAGCAGAGTTCATTGATTTCTTATGCTGATGTGCTTGTCTTGTGATGTAGAATTGACGTGAATGAAGTGCCTTAACCAAAAGGAGCAAGCCGGTCACCTTGCATCTCATAGTGTGAATGACGATGGTGACCATGACGATAAAGTAATGCAAATCAGTAGCGTCTGAATACAAATGGTTCTCATAATTTTATGTCATCCATCTGCACCTGGTCAAAGAAGGGTTACTGCTGTTAAGGAATAGTTTTTGACAACATTACCTCCATTCATGATTTTTCGTTCATCGGAAGCCTGCCTAGCTTTCATCAAATGCTAAAACCAGATACACCTTAAAGTTACGAACTGGATAGATAAATGAGTACTTTGAACCAAAGCATCATATAAAGAAATTGATCAAAATTTACTACACTGAAGAATCGTTTCAATTCTTATGCATTAAACCAGTCCTTATGTTTTATCAGAAAGAAAAGGAAAAGGTAATAAAGTATCACCTCAAAATTACCAATGATAGTACCAGGAAACTTATTTGAAACCGGCCAATAGTTGCACAAGGAAAAAAATATACTGAAGCACCTCTATCACGAAAGTTCATGAAGAAAAATAAAAATAAAAAGCACAAATTTCTGCAAATTGATATTTAAGTTTACCTAGAAAGCATGTGTTGGTAATATCGATACGAGAGATATCTTTCACTATGATATACATCACATACATCGCCACTAGAAATTGCAACGCAGTGACCAGCATACCAAATCTTGTCCACCAGAGCCATTTTCTATACCGCATCTAGCCAAGAACAGATCCATCATACAATTAGACAATTGTAGCAGAAATTAAACATCAACTAGAGTGCAAGTACACACACATTGAGCACAGGTATCGTTTATACCAAATTATACTTGCATTCTTGTTAATTATGCGTAAATCAAATTCATATCAAATTATCCAAAACCCAATATCGCAAAACTTATAAAACAAAATGTTGATTTGATGCATCACCCGTCTTTCCCTCCGCATGGTCGCTTCCGTCCCGACCACGGCCTCGAATGTCTCCCCAAGCATGGTGGCTGCGGTGGCCTGCTGAGCCTGGGCCGCCCCAATCATGTACAAGATTCTAACCAATGCTGCAAGCGAAATGATGGCCAAAGGCAGCATGTGCCAATTGGGGCAGCTCGGAGACGCAGAAACAGCCAATAATCCCCCGATGAGAACCAATCCAAGATTGCAGAGGCCCAATAGAATTGAAACCCATCTTAAGGTTTTAAGATTTGTGATCAATGCCATTGTAGATGAGAATGACGATAAGAACAAACATCAGAATAAGATGAAAAAATTTCTATTTGATGAGGGGTTTACAGGGCACTGGATATGAATTCCGCTGTAACTTTTGGGGAAGACGCAAAAGAAATTTTGGGGGAAAACAGCCTAGAAGTCGCCGAAAATAAGAAAAAAGAAGTATTTGTATTTGAACATTGTATTTTATGCACACGCAGCTTCGGTGTATGAGCCTCACAGGGGTGTCAATTTTAGGTGAACAACTTAAGCAGCTAACAGCCTTTAAATTGTTTGGATTTGTCTAACAAATAATTAAACAAGTGCCGGTTAAGGTTGGAATTTTACAACAATTCAAATAAAAATGTAAACCAGCTTCGAATATGGTTTTTTTTCTTGCTAGAATATAATGATAATAATAATAATGGGTATAAAATGCAATTCCCTTAATTGTAATTCATTTATATTATTATTTCAGTTCATTTTTATCCTATGTGGATTATAAAAGACTTTCTTTTGAAAGAAATAATTTATTGCAAAATATTTCCAACAGTATCCCCACTGTTGGCGTAATTATTTTTACAGTGCAAATGTTAACATGAGAAGGATTAAAAGAAAAATATTAGGCTAGGAATCAAATTACCCTTCTAACCCTGCGGAAATCTTCGTCATCATCGTTCCCACCGCCGGCAATCGCCGCTGCCGTCGCACCCTGCGCGATCCCGGCACAGACCATCGATCCTACCCTCACGACGGCCAGAACTGCTGCTGCTGCGACCGGGAACTTCTGCCGGCCGCTGCACCGGCGGAGGACGAGGACAAGCAGAACGGGCCCCAGCGACGCCACGGCGGAGTTGAGGGCGGCTGCAAAGAGAGTGGCCCATCTGAGGCTCCTCAGCCTCAATGCCACCATTGTCTGGGCCGGGCTTTTGGTGCCGTTGATGGAGATTTGCGTTGAAAGGAGAGGAGTGGATGAAGATTGCGAGCTCATATTATGTAAATTTGCGCGTGATGGGGCCAATTGCAGGTGAGGACTGGATTGACTGTTTTGGGCATTTATGGAGGGGAGAAATTGAGAAGGAGATAAGAAAGGAAATAAGCGAATTTTATTTTTTTGATTTGTTTTTTTTTTTGGGTGCTTGTTTTCTAATTTCTAGCCAATCAAATTGGCTGCTTTGGTAGTCAACCAGTGTCAGAAGACAAATTGGAGACCAATTGGGTGAAAAAGAATACTGTGTTCTAGAAAAAGGGTGTCTGATCAGGATTCACGATGGCAAACGGGTTCGGTTTGAATCGGGTACGTTGTGTATCCCTGTCTAAACCCAATAAAGCTGGAGAGTATTTGCACCCGATCCAACTGTAATAATCGCCGGTTTTGTTATGATTCGGATCGGGGTTTCAAAAATTATCGGATTTTTATAAGTCAGAAAAATAATATGTAAAGCTAAAACCAATCATCGAGGGTTACAATGTAATATCTAGCTCGTTTCTTAATGCTCGTTCTCTTCACAACATTATGATCGCTAAACATTTATCGGATTTTTACAAGTAAAAAAATAACATATAAATAATTATTTGAAATTCTAAAATCTATTCTATAAAATACAACTGTTTTTTAATCCTAGGGCTGACTAGGATAAGATAAAAAGTGGCTGTGATTTGATCTTGTGGAATGGAAGGTTGAGATGAGTTTTGAGGAGGAATCCATTTGGTTGGAAAACTCAATATTTTGAAATTTGTATGGAAAAATGCAAAGGTCAAGATTTTGAGTGAATGGAATCATAACTTGGGGGGGGGGGGGGGGGGGGGGGGGGGATTTGTTGGAAACCCGCGTCATCTCTCTTTTCCCAGAATTTAAATGCACTTTGGTTTGCAAACTGTGTGCGCCTTCGAATAAGTAATTAGCAAGATTTTATATGTAAATATATTTTGGACAAGTAATTATTAATTTATTTAAAGTCAACGAACACAAACGGAGCCCAGTGTTGGATGATAATTTTGGATCTATAATTCAAATTTCAAATCAAAATGCCACTGGGTCACCTAATTTTGTTGTCAATTATGTTTAGAATGTTGAAATCAAGTTTAGATTACTATCTAAATTTCGGCGCGGGGGCCAAAGGCGCCAGTGCCGAAGCTTAATTCTTGGGGAAAACAAAATTTTGAGATGATATCTTAAATGAACCGTGACCGAGGGCACGGGCGCCTCTGGCGCCCGCTCCAAAGCTAAATTTTTGTTCGTTTAAATTTTGGAAGGTGAAATAATTTTTGGGGACAACAAATATTTTGAGGTGGTATCTTAAATGAACCGTGTCCGAGGACACGGTTTATGACTTGTTAATATATAAAATATATGATAATCAAATCTACCTTTTACATATGTAACAATAATCTAGTTAATGTACTGAGCAAAAACAATTGTCAAAACCTAGAAATTGTATTGTGACCCTTAAACTAATCCCAAAACTATTAGGACCCTTATATGTATGTTTACAAATCGCGCCTCTTTGCAAATTATGGTTATGTAGACCGGTTAGTATAAATATATCAAAATCCGTGCGAACAAACTTTTCTATATGAGCTTTACATCCAATCCAAATCCAAAATCATCAATTGGTTTAAGTTATCAGTCAAAACTAAATGTGCCATGAGTCCATATAGCTCTCAGATATGGTGATTGTCACTGTCGCACCAGAAGTCTTGGCTGCAGCAGCATCATCATTCATGGAGATTAAGCTTGGAATGCTGTCTTCGCCTTTCTTCATCTTCTTCTCAGCATTCTTAGGACGAGCTGGAATACGTTCCCTTCTCTACTTTGGACTCTCGATAACTTCATCTGAGCCATTCACAACTCTAGACGAGCTCTCGATAACCGATGCCAAACCCTCAACGGTTAGGAGTGAGCTCCCAGTAGCCTTGGCCACACTATCATCAACCCTGACCAATCTCTCAGTGGGTTGAATCAATCTCTGCTCCTTCTTCGTTGTCGGAAGAGTTAACTGACGACCAGACGAGCTACCCGCAAACTTGTAACGACCTGAAAATTCATCACTTCAATTTACCTATTTTTACGTATTTTAAAAAAATTAATTTTACTTTATAAATGGTCGTAAAGAGTTTTATAACCAAACTGATTTCAAAAATTCGGGTAAAAATATTTTGAAGTACTAGACTTATTATATTGTATTTCAGAAATTTTAGATTTCCGCAAATGCCCAAAACATTCCTGTTAAAATTCATCTCCCAAAATTACCGTTTTGATTCGATGAATTTATTTTCTATTCAAACGTCTTCAAAACGTTTTCAAACTTCTGCAGTAGCATCACATGATCATGTAGGGCTCCCCACATTAATTTCGTAATTTTCTGATGTCATTTCAATAGAGAACCCGCAAACCCGCTTTCTAAACGTTTTGGCCAAAAACTAGTATTTCTGTAAATCAAATCCCAAAATGGACTTCGTATTCACGATCCTCGTGACGATACGGTCCCGTGGGTACGTTTTCGTAATTTTTCGGAGTCGTTTGCGAAAACGAGTTTGTATTCCTCCGCTTTGTTAATTACAATCGCTAATGACCTAATTAACCCTAATCTAACCCCATCTACCCATTCCTTGTGGTTAAATCTGAAACCATTCAGATCTAACCCCTCATCTACCCCCTCATCTACCCTCCCATCTACCCCCTCATCTACCCCCAATAATTACAAGTTTGCCATTCTAATTACCTATATAAACCCCCCTCCCCATTTGAAAATAACCCACACTATCTCTCTCTCTCTCTCTCCCGTTATTTTTCAAACCCAGGCAGTATCGCACTCTCAGCCCGTCACCCTCTCGTTTCCCCCTCGTTCTCTCCCGCTCACCCTCTCTCTCAATCCCTCCGCCGCCCGCCGCCGGGGACTGACCGCCACCAACCCGCCGTCGCCAACCGACCCCGCTCCGCCGTCTCGCGCCACCGCCGTGCGCCCGCGGCTCCACCCCACGTCGGCCTCCGGCACCCGCCCCCGACCTTCGCCGCTCCGCCCAGCGCCCGAGCCTCCGCCGCCGCCTCCGGTGCCGCTCCGCCCCGCCGCCTTCGTCGCACCATCCTCCGCCATCTCCGCCGCCAACGGCCAAAGCCCCCTCCGCCGCTGCTGTCAACGGAGGAGCGTGAGTTTCTCACGGTGGCACAATCGTAATTTCAGTGAATATTTCGTATTTTCTTTTTTTAATTAATTAATAAATGAGTTTATTGGTTTTAAATCCATAAGTAATAATATAGGGCCTAGAAAAATGTGTGACTAGCCCCAGAAAATCAGAAATAATATTCTGGACCCAATGGCACTAGTTTCGTCTCAATCCGACGCTTAGTTTTCTCAGAATTAATTTTTAAGCCTTTAAGTTAAATCCGTTATTTTCATTTAAAAATCCGTATCTTCTTATTTTCACGTAAACCAATACTTGAGAAAAATATATGTTATATAACTCTTCGAGACGGTCATTTTGACTGTTCATTTAAGCAATTCCGACTAGGATTGCTCCCGTGAGAATTTACAGAAGATACACGTCACTTAGGTATTTTAGGGGTTTTAAGCTATTTTTGAGTTTCTAAAAATTATAAAAAAATACAGAAGCTTCTGAAAATTCTTCTCTCTTGCAGTAAAATCAAAATAATTATTTTAGGCTTATATATAAATTTTGAATAAATTCCGACACCGTTTTAACAAGTTTTAAAAATCAAAACGACCAATTAATTAGATAATATTTAGTGTGGCCGTTAACTGATATCTGCTTGTGTTTGCAGGTGCCAATCCTTGTGCTCTAATTCCATCCTCGTCTTGCTGCGACGAACCCAATAGTGTAAGTCACAATGGATTCTAGATTTAGAAAAGCAGATAGTGTCCTCGTACGAACCTATTAAAAACAACAACTTTTGTGTGCTATGTTTGTTGGACTGGTCTTTATCCTCTAACTTGCTAGCATCTGCCTTACTTTACTTTGAGAAAGTCAACCAGTGAACCTAGCTTAACTATCATCGTAACCAGGGAACTAATGACATCATGTGGCACATCTTGTGGAATGTAATGAGGAATATCTCGTAAGAAAGCATGAAATCGATACACATGACACTGGGGTATGGGGTAACTCATTGTAGAGAAAGTGTGGGAGCTATGACCGGAGTCACTCTCTCTCGTCTCGCCTCGTCTCGTTTCCAAAGTATGTTGTGGTTGATGCCCAGGATTTGCTCCCCGTGGCAATGGAGATGACCCATGGTTGCATATCATACTTTCCTACATGAGTCACGTAATTCTAGTGGAGCTTGCACGGTTACTTCTTTACAGTCATGCATTTTACCTTCTGCACTTTACTTTCTGCACTTGTACAGACACTACACCGTACTTTACTTTACTTCCGCTTGTCATACCTGTACAGTACTCCTTTTCTTTGTTTAGAATCGTTGTGACTTACCTTCGGTTCCACTTATGGCACCGGCAGACGACGCCCTGATCGAGGAGATTGCTCCAGGGTACGAGGAGCCTGCGCACGACCCAGAAGCTGCAGAGTTTTAGCTATTTTGTGCTTGAGTGTGTGTTGTGAGATGTATTTCCTTTTCTGCATTTTCTTTCCGTATTTCCTTTCATGTATCTGTGTGAGAGAGTGCTGGTTGTTGTTGCATCTTAATATTGACTGTAATAATGTCTGAACGCTGGTTTGAGTGTTGTTGGTACATCTCTGCGTTGTGGCTATGCTGATTTCACTGGTTAACTGCAGAACCTGCGCAATTATCAAATAAGTAACGGGCCCCCGAGAGCGGGTCGTTACAAGTTTGGTGGCCCACGCAGGTCCGTGCAAAATACCTCGTGAACAGTGTAGCAAAACCAGGGTGTATCGTATACGATACTCAACTAAGCTGACATTTCTATGGATGCAGGTTTGACACTCGAAAGGCGAACGGGAACATCTCGGAGAGCCCCAATGGAGTTGACCTATCTTGCCTTAATAAAAAGTCATTAACAAAATTTTTATAGGATTAATTAGTTGTATAAAAAAAGAAGAAAATCTTTCTGTGTCGGTGGCACTCATATGAATGATAATTTTCCTTCAATGGACCATGATACCGGTCAATGTGCTTGGCTAAAGTCTGTTGGATCAACCTAGCTAGACTGGGCATAAGTGATCCTGGCTTAGTCACTTCCCTGACCATATCCGCTGGACCGCAAGGACGTGAATCATGATTGTGTGACGTCATCGATCTTCTCCACTATCAACCTTCCTTTATCTTGATGACCTTTCGTTTGATCTTCTTAGAATCTTTCTACATCAATTCTTACTAAACATTATGTTCAGGTCTTTTGTGCTCAACGATCGAGAATGGACGGAAGCACCTCAAAGACCCCCAATGGAGCCAATCAGTCTGGAGCCAACAACCCGACCGACAACGGGCCAACTCCCACAGTGCATCAGATCTCGGATCTGGCATTGCGAGAACTGGTCGAAGCTATCAAAGGCGAATCTCACCCTACGGGAGGCATCCGACAATTTCGCTCCCTCTACCCGAAGACCTGGAACGGAGAAGATGGCCCGATGAAGGCTGATGAATGGCTAGAAAGTACTGAAGAAAACTTGAGGGCCGCCCAGATCGGGAGGCATGCCTGGACAGATACTGCCAGGTCCCAACTAACGGATGGGGCCAGAGTCTGGTGGGGCTCTGCAGAAAAGCGTCTCCAACGACCGATTGAATGGGAGACATTCACGGAACTTTTCCGCACCCAGTACTTTTCTCCTGAGGCCCAGATGGAACTTGAGGCGCAATTTGTTGGGTTGAAGCAAGGTTCCATGACGGTGGAACAATACGACGCCCGGTTCACCATGCTGAGCCGCTTTGCTCCTGAGTTGGTTGCCACTCCAATAGCCCAGGCTCGACGCTTCAAGCAGGGTCTCAACATAGAGATCCGCCGGAATTTAGTCGGGCGTACATTGTCTACCCACACCGAAGTTCTAGCTGCTGCTCGTGAACACGAGTTTATGGAGAGGGAAGAAAGGCGTGAGTTGGCAGCCCCTCCCCGAAGGCCGCCACCTCCTACATCTGCCGATGGATCCAGTCATCGACCTTCATCTCAACTGCATCGCCCAGTCCAGCAGACTCAGTTCAAGAGGCCAGCTCCGCAACAACATCGAGAGTGCTTCTTCTGTGGTAAAACTGGGCACATCAAAGCAGAATGTCGTTCGTACCTGAACCTCTGCTTGATTTGTGGATCCAAGGATCATGGAGCAAGAGATTGCCCGGAAGATAAAAACAGATATGCCGTCAATGCCCCTGCAAGGAACGCTCCACAACGACCACCACTTCCCCCTCAACAGAAAGTGTACCAACAAGCGCAACCAGAGGCTCCACCACCGAGACGACAGGCCTACACCATGGTCGCAGGAGACGTCGAAGCCATCGACCAGGCGATTGGAGGTATGAATTAACGCTTTGATATTATACTCGTCCATTTGCATTGCTATTATATCTTGGTAATCTCGGCTACTTGAGAAATGAAGACATCTATTATGATAATACTAATGTTGACACTAGCTATAGAAGCTATGTTGATGATAGTATGTATTCTTAGACATCATCTCTTGTTTTCTAGATGCTGTGATATCACGTTATATTTCGTATTATATTTTCTATCATTTATTTGCTTGAGCTTCTTCATAACATCAATTACTTACTTTATTAAGTTTGAAATTCCGAGGACGGAATTATTTTAAGGAGGGTAGGATGTAACGACCTGAAAATTCATCACTTCAATTTACCTATTTTTACGTATTTTAAAAAAATTAATTTTACTTTATAAATGGTCGTAAAGAGTTTTATAACCAAACTGATTTCAAAAATTCGGGTAAAAATATTTTGAAGTACTAGACTTATTATATTGTATTTCAGAAATTTTAGATTTCCGCAAATGCCCAAAACATTCCTGTTAAAATTCATCTCCCAAAATTACCGTTTTGATTCGATGAATTTATTTTCTATTCAAACGTCTTCAAAACGTTTTCAAACTTCTGCAGTAGCATCACATGATCATGTAGGGCTCCCCACATTAATTTCGTAATTTTCTGATGTCATTTCAATAGAGAACCCGCAAACCCGCTTTCTAAACGTTTTGGCCAAAAACTAGTATTTCTGTAAATCAAATCCCAAAATGGACTTCGTATTCACGATCCTCGTGACGATACGGTCCCGTGGGTACGTTTTCGTAATTTTTCGGAGTCGTTTGCGAAAACGAGTTTGTATTCCTCCGCTTTGTTAATTACAATCGCTAATGACCTAATTAACCCTAATCTAACCCCATCTACCCATTCCTTGTGGTTAAATCTGAAACCATTCAGATCTAACCCCTCATCTACCCCCTCATCTACCCTCCCATCTACCCCCTCATCTACCCCCAATAATTACAAGTTTGCCATTCTAATTACCTATATAAACCCCCCTCCCCATTTGAAAATAACCCACACTATCTCTCTCTCTCTCTCTCCCGTTATTTTTCAAACCCAGGCAGTATCGCACTCTCAGCCCGTCACCCTCTCGTTTCCCCCTCGTTCTCTCCCGCTCACCCTCTCTCTCAATCCCTCCGCCGCCCGCCGCCGGGGACTGACCGCCACCAACCCGCCGTCGCCAACCGACCCCGCTCCGCCGTCTCGCGCCACCGCCGTGCGCCCGCGGCTCCACCCCACGTCGGCCTCCGGCACCCGCCCCCGACCTTCGCCGCTCCGCCCAGCGCCCGAGCCTCCGCCGCCGCCTCCGGTGCCGCTCCGCCCCGCCGCCTTCGTCGCACCATCCTCCGCCATCTCCGCCGCCAACGGCCAAAGCCCCCTCCGCCGCTGCTGTCAACGGAGGAGCGTGAGTTTCTCACGGTGGCACAATCGTAATTTCAGTGAATATTTCGTATTTTCTTTTTTTAATTAATTAATAAATGAGTTTATTGGTTTTAAATCCATAAGTAATAATATAGGGCCTAGAAAAATGTGTGACTAGCCCCAGAAAATCAGAAATAATATTCTGGACCCAATGGCACTAGTTTCGTCTCAATCCGACGCTTAGTTTTCTCAGAATTAATTTTTAAGCCTTTAAGTTAAATCCGTTATTTTCATTTAAAAATCCGTATCTTCTTATTTTCACGTAAACCAATACTTGAGAAAAATATATGTTATATAACTCTTCGAGACGGTCATTTTGACTGTTCATTTAAGCAATTCCGACTAGGATTGCTCCCGTGAGAATTTACAGAAGATACACGTCACTTAGGTATTTTAGGGGTTTTAAGCTATTTTTGAGTTTCTAAAAATTATAAAAAAATACAGAAGCTTCTGAAAATTCTTCTCTCTTGCAGTAAAATCAAAATAATTATTTTAGGCTTATATATAAATTTTGAATAAATTCCGACACCGTTTTAACAAGTTTTAAAAATCAAAACGACCAATTAATTAGATAATATTTAGTGTGGCCGTTAACTGATATCTGCTTGTGTTTGCAGGTGCCAATCCTTGTGCTCTAATTCCATCCTCGTCTTGCTGCGACGAACCCAATAGTGTAAGTCACAATGGATTCTAGATTTAGAAAAGCAGATAGTGTCCTCGTACGAACCTATTAAAAACAACAACTTTTGTGTGCTATGTTTGTTGGACTGGTCTTTATCCTCTAACTTGCTAGCATCTGCCTTACTTTACTTTGAGAAAGTCAACCAGTGAACCTAGCTTAACTATCATCGTAACCAGGGAACTAATGACATCATGTGGCACATCTTGTGGAATGTAATGAGGAATATCTCGTAAGAAAGCATGAAATCGATACACATGACACTGGGGTATGGGGTAACTCATTGTAGAGAAAGTGTGGGAGCTATGACCGGAGTCACTCTCTCTCGTCTCGCCTCGTCTCGTTTCCAAAGTATGTTGTGGTTGATGCCCAGGATTTGCTCCCCGTGGCAATGGAGATGACCCATGGTTGCATATCATACTTTCCTACATGAGTCACGTAATTCTAGTGGAGCTTGCACGGTTACTTCTTTACAGTCATGCATTTTACCTTCTGCACTTTACTTTCTGCACTTGTACAGACACTACACCGTACTTTACTTTACTTCCGCTTGTCATACCTGTACAGTACTCCTTTTCTTTGTTTAGAATCGTTGTGACTTACCTTCGGTTCCACTTATGGCACCGGCAGACGACGCCCTGATCGAGGAGATTGCTCCAGGGTACGAGGAGCCTGCGCACGACCCAGAAGCTGCAGAGTTTTAGCTATTTTGTGCTTGAGTGTGTGTTGTGAGATGTATTTCCTTTTCTGCATTTTCTTTCCGTATTTCCTTTCATGTATCTGTGTGAGAGAGTGCTGGTTGTTGTTGCATCTTAATATTGACTGTAATAATGTCTGAACGCTGGTTTGAGTGTTGTTGGTACATCTCTGCGTTGTGGCTATGCTGATTTCACTGGTTAACTGCAGAACCTGCGCAATTATCAAATAAGTAACGGGCCCCCGAGAGCGGGTCGTTACAAAACTTCTTGAGCCCGAGGCAGTGGAGCTCTTGCATCTCATGGGTCGTTTTAAATTCTTACTCAACCATCTCTGCAAAAAGCAAGAAGATTAGAGTGAACAAATATGAAGGTAAAATATAAAAGAGGACCTTACCTGAAGCCCACATGACGCTCTTCAACAATTGTTTATTCAGCAAGCCAGTAATCAACCTCTCCTCGGTCGACAGGGCCAATAAAAGCCTAGTTGACTCGGATTCAGACTTGGAAAGGTCCAATTCCATTGACGCTAAAGGGCCAAGGCAACCTTAATGGGGTAAGGAAATTCGTCTCGGCCGCAAAGGTGATGAAAGACAAAAGTATTCTTCCAATCATGAACTTTGCTCGGTATGTTCAGGATGAGGTTCATGCTCCTCCTAGTGGTGATGTAATACTACCTACCATGAGGAGCAAGCTTCTCTTGGAAGAAAAAATTGAAAAGTGGTAAGATTGGCTTCACTCATTTAGCAAGCAAAGCATAATAAATCCGAAGAAGGAAGAAATGAAATTTGGCATTAATTGACAGAGTGAGAGTTCAAAGAAATTCAAAACTTCGGGAAGAAAAGGATGAAGAGGAAAGCAGAATCCATGGTAAAAGGGATTTGAATATACCACAACCACTCGTTTCTTGGAGAAACAGACCCTTTCGTTATCAAGATGGACCGAAATCATGTAAGGGTGAAAGATATATTCAATTCTAATTTTATGGACCCAGAAGTAAGGAATTTTAGGGACCACTTTTAAGATCTCCTTGTGCGCAGAGGATGCATCATCACCAGCTTGTAGGATTGGGGCACTTGGATCGAATGGCTCAATGAGTAGGCCCTTTCCTTTGGCGACAGCTTGATGGGCGGCCTCCGGTACTTCATTGAAACGTGGAAGCTCCTTTGACCGGATGGCCTCCTCAATGTTATCAATGGCGTAAATTTTATAAGGTCTGAATTTATAGAAGAAGATCGAAACAGAAAGGGAACTAGCTTACTAGGCGGTGACGAGATCGAGGAAAACAAAGAACAGATGCGAAAAGGGGCACAATCTCTTCAAGGAGACAGTGAAGCGGTTTCTTCCACCATCAGTCCCTATCTATACAAGGAAGCAATTCCTTTGAGACGAGCTCAGTCATCCGATCACGGACATGTGTCAATATCTCAAAACAACGACCCTCTGAATTTCGTACTCCATTAACGAGAGAATTTTAGGATTTCGTGCTCTGATAGTCAACATTAAATATGCCGTCTCAACTGATGTGCCCATCCAATCCATGTGTGCCGCATCACCCTACCTCAACCGACACGTTGATTGAGCTCAGGAGATGGGGGCATTGACACAACACAAGGTTGGCTCAGAGACCGTCCAATTATATATCTCGAGATAACAAGCCTAGTTGAGGCCCATAGCTATGGCCCAATAGGCCAAAGGCCCTCATGTGCAGGCATTTGTCTCCTCATTCAAGGCGGGAGCTCAACTAACCATTGCACTGCTTCAGTTAAAGGGTCGATTCATGACCCGAGCATTTAATGATTGACCATTAGCTCGTTTTCAATGCCGACAGCTCAGGCAAATGCAATAAAGCACCTTAAATGCTCAGTCATTACAGGCAAATGGCATTCTCCAAACCATCACCTATAATAGTCTCTCAACCAACGAGAGACTGGAGTACTCTCAGAGAACCAATTCTAAGGTACACTAATATCTTCCTCACCTTATACGTTTCCTCCACAGCTCGGTGCGGTAGCTAGTGGACGACCTCCCAACAGGTCAGGCATAGCTACCCCGAGCCTATTTGAGTCATCCACTGACTTAAGCATCAGAGGGATTTGGTTAGACCCTGGATCTGACCCCCGGATGATCTTCATGCGTTGGAGACAGACCGGGGATAGCTTGGATCCTACTTCTATAGCTCAGATTGGAGTTTATAAAGACCACAGACAGCTCGCACTTCCCCAGCTAGCTACCCGAGTCACTCTTCGTCATTCGATGTCAATAGCTGTTGCAACCCAATCATCCGACTACTTCAATGATGAGAAAACACACTGAAACAGATACAAGACTTTTATATAAGATATGGATGTGATAGTACCTCTTCACACTCCATTATACCAAGACAATTTAAGTGTCATATAGATTGCAACCATTCATGGATTTCATGAACGCGTAAAGCGGATCAAGGCCCATTGTCACCTTCCTCGTCACAAACTTGATGCTTGTTGAATATCTCTTTCATATCTTATCTCTAAAAAACCAAGTAGTGTTATCAATGTATTATGTAGGTCCATGTAAAAGCCCATGTATGGCTTATTCTATCGAGTATGAGATTAAGAGTTTGTATACTACATGAATTCGGTATCCTACCATTGTATGAACTCTTCCATATTCCCCTATAAATAAAGTCCTGGGGTCTTTCCAAGAAAGCACTTCACAACAAGTTATCAGCACGCTCTTTCTGAGAGTGAGAGAGATCGGAAGTTATGAAAGCACTGAAGGATGACGGAGGATTGTCTGTGCGCAGACGAAGATAAATCAAAATCAGACTTTTGTATTCTTCGATCTTAAGATATAACTTAAAAACCAGTAATTTTTAGTCATGATCAAGATATCTATAATACCTAAGATCAAATCCATTGAAAAAAAATTCGGGGGAAGGGTGGCAGCCTTTGGCCGCCAACCTTAGGGCAGTGGCCACCGGCTGCCAATGCACCTGCCACCGGCTGCCAATGCACCTGCCACCGGCGGTCGACCGAACCCAAAGCGAAAAAACAATAATACATTACGGTCGGTCGGTCGATCAGTCGGTCGGTCGATCGGTCGATCGATCGATCGGCGGTACTCATGCCATTGGCACACACCCCCCCTCCCCCACTGTCGCCCTATCAGCGACAACACACCACTGCCAATGACAATGACAGAAGTAAAAACCCTACACTATGGTTCTCAATTTGTCACGCCCCGCTCACCCAAGTACGGGGGCGTAGTTGACGAGGTCGCCGTAGTATTCAGACTCAGGCTTCGAGCCCTCTTATCTAAATACTACTAGGCATTTTTTGTGGTTGATTATGAAATAAATTAGCAGGCCACTGCAATAACACTGGAATAGTACACATAGAATGAAAAGTGCTCCAACAGAAATAAAAACGCAGTACTGAAAAGTAAATACATCAACACTGAAGTTACATTACATTACATAATTCCATATACATACATACATACATCAGCTGTACAACGGGGGTACAAAAAGCGGGTACAACAAAAGAGAAACCCCCAGCCCAAAAGTACAAAAGTCCACACCCGGTACAACGCACCCACTAATCTACCCCTGGGAAATCTAACTGTACGAAGTCGCCCGAAGGCTCTACCTCAGTAGCACTGGCACTGACCTCTGGCTCCTGAACACCCGAAGACTGCTCGGGACTCGCACCTGTAAACCACGGGATGGGACACGTCAACGCGTGACCCAGTAGGAATTCCTAATCACCCTAGTAGAACCCAGTTTAGAACTGGTTTCCCTAACTAACTAACTAACTACAAGTGTCATGTCATCACATATTACGCGGAAATTAAAAACAGAGTACCAGTGCTGAAAGTAAACAACAGTGAACAAGACTGAAGTAATAAACGATTAAGTTAAATAAATTATATGGTTATTCTGTATTTGGAACCCGGATAAACCATAGGCTGCTAAGAGAGCGGACTTCACCCAGGGTGGGTGAAAAGTGGTACCACTCCAGCGACACGAGCACTGGAGGGGCCTCTCGTAACTCCGTACCCGACTGGACAAGGTACCGGAGTGAGAATCATCTCGGTTTTTCTGTGGGTCAAACGGAGAAAACCATCAATTACCGTCCAGGTGTGTCACGAGCGCACCGGCGGCCTCTCTAACTCTAGTCAACTCCCCCTTCCGGGAGTGACAAAGCGAGTGAGAAATCATATCGTGTCCGCTTCTTAACACCTACAATTTACCCGTGTTTCCCCCAAACCCCGTGTCACCCTCCTCTGTGGAGGATTTAATCATTTTCCTTATATCAATTTCATGTGAGATAAAATAAAACACATGAGCAATTGGGGTAAAGAACCACAACCAAGAGTATACGAAAAGCAACATAAGAGAAATGTTTCCATAGTCAAATTATCCATTTCCTTCATGTTCTCCATCTTCCCACCTCTCTTTCCTTTCCACATTTCATATTCCACAACAAACCGATCATCTTATGTAACCACACAACTAGTGATTCGACAAGTATATGGTATAATGGCCAATTAGTTCAGGTAATAAAATACATAGGCATAAGAGAGGTAATATGAACATGTACACATAGTACAACATCACCTAAACCATTTCAGGTTACTGGAAATGCACAATCAGTCAGCTTGAAGGCCAGATTAAAGGCATTTATAGTTAGAATTTAGGAAAACTTAAAGCTGCAAAGTTGAAGGTATGACAGTTTTGCATCACCACACCAAATTTCAGAAAATAATATGACATGTGTGATTTATTGTGCTCAAATTAGTAAAAGATGGCAATTCTGCAGAAAAACAGAAACATTGCATCAACTTAATCAGTGATTTAATCCTATTTACAATCAGATCTGGGTAAAATAAAAAATATGGTATTGTGTATCTTGAAGAGTAGTTATCCAAAATGTCCTAAAACACCTAATTTCATCAAGTTAAGAGGTGGCAATCACCATTTTAGTGCAGGATGTCAAAACTGCCAGAATTTCGACATATTGCAGAAAAAGCTCCATTTCTCCTAGTTTACGAATTGAACATATATCATATCTTATATGATTTTAGGGTAGGATTTCGAGATCTACATGAACATATTTATTTCAGATTTTATTGTGATCTAGGTTGGGATATATGCCTGTTTTAACAGAGGCTAAAAATGCTGGAAATTTCAGAACAGATTCATGAACACAAAAGATAAGTTTTTCCAAGCAAACATGCATGCAAGTGAACTCCAAGGTGGAGATGGGTATCCTACTAAGTGGAGTTGAGATTCCTACTAAGTCCACATATGAAACTCAACATAATTTTAACATCAAATTGTTACATTTACTAAATTAATGAGAAAATCAATCCTAAACCAAACTCTACTATGTGATTAGAGTTCCTACCTTACAAAAGTCCTCCAAAATTGAATCTTGGGCCCTTCTTCTCCTTGATGGCAAGCTCTCTAGTCCTCCTTCTCCAAGCTCTAATCTTGTCTCCAAAAGTAGGATTTTTGAGGTGATTTGGGCTAATTTTTGGAGTTTAGAATGATGAGAATCAAGGGAACTTTAGTGGTGGAGTGGGAGGAGCAAGGGGTGGTGATGGGAGGAGCAAGGAGGAGCAAGAAAAAAAAAATAGGGCAAGAAATTTCGTTCATAGCTGAAAATGGAGAGAAATGAATGAGATTTTCTTGATTTTTTTGTGTTTTTTGTGTTTTTCTTGCCTAGTTTTTAGGTCTCCCCTAAAACCCTCTCATTCTTACACCTAATAGGCCAAGTGTCCTCTTATTACTAACAACATGACACATACCATGGTGTGTTGTCATGGTAATAAAAATCATGATTTTTGTATTTTAAGAAAATCAAAATACATGTAGAAATACTTCATACACTCCAAATACATGTATTTCTCCAAATACTCTCATTTACTAAATTCAAGTAGTGAGTTTAAAATCTTTTAAAATAAATTCCTACATCAAATAATTAAAAGAAAAATATGGGCATACTCCCCAACAATATACGGACGTATCTACGTCAAAAATAAATACGCGTATATAGAAATTAGGGTCATTACATCCTACCCCCCTTAAAATAAATTCCGTCCTCGGAATTTCAAATTAAGGGAGAAAAACTTTCTATACATCATATCATATACAAAAACAAAATTACATCAGACAAACAAGTGAGTGTATTTCTCTTTCATCTCATCCTCAAGTTCCCAGGTAGACTCTCCTAGTGACTCTCGGTGCCACATAACCCTCACTAGATTGATCGACTTCTTTCTCAGCATCTTCTGCCTCCGGTCTAGAATGGCTACAGGCTGCTGATCATAAGTCAAGTCTGGTCGCACTTCGATCTCAGAGAAGTCGACGACATGATTCGGATTTCCAACACATCTTCTGAGTTGCGATATATGAAACACATTATGCACTCCCTCAAGAGATGCTGGCAAAGCAATTCTGTAAGCCACTTCTCCGACACGAGCCAGAACTTCAAAAGGTCCGATATATCTTGGGCTCAGCTTCCCACGTCTTCCGAAACGAATCAACCCTCGTGTCGGCGAGATCTTCAAAAATACCAATTCTCCCGGCTGAAATTCCAAATGTCGTCTCTTTGCATCTGCCCAGTGTTTGTAACGGTCCTGAGCTATGCGAAGATTGTCTCTAACGACTCTCACAACATCTATGGTTTCAGCAATCATATCAGGGCCCAACAATTCACGATCTCCAACATCATCCCAACTGAGAGGAGATCGGCACCTTCTTCCATACAAGGCTGCAAATGGTGCCATGCCTATACTTGCTTGATAACTGTTATTGTAGGCGAACTCTACCAGATGTAGATGTTCGTCCCAAGAACCTTTGAAATCCAGCATGCACGCCCTCAACATATCTTCTAGAATCTGAATTGTCCTCTCTGACTGACCGTCTGTCTGTGGATGGTATGCAGTGCTGAAATTCAGTTGAGTTCCCAAGCTAGCCTGCAGACTTCTCCAAAAATGAGACGTAAATCTTGTGTCACGGTCGGAGACTATGCTTACAGGTACTCCGTGAAGCCTCACGATTTCCTGTAATCATGATTAATCAGAATCTAAACCAATAATAAACAAACAGAAACAAAACAATGAATCTCACCTCCATGTATCTCTTAGCAAGATGGTCTGTCGACTGGCCGACTCGAAAATGTATGAAGTGAGCTGATTTGGTTAATCGGTCAACGATTACCCAAATAGCATCATGTCCTCGAGAAGTGCGAGGTAAGCCAGTTACAAAATCCATCGTCACATGCTGCCACTTCCACTCTGGAATTGGAAGAGGTTGCAGAAGTCCTGCCGTTCTCTGATGTTCGGCCTTGACTTGCTGACATGTCATACATGAAGCTACACTTCTAGCCACACTACGCTTCATGCCGTGCCACCAAAAATGTTGTCGCAGATCACGATACATTTTGGTGCCTCCAGGATGAATAGAATAAGGTGAGCTATGAGCTTCCTTCAACAGTTCATCCCGAATGTCACCTGATGGCACACAGATCCTGCTCCCAAAACGCAGAGATCCATCTTCATGAACACGGAAATCATTACGAAGTTTGGCTTCTGTCTGCTCGCGAATCTTCTTCAACTTCGCATCTCCAGACTGAGCTGCCTTAATCCTTTCAACCAAATCAGATTGAACCTGCAAGTTCATCATCATCACTGAGGAACCAGGTAAGACAACTTCAATCTCCAACTGTCGAATATCACCTCGAAGTTCCCTCTGAGCTGTCAACATCATCACTGTCGGCATGCGACTAAGAGCATCAGGTACTACGTTGACTTTCCCAGGGTGATATTGGAGCTCGACATCATAATCAGCCATCAACTCGAGCCATCTGCGCTGCCTCATATTCAGCTCTTTCTGAGTGAACACATACTTCAAACTCTTGTGGTCTGTGTATATTTTTACACGTTCACCCAGAAGGAAATGTCTCCACAACTTCAATGCAAACACCACTGCTGCTAATTCCAAGTCATGCGTAGGATAGTTCCTCTCATGAGTCTTCAACAATCTAGAAGCATAAGCTACTACCCTACCATGTTGATGGAGAACACATCCCAATCCTCTGCCTGACGCATCACAGTAAATCTCATAACCACCCGAACGGTCTGGAATCGTCAGGACAGGCGCAGTGATCAATCTATGCTTCAGTTCATCAAATGCTCGCTGACATTCCTCTGACCAATTGTAAGCAACATTCTTCTTGGTTAAATGAGTCATCGGTGCAGCGATCTTAGAAAAATCCTTGATGAACTTCCTGTAGTATCCAGCCAATCCCAAGAAACTTCTGATCTCTGTTACTGACTTAGGAACTGGCCACTTCTCTACTGCAGCAACCTTCTCCGGATCTACAGCTATCCCATCTCCAGATACAACATGTCCCAGAAAAGCAACCTTGGTCAGCCAAAACTGACACTTGCTGTACTTAGCATATAACTGGTGCTGTCTCAAAGTCTCTAGGACTATCCTCAGATGCTCAGCATGATCTTCCTCTGATCTCGAGTACACCAAGATATCATCTATGAAGACGACCACAAACTTATCCAGATACTCATAGAAGACTTGGTTCATCAACCTCATGAATGTGGCTGGTGCATTAGTAACACCGAAAGGCATCACTAAGAACTCATAATGACCATATCGGGTTCTAAATGCAGTCTTTGGAACATCTGATCCTCTGACCTTCACCTGATGATATCCGCTTCTCAAATCCAGCTTTGAATACACTCGCGATCCACCCAACTGATCAAAGATGTCATCAATCCTAGGAAGAGGATACTTGTTCTTCACAGTGACTTTATTCAACTCTCGGTAGTCAATGCACATCCTTCGAGATCCATCCTTCTTGTTCACCAAAAGCACTGGCGCACCCCATGGCGAAACACTCGGTTGAATCAACCCACGCTCTGACAAATCCTTCAACTGACTACGAAGCTCAGCTAATTCTGGAGGAGCCATACGGTATGGAGCCTTCACAATCGGTTGAGTGCCTGGAATCAGATCGATAGTGAACTCCAATGATCTATCCGGAGGAAGTCCATAAATATCGTCTGGAAAGACATCAGGAAAATCTCGGACTACCCTCGGCAATACAGGTTCAGCATCCATTTCTATCATCACTTCTACTGGACTGGCCTTAAACTTCAATGGTCCAAGGGAACTACTGCCACTAAGAAACTCAAACTCTGGATGATCGGGAATCCGAAACACTATCTTCCTGAGCCTACAATCTATAGTGGCATAGAACATCCCTAACCAGTCTATCCCAAACACTGCTTCAAAATGGGGCATCTCCATCACTAAGAAATCTGCATACAGCCTACGTCCACAAATCTCAACAGGACACTGTCGGTATCCCGAAGAACTACGGATCACTCCATTCCCTGTATGGATGTTCCAACTAGAAGCAAATGAGTCTACTACTAATGAATTCCTAGTCACAAATTGCTGAGATAGGAAGCAATGGGATGCTCCCGAATCGAATAGTGACAAGGCAGGGAAGGAAGCAACTCTAATAACACCTAAGAGAATAAACATAAACTAACATAAGAATCTAAGCATCCTAATCACAACCACAAACATAACATACTATAATAACAAAGCATTCAACTCTGAAAAGAAATAGGTACCAGTGATAACACGACCGGTGTCCTCTGCCTCAACAGCCGTCATGGTGAAAGCCTGACGCCTCGGCGCCGCTCTCCTAGGGGTCTGCTGCTGCTGCTGCTGCGGAGGCCTAGGTGGTCCTCTCTGAGTCACTGCACCAGGCGATGGTGGAGCTGGCAGTGGAAGTCTCTGTGGAGCCGGTGGAAGGGTCCTCTGCTGCTGCTGCACAGGCCGGACTGCCACTGGTGCTCCAGATCCTGAAGTCTGTCCCTGCTGAGGACACTGCCTACTGATGTGCCCAGACTGACCACAGGTAAAGCATCGCCCATGCCTAAACCTGCAATCCCGCTGCTCATGCCCAGTCTTCCCACAAAATGCACAAGACTGACGCCGCTGTGGTACTGGTGGAGCTCCAGGCCTCCTGAACTGAGTGGTCTGAGTGGGCCTCGGGAAACTCCTCTGCTGACCCGCAGGGCGCCTCTCAGATGCTGCTGGACCTCTACCCACACTCTTCAGGTGCGTCTCATGCATCCTGGCCGCCTCCAGTACGGCACTGTAAGTAAGCAACACCTGAGTCGACATCGCTGCTCTGAACTCAGGGTCCAGCCCCATCCTAAATCGTCTAGCTCTGGTGGCCTCTGACTGCACCAACTCTGGAGCAAACTTGCTCAATAATGAAAACTCAGCATCATAAGCATCTATGCTCCGTCGTCCCTGAGTCAGATGCTCAAACCTCAGCCGTAGCTCATCCTTCTTTGTCTCAGGCAGGTACTGAGCCTCAAACAACTCTCTGAACTTCTCCCATGAGATCGGCTTGGTCAAATGCAGCTCCTGAGCGTCCCACCAATCTCGTGCCTGATGTGTCAGCTGTCTCTTTGCGGCGTCCACCCACTTATCCCTCGGATACCCAATAGCATCCAGATCATCCTCAGAATGTCTGATCCACTCGTCCACCTCCAGAGGACTCTCCTTGCCCGAAAAGGATCTCGGGTGCAAAGCTCTAAACTGCCTGATACCCACTGGCTTCGGTGGCTTCGGTGGCGCACCACTAGCCACCCTATCCTCCATCTGCTGCATATGCTCCAGAATCCCTATCAGAATCTTCCTCATCAGGGAAGCCTCAGAAGAAGCAGCATCAGAAGCAGGGGTCCTGTTCTCGGACGATCCATTCCCCGGATCCATTCTGCAAGAATGAACAGGAAAACAACATTCAGTACCAAAATTGTGAATTATAATGTTGGAGCTTACTTGTACTACTCTTACGTGTATCGCAGTGTGAACTGACCTGCATGGGCCACCACAAAAACCTGTCACGCCCCGCTCACCCAAGTACGGGGGCGTAGTTGACGAGGTCGCCGTAGTATTCAGACTCAGGCTTCGAGCCCTCTTATCTAAATACTACTAGGCATTTTTTTGTGGTTGATTATGAAATAAATTAGCAGGCCACTGCAATAACACTGGAATAGTACACATAGAATGAAAAGTGCTCCAACAGAAATAAAAACGCAGTACTGAAAAGTAAATACATCAACACTGAAGTTACATTACATTACATAATTCCATATACATACATACATACATCAGCTGTACAACGGGGGTACAAAAAGCGGGTACAACAAAAGAGAAACCCCCAGCCCAAAAGTACAAAAGTCCACACCCGGTACAACGCACCCACTAATCTACCCCTGGGAAATCTAACTGTACGAAGTCGCCCGAAGGCTCTACCTCAGTAGCACTGGCACTGACCTCTGGCTCCTGAACACCCGAAGACTGCTCGGGACTCGCACCTGTAAACCACTGAATGGGACACGTCAACGCGTGACCCAGTAGGAATTCCTAATCACCCTAGTAGAACCCAGTTTAGAACTGGTTTCCCTAACTAACTAACTAACTACAAGTGTCATGTCATCACATATTACGCGGAAATTAAAAACAGAGTACCAGTGCTAAAAGTAAACAACAGTGAACAAGACTGAAGTAATAAACGATTAAGTTAAATAAATTATATGGTTATTCTGTATTTGGAACCCGGATAAACCATAGGCTGCTAAGAGAGCGGACTTCACCCAGGGTGGGTGAAAAGTGGTACCACTCCAGCGACACGAGCACTGGAGGGGCCTCTCGTAACTCCGTACCCGACTGGACAAGGTACCGGAGTGAGAATCATCTCGGTTTTTCTGTGGGTCAAACGGAGAAAACCATCAATTACCGTCCAGGTGTGTCACGAGCGCACCGGCGGCCTCTCTAACTCTAGTCAACTCCCCCTTCCGGGAGTGACAAAGCGAGTGAGAAATCATATCGTGTCCGCTTCTTAACACCTACAATTTACCCGTGTTTCCCCCAAACCCCGTGTCACCCTCCTCTGTGGAGGATTTAATCATTTTCCTTATATCAATTTCATGTGAGATAAAATAAAACACATGAGCAATTGGGGTAAAGAACCACAACCAAGAGTATACGAAAAGCAACATAAGAGAAATGTTTCCATAGTCAAATTATCCATTTCCTTCATGTTCTCCATCTTCCCACCTCTCTTTCCTTTCCACATTTCATATTCCACAACAAACCGATCATCTTATGTAACCACACAACTAGTGATTCGACAAGTATATGGTATAATGGCCAATTAGTTCAGGTAATAAAATACATAGGCATAAGAGAGGTAATATGAACATGTACACATAGTACAACATCACCTAAACCATTTCAGGTTACTGGAAATGCACAATCAGTCAGCTTGAAGGCCAGATTAAAGGCATTTATAGTTAGAATTTAGGAAAACTTAAAGCTGCAAAGTTGAAGGTATGACAGTTTTGCATCACCACACCAAATTTCAGAAAATAATATGACATGTGTGATTTATTGTGCTCAAATTAGTAAAAGATGGCAATTCTGCAGAAAAACAGAAACATTGCATCAACTTAATCAGTGATTTAATCCTATTTACAATCAGATCTGGGTAAAATAAAAAATATGGTATTGTGTATCTTGAAGAGTAGTTATCCAAAATGTCCTAAAACACCTAATTTCATCAAGTTAAGAGGTGGTAATCACCATTTTAGTGCAGGATGTCAAAACTGCCAGAATTTCGACATATTGCAGAAAAAGCTCCATTTCTCCTAGTTTACGAATTGAACATATATCATATCTTATATGATTTTAGGGTAGGATTTCGAGATCTACATGAACATATTTATTTCAGATTTTATTGTGATCTAGGTTGGGATATATGCCTGTTTTAACAGAGGCTAAAAATGCTGGAAATTTCAGAACAGATTCATGAACACAAAAGATAAGTTTTTCCAAGCAAACATGCATGCAAGTGAACTCCAAGGTGGAGATGGGTATCCTACTAAGTGGAGTTGAGATTCCTACTAAGTCCACATATGAAACTCAACATAATTTTAACATCAAATTGTTACATTTACTAAATTAATGAGAAAATCAATCCTAAACCAAACTCTACTATGTGATTAGAGTTCCTACCTTACAAAAGTCCTCCAAAATTGAATCTTGGGCCCTTCTTCTCCTTGATGGCAAGCTCTCTAGTCCTCCTTCTCCAAGCTCTAATCTTGTCTCCAAAAGTAGGATTTTTGAGGTGATTTGGGCTAATTTTTGGAGTTTAGAATGATGAGAATCAAGGGAACTTTAGTGGTGGAGTGGGAGGAGCAAGGGATGGTGATGGGAGGAGCAAGGAGGAGCAAGAAAAAAAAAATAGGGCAAGAAATTTCGTTCATAGCTGAAAATGGAGAGAAATGAATGATATTTTCTTGATTTTTTTGTGTTTTTTGTGTTTTTCTTGCCTAGTTTTTAGGTCTCCCCTAAAACCCTCTCATTCTTACACCTAATAGGCCAAGTGTCCTCTTATTACTAACAACATGACACATACCATGGTGTGTTGTCATGGTAATAAAAATCATGATTTTTGTATTTTAAGAAAATCAAAATACATGTAGAAATACTTCATACACTCCAAATACATGTATTTCTCCAAATACTCTCATTTACTAAATTCAAGTAGTGAGTTTAAAATCTTTTAAAATAAATTCCTACATCAAATAATTAAAAGAAAAATATGGGCATACTCCCCAACAATATACGGACGTATCTACGTCAAAAATAAATACGCGTATATAGAAATTAGGGTCATTACATCCTACCCCCCTTAAAATAAATTCCGTCCTCGGAATTTCAAATTAAGGGAGAAAAACTTTCTATACATCATATCATATACAAAAACAAAATTACATCAGACAAACAAGTGAGTGTATTTCTCTTTCATCTCATCCTCAAGTTCCCAGGTAGACTCTCCTAGTGACTCTCGGTGCCACATAACCCTCACTAGATTGATCGACTTCTTTCTCAGCATCTTCTGCCTCCGGTCTAGAATGGCTACAGGCTGCTGATCATAAGTCAAGTCTGGTCGCACTTCGATCTCAGAGAAGTCGACGACATGATTCGGATTTCCAACACATCTTCTGAGTTGCGATATATGAAACACATTATGCACTCCCTCAAGAGATGCTGGCAAAGCAATTCTGTAAGCCACTTCTCCGACACGAGCCAGAACTTCAAAAGGTCCGATATATCTTGGGCTCAGCTTCCCACGTCTTCCGAAACGAATCAACCCTCGTGTCGGCGAGATCTTCAAAAATACCAATTCTCCTGGCTGAAATTCCAAATGTCGTCTCTTTGCATCTGCCCAGTGTTTGTAACGGTCCTGAGCTATGCGAAGATTGTCTCTAACGACTCTCACAACATCTATGGTTTCAGCAATCATATCAGGGCCCAACAATTCACGATCTCCAACATCATCCCAACTGAGAGGAGATCGGCACCTTCTTCCATACAAGGCTGCAAATGGTGCCATGCCTATACTTGCTTGATAACTGTTATTGTAGGCGAACTCTACCAGATGTAGATGTTCGTCCCAAGAACCTTTGAAATCCAGCATGCACGCCCTCAACATATCTTCTAGAATCTGAATTGTCCTCTCTGACTGACCGTCTGTCTGTGGATGGTATGCAGTGCTGAAATTCAGTTGAGTTCCCAAGCTAGCCTGCAGACTTCTCCAAAAATGAGACGTAAATCTTGTGTCACGGTCGGAGACTATGCTTACAGGTACTCCGTGAAGCCTCACGATTTCCTGTAATCATGATTAATCAGAATCTAAACCAATAATAAACAAACAGAAACAAAACAATGAATCTCACCTCCATGTATCTCTTAGCAAGATGGTCTGTCGACTGGCCGACTCGAAAATGTATGAAGTGAGCTGATTTGGTTAATCGGTCAACGATTACCCAAATAGCATCATGTCCTCGAGAAGTGCGAGGTAAGCCAGTTACAAAATCCATCGTCACATGCTGCCACTTCCACTCTGGAATTGGAAGAGGTTGCAGAAGTCCTGCCGTTCTCTGATGTTCGGCCTTGACTTGCTGACATGTCATACATGAAGCTACACTTCTAGCCACACTACGCTTCATGCCGTGCCACCAAAAATGTTGTCGCAGATCACGATACATTTTGGTGCCTCCAGGATGAATAGAATAAGGTGAGCTATGAGCTTCCTTCAACAGTTCATCCCGAATGTCACCTGATGGCACACAGATCCTGCTCCCAAAACGCAGAGATCCATCTTCATGAACACGGAAATCATTACGAAGTTTGGCTTCTGTCTGCTCGCGAATCTTCTTCAACTTCGCATCTCCAGACTGAGCTGCCTTAATCCTTTCAACCAAATCAGATTGAACCTGCAAGTTCATCATCATCACTGAGGAACCAGGTAAGACAACTTCAATCTCCAACTGTCGAATATCACCTCGAAGTTCCCTCTGAGCTGTCAACATCATCACGAATTGAACATATATCATATCTTATATGATTTTAGGGTAGGATTTCGAGATCTACATGAACATATTTATTTCAGATTTTATTGTGATCTAGGTTGGGAGATATGCCTGTTTTAACAGAGGCTAAAAATCTTGGAAATTTCAGAACAGATTCATGAACACAAAAGATAAGTTTTTCCAAGCAAACATGCATGCAAGTGAACTCCAAGGTGGAGATGGGTATCCTACTAAGTGGAGTTGAGATTCCTACTAAGTCCACATATGAAACTCAACATAATTTTAACATCAAATTGTTACATTTACTAAATTAATGAGAAAATCAATCCTAAACCAAACTCTACTATGTGATTAGAGTTCCTACCTTACAAAAGTCCTCCAAAATTGAATCTTGGGCACTTCTTCTCCTTGATGGCAAGCTCTCTAGTCCTCCTTCTCCAAGCTCTAATCTTGTCTCCAAAAGTAGGATTTTTGAGGTGATTTGGGCTAATTTTTGGAGTTTAGAATGATGAGAATCAAGGGAACTTTAGTGGTGGAGTGGGAGGAGCAAGGGGTGGTGATGGGAGGAGCAAGGAGGAGCAAGAAAAAAAAAATAGGGCAAGAAATTTCGTTCATAGCTGAAAATGGAGAGAAATGAATGAGATTTTCTTGATTTTTTTGTGTTTTTTGTGTTTTTCTTGCCTAGTTTTTAGGTCTCCCCTAAAACCCTCTCATTCTTACACCTAATAGGCCAAGTGTCCTCTTATTACTAACAACATGACACATACCATGGTGTGTTGTCATGGTAATAAAAATCATGATTTTTGTATTTTAAGAAAATCAAAATACATGTAGAAATACTTCATACACTCCAAATACATGTATTTCTCCAAATACTCTCATTTACTAAATTCAAGTAGTGAGTTTAAAATCTTTTAAAATAAATTCCTACATCAAATAATTAAAAGAAAAATATGGGCATACTCCCCAACAATATACGGACGTATCTACGTCAAAAATAAATACGCGTATATAGAAATTAGGGTCATTACACAATCAAAAAATTATTCTAACTGTTCTGGCTTGCAGGCCCCGCAGGCCGCCGGATCCATCTGTGGGCGTCGGCCTACCAAATTTCCCCCACCCCTTGCCCTCACCGCTGTAGTGGCGCCCCGCCTGTAGCGATAGGACACCATTGCCGCCTGTGGCGATGCCCATACACGAACAAACCCTAAACAGGGTTGGCCTGGCGGGCCAAAGCCTGCGCCAATTGTTGCAGTCCTCGGCCCACATACAAATGAAAAAGAGTATTTTCCCACCTGCTGTACGAAACCCACGGCGACAGCCCGCGGGCTGCCCACAAGCCTGTCTGAAATTAAAAAACCGAAAAAATATCGCAGGCCGAAGCCCACAGCACCAGGCCGTGGGCTTCGACCCGCTTGCTACTAATTCAACAAAAGGGGGAAAGTGGGGTCCTGGGGGTTGAAGCCCGCAACAAGTGTTGCGGGCTTCAACCGACATCAACGATTAATATAATAAGAAAAAAAAATTGGGGGGGAGGGGAATTAAATGAAAAAAGGGGGATAAGTGATTAAAAATAAATAAATAAATAGGTTTTTGCTCAGTTTTCACAATTTTCTGAACTAGACCATATTAATACATGGGTCCGGTCTATGAAGCGGGAAGAAGAATTCTGCACGAAGAGCACTGCCCACTATGAACGGTATGCCTCGACCTAATAGCCCTGAGGCCCCAAAAGAAGTAAATGCGCCCGCTTATCTACTCGTTGGATCCCGCCAACTCCACGGGATAGGTTAGTAAATGCAGGAATAAATGGGCGAACATTATCTTTTTTTTTTCCGGAGAAGATCCCGCCATCATCAATGATGTACTGTTAGCATCAGAGAATGAAATGATCATCTATAAAACGAGAAGAGGACAACCAAGGGCGGAACTAGGATGAGATGCCGGGGGGATGGTGAAAAATATAAAGGATCAGATAATATATTAAATAAATTCATATGGAGTATATTTGTAACGCTTCGCCCCCAGGATACCAGGAAAGTACGAATCCGTCCCAGGTAATCCCAGTAGGAGCGAGTGTTACGAATAAAATACAAAATCCAAACACCTGACACAAGAAGGTCCACTGCGCGCTGCTGAGAGTAGTACATGTAGTGTTCCACAAACAGCCAACCAACAAACATAGAACGACACAAAGTCACAGAGAAATACTGAAAGCCAACCAACGAACAATTTCATATACATCTCAAACATCCCATTGCATCAATTCTTATAGTACAAGCATCTCTCACCCCAAAAGAAAACCCAAAGTACACGTAACTCTCTCCTCTCCCCTCTCCGCCCAACCTAAGCTCCAACTCCCAACAACAGAACTCCGAACTCAACCTCCAGCTCTAACTGTCATCTCCAAGAACCACACCTGAAAAAGTCAACGGGGGCACGTCAACGCATGTCCCAGTAGGATATCCCACCTCCACGTAGTATATCATTTACAGGCATGAGCTACTATGCATGGAATATGACGTACAGTACCATAGCATGCAAGGAAAGACATAGCTACATAATTTTAAGGCAATAATAGGAAAACGTACCTGCTACACTGGTGTGTTGCTGCAAAAGAGAGTTAGTACTACGAATCATATATAAAGTAAAAGAGTCATGGCATGGGCTAAGATGGAAATACACGAGGTGCCACCAAAAAGAATCACACAAGTAAACAACATTTACTAATGCTACAAAATAATGAGGGTTCTCAGTGGTGATTTGGACACTAAGTAGTGGGTAGATCTTCTTGGGACTGGACCTCACTCCCAGTAGGGGTGACACATGGAAACTCCCCCAGCTAGCTGTGGCACTCGGCCTAGTGTGCAATGCTGTTAACAAATGAGCCCTGTTTTCTCCTTATTTCCCTTTCCATTTCTTCAATCTACCTCATTTCCGCCACCCCCCGCCACTCGGGCAAGAACAGGAGGGCCACCAACGACCACAAACTATCCAGCCCCTCATGTTTTTTCCACAACTTAGTGTCCCCCAATCCCTGTGTCACCCTCCTTTAAGAGGACTTAGTTATTTTCATGAATTTACAAAATGCAAAGAAGAGCATAAGGAAACATAAGACGCATAAGGAAACATAAATGTAAAAGCTATTTCACATTTCCAACATCGTATCAAGGTGTCATGCACATCGTGCCATGCCCACCATACCACCATCAACCCAACCACATTACCATGCATGCCATGTCCACCACATCCTTCCCACCAAGTGTAAGCAACCATGACCAAAAGTATACTTCAAAACATTATGGCTAAAATCCATGATGCATACATATTTAAGGGACTGAACATACATATATACTTCACTGAACACACACATATATATATAACTGAACACAGATGTATACATAGCTGAACATGGATATATACATAACTGAACACACATATTTAAGGGATTGAACATACATATATACTTCGCTGAACACATATTTATACATAGCTGAACACAGATATATACATAGTTGAACATGGATATATACATAGCTGAACACACCTATTTAAGGGACTGGATAAAGATATATACGTAGCTGAACGTGGATATATGCACAATTGAACACACATATATACTTCACTGTCCATACATTGCTAAACTATCGTCAACAGTCACAAACATCAATGGATATCAGCCATTTCTAGTGCGACTTTGATAAAACTTCATAAATGAAAGTTGTAGGTCTGGTAGTTTTAGATTCATAGATAAAATTTCATGCAAAAATATGAATTATCTGATTTATGGTGAATTATTTCGTGAAACCTATCAGATCTGTTTCTAGACAAATTCCAGGGTCTGTCTTGATTGCTGATTTTGGGCATATTGCAGTCTGAAGTTCGAAGAATATGCACTGAGATGAAGTTATAGAAAAACTTGTTAACTTTACAATGAGACGAAGAACATAAAATTCCATTGTATGTGCAGGTACTGAGGTCCATTTTTATAAAATGTGACCAGTCTGGAAGAAATTCAGACATGTTGTAAAAATTGAATTTTTAACCTAACTTCCAGTTTGTATTGGAAAACGTTGTGAACATGAAAATTGTTAAGGACATCAATATGCACAACATATATTTTTTCCAAGCAATTTCATGTAGCCAATTAAGAGCATATCATCACTACATTTTGAGCTATTCAGTACATATTTCCAGCAACAACTATAAGGACCTTTCATAATGTTAAAATATGGATTACACTAATAATCATGCATGTAATGATCCTACTAAATGGAGTTGAGACTCCTACCTCTCTCAAGATGATATGAGCTTCTCTCCTTCTCCTTCTTCAAGCTCCTCTTGCTCCTAGAACTCCTTCTTGAAAACAACCTTCTTCAAGCAACCAAACTAGGGTTCCAAAGGGAGATGAAAATATGAAATTTTGGTGGAAAAATAAGAGCAAAAGAGATGGAGGAGAGGGGAGCACGAAATTAGGAAGGAGAGGGTGAGAAAAAAGAGAGAAGAGGAGAAAGAAATGAGTAATTAAAGTTTTAAGTGAAGGAAAGTTCTACACAAATCTCTCCCCGTCTCTAATCTTCTCTTATCTTCTCAACTCTTCTCCCATTTGTCTTTTCTTCTCTTTTTTTCTTTTTTCCATTTTCTTTAATCCTTTATCTTCTCATGTAAGAAAAGTATCTTCCCTTATGCACACCTCTTTTCTCAACACACAACCACTTAGCTAATTACTAATGACCCATTACTAAACCAACACCCCATTACTAAACACACCCCCCCCCAATTAGTAACAAAAAGATCACTCATACAAGCATGTAGCAATGAAAACATACTTCACACTAGTCCTAAAATATACCACATTACTATTGTAACTAGGCACTACTATATCTACTACATTACTTTATGCATCACACTTCAAAATGGACCAATATCACCAAATCCTTACACATGTCATTACACCATACGAGATACAACCATAGACATACCATAACACATCCATATAGCTAGACATGCACCCAAATATGCATCCATAGGCAACAAATTTTGCAGTTACTATACACACTACAATACTTCTATACACACCACAAGCATATCCAAGCATACATACACTATAGAGTAAACAAAAATACACTATGTATCATGCAAATCTATAGGCCCTAGTGAATATGGCACTATGGGTCATTACAATATTACATCAAAAAACATTTAAAATTAAAATGTCATTACATTCTCACCATGTTAAAATACAGAACGTCTTTCTTCCATATCACGAAAATCATCTATAATTGAATCCACACTAAAAATTTTTAGCAATTTCTTTCTCAATGTACACAAGCAAACAATCAAATAAGAAATCATCTACCATCTTATTGCGAAGTGTAGTCTTGACTATATTCATCGCTGAAAAAGAACGCTATATAGTAGCTGTAGAAACTGGAAGTGTGAAAATAAAAGTTATCAATCTACACACAAGAAGATATACTTCTGCTTTCCTTATTTTTAATAACCGTTGACATAGATCAGAAATTGTTGTCAATGCTTAAAATCTGAAAGTTGTCAGACATGATCAAAATATTGAAATTGTATGTGCAACTGTGTCATCTCATATTTTGTAAAGTCTTGTAGGTAAAATTTCATACCAATTTGAAAATATCATCAATTCTGAATGATACACGCATCTCTCTTGGATCTAAAGCTGAATGAGAATGATCAATTTCATTGTGTTATCATTGAATTTTTTGTTCAATTCCTGCAACAAAGAGTCTATCACTGCATTAAAAACATCAACTTTATAATAATGCTCCACTGTAATTTCATTGTGTTGATGACGAGCTCTTCCTCTTCTCGCAATATGACGAGTGCTAAAATCTGGTACATGTATATTGACTGTTGTAGGATCTAAATAGGGCCTAGAGTGGGGGGTGAATAGGCCGTTGACCAAATTATTGCAAGATAAAAATTATTAAGTCTAATTAAAAAAAATATGAAGAAGCAATAGTAGAGCAGATAAGATCACAACCAGATCAAGCAGATGACTCAGAAGATTTACGTGGTTCGGTCTCCCAAGACCTACATCCACCCCAGAACAACATCACTAAAATTGATTCTTTAAGCAGTTACAGTCACACAAGATTAGAGCCCCAACTCTAACCACACTGACTAACCCTAGCTCACCAAAGCCCAAAAAGAATAACAATATAATGATGCTCTCCTAATCCGATATGCCCCAACAACTCGGATTTCCCAAAACAATATAGTGGAAGAAAGTGTAAACCAAAATCTCAACGATAAATAATACAACGTATTCACAAATAAATAAGATCAAGAGTTTAGAAAGCTCATTTGTGAAGATCTCTCTGGTTGTCGTCTTTCAGCACATTAGTAGCTTCGCAACGCTTCTTACGGAATGATGATCGGATGTCTGTAGAAGAAGTAGTCGCTGTCCCCGTGGAAGTAGTCGGTAGAAGTTCCTCACTCAAAATGATCTCATTTGCTGCACAGGAGGAACTAGCCGCTCAACTTGGTGTCACTGCATCGGGGATGAAGTCACGGTCGCAACGCCGTAAACGGTGCTCAATTTGGATCTCTAGAACTCAAGTTATTGATGAAAATGTGAAGAGTGTACATGGGTTTATATAGGATTGAGCTTAACGGGTTTGGTTACTGTTCCAAGGGATCCGCCACGAGGCGGCTCGCGGGTCAAACCCGTGTTAAATTTGCTGTCCGCAAAGTCGGCATGTCGGCAGCCGTCGTATGAACAGTACTGTATGTCGATTTTTAGTGTATTTCTGACGTATTCCACCGTATTTTGGCATCAGATAAATCCCAAAAATTCTGAAAAAATTCTCAAAAATCCCAGAGCCCATATGTCGATTTTTCAGTGTATTTCTGACGTATTCCACCGTATTTTGGCATCAGATAAATCCCAAAAATTCTGAAAAAATTCTCAAAAATCCCAGAGCCCAATATATACATGTTAAAATTGTTTCACCTCATTTCACCACTTTTAGAAAAAGTTTCTTCTTTGTATACTCTGTATTTCCTCGTATTTCCCCGTATTTTGGCTTCAAACAATTTCCATAATTCCTGAGAAAATTCCCATGATGTTTATAGCCTATGTTTAACTCTAGGGTAGAGTTTCATAGCTATACTCTCTTGTTTGAGCAGCTTGCATAATTCCAAATGTAGTTTCAGCCTTGTATCTCTACGTACTTGAGTACGTACATGTGTAACCTGAGCAATCATGGCTATAGGGACCTGTGACACACTTAACAAACAGATTAGAACAGTTCAGCAGGGTTTGTTATCATCAAACATAGGTTAGGATACTGTTTCCAACAATCTCCCCCTTTTGATGAGAACAAACCAGACATTAAGATTATTGTGAAAAAAATGTGTTAAGTGTGTGAGTGTGTAAAGCATGAATATGAGCATGAATGGCAAAATGATATGCTCCCCCTATTGACATGCTCCCCCTATCTCTGACATGCTCAATCTTAATATTTCTCTCCCCCTTTGTTTTCATCAAAAAAATGGATGAAATAACATATGATGAATGGAAAATTGAACATTATAAAGCAAAACAAACAGGCAAGACATCGATGACCACAATGAATAAATAAGCAATAAGCACTAAGTCATAACTACCATAATTCATCTCCGTGCTCAAGTGTGATGATCAAATGTTTAGTACATATGGAGAGGTAATAAGGAATACAGCCTGTCATAACCATCTTTTCAACTGAATATATGAACATCAAAGATTGAGTTTCCCCTTCTCATGTAATATGAGTTCAAGTTACCAATTCCAAACATGACCGAGAAGGATTTTTAAATGTGAAATGGCAGTGCTTGACGGACTTAACACCAACGCTAAAAAATGACATTTATAGCATAAGTTGGATGTCCAAGGGTAGTATCAAGGACATGGATCGTATCCATTTTTCATACGAAGCTCTGTGTATATATTTTGAAGACACTCGTCTTGCTATTCTTTTTATACACGTATATTTTGATGAGAGCTTTTCTTTTTACCCATGCCTTGAAACATCATATCCCATTAAAACATAAATTAGTCCACCAACAACCACTTCTCTTATTCAATATTTCAAATCCATATCAAAAACATTTTGATCTGTAAGTGTGATTGGAAGATGAAAAACGTTAGTTACTCATTAATGAATATGACCTAATTAAGCATGTAGTCTTTGAATGCAAGCATTGTTAAGAATATAATATTCAAAATCCATAAGATATATGTTTTGCATTTAAAGCTGTTTCTGATGAAAAGTGCAAAATGAGGAGATAGACAATTCACTTTCCCTTTCTTTTTATATTTTTCTTTTTCATTTTTTTATTTTTCTTTTTGTAGCACACCACACAAAAACAATAAAAGCACACCAAATAATATTTTCACTCTAAATATGATCAATAATGCCCAGTTCTAGACGTAGACGACAAAAGCGATCTTCTGGCAAAGGTTTTGTAAAGATATCTGCCAACTGAGAATCAGTAGAAATATATTCAATGGATACATCCTCTTTTGCCAAATGATCTCTAAGAAAATGATGTCTTACGTCTATGTGTTTTGTCCGAGAGTGATGAACAGGATTGTTAGAAAGATCTATAGCACTCTTACTATCACATCGTAATGGAACTTTTTCTAAGATCCAAGCCGTAGTCAGACAGGGTTTGCATCATCCAAAGTACTTGGGCACAGCAACTGCCAAGGGCAATATACTCAGCTTCAGTAGTGGACAAAGCAACACTGTTCTGCTTACGACTAGACCAAGAAACCAATGAATGTCCTAGCATAAAACATGTTCCACTAGTGCTCTTTCTATCAATCATACTACCAGCATAATCAGCATCAGCAAATCCAATTAAATCAAATAAACCACATGAAGGATACCAAAGGCCTAAAGATGATGTGTGAATCAAATTCTAAAGATCCTTTTTATGGCAATTAAGTGTGACTCTTTTGGACAAGCTTGAAAACGTGCACACAAACAAACAGCAAACATTATATCGGGCCTAGACGCTGTTAAGTAAAGGAGAGAGCCAATCATACCTCTATAAAGCTTTTGATCCACGTCGATTCCTTTTTCATCTTTTTCCACCTTCGTCGTGGGACTCATGGGAGTTCCAATTCCTTTTGCCTTTTCCATCCCAAACTTTTTCAATAGTTCTCTGATGTACTTGGTTTGCGATAGGAAGATGCCTTCTGCGGTTTGCTTTACTTGGAATCCCAAAAAATACTTCAGTTCTCCAACAAGGCTCATCTCAAATTGATCATGCATGACCTTCTCAAACTTTTGACATAAAAGATCATCAGTAGCACCATAAATAATATCATCAACATATATTTGTACGACGAGAAACTGATTATGATCATGCAAAATAAAAAGTGTGTTGTCTGCACTACCCTTTTTAAAATCATTTTCCAAAAGATAAGCACTAAGGCGATCATACCAAGCTCTAGGAGCTTGCTTTAAACCATATAATGCTTTTTGAAGTTTAAAAACATGGTGTGGAAAATCATGACTTTCAAAACTAGGGGGTTGTTCAACAAACACATCTTCTTTCAGGTACCCATTCAAGAATGCACTTTTAACATCCATCTGTTTAAGCTTGAGTTTCTTATAACTTGCAAAGGCTAGCAAAATTCTTATAGCTTCCAATCTAGCAACTGGTGCAAAAGTTTCATCAACATCTATGCCTTCAATTTGATTATAACCTTTAGCAACCAATTTAGCCTTATTCCTGATTACTCTTCCTGATTCATCAAGCTTGTTTTTATAAATCCATTTGGTACCTACAATAGGATAATCTTTGGGTCGTGGCACTAAATTCCAAACATTATTTCTATCAAATTCATTCAATTCATCATGCATAGCCATTACCCAACTTTCCTCAATCAAAGCAGATTCAATAGTCTTTGGCTCAATTTCAGATATAAAATCCCCATGAATGCATAAAGCACAAAGATTGCTAAAAGATGAACGAGTTCTTATACCTGCCGTGGGTGCTCCAAGGATCAGTTCTGGTGGATGATTTGGATTATATCTCAGCACTCCTCTGTTCAGTGGTTCTTCCTCTTGGTTCTCTTCTTTTTCAGTAGGTTCTTGTGCTTGACTTGGTTCAGCAATTTCCCTTGCACCGCTATCATTCTCTGCAATTGCATCACCTTCAGTTTCCCTGCAATTCAAAGAATTATTTTCATTTTCATCAAATTTAACATTAATTGATTCAACAATAGTCAAAGTGCATTTATTATAAATCATGTAAGCTTTGCTCCTTGACGAATATCATACAAGCACTCCTTCATCTGATTTGGATTCAAATGTACCAAGTTGATCTCCAGTGTTTAATATGAAACATCTGCATCCAAATACTCTAAAGTATGAAATATTAGGAGTCTTTCCATTCCAAAGTTCATAAGCAGTTTTCTTTATTATTGGTCGTAGCATGACTCTATTACAAACATAACAAGCAGTATTTATTGCCTCAGCCCAAAAAGACATAGGCAATTCATACTCATTCAGCATAGTTCTAGCCATTTATTTTAGAGTCCTATTCTTTCTTTCAACTACTCCATTTTGTTGCGGTGTTCTAGGAGAAGAAAATTCATGCATAATTCCTTTTTCTAAACAAAAATTTTCAAAGATTATATTTTCAAATTCTCCTCCATGATCACTTCTGATTTTTATAATTGAAAGATTTTTCTCATTTGAAACTTGATTGCAAAAGTTTTGAAAGTTTTCAAAAGAGTCTGACTTTTTGGCTAAGAAATAAACCCATGTAAATCTTAAAAAATCATCGACCAAAACTAAGCAAAACCTCTTTCCATTTAAACTAGCAACATCTGTTGGTCCAAATAAATCCATGTGAATTAATTCTAAGATGCGTGTAGTTGCTATTTCTCTCATTCCAGTAAAGGTAGATCGAGTTTGCTTACCTTTCGTGCATGCTACGCACAACTTACTGTTCTCGTATTTCTGATGTGGCAGTCCTCTTACTAGATTTCTGTTCTCTAGTTTCTGCAACAATTTTATTCCAGCATGAGCTAATCTCCTGTGCCACAGTGTTGCCTCGTCTTCCCTGCCAATCAAACATTTAGCTATTGTTAGTTCTTCAATAAAAAGTGTATAAACATTTTCTTACTGTTAGCTGTAATCAAAATATTGCCTGTGACCGTATCAATGATTTTACAAAATTTTGCATCAAATACTACGTTCATACCTTTGTCACAGAGCTGGCTAATAGAGATGAGGTTGTGTGTAAGATTTTCAACCCATAGGACATCCTTCAGTTGAAAAGTGTCGTTACCTACAACACCTTTCCCAATTACTTTGCATTTACCATTGTCCCCAAGTGTAACACTTCCTCCTTCTTGTTTTACGAGGCTAAGGAACTTATCGTAACTTCCTGTCATGTGTCTTGAGCAGCCATAATCCAAATACCACTCACACTTTTGTTCCCTAGCCAAGCTGTGCACCTATACATAAGAAAAACATGACATGTGTGACCTAGGCAACCAAATAGGTCCACGATGGTTAGTAATGGTGCCTTTAGGAACCCATACTTGTTTGAATCTGATCTTCTTGTTTCCATACAAACAGTTCCTATATGAATGATCAATAGAACCACATGTATAACATTTAGCATATGTAGGTTTCCTTTTAACAATTTTATTGTGAATGATCTTCTTTTCCTCGTAATGGTTTTCATATCCTAGACCTCGTTTATTATTTCCATGTGATTGATAACCAAGAATGATGTCGAGAGATTTCTTCCCTACACCAAATTTCTTAATACTTAATTCTAAATCAGAGATCTTGGATTTCAAATAGAAGTTCTCATTCACAAGCATGGTGCTTTTACTTATAAAGGCCTTTTTATTTCCATCTTCATTTTTCTTAAAGTTTTCAACTTTCTTTTCAAGGCTCATAATCTTTTCTTTGGACTTGTTTTCTTCTAGTTTCAGCATGGCACAAGATTCACATTTAAGAGTTTCATGCAAACTAGTTTTTCCTTTAAGTTTGGCAATTATAGCTTTAAGATCTTCAATCTCAGATTTCATTTTTTCTTCATTTTGTGAAATATGATAATTATCCTGCTGTAATTCAAAGTTGGTTTCTTTTAAAGATTCTACAGAGGATTCTAGATTAGTGATCTCTATGTTCATATTTTCACAAATGTTCATTAATTCTGAGAGAGAGAATTCATGTACCTTAGATTTCGTCGAGTCAATGTCTCCAACCAGACATAAAGATGAGTGAGCAACTTCCTCTTCTGGTTCATCCTCGTCATCGTCATCCCATGTCACAGCAAGGGATCTTCCTTTTGATTCTGTCGAGGCATCCTTCAAAGTTGGACAATTCTTCATGAAGTGTCCTTGTTTCCTGCATTTAAAACACTGAACTGACTTAGTAGTATTCTGTTCAGAAGAAAAGTTTGAAGGATTAAATTTATTGAAGCGATTGAACCTTTTTGACATTTCAGATTTGCCCTGCGGTGTCTTGATGTATCTCCTGAAGCCTCTGACCATCAGCGCTTGCTCATCATCAAGATCATCGTCACTATCTTCAGCTTTGAAAGCTATTGACTTTGTAGCCTTGGCTTCTCCCTTTTCTCTTGACTCGATGGTTTTCAGTTCAAGCTCATGGGACATCAGGTTCCTAATCAAATCATCCAAGCTCAATTTGGAGAGATCTCGAGCTTCTTGGATTGCGGTAACATTGGGACGAAAAGTACTTGGCAAGGCTCGAAGAATTTTCCTTACCAGTTCCACGCTTGGATACGTTTTTCCAAGTGCCCTTGAGTTGTAGACGATGTCCGTAAATCTTGCATACATGTCTTTGATCGTCTCTGCAGGTTTCATGTGGAAGCCATCGTATTCCGTGCTGAGAAGCGCTAATCTGGATTCTTTGACTTGAGAAGTTCCCTCGTGTGTAACTTCCAAAGTACGCCAAATTTCCTGTGCAATTAAACAATGTGAAACATGGTTAAATTCTGTTTTATCAAGTGCACAAATTATAGCATTCATTGCTTTTCCATTTAATGAAAATAGTTTTTTTATCAATATCATCCCATTTATCCTCAGGTTTTGGGATTTCAATATTCTCAATAATTAACACAGGTGATGTATATCCATAATCAACAATTTTCCATACATCATAATCAGTAGATACTAAGTATATTTTCATCCTAGCTTTCCAATATGCAAAATCAGTTCCATTAAATTTTGGGGGTCTGACAGTAGACTGACCTTCAGAAAATGCTGAATCATATAAACTCATTGTAAGCTAGACTTAAATGGTCAATCCTGGTGCTCTGATACCAATTGTAGGATCTAAATAGGGCCTAGAGGGGGGAGGGGTGAATAGGCCGTTGACCAAATTATTGCAAGATAAAAATTATTAAGTCTAATTAAAAAAAATATGAAGAAGCAATAGTAGAGCAGATAAGATCACAACCAGATCAAGCAGATGACTCAGAAGATTTACGTGGTTCGGTCTCCCAAGACCTACATCCACCCCAGAACAACATCACTAAAATTGATTCTTTAAGCAGTTACAGTCACACAAGATTAGAGCCCCAACTCTAACCACACTGACTAACCCTAGCTCACCAAAGCCCAAAAAGAATAACAATATAATGATGCTCTCCTAATCCGATATGCCCCAACAACTCGGATTTCCCAAAACAATATAGTGGAAGAAAGTGTAAACCAAAATCTCAACGACAAATAATACAACGTATTCACAAATAAATAAGATCAAGAGTTTAGAAAGCTCATTTGTGAAGATCTCTCTGGTTGTCGTCTTTCAGCACATCAGTAGCTTCGCAACGCTTCTTACGGAATGATGATCGGATGTCTGTAGAAGAAGTAGTCGCTGTCCCCGTGGAAGTAGTCGGTAGAAGTTCCCCACTCAAAATGATCTCATTTGCTGCACAGGAGGAACTAGCTGCTCAACTTGGTGTCACTGCATCGGGGATGAAGTCACGGTCGCAACGCCGCAAACGGTGCTCAATTTGGATCTCTAGAACTCAAGTTATTGATGAAAATGTGAAGAGTGTACATGGGTTTATATAGGATTGAGCTTAACGGGTTTGGTTACTGTTCCAAGGGATCCGCCACGAGGCGGCTCGCGGGTCAAACCCGTGTTAAATTTGCTGTCCGCAAAGTCGGCATGTCGGCAGCCGTCGTATGAACACTACCGTATGTCGATTTTTTAGTGTATTTCTGACGTATTCCACCGTATTTTGGCATCAGATAAATCCCAAAAATTCTGAAAAAATTCTCAAAAATCCCAGAGCCCATATGTCGATTTTTCAGTGTATTTCTGACGTATTCCACCGTATTTTGGCATCAAAAAATTCTCAAAAATCCCAGAGCCCAATATATACATGTTAGAATTGTTTCACCTCATTCTACCACTTGTAGAAAAAGTTTCTTCTTTGTATACTCTGTATTTCCTCGTATTTCCCCGTATTTTGGCTTCAAACAATTTCCATAATTCCTGAGAAAATTCCCATGATGTTTATAGCCTATGTTTAACTCTAGGGTAGAGTTTCATAGCTATACTCTCTTGTTTGAGCAGCTTGCATAATTCCAAATGTAGTTTCAGCCTTGTATCTCTACGTACTTGAGTACGTACATGTGTAACCTGAGCAATCATGGCTATAGGGACCTGTGACACACTCAAAAAACAGATTAGAACAGTTCAGCAGGGTTTGTTATCATCAAACATAGGTTAGGATGCTGTTTCCAACAACTGCGTCACAAAAAGATTTCACAGTTATAACCAAATTGTCCCAGCCATCATCTCTTAACATTTGAATGAGCATCTTAGTAGATGAAACAAGATGCATTGCATTTAAGATGTATTGAGATTGGAATTGCAAAGCTTGACAAAGTATATTTGAAATCTCTAAAACTTTTCTCATAAGATGCAAAATGAAAACATAGTCAAAAGTAGTCATTGCCGCATAAGCTGAATCTGCATCCCCCCGCTGAGCAGAAGTAGTTCCATCCTCAATAATGTTCAATAAAAATTCACATGATGCACTAAACATCTTTAGCAAACTAGAAATTGATTTCAAGTGAGAACTCCAACAGGTATCACATGTCCTTTGTAGAGAACCTATTTGATTAAGTTCTTTTCCACTTTGAAGCTCATCAATCTCAGGTAAAAAACCAATATTTGAAGCACGAGTAGCTTTTAGTTGGTCATTGCGCTTTCATATTGCACCAACAATATTGATAATAGAATTTAACTTGGTAAAAAAAACTGATGGACATGAATAATTTCCTTAGATGCAACAACTAATGCCAATTGTAAACGATGAGCAAAACAATAAATATAATAAGCATGTGGAGATTCAGTTAAAACCAAAACTTGCAAACCATTCCATTCTCTATGTATATTACTTGCACCATCATAACCTTACCATCAGATGGATTGAACATCAAGATTATACTGAGAGAGCATCGAAAAAAATACATTCATTCAAAGTCAATGACGTAATGTCTTTGACATGAATAATCCCAAAAAGCGCTCTTGTATATATGTAGCCATCTTTGTTGACAAATCGCAAGACAATTGAAATTTGCTCTTTTTTATGAGGCGAATTGAGATCTGCTCCAACACAATTTTTTTCCATCCTTCACCTTTTTCCATGCTCGAATCCATTAACAGTGAATGCATCGTATATAGAAGGTCCATTTTGTTTATGAAATAGAAATCATGGTAGACAAAATATAGCATCTGCAGGAGGAGAATATTCTAACCAAGATGGAAAAAGCTTAAACCATGATGCTTGAAAACTTTGTGAATGTTTTTCACCTGATGTTGGATACTTATGAAGTGTACATTGATAAGAACCAACTTTAATATAAGCTCTTCGAACTTCATTGTGCTTCTCAATTGAATACTTCCATATTTGCGGTCATAATCTCGGTTCACGTTCTAATGTGTTAATATCAAAATCTTCATTGATTTCAACTCTTTGAAATTTTGGAGCATGATCTTCCTCTGAATGCACATGACTATCTATCGCTAGAGTTTCAACACTTTGTCTTTTAAAGAAGAATCGATTGTTGTTGACTTTTTCATCTAAAAAATAGAATATAATATGGATAAGCTGAAGCCTTTTAGCAACAAAGAAATTCTTATAGTCGAGAAACTTGTATAATTTGTGAGATATAAAATAGTTTAATAGCTAATATTATATTGACGGTAAGCAAGAATAATTGTCATTACTAAAACTCAATTACCCTTAGTTGATGACACATAATAGCAAAAAGTACACTTAAAAACCAATTCAGAAGAAGAAAATGAGCTTACTTTATCGAGCTTCTAGAACCAATTAGCACGCCTCGGAAGTTGGGACCCACCCCGGATCGCTTCTTCGGAGACAGCGGCGATGCCATGATGGTGACGACGTGGATCAATTCTAAGTTCCTACAACTTCTAACAAATTAACTCTTAATAAAAAACTTAAACTCAATGATAAACTAATTAACTAATTTGCTAAATTAGAAGAAAAAATTGCAGAGAAGGAGGTGTTCACCATTATAGCACCCATTTTTGCATCCGTTGATGTTTTTAGATTTCTCAATGATTATCGAAAAACACAATAAATTTTGAGTATTGGATGAAACTTTAATATTGGTCTTTAGATTTTTCTCAATAATTTATTGAAACACAATTAATGGGAGAAAAAACTACAAGAATTTGGAGGCAGTTCCGAGGCATGATATCTGAAATAACTACCGGGGTTGATGAATCATAATACTTTTAATATATAAAAATAGAGAAACAGCTACAGTAGCTCTCATCAAGATACACAAACATCATTGCATATTACAAACAAAAACTTAAAAAATACAAATTTTCCGCTAGAATTAGTGAAGTGCGGGCCTAAAATTTGATGAAAATGCATGAAAAAGATAAAGGGGAAACATTTCATCAAAAATCATATGGGCATTGATTACATGTCGTTTTACCGATATTTTCTTTCATCACTTTTCGAGAGACAGATGAACATAGAGATTCAAGTAGTACCAAATTAATAGCAGAATGCCGCCATGTCCCAGATTGTAGAATCTCGTCTTTTCATTTAAACGTCAAATTCGGCACCTTTTTTTGCAACAATCAGAGATAAGGAGGAGGAGATCAAAAAACACCACTTGATCAAAATGAACAGCAAGCCAAAGTATGTGTAACATTGGATGAGATTTTATGTGTGCTGAACAAATAAAATGGGTAGCAAACTGTAAAAAAATCTAAATTTAGGCAATGTTCTCTTCTAATGCGAAAATAGAGATCAATAGCTGAATTTAAGAGAAATAATTTCTTACCGATAACCGATCTTTATTTCTTTTTAATGAATTAATAGATGAATTTGATCTGACCTGGAGATGGTTGTGTTTGAGTTGCTTCCGACCGCCGCAAGGCTCTAGATGGACAGAGGAGGGTTTTGGTTTTAATTTGTGTATAATCAACGTCGGGTTTCTTTCATCTGATTTTAAGTGGGTGGGGGCCAGGCACATGGGATTAATTGCTCATCCATTTAATTTTAAGAGGGGAGGGGGCGGGCTTTTACATGGACTGCAATTATTTAGCGGGGGGGGGGGGGGGGGGGGGGGGGGGCAATACTAACTTCGGTCAGCCCCTGAGGACAACTAGACTAGAAGAGGGTTCAGACTCTAGAGGTGCAAATTACTAGGTACTTTGACAAACTCTCTCTTTTTCCACTCTAATATTTCTTCCTCCAAAAAACTTGAGGTGACTGTACCAAGACTGTCGATCTCCCTGGGGTCGATCTTGACAGCCTTGAGCCTCTCTTAAGCAGTGACTAATTTAAGTATCGGAGTGGATTTGGGTCGAAACCCAGATTCGTCCCCCTAACAACTGTCTGTGGTGCAGGTTGTACGAGGCACGGCCAAGCAACAAGGTCGAACAGTCGTTATATTCGACCGTAAGATTGGTCGAGCTCACAGCCTTCCTCGACCCTGTTCTTCTAACCAAGGGACCTACATCAAAAGCTGACGAGCTGGACCTCATCGAAGGAGTCCACGTCAGCCCCGATTACTGTTGACTATAACCCAGTTGTCAATTGACCCCATTGACCCGGTCCATACCGGTCCGAACTCTTAGCCCACCACTGACCTCTAAAAGGTCCATTTTTAGGTTGTATTCCCAAGAAATTTCGGGGATGTTTACATAATACAACAAGAATTATTAGTGGCAATATAACACTGATGATAATATAATTGCATGATTATTAAATCTGCCACATATTGCTTTAGAATTTAATATATATATATATATATATATATATATATATATATATCTGTTGTGTATCACATATTATTTGACAAGCTTTTGAGATATAACTAGCTTATTTTTGTAAGCATCAGCTTAATAATTATGAGGATCCATCGACCGCTATGTCATTAGTCATCTAACCTAAGGATGTATAATGTTGCCCCGTGGTTCAATTAATTATTAAGCATAAAATAGCTAAATTCATATATCATTTGAATCTGTGATGTTGGTGATATGTGATAAAATGTGATGAAAATTTTTTGAGCACAATTTTACATGAATGGCAATATTGTGATTTTGGATCGGCCTTTTAATTACCACTTCTATTTTCCGCACTTCTCTTTTTTGAGAGAAATTGTAGTGAGGAATATAATGTAATGTCCAAGACCGATGACCATTTCCATGGAGGTGGAGGCCACCTATTAGTGCACGTGTACGACCCACGAAACGGTGTCAATATACACGGCCCAGTTAGAGCCTACAAACAACAATCTGTCATTAAGGCTGAATAATGCTCAGTCAAACGAATAGCTCACTTGACCATTGGACTGCCGCTGATACTCAGGGAGGAGTTAATGGGACCGAGTAAATAGGCGGCCGTTATCATCAATCCCGGAGAAGATCCCGTCCAAATCAACGAGGGACGGTTATTCGCAATCGTCAGACCAACATCTATAAATACCAGAAAGGACAATGCTAAAAGTGTTCCAACTCACAAGGTACGAGACCTAACACTTGGACATCACATATTATAACCTATATTTCTTCCATAAAAGAGCTTAGATCTGGGACGAGCCTTCGTGGGTTGATCTTAGCTGCTCTAAGCTCCCTCACTCTCTTAAGTCCCATTCTAACTTAAGTACCAGAGAGGATTTGGGTCGGGACCCAGATCTGACCCCCCTAATGCTTCCATGTGGTGCAGATCATCGAGGCACGATCCAGTGAGAAGGTCGTGCCGGTGTCTCTCGGTATCAATCGACCAAGGATCGATCCATTTGAGGGTCGAACAAGCGTCTCCAGTCGACTTCCAGCTGTCAACGATCCCAGTTCTACTAACCTGGGGTTCCATTCAACCTGCTGACGAGGCTCCAATTCATCAAGAAGGGGTCCACGTCAACATCATCATTGTTTTGGTCATTTTTGGACTTGACAGTTGAAGCCGTCCGTGTGAACAAAATTCGAAGTCAACAAAGCATTTGAACCATGTCGGTTCACCCATTAACATTCTCCGGAGATGCCTTGGTGCCACCCAGCATCAATATCTTCAACATGATAATGGGAGGCACCCCACACCCGGAGCTATCAACCTCACTCTAAAACTATCACGCCGGAAGGTTGATGACAATATCCGTGGATAGAAATCACCCTAGAGACTCTACACCTCCTATTCCTTCTCAGATGAAGATCTAGAGGTGTAGAACTGCCACATGATGATGCCGTCATCATCGCTGCCACTGTAACCCTCCGTGGCTAGCTCTACGGAGTGTGTGTAGACACCATGTATGGGACTGGTGTGGTGATGAAGAATTCAAAGGCCTGGAGTCCAATTTGAGTGATTCTGGAGAATCTGGGGAATTCCGTGCATGGGGAAGCGTGCCCAGGGTGTGGTGTGGCTAGGAGTAGTCGTAGTGTGCCTAGTAAAGTAGGGGCCTCTACGCCTCTGATTTAGGGTTCGGTACTTGTATGTGAAGAAGATTCCCATGAATTGCTTAGTTGCTCAAGTTTGCTCATTTTTGCCAATATCGTGAAGTGTCATTGGATATATATGCATGGGGGATGATGCCTTGTAGTTTACCATAATTTTTCTTAATGGAGGCCTTTATAACATGTTTTTATGGCTCTAGACAAAATTTGGTGATTTTAAACATTTATTGGGATTTTATATGAATTGTTACGAAACAGGTCAAACTAGGTTTTTTAAAGGGAACTCTGTTCAGATTTTAATTGTGCCAATTTCTCCAATATTTTCCAAAGAAACACCATCTGGAAAAAATATACGTCGTAGAGAAACTTGTTTACTCTAACTTTCATGTATTAGAGAAATCTAAATTCTTACATCTAGTATTTTTAAAAAAAAATTTGAAAGCTGTCCAGAAAATTTCAGCTTTGACACATTTTGGTAGAACTGTAGTATCTTTTGCAAATCTTCATGGATTTTGATGAACTTGTGCTAGTTTTAAAGCTAAGAACTAGATCTATATTTTCATCCTACATGAATTTTTTCCAGTTTTGCTTTAACCCTACTGAAAACTGCAATCTTTGAAGCCCTAGTTTCAGCCAGTTTTTGGATTGTTTTGCTGATTCGTAACAAAATCGTATTAAATCAGAAAAAATTATTTTGGTCTAAAATTTTGGATTTGAATTCCTATACTATGATGCTACAACTCCCTTCAATATATATTTTCAAGTGTAATGTTGAAATTTTGAGATGTGCTGGTTACAATGAGTGTCCTGGCCCATTTTGCCTTGAAAACTTGGTTTTTATGGGGTTTTTGGGGGTTTTGGGTTTTTCGAGGCATGGGGATATTTTGGTCCACAAGGGTTATGTGTAAGGGATTGGAAGAGACTGGAAGGTGTGGTGTTGAAGCCCTATTGGTCTACGGGTGAGTGGCATGGGTGAATTACCAAATTTAGCATTGGAAGTGTTTACACACTTCAACCCTATAAAAAGAGGGGTTGTCAAGGATTTTGCCCTTCCCTTGGACCCTTAGCACCTTGATTTCGTGGCTTTAACACTGAGAGAGTTTTGGGGAGAGGGTGAGGCTAGAGAAGAGAGTTTGGTGAGGTTTAGAGCTCCTTTGGTGAAGATCTCCACCTTTGAAGGCAAGATCTTGAAGTTAGTGGAGAGGGTTTTTCGAGTCATGAGGGTATTTTGGTCCACAAGGGTTATGTGTAAGGGATTGGAAGAGACTGGAAGGTGTGGTGTTGAAGCCCTATTGGTCCAAGGTGAGTGGCATGGGTGAATTACCAAATTTAGCCTTGGAAGTGTCTACACACTTCAACCCTATAAAATGAGGGTTTGTGAAGGATTTTGCCCTTCCCTTAAACCCTTAGCACCTTGATTTCGTGGATTTAACATATGAGAGAGTTATGGGGAGAGGGTGGGGCTAGAGAAGAGAGTTTGGTGAGGTTTAGAGCTCCTTTGGTGAAGATCTCCACCTTTGAAGACAAGATCTTGAAGTTAGTGGGAGCTAGGAGCTAGCTTGAGTTTTGGAACCTTTTGAGGCAAGATCCTGCACCCGAGAGGACTCTATTCCTCCTGCATGCATGTTTGCTAGCCCTCTCACCCTTCTCCTTTACTTGCATGTTGATTTTTGGAGAAGTTAGAGGCCTTAGAGAGCAAGTTGGAAGCTTGGAGGCCATTTTTGAAGATTGGAGCTTGGAGGAAGGCTTGGGGCTTGCAAAAGCTGAGGTAGAGTCTACCTACACCCCAAGTTATAGGTTGAGTCATGATTATCTCTAGGTTTGCTTGCATGTTGATTACTATGAAAAGGACCAAATTTTTCTTAATTTTGCTTTGGAAAAAGTGGTGCATGTTATGGAAATGTTGCAAGGTTCAATCTTTTTGGCATTTTATGTGATAAGAAGGCTTGTTGTCATGCCCTGTTGTGAAATATACGTGTATTCTACTGTGTACACGTGGTATTTCTACCAACGGTGCATACGTAGGCATGAAATAAGCATAGATATCGATGTATGTGACATAGTGCAAGGGGGATTGAGCCATAATGTGTGGCTAAGAGACGAGGAAGCGAGATTGAGTGCGGGAGAAGTGTGAAAGATGTCGTGGGTGTAAAACAACAAGTATGTGTTGGACGTGTGTGTGTGTGAAGCATGTATGCATGCATGGATGTGCGTGGATGTGTGTAGGAAGAGCCATGCAAGTGTGAAAGGGGTTAGGGGTTAATGTCAACCCCTGAAAATTTTTAGAAAGGCGAGGGGCAAAACGGTCATTTGGACTAAACCTGCTGTGCGTACATCCTAAAGAGGTGTGTGTGTAAAGTAATGACAAGCTTGTAAATACCCATAAGTTGGGGGATATCTTGCTCATTTTCCTCATGGAATATTCCCTTGGAATATTCCATTATTGGAAGAGAAGAAATGAATAAGAAGAGAGAAGAAAGAAAAAGAAATCTAGATCTCTCTCTCTCTCATTCTCTCATTTTCATTCCTTTTCTCCTTTCCCCTCTCCCTCACATGACATGGCCGGCCAAACCCTCCCTCCCCCTTAATCTCCCTCTTATTCAATCCAAACCCTAATTTAGCCCTAAAAAGATCAAGAGAGCATTGGGTGCTTCAAGGAGAAAGAAGATGGAATGAAGGGAAAGAGGTGGAGAAGAGGAAATCAAGTTTTTGAGGTAGGAATCACTTGGATTTGGAATTACCTTAATTTGTTCTTGCTACCATGATTTTATAGCATGATTTACTGATATGTGATAGGGGTAGTCAAATTTGTATGCTATGGCTCAATTTCACAAATTTCCCCTTGAAATTTTGAGCAAAGTCATCTCCTTTGGAATTCTGAAATTCTGATGACTGTTGTTGCTTTGATTATGGTTACTGTAGCTCGAATTAGGTTTCGAAAAAATTATATTTGTGTAGATCTTGAAGTTCTACCCCAAAATCACATAAATTTGATATATGTTCAATTCAGAAATTAGGAGCAAAAATTCCATATTTATAACATGACTGTTTGATTTTCAGTTTTGACACAGTTTAGCAAAATTGACTTAAACACCTGCACACACAATGGAATTTTATGTTTTTGGTCTCGTTGGAAATTTAACAAGTTTTTCCAAAATTTTATCACAGTGCTTATATGTTGAATTTCTGGCTAAAACATGACCAAAATTAGCTTTCAATACAGACCCTGAAATCTGTCTTAAAAACAGATTTGACACACTTTACCAAATAATTCACTATAAATCATATACTTAATATTTTTGCCTGAAACTTAATCTGTGAATCAAGTAAAAATATATCTATAACTTTCATTTAGGAAGTTTTGTCCAATTCTCAAATAAAATTGCTGATATGTTGCCATGAGTTGTCACTAAATGCAATTTCCTACAAGCTGAAGCAATGTAGTGGAATTTTGAATTGTGTATTGTTGCTAAATTTCCCTATATAATTCATGATTATTGGTGTTACTTGAAAGATAGCTTATTTATGCAACACCATGGAATTTGTTGATGTTACAATGATCTTGGTTATGTTGCCTACCAAGTGCTTGTGAAAATGCCTCAACGATATGAAAGTGAGAAACATTAGAAATGAGATTGTAAACACTTGAATCATGAAATATGTTGTGAAATGGTAATGACGTGGTCATGGAGAGCATGGTTTCATATGTGATGAATGATAAATTGAAATGGCTATGATGAAGGGCATGACACTTGGGTGCATGTCCCATGTTGATATGTGATGTGACTACGATGGAGGGCATGACACTTCGGTGCATGACCCATGTTAATATGAATATGGAACGTGATGCCATGCTACATGACTCTTTCATTACTAAAATGATAAAATGAAACTCTTGAATGTCTCAGTCCTCTCTAATGAGGGTGAGTTAGCAAAACCCGGGTTTTATGTGGGATTTGAGTAAATTGTGGATATTAGGCCTGGACTGTGAAGTTGGGGGAAATGATTATGTGATATGTGATGTTTATACCCACTCGCCTTTACCGGGAGTGGAGGGGACATACAGAGGTTGTGTTATTATGTGGAGATCCTCACTCCTGCCAGGGACGGTGGAGTTGAGAGGCCCGGTGTCGTACAGTGCCCATGTCCACTGCGCCGTGTGCTATATTCACCCGGAATTTGGGGTGAAGTCCTGGTCCTGGTATCACACAGTTTATCCAAGTTCCAATTAATTCAATTATAAAATAATAAAATAAGAATTTGCATGTTACTCCTTCTGCTGTCAGCACTTTTCTTTTCCTTTGCCTGCTTGCTTGTGATACTGTGGTTACACATGGCACTTGTGATTCCTCTTTTAGTATATGTTGTGTGAACACTTGTATTATTATTCGTGCTGACCTTTTTCTTGCAGTAGCTCGACATCAAACCGCAGGTATGATTCCTTACTTAGCTGTTTACTTTTCTTCACATTATTTAGTTGCACGTCTTATTTATCTTACCTTGCTTTGTGGTTGATAACCTTTAACTAGTGTTCCAAATCCAAGTTGGTTTCTACTGGGGCATGCATTGACGTGCTCCTCCCCATTTTTCAGGTAGTAGGGGTAGCATGGTTGGCGGTGACTTGCAGTTGGGTTTCAAGGGTAGCACTCGGTATGAGCTGAAGTTATGGTGTAACATGGTTGTTTTGGGAGGTGGAGAGTGATGGTGTATGTGTAGTGGTATATTTGACTATGTACACTAATGGAAGTCATTATATATGATATGTGGTTATTGATCTATGTTATTTATGAGATTGTTTTGATATTATTGTGGAGCTTCACTTGTACTATCCCAGCATGTGTGCAGTGGCCTGCTTGTTCAGTTTCTCCTTTCTCTTTCTTTTCCTCTCTCATCACCCTCACTCTTCAGGATACTTGAAAAAAATTAGATGCCGGGTATTATGAAGAATCGGGGCGTGACAGTTGTTGGTGGCCCTTACAGGTCACCGCACTGCGATGTGCGTAAGGATAGTACATGTAATGCTTCAGAATTAGATTGGGATAGATTAACCCTATGGTGGGTAGTGACCTTAGTGACCTTATAGTTTTAAGTGGTCCACTCTTGCACCCCTAGCTTTGGAAATTCCGTGGATGAACTTTGCAGTGTATTATACCATAAATGTATATTGTGGAAGTACGCATGTATCTATAACCGAGTGAACCCCTGTGTAGAAGTGTATTTGTTGTGCATAGAGATTTGAATTATATATGGTGCGGTTTACTTGTATATTTGAATGGCATGAAAGTTGCACGTATGGCGTATATACTAGGTGTGCGAGTACTTGAGTATATGTATATGCTATGTCTCTATATAGCTACATGATACGAATATGCGTGCATGTATGTGGTATACTTGTGTGACTCTGAGGTATAGGTGATATGTATATGTTTATTAGTGGGGGTATACTGGTGGATACATATTAGCTATTGGAGAGAGAGATATATATATATATATATATATATATATGTTTTGTACAGGTGTGAGTGAAGGGTGCACGTATGTGATATGCATGTATGCGGTTTACAGTTGTGTTTCATGTGGGGAATGCACTAATGTGTGTACATATATCCTTGTATAGATATAGTAGTGGAATGTCTATATTGTCTTTGGTCATGGGGGGAAGTGTATATGTGTGAATATATGTAAGCTTGTATGGGTAGAGGGTGTAGATATATGTGAGGAAAGTTAGTGCATATATATCACTAGTGTTGCACTGAGTATATGTATATGATGCCTATGTGCCTATAGGAGTTGGTATATTGTTTTACTTTGGTATATGGTCGTGGGTTGTATTATTGCGTGAAGATAGGTGTTGTGCTATGGCCATATATGGTGTATATGTAGCGATATAGCAAAGTAATGGACGTATGGATAATACAAGTAATGCTCCAGTGTGTTTAGAGTAGATGTATCCTAAGGTGGGTAGGGGTGCTTTAGACCCGTCCATCCTAAGTTTCGGCACTTAGCTCTATACCGTGCCTACTATGGGATAAGGATATAAGTGTGACATGGAACACATGTAAGATGTGATGGATATAAGGATTTGAGATTATACAGTGCGTGTGTAAGTGGAATGGCTATGGGTTTGCGTGGTTAAGTGGAGTAATGGTTTATATATGTGTATATACGCTAACCCCGTAGAATGGTGTTTATAAGACCATTTGGATGTATATGTAGTGTATGTATTCTTCTACATATGGTGGCATGAGGAAGGACTGTGTATTGGTATATGAGATACTTGTATGCATATAGGTGTGTTGTAGCAAGCGTGGTGTGATTGTGTATATGTGTTGTTATTAGTGAATATGTATTGGTGTATGTCTTATGAGTGGTTATATGTATATGTATGTGAATGATCCCTATTCTGATATACATGTATCAGTATATGGATGTGTACGTATATGCGATATGGCTATCTATTAAAGGTGTATGACTATTGAAATACACTTATTTGTGCATGTACTAGTATGCTAGTAAAAGTGTTGATATATGTTGGATGTTATGTATATAGTGGTACGGGTAGCTACCGACTACTTGCTAGTATAGTTGGAGTAGCTTGACTGTATAGGTGTAAAAGCAGGATATGTATGGTATGTGTGTATGGGTGTGTGCCCATATATGAGAATGTATGTGCATGGTGTGTGGGTCTAGTACATATGTATATGCATGTCTGTGTGCATACCTACTATTAGAATAATAATCTGGTGTGTATGAGCAAACATGTATTAGGCTATGTGTAGGCTTAGATAGCCATATATGGAATTGATATGTATACCTCTTTGTGTACATAATGCGTATGTACATATAATTGGGTCATGTAGAGTATTCGTGTGGTGTATTGGTTGATGTGTATGTGTGAATATGTATTATGGTTGTATGGATTTCTATTATACGTTTTACAATGGAGTGTAGGGATGTGTTCATGCATGTGCAGTGTGCAGTAGAGGCAATATATGGTTGTGTGTATATTTGTTGAATAAATATATACTTATACATATCTCCTTGTTTGTTTATCTGTGAATCTTTCTGACATGGTTGCCTATCTATGTGTATCTGGGAGAAGCGTATCTCTGTGTGTATGCATGTATGAGGTCTGTACTAGAGCATATGTGTATGTATAGTCATATGCAGTGTGGTATGCATGTGATGAGTATGAAATATAGGTATATATATACATTTGATGAATGTAAGGGAGTGAAACTGTTTAATATGTAAGTATTGGGATGTGTGTGCTTGTTTTGTATATTTATATGTATACGTAAGTGTGGCGTGTAGTTGCATATTTATATTTACTTGACTATTGTGGCAGCATATGCATGTGAAATGTCAATCTAGTTAGATATGGCATATGAGGAAACGTACTATGTTTGTGCACTATTGTGTATAATGTGTGTGGTGTATGTGCCTATCTGTGTGAGGCAGTAGGTGCATCGCTATAAATGTGAGATTATGTGTATACTTATTTATAGTTATGATTGCGGACCTAAGTGACTTGATCATGCATATGTTAGTGCATGCACGTCGATGTATGATGGATGTGACTAAATATTGTGTGTATGTAAATATTTACGTGCCTATAATTATGGGTGAACTTATATAACTAAGTAATCGAGTATATAGAGATCTGATGTACATATGTGTGACACCACGATGATGACCATTCTTGCCAAGTTACATGTGTAGATTGACGTGTATAGTGGTGTGTCTGTGCTTGGATATAGACGTATATGTAAATATATAAGCAAGTGGAATAGGAGTTGTTACACTTGAAGGTATTGTGATATGTATGAAAGCATGCCATGTATGAATGCCTTATGTATCGTGATATGAATATGATGTGATGTCGTATGCACATAAATATGAGCAGTGATATAGACACGTGTAATAATACGTGCCGAGATCTATTTATGGTGTGTGTTGTATCTGTTAGTGAGTGAGTATGTGTACTTAGATGTTTGTGTGGTGGACATACATGTATGTATATGTAGTGATACATGGCGACGTGAGTGTGCTATTAAACGAATAGTAGGATATATCCGTGTATGTGATGCGGATGCGTATGGATAACGAGGAAGTATACATCATATATAAGTGTGGCGTGGGTATGTATTCTTGTTTGTACTTCATGGGTAGTATGACCATCATACCGAGCTGACTTTTGGTAGGGTTCACACCCTAGAAAGTCCGAGGACGGACTTTATTTTAAGGTGGGTAGGATGTCATGCCCTGTTGTGAAATATACGTGTATTCTATTGTATACACGTGGTATTTCTACAAACGGTGCATACGTAGGCATGAAATAAGTATAGATATCGATGTATGTGACATAGTGCAAGGGGGATTGAGCCGTAATGTGTGGCTAAGAGACGAGGAAGCGAGATTGAGTGCGGTAGAAGTGTGAAAGACGTCGTGGGTGCAAAACAACAAGTATGTGTTGGACGTGTGTGTGTGTGTGTGAAGCATGTATGCATGCATGGATGTGCATGGATGTGTGTAGGAAGAGCCATGCAAGTGTGAAAGGGGTTAGGGGTTAATGTCAACCCCTGAAAATTTTTAGAAAGGCGAGGGGCAAAACGGTCATTTGGACTAAACCTGATGTGCGTACATCCTAAAGAGGTGTATGTGTAAAGTAATGGCAAGCTTGTAAATACCCATAAGTTGGGGGGGATATCTTGCTCATTTTCCTCATGGAATATTCCCTTGGAATATTCCATTATTGGAAGAGAAGAAAGGAATAAGAAGAGAGAAGAAAGAAAAAGAAATCTAGATCTCTCTCTCTCTCTCTCATTCTCTCATTTTCATTCTTTTTCTCCTTTCCCCTCTCCCTCACATGACATGGCCTGCCAAACCCTCCCTCCCCTAATCTCCCTCTTATTCAATTCAAACCCTAATTTAGCCCTAAAAAGATCAAGAGAGCATTGGGTGCTTCAAGGAGAAAGAAGATGGAATGAAGGGAAAGAGGAGGAGAAGAGGAAATCAAGTTTTTGAGGTAGGAATCACTTGGATTTGGAATTACCTTAATTTGTTCTTGCTACCATGATTTTATAGCATGATTTACTGATATGTGATATGGGTAGTCAAATTTGTATGCTATGGCCCAATTTCACAAATTTCCCCTTGAAATTTTGAGCAAAGTCATCATCTTTGGAATTCTGAAATTCTGATGACTGTTGTTGCTTTGATTATGGTTACTGTAGCTCGAATTAGGTTTCAAAAAAATTATATTTGTGTAGATCTTGAAGTTCTACCCCAAAATCATATAAATTTTGATATATGTTCAATTCAGAAATTAGGAGTAAAAATTCCATATTTACAACATGACTGTTTGATTTTCAGTTTTGACACAGTTTAGCAAAATTGACTTAAACACCAGCACACACAATGGAATTTTAAGTTTTTGGTCTCGTTGGAAATTTAACAAGTGTTTCTAAAATTTTATCACAGTTCTTATATGTTGAATTTCTGGCTAAAACATGACCGAAATTGGCTTTCAATACAGACCCTGAAATCTGTCTGAAAAACAGATTTGACACACTTTACCAAATAATTCACTACAAAATCATGTACTTAATATTTTTGCCTGAAAATTAATCTGTGAATCAAGGAAAAATATATCTATAACTTTTATTTAGGAAGTTTTGTCCAATTCTCAAATAAAACTGCTGAAATGTTGCCATGAGTTGTCACTAAATGCAATTTCCTGCAAGCTGAAGCAATGGAGTGGAATTGTGTATTGTGTATTGTTGCTAAATTTCCCTCTATAAATCATGATTATTTGTGTTACTTGAAAGATAGCTTATTTATGCAACATCATGGAATTTGTTGCTGTCACAATGATCCTGGTTATGTTGCCTACCAAGTGCTTTTGAAAATGCCTCAACGGTATGAAACTGAAAAACATTAGAAATGAGATTGTAAACACTTGAATCATGAAATATGTTGCGAAATGGTAATGACGGGGTCATGGAGAGCATGGTTTCATATGTGATGAATGATAAATTGAAATGGCTATGATGAAGGGCATGACACTTGGGTGCATGTCACATATTGATATGTGATGTGACTACGATGGAGGGCATGCCACTTCGGTGCATGACCCATGTTGATATGAATATGGAACGTGATGCCATGCAACATGATTCTTTCATTACTAAAATGATAAAATGATACTCTTGAATGTCTCAGTCCTCTCTAATGAGGGTGAGTTAGCAAAACCCGGGGTTTAGGTGGGATTTGAGTAAATTGTGGATATTAAGCCTGGACTGTGAAGTTGGGAGAAATGATTATGTGATATGTGATGTTTATACCCACTCGCCTTTACCGGGAGTGTAGGGGATATTTATACCCACTCTCCTTTACCGGGAGTGGAGGGGACATATGGAGGTTGTGTTATTATGTGGAAATCCTCACTCCTGCCAGGGACAGTGGAGCTGAGAGGCCCGGTGTCGTACAATGCCCGTGTCCACTGCGTCGTGTGCTATATTCACACAGTTTACCCAGGTTCCAATTAATTCAATTATAAAACAATAAAATAAGAATTTGCATGTTACTCCTTCTGCTGGCAGCACTTTCCTTTTCCTTTGCCTGCTTGCTTGTGACACTGTGGTTACACATGGCACTTGTGATTCCTCTTTTAGTATATGGTGTGTGAACACTTGTATTATTATTCGTGCTGACCTTTTTCTTGCAGTAGCTCGACATCAAACCACAGGTATGATTCCTAACTTAGCTGTTTACTTTTCGTCACATTATTTAGTTGCACATCTTATTTATCTTAGCTTGCTTTGTGGTTGATAACCTTTAACTAGTGTTCCAAATCCAAGTTGGTTTCTACTAGGGGACGCATTGATGTGCTCCTACCTACTTTTCAGGTAGCAGGGGTAGCATGATTGGCGGTGACTTGGAGTCGGGTTTCAGGGGTAGCACCCGGTATGAGCTGAAGTTATGGTGTGACATGGTTGTTTTGGGTGGTGGAGAGTGATGGTGTATGTGTAGTGGTATATCTGGACTATGTACACTAATGGAAGTTGTTATGTATGATATGTGGTTGTTGATCTATGTTATTTATGAGATTGTTTTGATATTATTGTGGAGCTTCACTTGTACTATCCCAGCATGTGCGCAGTGGCCTGCTTGTTCAATTTCTCCTTTTTCTTTCTTTTCCTCCCTCATCACCTTCACTCTTCAGGATACTTGGAAAAAAAAATTAGATGCCGGGTATTCTGGGGAATCGGGGCATGACACTTGTGGACCCTTGTAATATGTCAAATGATCTCTGGTTGTATCAAATTTCAGTTACTCCTTGGGTTTGTATGAAGTTAAAGCATGATAGATCATGAATACATATAGTATAGTCATTTTGTGAAGGATATTGAAGGATATTTAATTTTTGGTACGAATCCTTGTATTTTGACTTGAAATTTTGTGTGGAAACCTGATTTATCATTATTGAGTTCTGTTTTAAATTTTGGGGTTTTACAGTTCTTTTTTTATTTTCTATTTAACAAAACAGAGAAAAATCACACTTTTGAGGGGAAGTGTTGTCCAAATTTTGTAACCTTCGTATTCTTCGAAATTGAAGGATCAATCGAAGGAATTTTGATCTAAATTTTTGTATACAAGTTATAGCAAACCTAATTTACTTATTTTATTTTTCTGGGATTTTAGAATGTTTTAAACTAATTATCTTGGTAGTCTCAAACTTGGACAGAATCGTTTTTCTTCCAGGGTTCTGTCCAAATTTTTACATGAAGGTTTCCATCGCTTTTCCAAGTGAATTAAGACATGGGGATTTTTCTGGAGGTGCTCCTAGTTGTTATCTACAACTTCTCTTCACATTCCAGGAATCAATTCTACACCTAAGTATTTTCTAAGAATCTATTTGCATTTCAGCCCAGATTTAAATCTTCACTGACGCCATTTACGGTTTTAATCATATCTTTTAAACCGCTGCACGGATTAGAGAGTTTAAGCTGTCGAATCGAAGCTAACACCCTAATATAACTTTTTAACTACACCAGTTTTCAAAGAAGTCCCTATTTACCCCTAATCTATCAATCTTTCAGCACTCAAAAACATCACTAAAATGAAGTTTTGACACTGATGGTATTTTGTGCATAGAAATTCGAAATGATCTCAGATTCTTGGGAGGTTTGAAAATTCTGAAAGTAGATAAGATGGGATACAACACATAGTGCAAATAATTTTCAAGTTGTGTTCATGAATTTTGAGTAATTTGCAGAACGATATGTGAATTTCAGATTCGGGCTGAAAATTATGAAATTGTGAAAGTGGCTAATTGTGCATTTTTGAAGTAATGGATGAATTTGTTGTCATATATGCTTGTGTTTAGTGATATATCACATGATAAACAAGAAATTAAAGTCCCTATAGGGTAATTGCTCCATATGCTCTTGAATTGCGAGAGTATCGGTTGTATTGGTTGAAATAGCAATGTTAGCATCGATCATGTAACATTATGATGAGTTGTTGTTTGAATTGTACCATGTTGATTAGATAGAGCAACTAACCCTCGTGGATGCCTACGGGGCCGGGCTAGAGGCGTTCCGACCACACGTGCTGGGTACGGCACCCTACGCTAGGGTTTGGGGGGGAAATGTAGTATAGAGGTGATGGTACGAGGACTGGGCCCTGAGTAACACCTAAGATTCACCCATGCTCGCGGGAGATTGGGTTGGTTGTAGTGGCTCCGTGCTGACTTACCTGCGGATGCCGTAGTCGTCCTTCCTAGGGGGATGCCATAGGATTGATGGGGACGTTGTCCTCGAGCCCTCATACCTGATCTAATATACTAGATTTCCAAAGTTGTATGCATTCACTAAAGCTAAAGATAATAATTGAATTGAATGATGAATGTGCATGTATTAAGCCCTGGGTTGTGTTATGGATTCTCTACTGGGTCACGCTTTGACGTGTCCCAACCCGTGGTTACAGGTGTCCAGCAGTAGAGTTCAGACCAGAGTCCCTAACAGTCTTAGTGTTTAGAGTTAGTCAGCAACTATGCCTTGGACATACACAGGTCAGGTGCAGGACGGGGAGGCAGACCTCGTGATGTTTGTGCTCTCGAACCCGGAGGCTAGTGCCGTCTTTCTGTTTTGCCTCAGCACCGGGGTCATGCAGCTCTACGTATGTCAGGCAGTGGGGGTCTCTTAGGTGTCAGTCAGTCCAGCTAGAGTTTGTACGTATGATGATGATGTAGTGGTGTGTTGTGCAGGTGTGTCTTTTTGGGAGTTGAACATATAGTGTGGCTTTTGGGTACCAGTGCATCTTGTGCAGCAGTTATACATATGATATGACGAGTCGTTCGTAGCAGCAGCAGCTGAGTGGTGCTATATGTTGTACTTTTGGTCGGTTGATGTACTTGTTCAGCTGTGATGCTTATATGTAGTTGATGCTTTGCTCTGAGGCTGTCTTTACTTTTACTGCATTAGTGTAGCGCTTCTGTGCTGTGCTATGTTGACAATGAGCTGCGTTGTACTTTACTTTTCAGTTGTACTTCTCGATGTTGTTCTAGTGTATGTAGTGGCATGCAAAAGAATCTTTTATAACCCATTCACGCTTTGTACTCCCTCTAGTACGGCGGCCCGTCGTGGCCCCGGCCCCCCTTCTAACTCAGATGTGAGGAAAAAAATTTATAATATGCCTTATTTCCATCCTTGAGTATTAGGGTTGTTTGATCTAGATTCTAGCCTAGAGGAGAGGGGTGAATAGGCTAATAAAAAATTCTCGTGCAACCCACGAGAAATCACACGCAGTTAAAAGTACAACCAGAGTAAATAAGAGGCAATCACAGAGAACACATAGATATACCCTGGTTCGGTCTCACCAACGACCTATGTCCAGCCCCGAGCAAATAATAGCATTAATAAGTTCCTTCTGTACACCTACAATGGGGTCCTAGCTCCAACTCCCCACCTAGACTATACCACACTCAATAAAGTGCAGAACTCTATCAACCTAGTAAGTGCGTATCTTGACTGCTACAACACGTCAACACCCTCTTGTCTAGCCCCAACCAGACAAGTCAAAAATAGTCACAGAATATGGTAAAGTTTCCCCTACGAAGATCTAGCAACTACTTCACAAAATAATAAACAAAAGAGTTTAGAAGGCTCAGTTTGTGTAGCGGTGTCGTCTTCGTCAATCAGCACGGGCCAGATGTCATCTGGCAAGTAGTAGTCTCATCGGCAATGGCAACTCAAGTTGCAGCACTTGAACTCCTCCTCAATGTGATGGCTTGGATGCACTAAAAGAATATTGCGGCTTTGTGCTCTAGTAAGGAGTTGCGACAAGCTTGATGGCACACGGCTTTGCTCCTCTCCTTTGATGCTCTCTTAAATTGCCTTTTGCAATGTCGTGACAATCCTTCTCGTTGTTGATATGGCTCCACAAGTGAATGAAGTTTTGGCCCCTGTGTCTTGATGGCGCTTGCTCTGCGTGAGTTTCCTTTAGCCCTTTGATTCCTTGTCCTTTGATGAGATGCACAACAAAAACACAGAGTTGATTAATTAACCAAGGGTACTAGCATATGGGGAAATCAATTCTTTATCTCCTCCCTGTTGCTTTCTTTGACCAGACTTCCCATTTCTTTATTAGCTTGCGGCTTTGTGTAACTTGGTTCTTTCTCTTGTTGATGAAGAGCAGCAGCAAGAGGATGATGTTGCAGCTTGATGGGGACTTGAGGATGATGTCACCAGGTTGAAGATCGACACCCCAAAGCAACGCGAAGGAGGATGATGGAGGGGCAAGTTTTTTTGTGCGGCTGTCAAAAAAATGTGGCCGGCTCTTCTTCATGCGACTCTCGGAGATTTCTATTGGAAGGAGAGAAAAAAATGTCGGCTACCTTAAATTGTCATCCTTGGGTTTTTTTGTAGGGCTCTTGGGATCCTTTTTAATGTAGAAGATTTGTGCGACTGATATTTTTTGGAGAATTGGAATCCCAAGTGCTGCTCTTGTAGATGGTTTTTTAAAGCACAAAAAAACGCAGCTATCAAAGAATAAGGGCTCTTAGAAATTTCGGCAGACTGGGGTTTTAATCAATCCATTTTTCATTGGGTGCCTGGGCTTTTTAAATAGGTCACGGCCTTATTGGGGTTTTGTGATTTTTTTATTTGATACTTTATATGGCCGACATTTTCTTTTAGCCCCTATGAAAGCAAGGGTTTAAGTAGGGAGGCTTAGGGTTTGGTGCAGCAAGATCTCATCCAAGGGCTAGGATTGAATGCGGCTATGAAGGAAACCTATTGCAAGGATGAATTGTAATTGGATATGATATTGGAATATGGAAAAAGTATGATTGGAATTAATCTCTAATTGATTGACCAAATCCAATAGATATAAATTGGCTCCATGTCATCCCATATTGGACCAAGTCCAATTTGCTTTGTGTATGGCACTTTGACCATGTCCATTAGCTATGTGGATGTCAATTCCTCCAACGCTTAGACTAACGACTTCGCCATTCCTGAAACGCACTTAGCACACACGTTAAATAGTTCGCACACGTTTGTCATCATCAAACTAAAGTTCCTAGATCGTTGTATCCAACAATCTCTCCCTTTTGATGATGACAAACCAATGAAAGATTTGTACATTGGATATGAGTGTGTGAAGTGTGTTGAAGGGTGTAATGCAATATGATGCAATATGATGTATGGATGATGTGGAATGAGACATACAAGCATTACAAAGCATGCACAATAAGTATAGCAAATATAAGCATTGCTCCCTCTTCTCTCAAGCTCCCCCTCTTTGTGTATTTTTCAAGCTCCCAACATAGTCAACATATAATACTGACACACCAAATCAATCTTTCTTTTTCTTTCTCCCCTTTTGTTATCATCAAAAGTGGGCTAATGAAGTCCCAAAAATATCTCATGCAAAAATAAACCATTATAAGTTATAACTGGCATTTACATGAGTTTTCTAATTAGCAAACAATTCAAGCTCATAGAATTCATACCAAGACTTCCCCACCTTTGTGTAAATGTAAAGATATAGACAATAAAGTACTAAGGGAGATTCAATTTCAGAAAATCAACCAAACCAATCCACATTTTCAAATTTTCATGAATATCACTAGGATTGATTTTTCCCACCTCATCAAAGATGAGTTCAAGTTACCAAACCCCAAAACATAGGCTAAAAGGACTTTTAAATGTTGGGTGTCATTGCTTGACGAGTAATATACACCAACACTAATGATTACCCATGTAGCATAAGTTAGATACTCGTGGGTTGTGTATTAGCCATGAAGTGTATCTATTTTTCATACGGAGCAATTTTCATATATATTTTTTATTTATAAATCTTTTGTGCTCAATTTCTATTCATGGTAATACACATCATATCCCTTAGAAAAATTCAGATTTTAATCAACCTACATTCACTTTCCAATATTCTTCAAAAGAATATCCAAAAATAGTAAAAGTTTAATATTCGTGAAAGTGCACATGTAGGTGTAGAAATCAAATTAATAATTCATGAATCATGTCATGGCTATTAAAATAGATATCAATATGTCAATGTAACTACAACAATAATGAATTGATTTCTACAAGGGATATAAATTAACACTCAATAATACCACTTATGAAGATTCATAAGGAGTATTCAATAAGCACATTTTTTTATTTTCGGTTTTTCATTTTTTTGTTTTTCTTTTGGAAGGAACTAAAAACAAGTCTAAAAAGCAAGCAAACAAGCACTCAAACAATAAATCAAGCACACACAAAAACTATGAAGGTATGCAGTGAATGCAAAGAGGGAAGAGAATATACATTCCTGTCGCTATTTGACAAATGAGCTAAAAGGACGAAACTTTCAATTCATTGCTCCTCGCCAAATCTCCATCACACCTACATGAAAGGTGTTAAGTGTGACCTTGAAACCCAACAAGGTCCATTAGTGTTAGCCATTAAGGATTTAGGAACCCACACTTGTTTGAACTTTATGTTTGTGTTCCTAAACTTACAATAATAGGATGTATGACCTACACTATCACAAGTAAAGCACTTTGCATGTAAGTTTTTCACAATAGTAGGCACATTGTGGAATTTCTTAAATTTGGGCTTTTCAACGTTTTTCAAACCAAATCCAAGTTCTCTTCTATTATTGCCATATAATTGATTCTCTAAAATGGTATCCAACGATTGTTTTCCCATAAAGAATTTCTTAATGGCCAATTCAAGATTAGAAACTTTAGATTTTAACAATTTATTTTCATCCACAAGCAAAGTACACTTACTTATAAAACCTCTCTTGTTTTCCTCTTCATTCTTTTCAAATTCATCCATTTTCTTTTTAAGTTCATTATTTAACATGCACAACTTATCAATAAGCTCTTTAATCACATAGTCTTTTTCAATTTCGAGCTTAGTCAAATCTAGCTTAAGCATGCTAATTTCATTCAATAAGGAAGGACAAGAGAGACAAACAACTTCTTCATTAAAGCATGATTTTTCCTTTTTCATAATGGCAACGGTAGAATCACGTTCTTTAAGTTTTTCTTTAAGGATGTCAACTTCTTCAAAAATGTCCCAATTTTCTTTTTTTAATTTAAAGCTAGCATCCATATAGTCATTCAACGTGAGTTCTAACTCATTAATTTCATTTTGCATTCCTTTACAAACATCAAACAATTCGGCTTTAGTGAAGGAATTTACCTCATCGCTTTTTACCATTAAGCAGACGACATCCGAGTGGGCTACAACCTCTTCATCTTCATCCTCAGCTTCGCTGTCCATGTCCCAAGTTAGCATCTTGGCTCTTTCTTTATCTTTGGCAACCTGAGCAGTCTCTTGTCTGCATTGCTTCGCGAAGTGCCCCCTTTTCCTGCATTTGAAGCATTCAACTCTATTAGCAGAATCTTGTTCAGAAGAATTTTTATCGTAATTAAAAGTGTTAGAGCGAATGAACCTTCTATGCATGTCTGATCTTCCTTGAGGAGCTCTGACAAACTTTCTGAAATTTCTCACCATTAGCGCTATCTCCTCATCATCATCTTCATCTTCGCTAGCTTTCAGAGCAAGTGGCTTTGAAGCTTTCTCCTTTTCCTCAGGTTTCTCTCTTTCTTCAATATTTTGTAATTCAAGCTCGTGGACATTAGATTACCTATCAAGTCCTCCACCCTCATCTGTGACAGATCCTTCGCTTCTTGGATGACAGTGACTTTAGGTCTGAAAGAGCTTGGCAGCGCTCTTAATAATTTCCTCACCTATTCAAGACTAGAATATGGCTTACCGAGCGAGCTAGACTTGTAGACAATGTTGGTGAATCTCGCAAACATCTCTGATGGTAGCATGCAAAATCCATCGTATTCCGTGCTCAGAAGTGCAAGTCTAGACTCCTTCACCTGTGACATTCCATCGTGCGTCACCTCCAATGTATGCCATATTTCCTGTGCAATTAGACAATGTGAGATACGATTGAATTCAGATTTATCTAATGAACAAATGAGAGCATTCATAGCATTAGCATTAAGAGAATAAAGCCTCCAATCATTATCATCCCATTTATCATCAGGTTTAAGCATCTCAGTATTTTCAATTTTAATGACAGGTGGTTTATACCCTTTTTCAACAATTTGCCAAGCTTTATAATCAATAGAAATCAAGTAGATTTTCATACGACTTTTCCAATTAGCATAATCTACTCCATTAAATCTAGGTGGACGTGAAATATACTGACCCTCAGCAAAAGCACTATCAATGTGATCCATGGTCAAACCTAGGCTAGATTCTAAAACCTGCTCTGATACCACTTGTTGGATCTGGATCCTAGCCTAGAGGGATGAATAGGCTAATAAAAAAATTCTCGTGCAACCCACGAGAAATCACACGCAGTTAAAAGTACAACCAGAGTAAATAAGAGACAATCACAGAGAACACATAGATATACCTTGGTTCGGTCGTACCAACGACCTACGTCCAGTCCCAAGCAAATACTAGCATTAATAAGTTCATTCTGTACACCTACAATAGGGTCCTAGCTCCAACTCCCCACCTAGACTATATCACACTCAACAAAGTGCAGAACTCTATCAACCTAGTAAGTATGTATCTTGACTGCTACAACACGTCAAGACCCTCTTGTCTAGCCCCAACCAGACAAGTCAAAAATAGTCACAGAATATGGTAAAGTTTCCCTACGAAGATCTAGCAACTACTACACAAAATAATAAACAACAGAGTTTTGAAGGCTCAGTTTGTGTAGCGGCATCGTCTTCGTCAATCAGCACGGGCCAGATGTCGTCTGGAAAATGGTAGTAGTCTCCTCGGCAATGTCAACTCAAGTTGCGGCACTTGAACTCCTCCTCAATGTGGTGGCTTGGATGCACTAGAAGAATATTGCGGCTTTGTGCTCTAGTAAGGAGTTGCGACAAGCTTGATGGCACACGGCTTTGCTCCTCTCCTTTGATGCTCTCTGAAATTGCCTTTTGCAATGTCGCGGCAATCATTCTCCTTGTTGATATGGCTCCACAAGTGAATGAAGTTTCAGCCCCTGTGTCTTGATGGCACTTGCTCTGCATGAGTTTCCTTTAGCCCTTTGATTCCTTGTCCTTTGATGAGCTGCACAACAAAAACACAAAGTTGATTAATTAACCAAGGGTACTAGCACATGGGGAAATCAATTCTTTGTCTCTTCCTTGTTGCTTTCTTTGACCAGACTTCCCCTTTCTTTATTAGCTTGCGGATTTGTGCAACTTGGTTCTTTCTCTTGTTGATGAAGAGCAATAGCAAGAGGATGATGTTGCAGCTTGATGGGGACTTAAGGATGATGTCACCAGGTTGAAGATCGGCATCCCAAAACAACGCGAAGGAGGATGATGGAGGGGCAAGTTTTTTTGGTGCGGCTGTAAAAAAAATGTGGACGGCTCTTCTTCATGCAACTCTCGGAGGTTTCTATTGGAAGGGGAAAAAATGTCGGCTGCCACTTAAATTGTCATCATTGGGGTTTTTTGTATAGGGCTCTTGGGATCCTTTTTAATGTAGAAGATTTGTGCTGCTGATATTTTTTGGAGAATTGTAATCCCAAGTGTTGCTCCTGTAGAGGGTTTTTTAAAGCACAAAAAACGCAGCTCTCAAAGAACAAGGGCTCTTAGAAATTTCGGCAGATTGGGGTTTTAATCAATCCATTTTTCATTGGCTGCCTGGGCTTTTTAAATAGGTCACAGCCTTATTGGGGTTTTGTGATTTTTTTATTTGATACTTTATATGGCCGACATTTTCTTTTAGCCCCAATGAAAGCAAGTGTTTAAGTAGGGAGGCTTAAGGTTTGGTGCGGCAATATCTCATCCAAGGGCTAGGATTGAATGCGGCTATGAAGAAACCCTATTGATGGGAGGGATTGTAATTGGATATGATATTGGAATAGGGAAAAAGTATGACTGGAATTAATCTCTAATTGATTGACCAAATCCAATAGATATAAATTGGCTCCATTTCATCCCATATTGGACCAAGTCCAATTTGCTTTGTGTATGACACTTTGACCAAGTCCATTAGCTATGTGGATGGCAATTCCTCCAACGCTTAGACTAACGACTTCGCCATTCCTGAAACGCACTTAGCACACAAGTTAAATAGTTCGCACACGTTTGTCATTATCAAACTAAAGTTCCTAGATCGGTGCGTCCAACAAGGGTAACTGGGGCATGACAGCTACCATCAACGAGGTTGCGTTGAAGAGATTACTCATCGACACGGGGAGTTCATGCGATGTGCTTTTCTTCACCGCATTGGAGAGAATGAGGCTGTCTTCATCGGAGTTGGGGCACTGTCCAGGACCTCTCGTAGGGTTCAACGGGCATTCCGCACCAGTGGCAGGCATCATTACCCTGCCAGTGACCCTTGGTACGTATCCACGACATGTCATGCTCTGACCAACTTTATAGTGTGAAGATCAACTCAACCTACAACGTGATCATCAATAGACCGCTGCTCAACGCTATAGAAGCAGTGGACCCAACCTTCCATCAAATGATCAAATTCCAAACTCCTGAGGGGATTGGAAAGGTGAGAGGGAATCAGAAGCAAACTTGGTCATGTTACCTTCTGTCCACCGCTTTGAGAAGGGTGGGGCAGACACACCCAGTCGATCCTAAGGGCGAAAGGAAAGACGAGGATCAACGACCCGCAGTAGTCGAAGAGACAGAGAGCATTCGGATCTCTGAAGAAGAAGGAAAGACCGTCTCCATCGGATCGATGCTTCCCTTCGACCTAAGGGAGCAATTGATCGCCCTCTTGAGAGAACATGCTGACATTTCGCCTGGTCCCCAAGGGACATGCCTAGCATCGACCCCCAGGTAATATCCGATTAACTGGAAGTCGACCTGATTTCCAAACCATGAAGCAGAAGAAGAGAAACATGAATGGTGAAAAGATGAAGGGTCGCAATCGAGGAAGTGGATCGACTTCTAGAGGCGGGTTTCATTCGAGAGGTCAAATACCCCGAATGGATCTCGAATGTCATGATGGTAAAAAAGGCGAACGGCAAATGGCGGATGTGCATCGACTTCACCTATCTCAACAAAACCTGTCCGAAAGATAGCTATCACTTGCCCCGAATCGACCATCTAGTCGACAATGCCTCGAGTTATGAACTCTTAAGCTTCAAGGACGCTTTTTCAGTCTACAACCAGATCCAAATGGCCCCAGAAGACGAAGAAAAGACTTCTTTCATCACGGATCGAGGTATTTTCTCTTTTACAAAGATGTCATTTGGCTTAAAGAATACAGGAGCTACGTATCAGCTATGATGAACGGGGTCTTCGATGCTTAAAGTATACGTTGATGACATGCTGGTCAAGTCGAAGAAGCCGGCGGACCACATTGCAGTCTCTGAGAGACATTTGCATAAGTCCGATGCTACAATCTTCGACTGAACCTCGCCAAGTGTACCTTTGGGGTTCGTTTGGGAAAGTTCCTCTGTTCCATGCTAACAAACCAAGGAATTGAGGCTTACCCCGACAAAATCATGGCGATCGTGTCGATGAAGGAGCCCTCAACCATTGGAGAACTTCAAAGACTGAATGGAAGAATATCGGCTTTAGGCCGATTCTTATCCAAGTTGGCCGAGAGATCTTTGCCATTCTTCAAAGTACAGAGAAAGGCGATAGTATCCACTGCGAATGGCAAGAAGGTCATCAAGTGGGATGCAGACTGCAAGAAAGCTTTCTTCGAACTGAAAGAGTACCTCTGCAGCCCACCGCTCCTGATCAAGCCAGATAAGGATGACCAACTCATTATTTATTCTATTAAAGAAATAATAAAATGGTGTACAACCAACTCCTGCTTTCCTTAAATGACTGAATAGACTTCAGGACGTCTATTCTATTAAAGAAATAATAAAATGTTATACAACCAACTGAATCCATTAACAAAGTAAGGATTCCAATTAAAGGTTGTCTTTGCATCTTCATAAAGCGCAATGAACATGATTTGAGATTATAGTTGTGAACAACTTAAATATCATCGGATCTCCTAAAGAGAAAACCAAAATATCTGTTTAAGCCTGACTATCAATTATGATATGCAAGACCTAGACAAAATAAAGATATGTCATGGCTCACAGATTTATCTAAAACATAAAATCCTGTTACATTAAACTGCAAACACCTGAGTGTGTTGAAGAATTTACACCAGGACCATTGTCATTCACTAAGTATCTATATAGTATTATGTTAAATGGATGTACATAAAGACCACTTCCGTCAGCTGGAAGGGTGGGAGGATATTCTAGGGGATGAAGTCCCTCATTTAAGTGAAATTAGAGCACTCCTCTATTTGGCTAACTGTGCATATAGAGCACTCCTCCATCTAGCTAACTGCAAGCTTCCCGATATAGCATTTGTAGTAAATTCACTAGCCAGATACATTGATGCGCATATAAAACGTCACTAGACCGGAGTTAAGCATCTTCTGCGCTACCTCCCAGGGTCGATAAATCTTTGGCTTATATGATAAAGAATTATCCTCCTTGCTTATTCAAATGCAGGTTACAGGTCCGACCCCTATATAATAAGTCACAAACTGGGTACCTATGGTGGGATGGCCATCTACTATAGATTTGCAAAACAAAATGAAGGCAAAATCATCATATCATTCTAAGACCATCACCATTCAAGAAGCAAACCAAGAGAATGTATAGTTATGCTCAGTGTACATCACATCACAGTGACGACTATGTCAAACATTGGTGTTGCAACCTTAGGCCGGCTCTCGAGGGATTTGCTCAAGTGACGATAAAAGCCCACAAAGTCCATGAAAGAAGCATGAGGCTGACTTAGTGTAACGACCCGTTCTCCAGGATACCAGGAAGTGCGAATCCGTCCCAAGTATTCCTAGATCAACGAGTGTTACGTAGAAAGAGAGAAAGGAAAAGAGAAAAAAGAACACTGCAGGTCGCCACGCACGTGCTGGGAAGTACAAGTAAAACTCCATCACAGATATAACACTGAGAAATAAACAAAAGTACAATATTTCATTTATTTAATACATTGATACATTCTTTTACATACATCATCTGTTTAAGGGGGTACAAAAGAGGGAAGCTACACTGAGACAACGATAATCTTATACAACTCCAAGTCCAGTTCCAACTTATACAATACCAACATTGTCTTCCTCACAACTCTAGGTACAAAGGTCTACCCGAAAAAGAAACACCAAAAGTACAAGTCTCTCATCATACCCCTCGCCACCCAATCCTACAACCGATCACCAACTTCAAGACTCCAGCCGCTATCCCCAACCTGAAAAGTCAACGGGGACACGTCAACGTGTGACCCAGTATGAACTCCTAACACTCTAGTAAAATCCAGTTATAGAACGGGTCTACCTATCTAGGGAGGGTGGTCTAACAAGTAATTGTCTCAGGGCATAAAAGTAATCACAACACGATGTGTAAGCATCAAGGAAGAACTTGTGAACATGCATAAGTAACCATGTTATAACATGCAAGTGCTGGAGGTAAGTATGAGAACATATTAACATGCAAGTACTGGACATTTATAATAAACAATGGAATGGATCAGCATGAGTCAACAACATTAACTTAACAGAGAAACAAGTAAGCATGGGATAACAATATTTATAATTAAAAGACAATTACTTTAGGTTATTGATTCTCATGTTTGGAAACCCGTGTAAACCGTATGATGCTAAGGAGTCGGGCTTCACCCAGGGTGGGTGAAAAGTGGTACCGCAACCAGTAACACGAGCACTGGAGGGGCCTCTCGCAAGTCCGTACCCAACTGGCAAGATACAGGAGTGAGACTCATCTCGGTTTTTCTTGGGACAAACGGAGAAAACCATCATTTACCGACATGGTGCGACACGAGCACACCAGCGGCCTCTCTAGCCCTCTCAAACTCCCCTTCCGGGGGCGACACTTCGGGCGAGAAATGCTACTACTGTCCGCTCCTTAACACCTAAAATTTACCCGTATTTCCCCCAAACCCACATCTGGAGTCTCACCCATTTTAGAAATCTATCGAGCACTCCTGATGTCATTTCTCTGCCTCACTCTCAGTTTCAATCTTTATTCATTTCGGCGGTCTCAATATCGCATTCATATCTTTCCATTTCTTTCATAATTTCATTGATGTCGTGATTCAACAGCGACCATCGCATTTCCATTCAACACAATGAACATTAAGATGCTCAATTGCATCATGACATTAACAATAATCAACATATGAAACTTAACACCCAATCATGGCAACTAACATTGATTTTTACCACTATGAGCTTAACTACGACATGGAGTAAATTAACATAAACTCATCTTACACAATGTAGCATGCTCCTAAAATCATGACAACCCACGTAATCATGGGATATGAATAAAAGCTAGCTCAAGATGTGACATAATGACATAAACATGATTTTTGCTAACATATACATAAGAATGAACACAATTAAGCATGTGAGAGGACATGGATACAAAATAGCTTGACATGTGACATATTGAGAAAAGCATAATTCTTCGTACATATAACTAACATATGGCAAGCTACTAACATTTTCATGCTAACACATTTTCATACTATCATCTGGAAAATTACTAACATAGGTATAATACATGACAAATTTTGGAGCTTACTCATAAAACACAAACATGGAATCTGCCTAAAACTGTTACAGCAGAAAGATTAGCACTTTTAGCCTATCTACAGTCAGTTTTAGCCTTTGGTCTCTTCACGAAAGTTGTAGATCAATGTGTTCTACACAAGCACACCACATTTCAGAGAAAAATTCCAAGTACATGAATTTTGGGGATTTGTCTCATAACAGGCACAATTTCAGTCTGTAGAATCAGAAACTGAGGCATTTTCAAGTCCAAATTACTACTAATTAAAGACAGAATTAGAATTTTGGAAAATTACGATGGAAACTTATAAGTTGAAGAGCTTGAAGCCAGCTTTCCAACGGCACCAAGATTACAATATTTCATTAACTGTGCAGGGATTTCTACTCATTTTACTGAAAGGTGTCCAGACTGTCTAAAAACAGACCAGTTTCAGAAACTGAATATTTACCCTATTTTTCAGTTCGAGTTTGCAAACATGAAAAAATGAAAGTTATTAAGGACTTCAATATGTACAATGTAGAAAAAAGTAAGTAGAATACCGTGGCTATATGAGGATGAACAGAGAAACAGAATACTTATCAGATGTAAGTGAAAGCGCTGTGGCGTGGGATGACCACTGCCTTGAAAGCAATTACAGCTCGACCGCGGTGGTAATCGATATCGCCGGTTGCTCTCCAAGATTAACACAGCAGCCTCTGGACGCGTCCACTCGCGGCCAGACACTTTGGAGTATGCACAGTACAGCTACCCAGGAGATTATGATGAAACAAAGAAGAACTTTTTGGATGAAGCAATTTTTCCGCGTATATTCTTGAGGATTGAAGAGGGATATACATAGAGTTCAAAAAATAGCTGTTATGAATTCAAACGGCCAAATAATAAACGAGTATTAAAATAGGCTTCGAATGATGCGTATTAAAGCGAGGCTTTAATCGCGTATTAATGAGAGGTTTTGAATGCTGCAATCAATTGGTTGTTTCCAATATTTAGAATGAGACATCAATGTGCTAGGTCCAGAAAAGGAAAGTCATGGCGTCTAAAAAAGGAAAGTCGCACGCGCCACGCCACGCCACGACCGGTCGGTGGCGACAGTGCGTGTGTGGTGGACCCATACTCATATTAGTCGTGTTCCCTTCACAAAAGAGTCGTACCCCTTGGGGCACACCTCCAAGTCTCAACAACGCACTAATAAACTCCTCCAAGGCAAATTGCCCAAGAAATGTGGGACTAAAGAGCTAGTGGGAATGAAACAAAGGCTTTTGAGAGCCATTATTTTCAAAAATCCCCCACTAATGGCTCAGAAAAAGAAATGAAGAACTCCTGGGTAAAAGAAGGATATATACTTAAGCATCAATGTCTTTCGATTGAATTGATACGTAGTGAAGTGAGGCAACAACTTACTTCCTAATGAGTGAATTTCTCTTAAACTCATTAGAGTTCGGTTGAGACCCCCACAACACATATTAAACCTTGAGTATGTGCAAACTCTGCGATACAAATCAAACACTTTAAGGCCATGCGCACACCTTGGGTCTCATGAGTGATCTAGAAATACTGCCCTTGTCTTTCATAGAAGGCGGCCAAACCTTCACACTCACTTAGGTGGTCCATCAAGTGCTTCTCTATAGCACCATCACAAAGGATATGGAACCATTAAGAGCATATTGCTCAACCTCTCAACAAATAATGAGTCTATCAAGTGCTTCTCTATAGCACCACCAAAACTGGTTATGGACTTATCTCAAAGTGAATCCATCAAGTGCTTCTCAACAACACCACCAAAACTTGGCTATGGATTTAAAAACACTACCACACGTCATAAGGATGGAAATGTAGTGTATGTTAAGAATCATATGGTTTCGTTAGACCACACTGGGTATCAACCATATTATCTTAACCCATGGGCTTTAGCCACATCCCCCTCGACGAATCAAGAACCTATTTCTTTGGCAACCCCTTGGTTAGTGGATCTGCAAGATTTCTTTCGGACCTCACATATTTCAAAGAAATTACCATATTTTTAGGAGTTATTTAACCACTCTGTGTCTGATGCGTATTTGTCTTTTCTTCCCGTTATAGACACTGTTTTTAGTAACTCCAATGGCTACTTTAGAATCACAATGAAGGGAAACTGCAGCAGATTTTCCCCCCACAATGACACGTCTGCTAACATGTTTTGTATCCATTCAGCTTCTTGCCCTGCCAACTCCAGAGCAATGAATTCAGATTCCATGGTGGATCGTGCTATACATGTCTTTTTGGAAGACTTCCATGATATAGCGGCTCCTCCCAAAGTAAAAACAAAACCACTAGTTGAACTAACTTCATCATTATCTGAAATCCAGTTTGCATCAGAAAATCCTTCTAAAACAGCAGGAAATCTGCTAAAATGCAAACACCAATCAATAGTTCCTTTCAGGTATTTTAACAAACGATGAAGAGCATTCCAATGTTCATTACTAGGGTTATGTGAATAACGACTAAGCCTACAAACTGCATGTGCTATGGGAGGTCTAGTGCGGTTCATGAGGAACATCACACTTCCTATGGTTTTAGCATATTCAGATTGGGAAACACTCTCACCCAAATTCTTTTTCAGATGTATGCTAGGGTCATAGGGAGTACTAGCAGGCACAACATCAAAACAGTTGAACTTCTTCAGGATTTTTTTTTCAACGGATGTAACGTATCTTGCAACCATCAAGAAAAAAAACTTAACACTTCACAAAATGAACATAAATGTATTGAATCAAAATACTAAATTTTGAAAAGGTTAATGTTGTATTCAAAACCAAATACATAACCACATCATCAAAGGAAACACTTCGACCCCTGACAGACATGAAATAAAGTGAATCAAGACACATCAGGTTTATGGTATCCCTTAATGATCCGCCAAACCCATAAATCTTGCTATCAAGGGGGTAAATTCCCTATCAGCACAATCAGTAATTTAAGGTAGTCACAAAACAATACGAGCGAGCACATGAAAACCCAACAAAGAACAAAGTTGTGATATCAATCAAATCTAGAAGAATTTCAATCAACCTCTGAAGATAGCATATCTTGAAATAGGTATAATAATAAATTATTCTCTTTTAGGTCATTTGTACGTCAAGATATTACGCCAAACTAGCGAACTTGCTATAGGACTCGCCATCCAAAACAAAATGGTAAATTAGATAAAGAGAACATTTGTAAAATCATCTCGTATAATAATGCAAATGGCTTGGATAAAAATGAGGCACAAATTTAAACCAGAAATACCAAGCACAACAAAAGATGAATAATGGAAAATGGAAAATATACGTAATAGTAGCATGCTTCAAACGCATTACTAGTATACGACAATGAGAAACTTAAAATATCAGATTTCTGATATCCCTGAACTTAAAAGCTATTTTGTTTGTAACGCTGCATCACTAAAAGTAGTATAACAGTAGTATAAAACATTACCGAAAGAAACAGAATCCACAATATTGTCCACTGCTTCACAGAACAGTGGGATTTTGCAGGAAACTTGAACAGTGTGAAGTAGATTGACAAAACAAATGTATGTAAAATTGATTCACCAGTATGTTTGTTAATAAATTATGGTCTACGTTATGGCTTGAGGAGATTTACATGCTGTAATACGGCTCAAAGTTGACCTCAATGATGATTGACACCAGTTCGGCGTCAATGATAATCTAGATGAGCCTTATTAAATTAGGAACCAAGGATTTTCTATGTTTTCCCTCATAAATCAGGTCAAACATGGAAATGAGGAAGGCACATGAAAACATCTCTTCAACACATCATGCATTTCCCAGCCTAATGTTATTGTTTTGTGATAGGCACTTCAGATGATATCTACACACATCTTAGATGTCTTTTTTCAGGTCTAATAGTAAATAATACCACTTGGAGATTACACTAGATTTTTAGATATCTATATGATAGTAAACAACACATGATCTTAAATTCCTGAACAATGGTTTTATTTGGTAATATATTAGAAGATGCCAGATCCCATCATGCTTTCAATATGTTCAAACCTTAATGAAAAATCTCTTCAAATACTCTGTTCATTCAAGACTGCGTGCATAATTTTTGCAGATCTCACAGCCAATTGTAAAAATAAGAGTCTATGTGTTTAAGATTTTGTATGTTTACCTTAGGAACTGATATGGTGTCTTTGTATTTTCTACCAGCCGTCAAATTTTTTCTTGGCACATTGTTGTGAGCTGGTTTCACCTCCATATCTCAATCTTTAGAATTTCTCAGACATAATGGTTTTTCTTCAGAAGCTACCTCAGTTGCAATATTTGTGATTGAGACGCTATTTTCCTTCGAAACCCCTTTATCATCACGATTGCTGAGGTCATGCTCTTTAGGCTCTTCAATGCATCGTGCCAATGAATCATGCACTGATATATCCATATGCAAGAGTTCTGTCTCATCAGGACATATAGACTTATCTCCATGTTCGTGCTTTTCAATGTAATCTACAGATGAGCCAGAGTCAGGCATCATTACTTCAGGATCTGAATGTTTAATTGGAACTTCAATTGTTTCACTGCAAACTGGGTAGAGGTGCATATCGCAAGAGTGCAGTCCCTTCATCTGCTTATATGATAGCCACAGTATACAACAGAAATAATTGCTTTCAAATTGTAAGAAAAAGTAAGTAGAATACCGTGGCTATATGAGGATGAACAGAGAAACAGAATACTTATCAGATGTAAGTGAAAGCGCTGTGGCGTGGGATAACCAATGCCTTGAAAGCAATTACGGCTCGACCGTGGTGGTAATCGATATCACCGGTTGCTCCCCAAGGTTAACACAACAACCTCTGGACGCGTCCACTCGCGGCCAGACACTTTGGAGTTTGTACAGTACAGCTATCTAGGAGAACATGATGAAGCAAAGAAGAACTTTTTGGATGAAGCAATTTTTCCGCGTATATTCTTGAGGAATGAAGAGGGATATAAATAGCGTTCAAAAAATAGCTGTTATGAATTCAAACGGCCAAATAATAAACGAGTATTAAAATAGGCTTTGAATGATGCGTATTAAAGCGAGACTTTAATCGCGTATTAATGAGAGTTTTTGAATGCTGCAATCAATTAGCTGTTTCCAATATTTAGAATGAGACATCAATGTGCTAGGTCCAGAAAAGGAAAGTCATGGCGTCCAAAAAAAGGAAAGTCGCACGCGCAATGCCACGCCACGACCGGTCGGTGGCGGCGGCGCGTGTGTGGTGGACCCATACTCATATTAGTCATGTCCCCTTCACAAAAGAGTCGTACCCCTTGGGGCACACCTCCAAGTCTCAACAACTCACTAATAAACTCCTCCAAGGCAAATTGCCCAAGAAATGTAGGACTAAAGAGTTAGTGGGAATGAAACAAAGGCTTTTGAGAGCCATTATTTCCAACATACAACATATTTTTTTTTCCAGGCATTTCCATGTAGCTAATTAGGTGCAACAAGCTACCAAAGTCTCAACCAGTTCTGAGAAAATTTCAGCATGTTGTTCATCTAGCTAATTACATGTTTAACATCTAATTTACAGCATTAGAGCTAACCTAATTAAGACCCTAGTTCCAAAATTAAGTCCTACTAAATGATTAGAAATTTCTACCTCTAAAAGTCTTCCAAAAAATTTCTCTTGCCCTTCTTAATTCTTGATGAACTTGAGCTCCTAGTCTCATTCTTCAAGCTCCAACTTGGCCTCTAATGTTGGATTTTGGAGAGTTTTGGGGTGAATTTGGAGTTAGAATGTTGAGAGGAAAGCATATGGTTCAAGGTGGTGGAATGGGAGGAGCTTGGGGTGATGTGAGGTGGTGCAAGAGGTGGTGCAATGGAGGAAAACGGGAGGGATAAATTTTGGCCAAGTTGTGTGGGGGAGAGAGGAGAGGGTGAGAATGAGATATTTTGGTTTTTTTTCCTTTTCTCCTTTTGTTTTTCTTTCCTTGATTTTTGTTTCCCTTAAAAATCCTCTCCTCCACACGTCAACTTAATAGCCAAGACACACATGCCATGATGTGTCATGGCTAGGGGTGGGCAGAAATCCCGAATCCGCTTCCGAACCCGCAACCGATTCCGAATATTCGGACAAATCGGATTTGGAGCCAAAACTACAACCGATTTTAAATCGGTTCGGAAACGGAATTCAACTTCACAGTGCGAGCCCGACCCGATTCCGATTGATAATCAACGCTACGTGGCACAGAATTTTCCACAGCGCCTAGGCGTGAATTAATTCGTTAAGGGGTCCTTTAAAAAACCTATTTAAACCACCGTAGCGGCCGCAAGATGCCTGATGTGGGACTAAACGGGTGTGCTCTTTCAATTAACACTCACGGATCTGTACTTTGTAGGATGATTACTTGTAGTGCTGGGTTATGAAATTATATACGAATTCATGGATAGCTCTAAGAGGCGACGATCAGCCCCTCGAGATAGAGAATGAATCAAGTCCTGGATAGCTCTATGAGGGGCAGAGTTTCCGATAAATAGATTTTTTAGAGGATATATGTAGCCAACAAAGAAACCGATAAACTGAAACAACACAATCAAGCTAATACTTGATATCAATGCTCCAAAATTCACTGGGAAAGTTTAAGCACGAGAAGAAATTTTCATTGAAACACCCACGACAACGACAGTTGGTGGAGAAATTAGCTCCGCAACAATTTGGTGGAGAGATCCTTTCAACCTCTTCCCGAAGCTTGGCTTGTTTTCGCTTAGATCTCCTTCAGATAACAAAGGGACTACCAGATTGAAATATGCCAATAATAATGTGATTTAATCAGTAAAAAATATTACTATTTATTAATATATAATTCTGAAGAGAGCAATGGAGAATTGCAACTCACAGCCTAATCCTTTTCGTGGGTGCCCGTATTTCATTGCTGGGATGGACCTCGTGATAAACTCTACCAGCATTCTTCATGAGACCAAACGAATGTGTCCATATGAAGAAACCCCCCAAGCTGCAAGAGTAAGAACACATGATAACTATTTGTTTTTTAAAAGTCTGCTCTGTGTCTGAGCAATGCTGAAAGTGCCAGTGGAAGAAACAACTTTACCGTCCTTTATAATTTGCCTACAGACAATACGCCAACGATCAACATTTATTATCTTTATGATGTACCATAAATGATGTTCCTCCACAAACAGAGCCTTCATATAGTCCCACATCGGTCACAATAGAGACCAAAATGCAGTTTATAATAACATTTTTCGCACATTTGTATGAAATTATTTGGCAGGCGGCCCCATGTCATACGTGTCGGTTTCGTTTCCCCTTCGAGTAAGCGGAATCGGGATGTAACGACTGGTTTTCATGTATCTGGATTTATTATATTATAATATATGTTTTGGTGGATTTTTCTCCTCGTGTGTGGTTTTCGTCTCCGCGACTTTCATTTTCGATCGTTTCGTCGTGTTTTCTCGTTTCTTCCTTAGGATCGTCGATTTCGAAGTATGTCATTCGTGACGGGCTTCATAACGGTCGTATCTTACTGTTAGATCAAGCCTAGGAGTCTTAGGAATCGATCCCGGGGCTCCGCGCTCCGTATCGGAACTTTTGGTGCTTATTAGCCGGTGTAAGAAGGGGCACCGACCGACTAGATGACGATCCAGTCGGTCGGCAATCCTTCTTGGACCGACTAGTTGGCTTTCTAAATTGTTCAGGAGTTACTGTTTATCGTTAGTCGGTCTAAGAACGTTGGTTGACCGACTAGGTTGCAAACTAGTCGGTCAGCAATGCTTCTTTAACCGACTAACACATCATCTAAATTTTAGTATCTGTACTGTTCATTCTTAGTCGGTCTAAGTTCATCTTTCGACCGACTAGTAGTTAAACTAGTCGGTCAGTAGTTGTTCATCGACCGACTAAATCCAAATCCTATTTTCGTTCAGAAGTTACTGTTTACACTTATTCGGTCTGCGTTGGTCGACCGACCGACTAGTTGCCAAACTAGTCGGTCAGTGGTTGCTCTTTGACCGACTAATCTGTGTTAAAACCCTAATTACTGGGCAGCCGCCAGCCCATCCTATTTAAAACCCCTCCCAAACGTTTTCTTCTTCCTCCACTCGACCCAAAACCATAGTTTCTCCCCCATTGAGCCCTCATCCTCCTCAAACCCTTATTCCTTCATCCCAAACCCAAGATCCATCATCCAAACTCACCCTCCACTCATTCTATCTCTCATCTTCCTCAAATCTCCATCAAACCCCCAAAATCCCCCAAAAAACCCTAGTTCTCCAAACTTCTCCAATCACCTCCAGATCTGATCCATAGGTTCCCCGGAGTGTTCCTTCCGCTTCCTCACGGTAATAAATCGATCTCTTGATGTTTCATAACCCGTCGTGTTTTGTGTAACCCTAATGAGATTTCTTGTGTTTTGATGATTGTTTCTCCATGACAGCGATTTCCCCGTAGTTTAGCATCCGTGAGACGAACCCTCGTTGATCGTCATCCCCGGTGCTAGGCAAGTGAAACTTGCCACTTAGGGTTTAGGCCATGTTTTAGGCCATTTGCTTGTTGTAGGCGTAAAAGAGACTAGGCGACAAAATGATACTCGCCTAGGCGCAAATTCCGGAACTAGCTTGACAACGAGGCTAGGACCGTCGTTTACCATGTTGCATAACTACCATGTCATGTTTAATTTCGATTAACGGTACGCGAATAAATTGCCATCCATGTTAAATGTCGCATTTGTAGCACACGCTACAATACTTGTGTTTCCTGGCTCGTGTTCCAGAAGCGGACCATGTGTTGGTTGATAGCCAATGCCCGACCTACTAGTTTCCGGCTAGGCACCCACTATACGTGGGCATAACCCTACGCCATACATGTTAAACACACTTCCTGGCTCGTGTTCCAGAAGCGAGCATTCCGTGTTCGGGGGTAATGCCCTGGCTCGATACACGTGGAGGGGTAGAGATAAACGGTCACTTGAGCTTAGGAGTTGGCCCGATCAGCCACTCTAGCCAACAGACGGAATCTCTGTGCACAACTTGTTTACTTGACTGTTCACTTGACGTGAACCACTTGACTTGTACTTTTCCGTGTTATACTTGCCATCCGTGACTTACTTGCTACGTGTACTTCCTTTACCTGTCACTTCCATGCTATACTTGTCATGACATGCATCATACTATAACTGCTAGGTTGCTAGTTTGCCTTACCTTCAGTTCCTTGCCCAAGTCTTTTAGACTTGCTGACATGTGCCCCTTTACTCTTTTGGGTGACACATGTTAAATCCCGAGCCTGAGTCCGTTGTTGAGGACGAGGTGTTTGCTGACGCCGAGCCCGAGCTTGTGTTTGACGGGGAGTACGTGGGCACTGGGGACCAGTCCTAGTGTTTTCGTTGAGCCTTCGTGTTTTGTTTTAGACTGTTGTTTTGTTGTCGGTGCATAGCACCTATACTTAGCTACATTGTTCCATTTGTTGGCCTTGTTCTGGGCCTTTAGACTCTTTCTTTTAGCCTGGTGGCTTTTCTGGATGTTGAACTAAATTTTAATGTTGGACAATTATGCGATATGAGGATTTTATTCATATCTCTCCTTGTATTATTATTGTTGTTCCGTTTGTGGTTACAGGGACCTGCTTATGTTAATTGACGCTTATCGGGTTTGGAGCTTCACAGCCCCACTCTCGTGCGGACCTTTTCACGTCTCGCCTCCATCTTAGGGAAGCGGGGCGTGACAGGTTTTGTTGGTGGCCCATGAAGGTCCTTCTGTAACTGCGATTATCGGACTGACGATAATAATATTAGAATGTCCAATAAACTAAGTTCGACGTCCGAGTCATAAGCTACGAGTCTAATTGTTTCGTTTTCTGTGTCACTAGATGGCAGGAAGAAGAATCACCCGTGGTGGTGGTAGTGGTGCGCTCCCTCATGATGAGGAACCTGAGTGGGAACCCACCAATGGGGAGATGATGCGGATGATGCTTCAGATGATGCAGGTGCAGCAAGGCGTGCTCCTGCAAGTCCAGAATGCTCCGGCTGGTCGAGCTCCTCGGGCGACTCCGGAGGCCCCTCGCTCCGAGCCGGGAGCGAAGCAATTTCGGGAGCTGGGTCCCGCATATTTTGATGGTTCTGAAGGTCCTCTGGCTGCAGATGAGTGGATTCGGAACGTTGAGGATAACTTGAAGATGGCCAAGATCACCCCCGGCTGGATGGGTTGATTTGGCGAAGCGGCAACTCAAGGATAACGCCAGAAATTGGTGGGATGCTGAAGAGAAGATGTTGGTGGAGCCGATCGTCTGGGCTACCTTCAAGGCCAGCTTTGATAGTGAGTTCTTCCCAAAAGCTGCCAGGGAAGAGATGCTGCATCGTTTCATCGATCTGAAGCAAGGGAGCTCGACGGTGGATCAGTACCACCAAGAGTTCATGAGGCTGAGTCGGTTTGCACCGAAGATGGTGCAGGACGCTGAGGAGATAGCTCAGAGGTTTCTGCAGGGACTTGCTTCGGAGCTCCAGAGTTTCGTGACCTCTTCTGACCGGGAATCTTATCAGAAGGTTCTAGTAGCAGCCAAGAGGCAGGAGCTGCTCGTGAACCAGAGGAAGGGGTCTATTGTTGGTGCTGGGAAGAGGCCTGTGGAACAGGCGAGAGCTGTGGTTAGACCTGGATTCAGGCCGAACCAGCCTGTTCAGTTTAAGAGGCCAGGAGGGCCTATTCTGAAGACTTGCCATTTTTGCGGTAGGACCGGGCACGTCAAAGATCAATGTAGGAGATTCCTGGGCCAGTGTGTCGTCTGTGGGGATCCTACTCATGTCATGAAGGATTGTCCGAGGTCGAAGCAGCCTTGGAGGGCACCTGTTGCAGCACAGCCGTTGCAGCAGAGGGCGCCTGTTCCTGCCGGTCGTGGAGCACCTCTTTTCCCTCAGGGGCAGGCTTTTCGGCAGGCAGTTCCACCGAGGAGGCAGGCTTTTCTGATGACCGCTGTGGAGAACGAAGCGGTGGATGAGGTTATCGCAGGTAATCCTCACCTAGCTGTTCCTTTCTTGTTTGGCTTGTCTGTTAGATTACGTTGTTTGCTTGGACATGATTATTTGCTAGACTAGGGCTTGATTGTTAAATTGCTTGTTAGGTGTGATTTTGGTGTGCACATTTCCTGCACGAGTCCTCTTTGACTCAGGTGCATCGATGTGCATTATTTCTCGGAGCTTCGTGGAGAAGCATTCCTTGTCGACGTCCCCTCTTCCCAAGAGTTGGAATATCGTTACAGGAAATGGTGTGGTCTCGGTGCATCTTGGTTGTAATTCTTGCTCATTGGTGGTTTGTGGACATGAGCTTTACGCTGATTTCATTGTCCACGACATCATCAACTATGATGCGGTCCTTGGGATGGATTGGCTTGCGAGCTTCTATGCTACGATCGACTGTCGGAGGAAGAAGGTGGTGTTCGAGATTCCCGGACATCCAGTATTTGAGTTCTGCCGGGATAGCAGTTCGCTTGGTCCTGTCAGATTTCAGGCCAGACCGGTGGAGGCTGTGGCTATGCAGATGGAGTTGGAGTGGCCAGCTGTGGTGCGGGATTTTGATGACGTCTTCCCTGAGGAGATGTCTGGTTTGCCACCTGAACGGGCTCTAGAATTTTCTATTGATCTTGTCCCGGGGGCGCAGCCGATTTCGAAGGCGCCATATCGTATGGCACCCGCCGAGTTGGAGGAATTGCGGAAGCAGCTGGATGAGCTTTTGCAAAAGGGCTATATCAACCCTAGTGTGTCTCCGTGGGGAGCACCGGTGCTGCTGGTAAAGAAGAAGGATGGTTCGCGTCGTATGTGCGTGGACTATCGGTAGTTGAATGCGGTAACCATTAAGAATAAATACTCGTTGCCTCGCATCGACGATATTTTTGATCATCTTGGAGGTTCGAGGGTATTTTCTAAATTGGATTTGAGGAGTGGTTATCATCAGTTGAAGGTGAAGAGGGAAGATCTCCCGAAGACAGCATTCAGGACGAAGTATGGACATTACGAGTTCGTGGTTATGCCGTTCGGTGTAACCAATGCACCCGCAGTTTTCATGAATCTGATGAATCTGATTTTCTACGACTTTTTGGATAAGTTTGTCGTTATCTTTATTGACAACATTCTGATCTATTCGAAGTCGGAGGAAGAGCATGCCTCGCACTTGAGGACGGTGTTGGAGATTTTGAGGAGGCATCGTCTGTATGCCAAGTTTTCGAAGTGCGAGTTTTGGCTGGATAGAGTGGCTTTTTCTGGGGCATGTGGTGACTGGAGATGGTATTTCTGTAGATCCCGAGAAGATTAGGGCCATCAGAGAGTGGCATGTTCCGTCGTCAGCGTCTGAGATCCGGAGTTTCCTTGGACTTGCTGGTTACTATCGGCGTTTCATTAAGGACTTTTCCTGTATTGCTGAGCCGATGACCAGGTTGACACGGAAGGATGTTCCTTTTGTTTGGGCGGGTGATTGTGAGAGTGCTTTTGGTGTTCTGAGGGAGCGTTTGACGTCGGCCCCTATTCTTGTTGTGCCTGATCGCAGCGGTGGATTTGAGATCTTTTGCGATGCTTCTGGCAAGGGTCTCGGTTGTGTGTTGCATCAGCACGGGCATGTTGTGGCGTATGCTTCTCGTCAGCTCAAGGTTCATGAGAAGAATTACCCGACGCATGATTTGGAGTTGGCTGCCGTTGTGTTTGCTCTTAAGATTTGGAGGCACTTCCTGCTGAGTGAGAAAGTGAAGATTTTCACCGATCACAAAAGCCTGAAGTATATTTTTACCCAGAAGGAGCTCAACATGCGGCAGCGTCGATGGTTGGAGCTCATGGCGGATTATGATATTGATTTGCAGTTTCACCCTGGCAAGGTGAATGTGGTACCCGACGCGCTGAGTAGGCTTCCAGCGGTGATGTTGTTGACCTCGCAGTGGAGATTGCAGCGGGATTTCTGCGAGTCTGGGATTGAGATTGTTCTTCCTGTGGAGGCTTCTTCGTTGATGTACATGCAGGTACAGTCAACGATCGTGGATCGGATTAAGGCTGGCCAGGCCGAGGATCCGAAGTTGGTAAGGATTCGGGAGCAGGTTGAAGCCGGTCTGCGGACTGACTTTTTGATTCATAAGGATGGCTCGCTGAGGTTTGGAGCCAGGTTGTGTGTGCCCGCTGGGGATATTAGAGAGGAGTTGATGGTGGAGGCACACAGTTCACCGTATTCTGTGCATCCTGGTGGGACCAAGATGTACAAGGATCTTCGTCTGAACTATTGGTGGCACGGTATGAAGAGGAGTGTGGCTCGGAGTGTAGCCAAGTGTTTGGTTTGCCAGCAAGTGAAGGCGGAGCATCAGCGTACGGCCGGGTTGCTACAACCTCTTCTGATTCCGGAGTGGAAGTGGCAACACATCACTATGGACTTTGTGACTGGACTACCTCGGAGTCCGAAGCAGAATGACGCGATTTGGGTGATCGTAGATCGATTGACCAAATCCGCGCACTTTATTCCATTCCGAGTGGGACAGTCCACTGAGGCGCTAGCAAGGAGATACATGGAGGTAAATTCCTTTACTCTCCATTTCTATTTCCTTCTTCTAGTCTAGATAGTGATGTAATGTGAATCGTGTAGGAGATCGTGTGACTGCATGGAGTCCCCGTGAGTATCGTGTCGGACAGAGACACGAGGTTCACATCTCAGTTCTGGCAGAGTTTGCAGAAGAGTTTGGGTACGCGTCTGAGTTTCAGCACGGCATACCATCCGCAGACGGATGGCCAGTCCGAGAGGACGATTCAGATTTTGGAGGACATGCTGAGGGCGTGCATGTTGGATTTCAAGGGTTCGTGGGAGGACCATCTACATCTGGTGGAGTTCTCTTACAACAACAGCTTCCAGGCGAGTATTGGCATGGTGCCTTTCGCCGCTCTTTATGGGAGGAAATGTCGATCGCCTTTGAGTTGGGATGACATTGGTGATCGGGAGCTGTTGGAACCTGAGATGATCGTGGAGGCTGTGGAGATCGTCAGGAACATTCGGGAGAGGTTGAGGATTGCTCAGGACCGTTTTAAGCATTGGGCGGATGCTAAACGTCGTCCTTTGGAGTTTCAGCCGGGCGACCATGTGTATATAAGGATTTCCCCGAATCGTGGAGTGATTCGTTTTGGGAAGCGAGGGAAGTTGAGCCCACGATACATTGGACCGTTTGATGTTTTGGAGAGGGTCGGTGAAGTAGCTTATCGCTTAGCCTTGCCGCCATCTTTGGAAGGGGTCCATGATATCTTCCATGTGTCGCAGCTTCGTCGATACATTAGCGACCCATCTCATGCTGTGGATTTTTCGGAGATTACCGTTCGCCCCGATATGACGTATGACCAGCATCCAGTGCAGATTCTGGACAGGCGTCAGAAATCGCTTCGGAACAAGATTGTCAATCTTGTGAGGGTGATGTGGCGACACGGCTCACCTGGAGAGTCTACTTGGGAGAATGAGGATGAGATACGAGAGCGTTTCCCACTTTTGTTTCCGAACACGTGAGTGTTTGGAAATTCTGAGGACGGAATTTTTCTTAAGTTGGGGAGGATGTAACGACTGGTTTTCATGTATCTGGATTTATTATATTATAATATATGTTTTGGTGGATTTTTCTCCTCGTGTGTGGTTTTCGTCTCCGCGACTTTCATTTTCGATCGTTTCGTCGTGTTTTTTCGTTTCTTCCTTAGGATCGTCGATTTCGAAGTATGTCATTCGTGACAGGCTTCATAACGGTCGTATCTTACTGTTAGATCAAGCCTATGAGTCTTAGGAATCGATCCCGGGGCTCCGCGCTCCGTATCGGAACTTTTGGTGCTTATTAGCCGGTGTAAGAAGGGGCACCGACCGACTAGATGACGATCCAGTCGGTCGGCAATCCTTCTTGGACCGACTAGTTGGCTTTCTAAATTGTTCAGGAGTTACTGTTTATCGTTAGTCGGTCTAAGAACGTTGGTTGACCGACTAGGTTGCAAACTAGTCGGTCAGCAATGCTTCTTTAACCGACTAACACATCATCTAAATTTTAGTATCTGTACTGTTCATTCTTAGTCGGTCTAAGTTCATCTTTCGACCGACTAGTTGTTAAACTAGTCGGTCAGTAGTTGTTCATCGACCGACTAAATCCAAATCCTATTTTCGTTCAGAAGTTACTGTTTACACTTAGTCGGTCTGCGTTGGTCGACCGACCGACTAGTTGCCAAACTAGTCGGTCAGTGGTTGCTCTTTGACCGACTAATCTGTGTTAAAACCCTAATTTCTGGGCAGCCGCCAGCCCATCCTATTTAAACCCCTCCCAAACGTTTTCTTCTTCCTCCACTCGACCCAAAACCATAGTTTCTCCCCCCATTGAGCCCTCATCTTCCTCAAACCCTTATTCCTTCATCCCAAACCCAAGATCCATCATCCAAACTCACCCTCCACTCATTCTATCTCTCATCTTCCTCAAATCTACATCAAACCCCCAAAATCCCCCAAAAACCCTAGTTCTCCAAACTTCTCCAATCACCTCCAGATCTGATCCATAGGTTCCCCGGAGTGTTTCTTCCGCTTCCTCACGGTAATAAATCGATCTCTTGATGTTTCATAACCCGTCGTGTTTTGTGTAACCCTAATGAGATTTCTTGTGTTTTGATGATTGTTTCTCCATGACAGCGATTTCCCCGTAGTTTAGCATCCGTGAGACAAACCCTCGTTGATCGTCATCCCCGGTGCTAGGCAAGTGAAACTTGCCACTTAGGGTTTAGGCCATGTTTTAGGCCATTTGCTTGTTGTAGGCGTAAAAGAGACTAGGCGACGAAATGATACTCGCCTAGGCGCAAATTCCGGAACTAGCTTGACAACGAGGCTAGGACCGTCGTTTACCATGTTGCATAACTACCATGTCATGTTTAATTTCGATTAACGGTACGCGAATAAATTTCCATCCATGTTGAATGTCGCATTTGTAGCACACGCTACAATACTTGTGTTTCCTGGCTCGTGTTCCAGAAGCGGGCCATGTGTTGGTTGATAGCCAATGCCCGACCTACTAGTTTCCGGCTAGGCACCCATTATACGTGGGCATAACCCTACGCCATACATGTTAAACACACTTCCTGGCTCGTGTTCCAGAAGCGAGCATTCCGTGTTCGGGGGTAATGCCCTGGCTCGATACACGTGGAGGGGTAGAGATAAACGGTCACTTGAGCTTAGGAGTTGGCCCGATCAGCCACTCTAGCCAACAGGCGGAATCTATGTGCACAACTTGTTTACTTGACTGTTCACTTGACGTGAACCACTTGACTTGTACTTTTCCGTGTTATACTTGCCATCCGTGACTTACTTGCTACGTGTACTTCCTTTACCTGTCACTTCCATGCTATACTTGTCATGACATGCATCATACTATAACTGCTAGGTTGCTAGTTTGCCTTACCTTCAGTTTCTTGCCCAAGTCTTTTAGACTTGCTGACATGTGCCCCTTTACTCTTTTGGGTGACACATGTTAGATCCCGAGCCTGAGTCCGTTGTTGAGGACGAGGTGTTTGCTGACGCCGAGCCCGAGCTTGTGTTTGACGGGGAGTACGTGGACACTGGGGACCAGTCCTAGTGTTTTTGTTGAGCCTTCGTCTTTTGTTTTAGACTGATGTTTTGTTGTCGGTGCGTAGCACCTATACTTGTCGGTTTCGTTTCCCCTTCGAGTAAGCGGAATCGGGTTTTTGGTGTAATTTGTTGTTCCGAATTAGGTATCGGGTTTTTATCATTCGGAATCCGATTTGTTGGAATCGGACATCGGAATTGATTTTCCAATCCGATTTCATTCGGTTTCGGTTTTGGATTCTCCAAAAAAATTCGGATTTGTCCGATGCCCACCCCTAGTCATGGCTACTAAATTTTAGAATTTGTATTTTGTGAAAAATGAAATACATGATGAAATACATTATACCTCTCAAATACAAAGTATTTCATCCAAATACTCTTATTTACAAATACCAAACAATGAGTTTAAAATCTTTTAAAAATAATTCATATACCAAAATAATTAAAGAAACATACGAGCATACTTTCAAAATACGTATAAATACGCCAAAATACGTATAAATAATTAAAGAAACATCAGAAATAATTAAAGAAATTATACGTACGCATTTACGCCAAAATACGTATAAATACGCGTACATATGGAAACAGGGTATTACACTAAGTCAAAGCCTACATATCATCCGCCCATTGCACTCCCAATTATCAAACATGGGATTAAATAGTTGGCACATGGGCGACGATTACCCCTGTTAAAGGGGGGAGAATCGTGGCGCCATAATTGGTGACTGTTATCCTTCCAACGTCACTGAAGAGGCCTCGAATGTCTATAAATACATTGAAGCTGAACAGAATAAGGGACCAAGAGGTACATGACCTAGTACTCTTATACTCTGCATTCCACTTGATAATTCTTCTTCCAAATAGCATGCGACAACTGACTCGAGTCGAACCCCCGTTGGTCGATCTCGATAGCTCCAAGCTTATTCGTAAGTTCCCGCTCTAACTTAAGCATCGGAGGGGAATTGGGTCGGAGCGCAGATCCGACCCCCCTGACGTTCTCTTATGGTGCAGGAAGATCGCGGTGTGACCAAACAGGAGGGTCGTATGACCATTTCTCATCGGTGATCGTTTGGGGCTCGATCCATTCAGGGGGTTGAACGAACGTCGTGTACACTAACAACGACCTAGGTTCTATAAACCTAGGGTTCCATTCCAATGGTTGACGAGGTTCCACCTCGGTAGAGAAGTTCCACATTAACCCTAACACGGTTATCGCCAATTTCAGCCTTAACAACTGGTAATTTGGAGCTAACCACATAGTCCGAAGACCATGTCACATGCTTACTCCAACTTTAAGGAGACCACATAAGAGGCAATAAGACCAAGCACACCTTTCTAGAGCTCTTTTTGGATCCATTAGCTACCTAACAATGGTGACATCTGTAATTTGTACATATTTTTCAAATGTTGTAAAAATGATTGATGAAAAACGCCTAAGAGATATGATAGCCTAAGGGCTTGTACAGATCAGATGGAGTTAAAGTAGAATTGTACCTTTTTTCCTTAGCAATGGGTTTTCACTAAATGGTTTCCATAGCCAAAGGTTTTAACGATGCAAATCTCGTTACCTCTGGATTTTGAAATATCCACCTATTGTGATACGCATACGATGCTCAGAATCTCGAAGAATTCATGAGCAGAGTTCACACTTATGGCGGGATAAGAGGGAGTGTTATGATTGTATTATGTAGGCCCATGTAAAATCAGATATAGTGATTATCCTATGCAGTAAGAGATTAGGAGTTTGTATCTTACATAAATACGGTATCCTACCATTGAATGGACCCTTCCATATGTCCCTATAAATAAAGGCCTGGGGTCCCCACCCCACCCCCACCCCCACCTCCACAAAAAAACAAAAAAAAACCAAAAACAAAAGAAAACACTTCACAACAAGTAGTTAATTTAAGGTTCAACCGTAATCATAGTTTCAGCCATTAATTTGTATCTAAACCACCTGTTTTTGACCCACCGGGTAGGCCATGAGTTTGAGGAGTTAGCCGCATGATTCATTTGCCATACATATGAGCCATTGTATAATTGTCTTTCCTTCTCTGGCCGTGTTAGAACTCAATGAACATACACAAGTATGTATCAACTATACAAGTATAATACAATCGATAAGCAACTTAATCGAGCCAACTCCAACTCCGTAGTAGTTTGGATGGCCTTCGTCATGCACCGCAACACATCCCAAGTTCCCCGGCTTTTCCATGCATTCCCAGATTCATACTCTGTTTGCCGCGTTCTTTGCATCATATGGAGAAGTGCTGGAAAAAGGTAGTATTAAAAATTGAACAAATCTTGCAAAAGTTTCTTTATTGTTCACTGTTAATTCAGCACAAAGAACATGATACAATGTATGGGGATCGGAAGAGACCTAGCTGACTGATGTGCGGTTGACACATACACGCATCGGTTGAGAACATGCATCTAAGATTTATAAGACTTGGGCCAATATTTAAAACTTAAGTCAATCCTTGCTGCTAGATTTCCCATCTTCATCTACCCTCAGTAAAGGACTCTCAAACAGGCAGCAAAAAGTACATAAATCCGAAGATCCAAGAGCTAGTATATGCTCTCTCCCATTGAAGTATGTCTACGCTTTTAGCCAACCGTAACCCCCCAACTCTTCCTTCCTCTTGTGACCACGTCTCCTAGCTCCTCAAGAAGAAAAAAATTCAATGTTGTAGGTGCAAAATCTTGGCGACTTAATGGATAAAATCTTGGGCAAGTATGAAACTAGGATATGGAAGCTGAAGTCTTTGATCCTTCGATTGTCAACTCCTAACTTGTCACAGCTTGGCAAATAATCCTCAAGGCCCATCACTTGTTTTTTCCAGCTGCAGCAGAAAAATAAACAGGCGGTATCCTGCAACGCTTTCATCTCCGCTGTACAGGTCTGTAGTAGACTGATTCGGAGGGCTGTGGGCTTGCCACGTAAGCAAATAGACGGTGTCCACGACCCCTTGGACCAAAGAGCAACCATAGTGGGGGCCCCTCCGTCTGTCGGTCTCGCGCAGGGGATTAATAAGTAGGGCCTGAGATTTAATGAGTTTCGCTTCATCTTTTCGCTTCATAAACCAATCAAAGCCCGCCTCAAACTAAACAGTGTCGCTTAACATACGTGTCCGTCTGTCTGATTTAGTGGTGACAACCCGTTTGACTTAGGATCGGACGGCCGACAACCTCAGAGACGTCGTTAGCAGTGCAAACACGGCACGTGTAATGCTGAGAGGGGAAGATATTATCATGATAACAGAGACGCCGTGACTTCGATAATCTGAAGGTAAAAATGGCGGCGTTGAAAACAAAAAATCGGGAGAAAACAGTGACGTCCGTACCTCTCTCCAGGACCGATTCGAGTCAACGAGCCGTTGGCATCATCGCCAAAATTAATACAAAACTCTGTAGAAGTTAAGCAAAAATCGCAAGTAATTCTTCTCAAAGTGCTTACTGCCCAACCGCGACCGGCTTAAAACCCCACTAACACGAAATCAACAGTCAAATCCACGCCAAACTTGCCGCCGATTAATTTACTACATAATTACCGACAACACTTTTGATCGACCAAAACCCCATTTGATCTGAATAAATCACGGTAATGCCCACCTACACTCTCTGCAAGTTCCCCATGGCAATGGCTGTGTCCGTCCAAAACCCATCCCTCGTCATAAACCCTCGCAGTTACACTCGGCGTCACAAGCTCAAGATGCCGACAACATCCAACGTCGTGCCACGCAGACCGCTGCCGTCGGCTTCTAGACCCGTTATCGCATCGAAAAAGACCGACCCGTCGCCCGATTTGGCCAGCATTTGGAGGGAAATCCAAGGCTCCGGCGACTGGCGAGACCTCGTGGACCCCCTGAACCCACTCCTCCGGTCCGAGATCATCCGCTACGGCGAGTTCGTGGCGGCATGCTACAAGGCGTACGACATCGACCCGCGCTCCAAGCGCCACCTGAACTGCAGGTACGGCAAGAAATCGATGCTCGAGTCGGTCGGAATGAACGGCTCCGGGTACCAAGTGACGAAGTACATCTACGCCACCCCCGACATTGCCATCCCCATGCAGCCCGGCACGTGCAGCAGCCGATGGATCGGATACGTCGCCGTCTCGTCCGACCAGGAGGTGGCCCGGCTCGGACGGAGGGACGTGCTCGTCGCGTTCCGCGGGACGGTGACCGGCACCGAGTGGATCGCCAACATGATGAGCTCTTTAACACCGGCGAGGCTCGACCCCCACGATCCCCGGACCGACGTGAGGGTCGAGTCGGGCTTTCTCAGCCTGTACACATCCGACGACAGCACGTGCAGATTCAGCCAGGGGAGCTGCAGGGAGCAGCTCCTCGGCGAACTGTCGCGAATTATCAGCAAGCACAAAGCGGAGGAGGTTAGCATTACGCTGGCAGGGCACAGCATGGGGAGCTCCTTGGCCCTTCTGCTGGGATACGATTTGGCCGAGCTGGGGATCAGCGGGGGAGGGACACCGATCACGGTGTACTCGTTCGGCGGGCCGAGGGTGGGCAACGGGGAGTTCAAGAAACGGTGCGAGGAGCTCGGGGTGAAGGTGCTGAGGGTGGCGAACGTCAACGACCCGGTGACGAAGCTGCCGGGGGTGGTGCTCAATGAGAATTTTAGGGTTTTGGCAGGGAAGTACGAGATGCCGTGGAGCTGTTCATGTTATGCTCATGTCGGGGTTGAGCTGGCGCTTGACTTCTTCAAGATGGGCAACCCTACGTGCGTTCATGACTTGGGGGCTTATATTGGGGTTTTGAAATGTCCAAGGGTGGCCCAAGCGCAGCAGCGGGGAGCTGATCTCGTTGGCAAGTTTAAAGAAGCGCTGAGGCAGAAGAAGATTGACGCGTGGCATTGGAAGCATGCGGCAAGGCGAGTAGGGGATGTGGTGCAGTCCTTAGGGTTTTAATCATGTTGGGACTAGTTCATTGTTCATACATCTAGGTTTGATTTAGGGGTTAATATCACTGGTTAGGTGTTAAAGTAATTGGATATACTCGTTAATTGACAGCAGGCCTCACGCGCTATGCACGTGAGCGGACACGTGGCAGCACTCAGGGAAGCAACCACGAGACGACAGGAGCGGTTGGATGGAGACCAAACGTCCCAGTTCGACTTCGAAGTGGACTCGGATGCGAAGCAACGGGCGAGGCAAAGATCTTTGTGGCCACGGCGTGTGAAGACGCAATTCTGCCTGAAGATCAACGGCAAAGAATGAATCCACCCACAGAGCGGGTTTGGGAGCCGAGTTTGAATTGGATTTGGATGGAGGAAGGTGTTGGAGACCCAACCGAGCTTCATCATCAGCCGTTCTGATTCCGTCGACAACATCATCGGTGGGTGGAAGAAAAAGGCCATCGTGGAGCAAGGAGGGTGCTGGTGCTTGATCGTAGTAGTTGAGTTCAATGCGGGTTGTTGGATCTGCCAAGATTAAATCTGCAGAGCGGTCTATTACTGGATTAATTGCAGCGGTTGATGGGTTTAAGTGATGTAATAGCAGCCATCCAACTCAGCATAGGATGGATCCCTATGGTTGTGAACTTCCCAGGTGTTTAAAGAAGAAGCCAGCCCATCATCTTTTAACTTCACCCAAGCTATTGACGCGGTTTTGAGAGCCCGGCAACTTCTACACTGTTCCGATAGTTTAAGCAGTTATAACCGCCTAACTAATTGTGCAGCTCCGAGAATCAGTTAGTTTGTAACTGATTTCGGTTAGGATTCCTCTATAAAAGGGGAGCCTTGTGAGAAGAATGTTCATCTCGAAATCAAATCAACTTCTCAGTTTTCTGAGTTTGTTTTCTCTTTGCTTTGTTCCTTTTTTTCCATTTGATTTTGTTGCAGATTTGCAAAGTTCAGCGATATCAATGGCTTGGAGTGCCAATCGCAACGCAGAGTGGCCGCGATGGCGATGGCTGGAGCCAGGACCTTAACAGAAGGTTTGCCGATGGAGATCGTCACCATTAGATTCTCGCTCTAGAACTATTTAGTTCTCAAGATATTGTTTGTGTGGCCAATATGTCATGTGCTTATGTGGGAGATTCGAATCCATGATCCCTAGCCACCATCATGCAATAGAAGGTCGTTAAGTGTTGCAGCTGTTGACATCGAGTTGGCTAGAGCTAGAGATGTAAAAGCTGTTGATTTATGCTTCAATCATAGAATGTGAGAGCTGATACAGTCGTGCGGGTTTTAGCATTGTCATGTGTCACGACCCGCTTCCCTAAAATGGAGGCGAGTACGTGAAAAGGTCCGCACGAGAGTGGAGCTGTGAAGCCCCAAACCCGATAAGCGTCCACAATACAAAAACAGGTCCCTGTAACCACAACAGAATAGCAATAATAACACAAGGAGAGACTGAAATAAAATTCACATCTCACAAATATTGTCCAACATCACAAATAAGTTCAACATCCAGAAAAGCCACCAGGCTAAAAGAAAAGAGTCTAAAGGCCCAGAACAAGGCCAACAAAAGAAACGACATAACAAAATATAGTATAGGTGCCACGCACCGATAACAAAACAACTGCCTAAACAAAAGTAAAGCACAACGAAGACACTAGGACTGGTCCCCAGTGTCCACGTACTCCCCGTCAAACACAAGCACGGGCTCGACGTCTGCAAACACCTCGTCCCCAATAAGTAACTCAGGCTCGGGCTCTAACATGTGTCACCCAAAAGAGAAAAGGGGCACATGTCAGCAAGTCGAACGACTTGTGCAAGGAAACGGGAAATAATGGTAAACTAGCAACCTAGCAATTAAAACATGGTGCATGGCAAGTAAAGTACGGTGGTAACAAGTAAGGTAAAGTATAGTACAAGTGGCAAGGGGTTGTTGTGACATGTAATGTCAAGTAACAAGTACAAGTACAAGGGATCACTCAACGAGTGCCCTATTGCCCGCAGGCTGTGTTCAGGTATCAAGTACAAGGGATCACTCAACGAGTGCCCTATTGCCCGCAGGATGTGATGAGCTCGTCTTCTGGAACACGAGCCAGAAAGTGTATTTGATAAGTATGGCGTAGGGGTGCACCTAGCCGGAACAAGTAACACTAGTATGTAGCGATGCTACGCGATCACGATGAGTATTCAAGCATGCATTGACATGAGCAGATAATTCGCATACCGTTAATTAAATTAAACGTGACAGGCGAAATGCAATGACATGAACATATTCGCGTACCGTTAATTAAATTAAACGTGACAGGCGAAATGCAATAACATGAACATATTCGCGTACCGTTAATTAAATTAAACATGGCAGTTAAAATGCAATAGCAGTTAAGGATGCATGGATGACATGAACAGTTATTTTCGCGTACCGTTAAGGAAAGTAAACGTGACATACAAGCATGATGAAGGTGACGGACCAAGCTTCGTTGTCAAGCTAGGTCAATGGCGTCTAAACGGCTATCCTTTCACCGTCTAGTCTCTTTTACGCTAAAGCAAGGTAAATGGCCTAAGACATGGCCTAAATCAAGAGATGCAAGTTTCACTTGCCTATCACCGGGGAGAACGGTTACGAAAGTTCGTCTCCGCGGATGCTAGCCTACGGGGAATCGCTGTTATGGGGAACAATCATCAAACAACATGAAATTTATTAGGGTTTCATAAAAATACTAATAAACTATGAAAACATAGAGGAATCGATTTCTTACCAAGAGGAGACGGAAGAAACACTCCGGGGAACCCTAGGACCAGATCTGGAAAAGATTGGAGAAGTTTGGAGAAACTAGGGTTTTGGGGGATTTGATGGATTTTGGTGAGATTTTAGGGAAGATGAGAGGTGGAATGAGTGAATGGATGGATTGGATGATGGATTTAGGGCTTAGAATGGAGGATTGAAGCTTGGAGGAAGATGGGGGCTCAATGGGGGAGAAACTAGGGCTTTAGGTCGTGTTGGAGAAGATGGAAACGGTTGGGTTGGGTATTTATAGGTTGAGCTGGCGGCTGCCCAGAAATTAGGGTTTTAACACAGACTAGTCGGTCAAAGAACAACCACTGACCGACTAGTTTGGCAACTAGTCGGTCGGTCGACCAACGCAGACCGACTAAGTGTAAACAGTAACTCCTGAACGAAAATATGATTTAGAGTTAGTCGGTCCATGAACAAATACTGACCGACTAGTTTAGCATCTAGTCGGTCGATGAACGTTCTTAGACCGACTAAGAGTAAACAGTAACTCAACTAAAATTAAGATGATGTGTTAGTCGGTTCAAGAAGCATCGCCGACCGACTAGTTTGCAACCTAGTCGGTCAACCAACCTTCTTAGACCGACTAACGATAAACAGTAGCTTCCTCAGAAAATTAGAAAGCTCACTAGTCGGTCCAAGAAGGATTGCCGACCGACTGGATTGTCATCTAGTCGGTTGGTGGCCCTTCTTACACGGGCTAATGAGCACAGAAAAGTTCTGATACGGAGCGCGAGGCCCCGTGATCGAATCCTAAGACTCTTAGGCTTGATCTAATAGTTAGATATGACCGTTATGAAGCCCGTCACAAACGACGTACTTCGAAATCGACGATCCTAAGGAAGAATCGAGAAAATACGACGAATCGATCGAAAATGAAAGTTACGGAGACGAAAACCACACAAGAGGAGAAAACCCACCAAAACACATATTATATTATAATAAATTCAGATACAAGAAAACCAGTCGTTACATCCTCCCCAACTTAAGAAAAATTCCGTCCTCGGAATTTCCAAAAACTCACGAGTCCGGAAACAAAAGTGGGAAACGCTCTCGCATCTCATCCTCATTCTCCTAAGTAGACTCTCCAGGTGAACCGTGTCGCCACATCACCCTCACAAGATTGACAATCTTGTTCCGAAGCGATTTCTGACGCCTGTCCAGAATCTGCACTGGATACTGGTCATACGTCATATCGGGGCGAACGGTAATCTCCGAAAAATCCACCGCATGAGACGGATCGCTAATGTATCGACGAAGCTGCGACACATGGAAAACATTGTGAACTCCTTCCAAAGATGGCGGCAAAGTCAAGCGATATGCTACCTCGCCAACCCTCTCCAAAACGTCAAATGGTCCAATGTATCGCGGGCTCAACTTCCCACGCTTCCCAAAACGAATCACACCACGATTCGGGGAAATCTTCAAGAACACATGGTCGCCCGGCTGAAACTCCAAAGGACGACGTTTAGCATCCGCCCAATGCTTAAAACGGTCCTGAGCAATTCTCAACCTCTCCCGAATATTCCTGACGATCTCCACGGCCTCCACGATCATCTCAGGTCCCAACAACTCCCGATTACCAACGTCATCCCAACTCAATGGCGATCGACATTTCCTCCCATAAAGAGCGGCGAAAGGCGCCATGCCAATACTCGCCTGGAAGCTGTTGTTGTAGGAAAACTCTACCAGATGTAGATGGTCCTCCCACGAACCCTTGAAATCCAACATGCACGCCCTCAGCATGTCTTCCAAAATCTGAATCGTCCTCTCGGACTGGCCATCCGTCTGCGGATGGTACGCCGTGCTGAAACTCAGACGCGTACCCAAACTCTTCTGCAAACTCTGCCAGAACTGAGATGTGAACCTCGTGTCTCTGTCAGACACGATACTCACGGGGACCCCATGAAGTCGCACAACCTCCTGCACGATTCACGTTACATCACTATCTAAACTAGGAAGAGGAAATAAAACGGAGAGTAAAAGAATTTACCTCCATATATCTCCTCGCTAGCGCCTCAGTGGACTGCCCCACTCGGAACGGAATAAAGTGCGCAGATTTGGTCAATCGATCTACGATCACCCAAATCGCGTCATTCTGCTTCGGACTCCGAGGTAGTCCAGTCACGAAGTCCATAGTGATGTGTTGCCACTTCCACTCCGGAATCGGAAGCGGTTGTAGCAACCCGGCGGAACACTGATGCTCCGCCTTCACTTGCTGGCAAACCAAGCACTTGGCTACACTCCGAGCCACGCTCCTCTTCATACCATGCCACCAATAATTCAGACGAAGATCCTGATACATCTTGGTGCCACCAGGATGCACAGAATACGGCGAACTGTGTGCCTCCACCATCAACTCCTCTCTGATATCCCCAGCAGGCACACATAACCTGGCTCCAAACCTCAGCGAGCCATCCTCATGAATCAAAAAGTCAGTCCGCAGACCGGCTTCCACCATCTCCCGAATCCTCACCAGCTTCGGATCCTCAGCCTGGCCAGCCTTAATCCGATCCACGATCGTCGACTGCACCTGCATGTACATCAACGACGAAGCCTCCCCAGGAAGAACAATCTCCACACCAGACTCGCAAAAATCCTGCTGCAATCTCCACTGCGAGGTCAAAATCATCACCGCTGGCAGCCTACTCAAAGCATCCGGAACCACATTCACCTTGCCAGGGTGAAACTGCAAATCAATATCATAATCCGCCATAAGCTCCAACCATCGACGCTGTCGCATGTTAAGCTCCTTCTGAGTGAAAATATACTTCAAGCTTTTGTGATCGGTGAAAATCTTCACTTTCTCACTCAGCAGGAAGTGCCTCCAAATCTTAAGAGCAAACACCACGGCAGCCAACTCCAAATCATGCGTCGGGTAATTCTTCTCATGAACCTTAAGCTGATGAGACGCATACGCCACAACGTGCCCGTGCTGATGCAACACACAACCGAGACCCTTGCCAGAAGCATCGCAAAAGATCTCAAATCCACCGCTGCGATCAGGCACAACAAGAATAGGGGCACTCGTCAACCTCTTCTTCAGAATACCAAAAGCACCCTCACAATCATCAGACCAAACAAAAGCAACATCCTTCCGCGTCAACCTGGTCATCGGCTCAGCAATACGAGAAAAGTCCTTAATGAATCGCCGATAGTAACCAGCAAGTCCAAGGAAACTCCGAATCTCAGACGCAGACGACGGAACAGGCCACTCCCTGATGGCCCTAATCTTCTCGGGATCCATTGAGATACCATCTCCAGTCACCACATGCCCGAGAAAAGCAACTCGATCCAGCCAAAACTCGCACTTCGAAAACTTAGCATACAAACGATGCTTCCTCAAGATCTCCAACACCGTCCTTAAGTGCGAGGCATGCTCTTCTTCCGACTTCGAATAGATCAGAATGTCGTCAATAAAGATAACGACAAACTTATCCAAAAAGTCGTAGAAAATCAGGTTCATCAGATTCATGAAAACTGCGGGCGCGTTAGTTACGCCAAATGGCATAACCACGAACTCATAGTGTCCATACTTCGTCCTGAACGCTGTCTTCGGAACATCTCCCTTCTTCACCTTCAACTGATGGTAACCACTCCTCAAATCCAATTTAGAAAACACCCTCGAACCTCCAAGCTGATCAAAAATATCATCGATGCGAGGCAACGGGTATTTATTCTTAATGGTTACCGCATTCAACTCCCGATAGTCCACGCACATGCGACGCGAACCATCCTTCTTCTTAACCAGCAACACCGGTGCTCCCCACGGAGACACGCTAGGATTAATATAACCCTTCAGCAAAAGCTCATCCAACTGCTTCCGCAACTCTTCCAACTCTGCAGGTGCCATACGATACGGCGCCTTCGAAATCGGCTGCGCACCTGGAACAAGATCGATAGAAAATTCCAAAGCTCGATCAGGCGGCAAACCAGACATCTCCTCGGGGAAGACGTCGCCAAAATCTCGCACCACAGCTGGCCACTCCAGCTCCATCTGCATAGCCACAGCCTCCACCGGCCTGGCCCGAAATCTGGCAGGACCAAGCGAACTGCTACCACGACTGAACTCAAACACTGGATGTCCGGGAATCTCGAACACCACCTTCTTCCTCCTGCAGTTGATCGTAGCATAGAAGCTCGCAAGCCAATCCATCCCAAGAACTGCATCATAGTTGATGATGTCGTGGACAATGAAATCAGCACAAAGCTCACGTCCACAAACCACCAACGGGCAAGAATTGCACCCACGATGCACCGAGACTACACCGTTCCCTGTGACGATATTCCAACTCTTAGGAAGAGAGGACGTCGACAAGGAATGCTTCTCCACGAAGCTCCGAGAAATAATGCACATCGATGCACCAGAGTCAAAGAGGACTCGTGCAGGAAATGTGCACACCAAAATCACACCTAATCAATCAATTAACAATCAAACCCTAGTCTAGCAAATAAGCAAGTTCAAGCAAACAACATAATCTAGCAATCAAGACCAAATAGGAAAGTAATAGCTAGAATGAGGATTACCTGCGATAACCTCATCCACAGCCTCGCTCTCCGCAGCGGTCATCAGAAAAGCCTGCCTCCTCGGCGGAACAGCTGATTCGGGATATAAATTGTATGTTTTTACCCCCTAACTATCCCCATTTTGTGCTAAAGATTAGGCTTAATTGTGCTCTTTTTGGGTATATTTTCACTTCATATCAATTTTAGGGCTTATTCTCATTTTTGGCATAAAATACGGTTTTTATCGTCTTTATTGGCTTCCTATTATTTTTCCTATGCTCCTGCCATTATTTCGATCATATCTCCATTTTTGGGGAATTATTTGAGCATTGGAACATTTTATATGTATTATTGGAGGTTAATATTGTTTTCTTATAATAGTCATTATATTAATTTTCTAATCAAATGGACTAATTTCTTCTTCCTATATTTTTCAGGTACTCCTGGGAGTCTTAGAGATTTTCCAGAATTTTTTGGGATTTTTCTGAGATTTCTAGGTATTTTTTTGGAATTAAATGGAGGAGAAAAGGGGGAGAAAAGCCATGAAAAAGAAATTCATTGGGGGCGCCACGTGGCGCGATCTGGAGGCGCCACGTGGCGCCATCTGTACCGTCCGCATGGCAGTTGGGCTGCCGTAATTTTTTATAAAAAAAAATATAAAAAAAAAACGTTTTCAGCGGGCCGGCCCAGTGGCCGGCCCGCTTGGCCGCTGCAGCGGTTAGATTTTTTTAAAAAAAAAAATTGTTTTTTTTTTAATGCTGAGCGGGCCGCTGGCCCGCTCGACTTTTTCGAGCGGGCTTCGCCCGCTCTCGCGAGCGGGCGGCCCGCTCGAAAATTTCGAGCGGGCCCCGGTCCGCTCGAAGGCAGCAGGCGCGCGCCTCAATTTTGTGCGGGTCGGGCGTGATTTCCCCGACCCGCAAGCCCGCATTTTGTCCTATTTGGCCCCTGTTGCGAAATTGGAGGGGGACTCGGATTTTTTCAGCTGATCTCGGTTTTTGGGGGTTTTTGCTTGCGTTTTTAGGGTTCTTGGAGCCCTAGCTCCAATTTTCTAGTGCTTGGAGGGGGAAGAGGCCATTAAAGGATGAAGGAAGCTAGGAGGAGGAGCTAAAGTGGAAGGGGATGCTTCATTTGGAGAGATTTGGGTGAAATCATTCCTCTCCCTTTTGTAATTTCATATCTCTCAATTTGTATTGAATATTGGGTTATTTTTGAATGAGAATTCCATCTTTGATTTCATAATGATTGAGTAGTGTAAGATTGCTTGGGATGTGATTTATTGATGTTATGTGTTAATTATTGCCCTAACTCCCTCTTGCCTATTATATTGTTAATGTTGGATGTATAATTAGGGCACAATTTCATTGGCCAATTCCCGAGAGGGCAATTTGAGAAAATGTCATGCTCGTAATTTGATTAGTGTTCGATTATACGTCCATCCCTATTGCTAATTGTGATGTCCTTTAATGTTAAATTCTCCGATTGGGCTTCCTTAGCCGGATGACCAATTGAAGTATATGAGGGTAATTTGTGCTTAATTAACACCAACATTAGTGAATTCACAACCCATGCTCCTCACCTTGCTACCCTAATTTCTCCCTTTGGCTCTCTAACCCTACCAATATAGGTTAGGATTTTTAGTTTCACTTCACGTTTTTCACACTTATCCATCGTAATTTAGGTAGTTGTAAAACGCTATTATTTTCTTTATCGATCAAGATTTTGTGAAAGTAGAACGAATTGTCCCTGTGATCCGACCCGGTACTCACCGGTTATTTTTATATTGCATTGACGCTCCTACGATTGGGAGCGGAAGGCGTGCACTTGCGCGTTTTCTGGAGTCAACCCAATTGGCGCCGTTGCCGGGGACAACGGTTTCTATCATTAGTAATTTTTGATTGATTTCGAAAGCTTTAGTGTGATACTTCTATCTCTTAGTGTGTCTTTTTATTTGTTTATTTTCCACTTTTTGAGTCTTTTTACTTGTTTATTCTCATTTTTTTTTGAGAAATTTTTTTTAAACCATGGCATCTTCTTCGGATTTTTCGGACTTTGATTTGGAGGATATCCCACTTCCGCCATACTTTCATGGCACGGAGTGTGAGAACCCTCACTTACATATTAAAAATTTTGAAGATTGGATGCATTCATGTCTTGGTGGGAATATCGATGATGATTGCATATATTTTAGATTCTTTCCCGATTCTTTACAGGATGATGCTAGACTTTGGTTTGATTCATTGTCTCTGGACTCACATTTTACTTGGTTGTCATTTCAGGCTGAATTTCTCCGAGTGTTTTTGCCTATCTTTTTGGAGCAGGTACATGGGCGGCAGGCCATGGAACATATAGCGAGTTTTGCCCAAGCTGAATGGGAGGCCTACCATCAGGCTTGGCAGAGGTTCACTGATTTGGTGCTTGCGTGCCCACACCAGAGTTTCCACGAGGATCACCTCCTGCAGATATTTTATACTGGGTTATCGCCATCTGGGCGAGATTTGGTGCAGATGAGTTGCGGGGGAGAATTCTTTGATTATTCGACCGAGGATTCCTGGTGTTACCTGAGAGACCTTGCAGAGTGGGAGCAGACTGTGCCATCTGGAGAGCAGTCACTTGGATATGAGGATGATGGCCAGTCCCAGTTTCCACTTCAGGATGCAGAGCTGCAGGTCCAGTGTCAGCTTGAGGAGCCACCTTTGGGCTCTTTTTCTTGCGACCCCATGGGATATAGAGCAGAGCAGGAGGATGGGTTGCATGAGAGCCAGGTAAAGGATATTGACAGATTATATTTTGAGGAGTCGGAGGAGACAGATGATGGAGTGCGTGTCGACCACGACGGTGACACGATGCATTTTCATTTTGAGGTTGATGAAGAAGTGGATGTGCATGATGGCCGAGAGCAGATTGAGGACACCATGGGGCCTGAGCCACATTCCACTTCAGAGTTAGCTTCGCAGGTCGAGGTGGTTGAGTATTTTGGGAGGACGACTGAGCTGAGCTATTTCTGGGATGGCGAGGATGATGCGTGCTTGGATTTGCCCGAGATGTGTCTACCTCCAGTCCTGTCACAGATGTCACTTCCCTCGCCTCAGGATGCGCACTTGCCAGTCATCGAGAAGGTTTGTCAGGAGCAGTTACCAGTTGTGGGGAGTGCTGCAGAGATTGTTGATATTGACGTCGAGGAAGAGGATAGCGACGGAGATTACGAGATGGTATATTCTGAGCCCGAGCTCCCTCTTACTCCAGTTTTCCCTCTGCAGTCACTTCCACCTCCTCCTGAGGCCGTGCATCATTCCGAGCTTAGCATCACATTTCAGGGAAGTTCCCACCTTTCTTTTCCCTCCACCCCCGAATCAAATTATTTAATTCCATATCATAATGATTCGGATTGTCGTCACTTGATCGTAAATTCTTTTATTCATTTCGACGACCCATTTTGGCAAGCTTTTCACTTGGATGGGCACTCTCGCCCAATTATTTTTGACACGACCTATCTCCCCCATTTTGCAGGATTCCATCACAAGGAGATGCTTGGGGTTGTGCCGCTTGCCATTGATGCCCGCACTGGAGGTAGGGCATTGGACGTGGCGACGCTCGCGGAGGAGCGAAAGGATATGATCGAGCAGTTGCCACCACCGTTATACATTCGAGATCCGCCATTTGCCACGGTGTGTTCTTTCCATGTAGTGTAAATAAATAAAATTAAAAGTTAGTTTGCTTTTGCATTTTGCTTTCGTATGCTTTTCTTTTTCTTTTCTAGGATCTTTTGTGAGATCTAGTACTCTCCCAACATTGAGGACAATGCTTATTTTAAGTTGGGGGGAGAGTGTTAGAATCTTTAGGTTTGTTAGGATTTTGAGCCTAAAATTTTTTTTTTTGAGATTCCTCCATGTTTCACCTCATTCCATGAATTCATTGCATATCATATTTTGGCTTCCTCGTTCCTACGCCATTAGCTTTGTTTAGTCCCTACTCGCTTAATGCCATGCGATTTTTTCGGATTATCATTTTGGTATCGATTTCTCGATGTTTGATTGGCACGTTTTCATTTTTTTCCAATTTGGAGTCGAATGTTAATATACCATGTATGAAACTATTTAGATGTTGTGATACTCTCTTTGAGATAGTTTGGGAAAAGTTTGGTGTAAGCGATTTCATGTTTGGGATGAATGGTGTAGTTTTTAATTGGATTGGGAGTGGCCAAATTGTGTTTGCTCTGTTTTCCTCTTAGGAGTGGGTGGATGAGTTGCTAATTTGTGTTGGAATGAAAAAGAGAGTTAGTATAAGTGAATGTTTCTTTCAAATAGAATCGAGTAGCCGGTGCCCCACGAAACATTGGGGAGGACGCCAAAGATGAGATTTAGAAGATCATTCCATCCCTTTGCCTATATAGCGTTATCGCGTGTAGGTATTGGTGGTCGTGTTTGCATTTATAGCGTTATCGCGTGAATGCAAAACATAAACATGAAAAATCCAAAAACAAAAAAAAAGACAGAAAAAGAAAAGAAAAAAAAATGAATGAATAAGCTTCATGAATGATGCAATCTCATCTCCCACAACTTAGATGAAATTTCTTTTGTTTTGGCCACTTTCATGAAAATTGGAAATTTTGACATTGTGATATTTCCCGATACGTGTGATACAGGGCTTATTTCTTCACTTTTCTTTGAATTGAATTGAGGGGAGTACCATTTGTTGTTTACTTTCATATATTTGGTATATTGGCTTTGAAATCAATTGGAAATATCATTTTGGGGTGTGCCATGACGGTATCTTGAGTTTGGTGCATGTTTTTCAATTTAATCCGAATTTTTCGCATATTTTGCTAGGGACTAGCAAAAAGCTAGTTGGGGGGTGTGATTCGGGATATAAATTGTATGTTTTTACCCCCTAACTATCCCCATTTTGTGCTAAAGATTAGGCTTAATTGTGCTCTTTTTGGGTATATTTTCACTTCATATCAATTTTAGGGCTTATTCTCATTTTTGGCATAAAATACGGTTTTTATCGTCTTTATTGGCTTCCTATTATTTTTCCTATGCTCCTGCCATTATTTCGATCATATCTCCATTTTTGGGGAATTATTTGAGCATTGGAACATTTTATATGTATTATTGGAGGTTAATATTGTTTTCTTATAATAGTCATTATATTAATTTTCTAATCAAATGGACTAATTTCTTCTTCCTATATTTTTCAGGTACTCCTGGGAGTCTTAGAGATTTTCCAGAATTTTTTGGGATTTTTCTGAGATTTCTAGGTATTTTTTTGGAATTAAATGGAGGAGAAAAGGGGGAGAAAAGCCATGAAAAAGAAATTCATTGGGGGCGCCACGTGGCGCGATCTGGAGGCGCCACGTGGCGCCATCTGTACCGTCCGCATGGCAGTTGGGCTGCCGTAATTTTTTATAAAAAAAATATAAAAAAAAAACGTTTTCAGCGGGCCGGCCCAGTGGCCGGCCCGCTTGGCCGCTGCAGCGGTTAGATTTTTTTTAAAAAAAAAAATTGTTTTTTTTAATGCTGAGCGGGCCGCTGGCCCGCTCGACTTTTTCGAGCGGGCTTCGCCCGCTCGAAAATTTCGAGCGGGCCCCGGTCCGCTCGAAGGCAGCAGGCGCGCGCCTCAATTTTGTGCGGGTCGGGCGTGATTTCCCCGACCCGCAAGCCCGCATTTTGTCCTATTTGGCCCCTGTTGCGAAATTGGAGGGGGACTCGGATTTTTTCAGCTGATCTCGGTTTTTGGGGGTTTTTGCTTGCGTTTTTAGGGTTCTTGGAGCCCTAGCTCCAATTTTCTAGTGCTTGGAGGGGGAAGAGGCCATTAAAGGATGAAGGAAGCTAGGAGGAGGAGCTAAAGTGGAAGGGGATGCTTCATTTGGAGAGATTTGGGTGAAATCATTCCTCTCCCTTTTGTAATTTCATATCTCTCAATTTGTATTGAATATTGGGTTATTTTTGAATGAGAATTCCATCTTTGATTTCATAATGATTGAGTAGTGTAAGATTGCTTGGGATGTGATTTATTGATGTTATGTGTTAATTATTGCCCTAACTCCCTCTTGCCTATTATATTGTTAATGTTGGATGTATAATTAGGGCACAATTTCATTGGCCAAGTCCCGAGAGGGCAATTTGAGAAAATGTCATGCTCGTAATTTGATTAGTGTTCGATTATACGTCCATCCCTATTGCTAATTGTGATGTCCTTTAATGTTAAATTCTCCCATTGGGCTTCCTTAGCCGGATGACCAATTGAAGTATATGAGGGTAATTTGTGCTTAATTAACACCAACATTAGTGAATTCACAACCCATGCTCCTCACCTTGCTACCCTAATTTCTCCCTTTGGCTCTCTAACCCTACCAATATAGGTTAGGATTTTTAGTTTCACTTCACGTTTTTCACACTTATCCATCGTAATTTAGGTAGTTGTAAAACGCTATTATTTTCTTTATCGATCAAGATTTTGTGAAAGTAGAACGAATTGTCCCTGTGATCCGACCCGGTACTCACCGGTTATTTTTATATTGCATTGACGCTCCTACGATTGGGAGCGGAAGGCGTGCACTTGCGCGTTTTCTGGAGTCAACCAACAGCCTGCCGAAAAGCCTGCCCCTGCGGAACAAGAGCCGCTCCACGCCCAGCAGGAACAGACGCTCGCTGCTGCAACGGCTGAGCTGCAACAGGAGCCCTCCGCAGCGGACCCGCATGCCGACAATCCTTCGCGATATGAGAAGCATCACCGCAAACCAGGCACTGGCCCAAAAACTTCCGACACTGATCCTTGATGTGGCCAGGCTTGCCGCAGAAATGGCAAGTCTTCAGAATAGGCCCTCCTGGCCTCTTAAACTGAGCGGACTGATTAGGCCTGAATCCAGGTCTAACCACAGCTCTCGCCTGTTCCACAGGCCTCTTCCCAGCACCAATAACAGACCCCCTCCTTTGGTTCACGAGCAGCTCCTGCCTCTTGGCAGCGACCAGAACCTTCTGATAAGATTCCCGGTCAGAAGAGGTCACAAAGCTCTGGAGCTCTGAAGCAAGCCCCTGCAGGAACCTCTGAGCTCTCTCCTCAGCGTCCTGCACCATCTTTGGTGCAAACCGACTCAGCCTCATGAACTCTTGGTGATACATGTCCACCGACGAGTTCCCCTGCTTCAAATCGATAAAACGCTGCAGCATCTCCTCCTTGGCAGCCTTCGGAAAGAACTCACCCTCAAATCTGGCTTTGAAGGTATCCCAAGCTATCGGCTCCACCAACAACTTCTCTTCAGCATCCCACCAATTCCTGGCGTTATCCTTCAGCTGCCTCTTCGCCAAATCAACCCATCCAGCCGGGGTGATCTTGGCCATCTTCAGATTGTCCTCGACGTTCCGAATCCACTCATCGGCCGCCAGAGGACCCTCAGAACCATCAAAATATGCGGGACCCAGCTCCCGAAATTGCTTCGCTCCTGGCTCAGAGCGAGGGGCATCCGGAAGAGCCCGGGCAGCTCGAGCAGGTGGAGCATTCTGGACTTACAAAAGCACGCCCTGCTGCACTTGCATCATCTGGATCATCATCCGCATCATCTCACCGCTGGTGGGTTCCCGCTCAGGCTCCTCATCATGAGGGAGCGCACCACTGCCCCCACCACGGGTGAAACGCCTTCCTGCCATCTAATGACACGGAAAACAAATCAGATTAGACTCATAGCTTATGACTCGGACGTCGAACTTAATTTATTGGACATTCAAATATTATTATTGCTATTCCAAAAATCGCAGTTACAGAAGGACCTGCATGGGCCACCACTAAAACCTGTCACGACCCGCTTCCCTAAAATAGAGGCGAGTACGTGAAAAGGTCCGCACGAGAGTGGAGCTGTGAAGCCCCAAACCCGATAAGCGTCCACAATACAAAAACAGGTCCCTGTAACCACAACAGAATAGCAATAATAACACAAGGAGAGACTGAAATAAAATTCACATCTCACAAATATTGTCCAACATCACAAATAAGTTCAACATCCAGAAAAGCCACCAGGCTAAAAGAAAAGAGTCTAAAGGCCCAGAACAAGGCCAACAAAAGAAACGACATAACAAAATATAGTATAGGTGCCACGCACCGATAACAAAACAACTGCCTAAACAAAAGTAAAGCACAACGAAGACACTAGGACTGGTCCCCAGTGTCCACGTACTCCCCGTCAAACACAAGCACGGGCTCGACGTCTGCAAACACCTCGTCCCCAACAAGTAACTCAGGCTCGGGCTCTAACATGTGTCACCCAAAAGAGAAAAGGGGCACATGTCAGCAAGTCGAACGACTTGTGCAAGGAAACGGGAAATAATGGTAAACTAGCAACCTAGCAATTAAAACATGGTGCATGGCAAGTAAAGTACGGTGGTAACAAGTAAGGTAAAGTATAGTACAAGTGGCAAGGGGTTGTTGTGACATGTAATGTCAAGTAACAAGTACAAGTACAAGGGATCACTCAACGAGTGCCCTATTGCCCGCAGGCTGTGTTCAGGTATCAAGTACAAGGGATCACTCAACGAGTGCCCTATTGCCCGCAGGATGTGATGAGCTCGTCTTCTGGAACACGAGCCAGAAAGTGTATTTGATAAGTATGGCGTAGGGGTGCACCTAGCCGGAACAAGTAACACTAGTATGTAGCGATGCTACGCGATCACGATGAGTATTCAAGCATGCATTGACATGAGCAGATAATTCGCATACCGTTAATTAAATTAAACGTGACAGGCGAAATGCAATGACATGAACATATTCGCGTACCGTTAATTAAATTAAACGTGACAGGCGAAATGCAATAACATGAACATATTCGCGTACCGTTAATTAAATTAAACATGGCAGTTAAAATGCAATAGCAGTTAAGGATGCATGGATGACATGAACAGTTATTTTCGCGTACCGTTAAGGAAAGTAAACGTGACATACAAGCATGATGAAGGTGACGGACCAAGCTTCGTTGTCAAGCTAGGTCAATGGCGTCTAAACGGCTATCCTTTCACCGTCTAGTCTCTTTTACGCTAAAGCAAGGTAAATGGCCTAAGACATGGCCTAAATCAAGAGATGCAAGTTTCACTTGCCTATCACCGGGGAGAACGGTTACGAAAGTTCGTCTCCGCGGATGCTAGCCTACGGGGAATCGCTGTTATGGGGAACAATCATCAAACAACATGAAATTTATTAGGGTTTCATAAAAATACTAATAAACTATGAAAACATAGAGGAATCGATTTCTTACCAAGAGGAGACGGAAGAAACACTTCGGGGAACCCTAGGACCAGATCTGGAAAAGATTGGAGAAGTTTGGAGAAACTAGGGTTTTGGGGGATTTGATGGATTTTGGTGAGATTTTAGGGAAGATGAGAGGTGGAATGAGTGAATGGATGGATTGGATGATGGATTTAGGGCTTAGAATGGAGGATTGAAGCTTGGAGGAAGATGGGGGCTCAATGGGGGAGAAACTAGGGCTTTAGGTCGTGTTGGAGAAGATGGAAACGGTTGGGTTGGGTATTTATAGGTTGAGCTGGCGGCTGCCCAGAAATTAGGGTTTTAACACAGACTAGTCGGTCAAAGAACAACCACTGACCGACTAGTTTGGCAACTAGTCGGTCGGTCGACCAACGCAGACCGACTAAGTGTAAACAGTAACTCCTGAACGAAAATATGATTTAGAGTTAGTCGGTCCATGAACAAATACTGACCGAATAGTTTAGCATCTAGTCGGTCGATGAACGTTCTTAGACCGACTAAGAGTAAACAGTAACTCAACTAAAATTAAGATGATGTGTTAGTCGGTTCAAGAAGCATCGCCGACCGACTAGTTTGCAACCTAGTCGGTCAACCAACCTTCTTAGACCGACTAACGATAAACAGTAGCTTCCTCAGAAAATTAGAAAGCTCACTAGTCGGTCCAAGAAGGATTGCCGACCGACTGGATCGTCATCTAGTCGGTTGGTGGCCCTTCTTACACCGGCTAATGAGCACAGAAAAGTTCCGATACGGAGCGCGAGGCCCCGTGATCGAATCCTAAGACTCCTAGGCTTGATCTAATAGTTAGATATGACCGTTATGAAGCCCGTCACAAACGACGTACTTCGAAATCGACGATCCTAAGGAAGAATCGAGAAAATACGACGAATCGATCGAAAATGAAAGTTACGGAGACAAAAACCACACAAGAGGAGAAAACCCACCAAAACACATATTATATTATAATAAATTCAGATACAAGAAAACCAGTCGTTACATCCTCCCCAACTTAAGAAAAATTCCGTCCTCGGAATTTCCAAAAACTCACGAGTCCGGAAACAAAAGTGGGAAACGCTCTCGCATCTCATCCTCATTCTCCCAAGTAGACTCTCCAGGTGAACCGTGTCGCCACATCACCCTCACAAGATTGACAATCTTGTTCCGAAGCGATTTCTGACGCCTGTCCAGAATCTGCACTGGATACTGGTCATACGTCATATCGGGGCGAACGGTAATCTCCGAAAAATCCACCGCATGAGACGGATCGCTAATGTATCGACGAAGCTGCGACACATGGAAAACATTGTGAACTCCTTCCAAAGATGGCGGCAAAGTCAAGCGATATGCTACCTCGCCAACCCTCTCCAAAACGTCAAATGGTCCAATGTATCGCGGGCTCAACTTCCCACGCTTCCCAAAACGAATCACACCACGATTCGGGGAAATCTTCAAGAACACATGGTCGCCCGGCTGAAACTCCAAAGGACGACGTTTAGCATCCGCCCAATGCTTAAAACGGTCCTGAGCAATTCTCAACCTCTCCCGAATATTCCTGACGATCTCCACGGCCTCCACGATCATCTCAGGTCCCAACAACTCCCGATCACCAACGTCATCCCAACTCAATGGCGATCGACATTTCCTCCCATAAAGAGCGGCGAAAGGCGCCATGCCAATACTCGCCTGGAAGCTGTTGTTGTAGGAAAACTCTACCAGATGTAGATGGTCCTCCCACGAACCCTTGAAATCCAACATGCACGCCCTCAGCATGTCTTCCAAAATCTGAATCGTCCTCTCGGACTGGCCATCCGTCTGCGGATGGTACGCCGTGCTGAAACTCAGACGCGTACCCAAACTCTTCTGCAAACTCTGCCAGAACTGAGATGTGAACCTCGTGTCTCTGTCAGACACGATACTCACGGGGACCCCATGAAGTCGCACAACCTCCTGCACGATTCACGTTACATCACTATCTAAACTAGGAAGAGGAAATAAAACGGAGAGTAAAAGAATTTACCTCCATATATCTCCTCGCTAGCGCCTCAGTGGACTGCCCCACTCGGAACGGAATAAAGTGCGCAGATTTGGTCAATCGATCTACGATCACCCAAATCGCGTCATTCTGCTTCGGACTCCGGTGGATGCAGGAGCGGGTGGATGCAGATTTGGTCAATCGATCTACGATCACCCAAATCGGGTGGATGCAGGAGCGGTTCGGCAAGCGGGGACCCAGCAGCACGGTCGGTGGCGCTTCGGCCAGATCGGCTCAGCCACGATCGGAGGAGCGGTCTGGATGCTCGAACTCGGACGGTGGTGCTTTGGACAGATCGGCTCATCCACGGTCGGAGGAGCGTTCTGGATGCACGAACTCGGACGGTGGGCGCTTTGGCCAGATCGGCTCAGCCACGGTCGGAGGAGCGGTCTGGATGCTCGAACTCGGACGGTGGTGCTTCGGCCAGATCGGCTCAGCCACGGTCGGAGGAGCGGTCTGGATGCTCGAACTCGGACGGTGGTGCTTTGGCCAGATTGGCTCAGCCACGGTCGGAGGAGCGTTCTGGATGCTCGAACTCGGACGGTGGTGCTTCGGCCAGATCGGCTCAGCCACGGCCGGAGAAGCTGCTAAAGATCTTGGCTGAAGACGATTCCGCCCGCTCGGCCACGGAGCTGCTGTCAGGGTTGGCGGTTCACAAGTTCGAACGGAGGTGGTCGAAGATGCATGGAGACAGATGCAGGATCTTCCCCTTGGCATGCTTCAGATCTGAATGTCGGAGCTAAGGTCGATAGTGGAGGCCCCGAGCTCGGAAGGAGGAGATCTGAGCTCGAAAGCTCTACCGGAGGAAGATCCAAGCTCGAGGAAGGTGGAGGAAAAGTAGAGCTTGATTCTAAGAAGGATCCCAGCCTGTGGACATGGCGGGCTTGAGATGATGCGCGAATCTGAGCATGATTCTGAGGAAAACCCAAGCTTGAGGATGTGCCCAGATTGGGGACATGTCTAGCTTTACTGCAGACATGCCGAGCCGTGAGGAGATGGCCAAATCCGAGCTCGATGGCCGAGTGTGAGGAGATATATCGCTCGCGTCGACCTCTACGAACGGCTGACCCGTCGAATTACAGATGACACCGAGCAGGTCCTCGCAAAGGCTCTCGCCCTTGTCGTCAAGTGTCGCGTTACCAAGAGGGTCTTCACCATCAGGGAGATGCCATGTCTCCTTGACAACTCTGTCGGCATCAGACGGTCCGCTTCGCATCTTCTGAAGGCTTCAACTTCCCCGCGTCTCCAGCAAAGGATCCCAGGTTGAATTCAGTCGAGCAGGAGGAGGAAGAATCCTGAGGGAGACGAGGGTGGCACAGTGGCCGCGGAGGGTGGCACAATGGCCGCGGTGGAGGAAGGTTCCTGAGGGAGTCGAGGGCGGATCGTTTCGGTAGGCCACTCTGGGAGATGCTGGAATACTCGGACCCGCTTGGTCGAGGCACGGTGGCTTCGATCGACCCAAGGCGATCCCCGCAGATGCTGGAAGTCTCGGACCCGCCTGATCGAGGCACGGTGGCTTCGATCACCCCAATGCGATCTTCGCAGATGCTGGAAGACTCCGACCCACTTGATCGAGGTGCGGTGGCTTTGATCGACCCGAGGCGACCTCCGGGGACGCTGGATGGCTCGGATCGTACCTGGGGCAGAACCAGGAGATGTACGAATGCTCCGCCCACTGTTGACTGAGGATGAGGACGCCAAATGGTCGAGTTCGAAAGTGCCAATGTTGGGGGGAATCGACGATGCCCGGACATCGATCGAATGCTCAGGCTCCTCCCTTCGGAAGATCGGCTTCGACCTCGGAAGCTCGGCCTGGGAAGATCAGCTTCTGAGGGGGGCGGGCCGAGCTGCCATCAACGAGGAGAGGGTCGAAGGAGACGATTCTGACCTTGAGGGGGCCGGACCGTGCCGCCATCGACGAGGAGAGGGTCGAAGAAGACGATTTCGACCTTGAGGGGGGCGGACCGTCGCCGCTAGGGCCGAAGCTCTATTTGATCGGAGACCGTCACGAACCGTCGGTCGAACACAGCGAACCCCGTCACCAACTCCGAGAATCCCCTCGAGAATTGGGTCGAACACAAGTTGGATGAGCCGCATGAGAAGCAGGCCTACAATCGAACCTTGTGAATATGAGATCTCCAAGATCGGATCTCGCATCGGTGACGGGCCGGGTCATATTTGGACTCCATCAAGAAGATCTCCACTACGTTCCTTCCCATCTTCAATGGCTGCATGTCTCCAAAAACTGGGTCAGCCTTTCCTTAATTGGATGACCATCAATAATTAGATTAATCTTAATCAATGGCGAAGGATAAATCAAAGGAGGAAAAGTGGGGGGCTGTCCCTCAATTCAGTAAGTCAAACGGCACTAAGTGCGCAACCGACGAAAGAAATTTATGGCAGTGACTATACTGCTAGCCACGTCGTCGTTGAGGATGAGACGTGGGTTGGCGTGGTCGAGCAGGCCGAGGATGGCCTACGACCAGCAGAGGGCGGATCGGCTGATGGGCGCCTCGTAAACGGAGGTGGTTAGAGTGGGACACGCCGCTGTCGAAAGCGGTGGTTCGCCAACCCGGCCACCGCAAGAACAAGATGGGGTGACACCACCGACTCTGTCGTTGGGGGTGAATTGTTGTTACTCCACATCTTGAACGATTTTGCGCACCTACTCCGTGTCATCAGTGCCCATCGCTCCAGGACACGTCGTCATAAGATTACAACGGTACCCTGATAAATAAAAGGCCAACTGATTGGTGTGCTGATCCTCACATTCACTAGTGGCAAGGTGCCAGACCGGTGTTCTTTCTGTGGGGATCTCCCACCCGTGTGCATCGAAAATCTCTTCAACATTTCTGAAGGGTGCTTCATCCTTGTATATGGACGTGTTGCCGTTGCTGAGCCGTCCCTCGCGGCCGATTAGATAGTTGAAGATGACTCCCTTCTCGTCATCAGGAACCTTGACAGACTTCGTTGCACATCAGTATAGGGTGCAATGCTGGCTCAGCTTGTTGGATAAAGAATATGGGCATATAATTGGTTGCGTGTTGAAACTGTAGAGGTGATTGAGAGTCTTTTGCTTCAGAGATGGCCGACCTCTCTTGTTACGTGTGCCGCCTCCCCGAGGATCAGACTTTCAGACCATTGATTAATGGAACAGAGTCACCATTGGTGTGGTTGACGTCGTAGGTGTCGACTCGTTCCCACAGACGGCGCCAGATGTTTCAGAGTGTTTTCTCACTACAGAATCGTTGACCGTGGACTGCCCGGTCAACGTGGTCAAGGGGCCGATTAGGGTCCCTTGGGTGCGTCGAGCGCGTGTAGACGCGACGCGAATCGGAGATGTAGTCGACGCAGAGCACGTCAGCTGGGCCGGGTCTGGATCCTCGGCCTCTGGGGGGCTGAGGGGAAGCCTCGGCCCGGTGCGAGGTGCTCGGCCTCGGACGGTCGGGCGACGAGGGGAAGCCTCGGCACCTTGGCTTGACGCGCGACCGACGCGGAGCTGAGGGGAAGCCTCGGCTCGGATGGGTGCACTCGGCCTCGGTCGGTCGGACGACGAGGGGTAGCCTCGGTCGTCTCGCTTGATGCGCGGCCGACGTGGAGCTGAGGGGAAGCCTCGGCTCGGATGGATGCGCTCGGCCTCGGTCTCTCCGGGCGTCGAGGGGTGGCCTCGATGTCTTGGCTGATGCTTGATGGCGTTCGCCTGGTGTCGAAGGGAAGCTTCGGCACTTGGATCTAACGTCTTCCCGGGTGTTCGGGCGATGGCACGTTCGCTTGAGCGGGAAGGCGCCGCTCCGATCTCCGGCGGGCCGAGGGGTAGCCTCGGCGGGATGACAACTTCCGTGATCGGTAGAAGGCGGGGTCGCTCGGTGAGGGGACGCGCGGATCTTCGCGTCGGCTAGCCGAGGGGTGGCCTCGGCAGAGCGACTATCTTCTGGTGGTGGAGACGAACGGGCTCGGGGACGAGGGTGCTCGGCTTCGGCTGTGATGACGCTGAGGGGTAGCCTCGGCGCCGCGGGATCTCCTGGACCTGAATGGACGAAAGAGCTCGTCAGGGAGGTCGGACCTTGGTTCCGACCGAATCCCCTCCGATGCCAAAGTCAGATCTAGTCTGAGGGATGCTCGGTGGGATCGGGCTCGGTTCGCGGAGAGACCGAGCCCCCATCCTCAAGCCGAGCTATGGAGGAGAAATATGTAAGGCGGAAGAAGGTGTAAGATGGAGTTTGTGATACCTCCGTTGTAGATCGTCCAGCCCCCCTTTCGGATGATGCCCACCCTCCCCTCATATAGGTGACTCCTCCTAATAATGTGCCATGATGTGATATCATGGCCATCATTCATGGGGACGTGCAAATGTGGGAAGTTTTGACCCCCACTAATTGCGCCCATCTTGATGAGGAGATGAATGTCCTAAAGGTGGCCATGATGGCTGGAGTGATGGACTCGGGCGGTTGCCATATTTGGCGGGCCTTGATGGCTGGAGAGTGATGGCCATTTAAGTCGGGCCATTAAGCCAAGCCATTAAGCCGAGCCATGATGGCTATAGAGTGAAGGCCATTTAAGTCGGGCCATTAAGCCGAGCCATTAAGCCGAGCCATGATGGCTAGAGAGTGATGGCCTTGGACGGTTGCCATATTTGGCGGATGCTTCCTTGATTTGGGCCTCGATTTCCTCCTCTGAGGAAGTGGGCCTTCGTCATGGGTGGAGAATCGCGGCCCGCTCGTGAGATCCTTGGGCCAAGGCCCCAAGGTTGTAGTAATCCGGTTGACCAGTCATAGTTGACTTTGCTCTTCCGGGCCCGGTCAGAATAGTCCTGTCAACAGTATGCATATGAATTGTGGTATGTATGACTATATAGATCAAGGATTATTTTATTTTATTTTGGGTAAATAAAAGACTAAATGGTCAATGTTAATATGCAAATGTTTCTTAACATTACCCTTTGATCTTTTACTATATAAATAATGTCTAATTTGATACGTGCTTGTGGAAAAGAGAAAAATGGTTTTCTGGCACTAATATCACCAGTTACTGTCTATGTTGAAAAATTTGGATGCTCGTACCGCCATGTGAAATCATAACTGGGATGAAGGTGCTTGTTAACAGACTTGTGTTGCCGCTGTTGCGTGCCATATAAACTGGTTACGAATATGCTTGTTAACCGACTTCAACCTTTCCTTAATGATTAGATTGGACCCTTATATGCTAGCTTCATTACTGGGAGGCATGCGTCGGATAATATTTTGGTTACTCAGGAGCTGATTCATACCATTAGGAAATCGAAATGCAGGAATGGATTCTTTGCTCTGAAGATTGATCTGGAGAAAGCATATATGACAAGGTTAGAATGGACTTCTTGGAAGAGACTCTGGTTCTTTTTGGGTTCCCAAGTTCCTGGATCAAGCTCATTATGTTTTGTGTTTCTTCTTCTCGGATTTTAATTTTATGGAATGAGAAGATTTTGGAGTGGTTTGTAAGCTCATTGTGCAAAAATTCTTTCGACCTGGTGAAACAAGAAGAATAAAAACAATGTCATTATATGGAGGCCTTTTGTGATCTATGTGCAAAGGGAATTCATTTGCGAACCCACCGTTTTACTCACGTGCACATACCACTTATTAATTAGAAGTGTACCATTCAAACTTTCTCAAACATAGCCACACACACATAACCATCGTTTTGCTCTGCCGTTCCCCGACGACGACAACGAGGACACACACACTTTCCCCGGCCTCCTTCAACGGACCCAGCCCCCTCTTTGCCCGCCCCCTCCGCCGCCCCCTCCTCATCCCCTGCCCCGTCCTCCGCCCTCCCCATCCCCATCCCCATCCCCCCCATCCCCACCCCCCTCCGACCCCCTCCACATCACCCGCACCCTCCTCTCAGTCTCATCCTTCGCTGCGTCCCTCTCCATTTCCTCCTCCGACGATCTCATGATCCCATATTCGCGTCGTGGATCACGATGTGACGGCGAACCATCACCGTCATCTTCGCCGACCGCACATGGCGACGGACAAGGGGGCGGGGAATGGGCGGGGGAGGTCGGAGGAGGGGACGGTGGGGATGGGGGGTGGTGGATGGGGATGGGTGGAGGAGGGGACGGGGAAACCCCCGACGAAACCCCGACGGAGCCCGTAGGGCATTTTCGGAAATTTGGCCATGGGAATGCACAGTGAGTAATTTCAGTGGCAAACTTGTATATAAGTAGTACGTGCATGGCATTAATGACAAACTTATAAATAAGTGGTATGTGCGCGTGAAAAACGATGGGTGAGCAAATCTACTCCCATGTGCAAAACTGAAAAATCTAACCAATACGGCAATACCCCATGCATTAATTTTAGACAAGATCAGGCCATCTTACGAAATTAATCATAAATTAATCAGTTTTTCTCTTAATTATGGTTCTCTTTTAATCATATGCATTTCGTGAATTATAATCATTCCGAGGCCTATTCTCATTTACCTGGCTTGTAAATTAATCTCGAAAGGCATTCTGACATAAGCTACTTCCTTGTATTTAGTTCAAGGTGGCAAAATGGCCCGGTGACCCGCCGGCCCGGGCCCGGCCCCAGGGCCGGGCTGGGCTGAGGTGCCCGGCCCGGGATTTTGTTAAAAAAAGCCCCGATAGGCTTAAAAAGAGGAGGCAGCCGGCCCGGCCCGGCCGGGCTGGGCCGGCCCGGATTTTGTTTGGGCTCGGCCGGGCCAGCCCGGTCGGGCTGTTTTCACACCCTGATATTTAGTATCATCGTATCCTGAGGTTAATTTATATGTCAAACATGGAAACAACCAAACTCGAATATTCAAGAGAAATCCCACGCACAAGAAACGTTTGTAAAACAACTACTACTAATTCCCATTAAAGACACAACGGAATCGAGCCCCATAACAAAAAAAGAACCAAAATAGACTCGAGACCTGCTCCTACGTACAAGTACGATCATTGTCCACGACTATACTGAAGCCCACCAGCTGCCCCCCTCCGTCCAGAGGGCAGCCGGCGACGATCTTGCTCTGCCGTCGCCGACCCATCGCTGGTCGTCAACTGAGAGCTCATCTCCTCGGCCAAACACTTCCAAGCCTTGCAGGTCTTTGTGAAGCTCACGTATCCAACTGGACTAAGCTGATTCATCACGATACATAGCACTTCCCTCGGGATCTCGTGAGGAGTTGATGCTGCCTTCTCTTCGGCGTTGGCATTGGCGTTGTCTGGCTCGGACTTGTCCATGGCAGCAAGGAGCACAGCAGTTGAGAGAGAGAGAGAGAGACGACGAGAGGTTTTGATGAGAAAATTGTTGCAACGAGGCTCTCATGCGCTTCCCCTATTTATAGATACAAACTCCGTCTTCTGTTACAAAAATCTCCTAACATGAGTCGGATTAGGTTAAAATCCGAGGGAGTTGTGGTAGGAAACTTGACCCGAATGTATTTAAAACTGTAGTCCGAGTAGAATTAGGAGACATGCACGATTTAGGCCCCAAAACAGTTTGGCGCCTATTATTAGTTGGGGAAGTTGTCATCAGTTTATGTTTAATCTTGGCATTGATTCCGCACTCGGTGATTTCGTCCAATTTACAGAATTATGGATCTTAATATGTGTTAGGATTTGACTCAGAATTTATTTTGAATTTTAATTTAGTTAGGTTTTCTTTTCATGCCTTTTTTTGGGTGAGTCACATATAATTTAGGATTCTAATTTGAACTATTGGAGGCATCCCACGTATAGCTCTGATCTGTCCTCGACAGCTTGGACGTAACCTCAACATAAGGAGGTCTCTTGGAGATAGATTGGACCTGATCATGGTTTGTTCAGTCCAAAATCAACTCGTGAGTGCCCGGTATCATGGTTTGTTCGGTCCAAAATCAACTTGTTAGTGTCCGGTCAATGGCCAATAGCTCGGATTGAGCCTATATATTCAACTCGGGGATAGCTCGTCCGACCCCGGTCAACCTCCAAAGCCACTTACTGTAAACCACATTGTACTCTTGTACTCTTATACTTGATGCGCTGACAAAAACGCCCGTCAACACGCCTGATCTCGCTGATCCACATAGCAAACTCTTACAATCATACAAAAAACGGAATTCATTTGCATACCCACTATTTTACTCTATTAAATTTTAACTCCGCAAACATATAAATTAAATAATTGGAGTTGCTATTAGCACATGCCAGTTTGCTGAGTTCACAGACCACTTTTTTACAAGTTTGCCATTAAAAATCTTTTACTAAGTTCACAGATCACTTATTTACAAGTTTGCCTTACTCATCCCTCATCCCCTTCGTGTCTCCGTCTCCCTTCTCAACCGCCGCCGCTGATGACCCCCTCGTCGCCCACGCCTCCCTTCGACGACAGAACAAAGACGGAACCACTGATAGGGTACACGGCGTCCACACCGTGGCCACTGCCACCGGTGTTTATCCTCTCTCCTTTGAGTCCTTTCCTATCTGAAATCCATAATTTTCAATCATTTCCATTCAAATTCCATCAACCCCTTGCCTCTCCCTTCACTTCAACCCTCACAAATTTTTCGCAATATTTCTGTGTTAGAGCCCAAGCGGCTGAGTTAGAAGATGAAGGGAGGGAGCCGGAACTGTCGCCAGAGCTGTCGAAGTTAAAGCAGGAACGGACGAAGAAGAAGACGAAGCGAGGGAGATTAACTTTCCTATTTGAATCGGAGCCGTTCGATGGAAGCTTGAACAAATCGAACCGTCCGAAGGTGCCATGATCTGGGTCGTCCAATGATTCAATCAAACCGTTATCTTTTAAATGGTGGGGCCCGCGTATAGCCGTTGGGTTTGAATAAAAGAGAGCTGATGTGCGCCGTTGCAAGGTGTTCGACGAAATGCCCTAGGAGGAGCTGCTGCAGGGCCGCCGTCCAGGCTGTCACCGCCCTTTGCCCCGCCGCGCTATTTGCCGATCGTTAGGACAGTTATAACTGAATCAGTTGGAGGTTGTTGTAGTGAGTTAGCTGAGGGTATAAAAGTGCAAAATTGTATTGAGAGGATTATCGTTGAAATGAGAATACTCCAATTTTTCCTTTTTTGATTCTTTGATCTGTAATTTCTTTTCTTCTATCAATAAAATTCTCTTGAATTTCGCCATTGTTTGCAAAATCTTGAGCTTGTTCTCCTTAATCTCGAACATGCCTACATCATTTGGTATCAGAGCGAGCTACGCAGCCATGGGAAAGAGGAGGCCGGAAGCTGAAGCAAGTTTTAGGGTTGCGTAGGGAGATCAGGGTCAAGGTTCTAGCTCTGATTTCCACAGCTTGGAAGATCTAGTCGGGTGGAAGAATCAGCAAGAAGAGCGATTTCGAGAGTTGGAGGTGAAATTGGGTTCTCAAATCCAAAATCAAGGTCAACTCAAGGAGGCAAGGTTGTGATCCCAAATTCAGAACCTAGCTGCCCAGATCCAATTGATGTTGAGAAAATCCGACGAGCGATTCCATATCCACGAAACTCAGATTCAGCTGATCAGGACCAACCAATCCAATGCAAATGTTAATGTGAACCATCAAGAATCTGACTCACACAACATGAGGGATGATAGGAGCAGTGACCCTAACAATCAGGGTGATAAGAGTTCTGAGCAAAGGGCCGGTCACGGGGAAGGACCACCACACTTGCAACACAGGGTGCTTAAGCCAGAGTTTCCCATCTTCAAAGGAGAGGAGGATGTCTTGTCATGGATCAGTCAGGTACAACAGGTTTTCGCTTATTATTCTACTCCTTATGGTAGTTGGGTTCCTACATGTTCTTTCTATCTAAGGGGAGTTGCGTTGCAATGGTTTGAGTGGGAAAAAGTAAATGTAGACAAATTTTTTACCTGGGAAAAATTTAAAGAAGAAATTGTTGTGAGGTTTGGGCCATCAGAGTTAGATAAGCCTTTTGCAGTTTTCTCCAACATCAAACAAACGGGTAATGTTACAGAATACTTGGGGAAGTATGAACAAGTTGTGGGGTTATTGAAAAAGATGCCTAAAGAATATGTGTTAGATAAATTCATTAGTGGGCTGAAGGATGAAATTCGGTTGGATGTTATGGCTGCTAGCCCTGATACCTATCGAAGAGCAGTCCAATTGGCCAGGACTTTTGAGGAGAAAGTAGCCTTGGCAAGAAAGATGAGGTCTTCTTTACTGTCCAACTCCTATCCTAGGTCATATCAACCCTAACCCCCAGGAATCATCAAAAAAGGAACAAAAGAAGTTGGAACCTTTGTGCCCAGAGGTAGATTACTAACTCAAGAAGATATTTTAGCAAGAAGAAAGGACAATCTGTGTTTTACTTGTAATGAGAAGTGGGAAAGAGGTCACATGTGTAAGAAGCAATTATATGTTTTAGACATTGAAGAAGACCCTCAAATGGTGGAGGAGGAAGGTGAAGAAGTAGTGAAAGAATCCACTCCAGAACTACAAGAACTTGTGATAGAAGAATCTCCTTCCATATCCCTCCATGCTTTGACAGGAGTCCCAACAGCTCAAACCCTTAGGCTTGTTGGTTGCATTAAGGGTCAAACAGTAAATATTTTAGTAGATACATGCTCTACACATAATTTCATTCATCCCATGCTTGTGAAATCATTGGGGTTAGATATTGAGCAGTCAGAGAATTTTGATGTGGTTGTGGCTAGTGGGGAGAAAATTCAAGAGTCTGGAATTTGTAATGAAGTTCAATTACATTGTCAGGGAATACTAATTTCAGTCAAATTGCTAATACTACCACTAGGGGGACAACAGATAGTCTTGGGTGCCCAATGGTTAAGGCAGGATATCATATTCAACTTCAAAAAATGCAGATGAAATTCAATTGGGCAGGTCAAGAGTGTATATGGCAGGGCATAGTACCAGGAGATTCTCAGCTAATAGGAGGGAAGAAGTTTGACAAGGTCCTCAGACACGGGGGAGAAGGTAATTGGATACAATTGAATACATTGGAGTTGGACAACCCTCAAGACAAAAATCATTTGGCGGAATTGGAGTTAGAAAATATTTCCCCAGATATGAGGAAGATACTTGTCCAATTCCCTGAGGTATATCAAATCCAAATTTTCAAAATTTTTGTGCTTGCTGATGTACTCCTCCATATTTGGAGGAGTAATTTTTGGAGGTCAAGACCTGAATTGCACCATATTTGATATGTTCATCAATTTTTGATCACCGCTCACAACAGCAATCACGATATCAATAATTTGGTATGTGCGCGGAGCAATTTTTGCCGGGGGTATTTCGAGGTTTTTGAAAATGGTAGTTTCGTTTTTTTAAAATTAAGTAGTATGTACACAGATCAAAACGGTGGCTATGAAAATCAGTTTCCGAGAAAAGGGAATTGCTACGCGCACCTACCGTCTTACTCTACGCACGACCGAGCACAACCCATTAATTTACAAGTTTGCCATTACTCTCCGCACAACCCATTCATTTACAAGTTTGCTAATACTCCTCTTTTACCCTCGTCTGTCCTTGTTGCACGACGCCCGACGACGCCCACCAACGCCCACTGATAGCCGCCACCCGACGACGACAACTTACTAGGGTTTGGGTGGGGGGGGGGGGGGTTGGGGGGGGGGGGGAGTTTGGAGGAGGCAGAGGTGTGGCTAGGGAGGTTGGAGGAAGTGAAGGAGGCGGCAGAGGGGGCGAGGAAAGGGGATGTGAGTTGGGGAGGTCGGAGGAGGGGGTGGCCGGAGGGGGTGGCAACAGAGGAAGATGGGGGGCTGGGGATGTCGGAGGAGGGGGAGGGGGCTGGGGAGAAGGGGGAGGGGGATTGGCCGAGGGGGCGGAGGAGGAGGAAGAGTAGGGGTCGGGAAGTCGGAAGAGGGGGTGGGGGGGCCGGGATGTCGGAGGAGGGGCGGCGACACGGCGTCACCCGCACCGCAGATCAGCTGTTGCGCACACAGAGATAGTTTGGAATTTTGTTTCCGGTTGGATGTGACGAGTAATTTCAGTGGCAAACTTGTAAATAAGTAGTTTGTGCGAGAGAGTAATGTCAAACTTGCAAATAGGCGGTCGTGCGCAGAGTAAAAACGGTCGTGCACGTGGCAATTCCCCGAGAAGAAACTCTGTTTTAAATCCCTTCTTCTCTCTCACGCAGTAACAAACAAGCCATGGGATTCTCGTCCCTTCTACTGAACTCTTCTTCAAGCTCAACAATCTCTCCTGCCCTCTCCTTCCCGTCACCCAAATCTTCCCACCAAACCCACCAGGTTCCATATTTGAAATACCAACGGCTAGTTACCCACCAACCCTCCCCTTGGACCCATCACCAACACATCAAGAAATCCAAAAGGAACTGCTGCGCATCATCTCCACGCGCCGCAGCAGCCGCCGGAGACCCCCCAGCAAAGGCTCTCAGGAAAATCTTGGAGTCCCCAGGAGTCCATCAGGGCCCCGCATGCTTCGATGCTCTCAGCGCCAAGCTCGTCGAGAGGGCCGGGTTCCAGTTCTGTTTCATGAGCGGTATGTGTTCGATTGTTGGCCTCAATGAAATTTTGAAATTTGGTCAATTGGTAATGTGTGGTTCTGGGATTTTAATTAGTGTTGTTGTAGTATTCAGGGTTTTCAGTATCGGCTGCTCGGTTGGGTTTGCCGGATGTGGGTCTCATTTCCTATGGTGAAATGGTTGATCAAGGGTATCAGATTACGCAGGCTGTGTCGATTCCGGTGATTGGAGATGGGGATAATGGATACGGGAATGAATTGAATGTCAAGAGGACGGTGAAAGGTTATATTAAAGCTGGGTTTGCTGGGATAATTCTTGAAGATCAGGTATATATTCTGGGTTAGAGTATAAAGAAATCTTCTTATTTGGTTGAAATTTGTTTATAATCCCACTGATAATGCAGTATGAGTTACACACCTTTTAAGAATTAAAATTATTTGACGGTTTGATATTCATCTAGTACGGTCATGAGTATAGAAGATAATTTTGATTAGGCTAGTTAGTTGAAATTTATTGCTTAGATTTCTGGATTTCTCACTAGAAGGGTGGCTTCCACAGTTAGCTTGCAACCGGAGTACTCAGGAACCATATGTTCTCTAAAGGGTGTGTTGTGTTGGAAAAAACGAATTGGAACCAAGTATGCTAAATGCAGTCTTCTTTGTGCAAAAACTTTCAGTGTTAAGTCAAGTATTACAGATAATATAGTTACTTTGCAAGTTTGATTATGGTCCAATTATCCCCTTACAGTAAATCATTTTGTGGAAGGAAAACATTCATCTACACAACGGGCAATTATTCACTTAATAATTCTCTCCTTATGTTGTAAACTCGGAATTGATTATAGTGATTATCTTCTTAAAGGTTTCACCAAAAGCCTGTGGCCATACCCGTGGAAGGAAAGTGGTTTCAAGGGAAGAGGCTGTGATGCGCATAAAAGCAGCTATAGATGCACGCACTGAGAGTGGATCTGATATTGTTATAATAGCAAGAACGGATTCTCGTCAAGCTGTATCCATTGAAGAATCACTATGGAGATCAAGAGCCTTTGCTGATGCTGGAGCAGATATTATTTTCATCGATGCACTTGCTTCCAAAGAAGAAATGAAGGCACTTTGCGAGATTTCCCCTTTGCTTCCAAAGATGGTACATTTTAACTTTAGATTGTTTTTCCACCTCTCTACAAGAATTGTAAGTTAGAAGTGAAAACCGAGGGAAGACCATCTATGCAACCCAAAATCACATTTCAGAATTGCAATGAATGATAAAGCACATTTGATAAAACAGTCATTTTCTGTTAGCTGTTCAGGTTTAACAGTCTTACAAAAATGTGTCACCTATATCTTACCCTGCTGGCTTCCTTATGCCCCATGATAAATTATAAACAACAACAAAGTATATCAATACTTTAATCGCAATTTAAAAAATCTCTGTCTTATTTTATACATTCTTGTATTAGTCCATGAAGTACAATGTCTTATTCCATATATTCGTGTTTTTAAATCTTGATAATTGACCATATATTTTAGTTCAGTTTTTGTTGTAATTTGTCAGGCTTATGAACAATATTTCTTATTCTCAAGCAAATAAATATGAATATAACCTCACTTCTCATAAACTGCCTTTTATGCCAGGTAAGAGTCCAGGATCTGTTATATTTATTTATTTATTTTGTTTTTCTTTTGTTTTTTTCTTTTTTTTTGGGGGGGTGGGGGGTGGGGGTGGGGGGTGGGGTGAAAATTATGCTATCGAGTAAACTAATTTACAAAATCATAATGTCGAAAAGAGTTGCCTTTACCTATAAATAAATTAAAACCCTACAAATACAAAATGTATCTCTTCACTGAAACTCAGTATGGTTACTTGACAGTTAAAGAAAACCACATTTTTGTTCCTTAAAAACCACACTTAAGAAACAACAGAGAAGGTAAAGGCTAACGATTATAGCAATATCAAGGAATGTTTGAATTTCAATATCGGTCATGATTCATGTTTCTATCTTTCTCTCACATCATACATAGGATCACATATGATTAATGAGATAGCATTATGTTTCTATGGAGTAAGAGTTAATGTTGGTTGCTTTTTTGTCATATGAAAAGGACAATCACCTAGGTTCATGTGGTCAGCAATGCTATAAATGGTGCAAGTTTGTTTTAATGAAAAAATCGTTACGCGCAGTCGATTGTGCGGTATATGCGGCCGCATACGGTTTTAGAACACTGCGCATGCTTGTGTACATGTTTGCATTCATTCGTGTGATTGAAGGGGGCAGGGGCTGCATGCTTACTACATCTTCTATGCATTATTTGATGTGTTGGGGAACAGACACTATGCTTTGTAATCAGATGACATCAATTATGTAAATAATATGTGGTATAGCAAAACAGTTTGTGGCTTAGGTAGCTATATGAAGACGAAATAAGGTTTCAGATGATTATTCATTGTAAAGTGATACTAGATTACATAATGGAATTTTAACTTTTTAAGGTTGTTTTCAAATGAGGAAGGAAAACTATCTCACAGCCATAGGTGGATTTTTTCTGCACATTTTGACTTTGAGTTATAATCCATAAATGAGCACGTTTTGATGGGAAAAGGCCTAGGCATGATATTGATAGAAAGCTATATGACCTAGGTAAGTACCGATTTAGTTGAAATTTCTCCATTCCAGAATCAGCATCTGGAAAAGCCACAATACATGTATTGTGAATGCAGCAAAATAAAGCTATGCAATGCCCAAAAAATGTTTTGAACGGTGTGAAGGGTTATGTTAGATTGATATATATAGTTATATCATAATCCACTGCTTAAGATTTCGGGTGAAGTGGTTCTATATATTGCGCCAAATTAAATTCCAGGAGGTCCTGAGTTCAAACCTAATTACTGCGAATTTAAAAATATTGTAATGGCTTTCCAAGTGAGTTCAGGTGGATTGGTTCTAATCTGCTCCTAGACCCATATCTATACGTGCTCTGATGGTTTTTCCTTGCGCCCCCACCCACACACACACACACACCCACCCACCTGTGGCCCCGGCACCTGTGGGCAGGGGCGTGGGGTTAATATGGGCCTATTTTTAGATGCATACATGTAAAATAGTTGAAGCCTTTTGGGGCTTCAACATGTTCTACATTGTTGTAAATCCTATTTTTAATGATTTAGGTTCCTGAACTTGCATATGTGCATGGTTTATGCACATCATGGAAACACTTCTTGGGCTAGTTAATCAAACATGTTGTGTTTCTATAAGCTTGAGTTCAGTGTCCAATTTGTCTATATTCTATTTTGATATACTACCTGACCTTCTGTTTTCCCTTGTGGAAGTCAACTTGTTGTGGAAGGTTGGTACAATCATCAGAATGTAATAACATTTGCATTTTTCTGCAGGCTAACATGCTTGAAGGTGGAGGCAAAACTCCCATATTAACTCCTATAGAACTTGAGGAGATAGGATTTAAAATTGTGGCATATCCCTTGTCGTTGATTGGGGTATCTATTCGAGCAATGGAGGTGCGTAATTTAAACTTGTGTGAATTCAGAGGTTGCCATCTTAAGGAAATAATTGGTGTGTCCGGACAGCTCATATCCAGTGTTCCCTCTGTTAAATTGTCCAACTTAGAAATGACTTAAAATTTCAAACATGTGATACACAAGTAAAACCGAACACTCTTTATTCGTGTTTTGCTTGAAATCTGATGTTCCTGCATCTTAACCTCTGAATATGAACTATATTTAATGCCAACATTCTGTTTGTTCGGTTCATATTCTTTGGCAACCTAAACTGCATCCTATAGGGTAGAATGCACTATATTCTGTTGGTTGGGGAAATCAAAATCTTGTCTAAGTAACTCAATTCAATGGAAGTAGGACATTCTGATACGATCCGGAGATCGAATCGAATCAATCAAATCAGCGTTTAAATGTGGGAAAAAATTAAAAATGTGGGATTTTTATGGGGATTTATAATGCGAAGAACGGAGAATTAATAGATAACCGAGCCTCTTTCGAGAGGAGACTCGCTCTCCCGAACTTTTGATGAACAGACAAAAGTCTAAAATCCTTCACGAAGGATGCCTAAGAGTTCTTCACAAAATAAGCATAAAAAATAAGAAAGGCGGCTATCCCTAGTTAAATAGAAAAGAGGGGATTTACTAATCTAGTCTGAAAAGACTAGAATACCCCTAGATCCACTAATCCCACTACGCAGTGTCCCCACGCCTCCTACGCCGCACGTACGTCACCAAAGATGGACCCGTCCCTCTAGGAGGCGGGGATGATGCGCCCGCATCAATACCCCCCTAAAAGAGCCACCTTGTCTTCAAGGTGGAAGTCCGGAAACTGCTCCCGGATCACGCTGTACGCATCCCATGTAGCATCGCAATCTGACAACCCCGCCCAATGTATCAGCACCTCCCTGCGCCCGCTCGGTCCCTGGCGGACGGCCCGAACCTCCAATGGCTCCAACAACACCTCCATATCCTCCGTCAGGGTGGGCGGTAGCGTAGACGACATTGTCTGCTCTCCAATGGCATGGCGAAGCTGCGACACATGAAATACTGGATGTATCGTAGTCGTCAGAGGGAACCTCAACCTGTAAGCCACTTGGCCAATCTTGGCCGAAATCTTAAAGGGCCCAAAGAATCTAGCAGACAGCTTCTCGTTCCGTCTCCTCGCTAGTGATCTCTGTCTGTAGGGTCTCAACTTCAGATATACCATATCTCCCTCCTGAAAGTGCACATCACGACGATGTCCATCTGCTTCGGTTTTCGTCACCTGCTGAGCCCGTAACAAGTGCTTTTTCAGCTCCTCCAGCATACTCTCCCTCTCCTCCATGTAATCCTCCACTTACGACACTGGTGTCTGTCTGTCCCTAAACCGAAGCAACTCTGGTGGGTCCCGTCCGTACAACACCCGAAATGGTGTTGTCCCTGCTGCTGAGTGGTACGAAGTATTGTACCAATACTCCGCCCACGCCAACCACCGATGCCACTACCGAGGCGTCTTCGACGTAAAACACCGCAGATACGTTTCAATGCTGCGATTCACTACCTCCGTCTGCCCGTCTGTCTGAGGGTGATAGGCGGTACTCCTCTTCAGCGATGTCCCCGGGACCCGAAACAGCTCCCGCCAAAACCCACTCATGAACACCTGGTCCCGGTCAGACACTATGGATGCTGGGATCCCATGCAGACGTATCACATCTCGAGTAAAAGCTGTAGCGACTGAAATTGCCGTGTAAGGGTGTTTCAGCGGTACGAAGTGAGCATACTTACTCAATCTATCCACCACCACGAATATCACCGTGTACCCCTCCGATCTGGGTAGCCCATCGATGAAGTCCATCGTCACCTCCTCCCATACTCGCTCAGGTAACGCTAAGGGCTGCAGCAACCCTGTCGGTGCCATGGGCATGTACTTGTGACGCTGACAAACGTCACAGGCGGTAACCAAACGGGCTATCGTCTTCCTCATACCTGGCCAGTAAACCTCCCGAGACATCCGCATATACGTCTGCTGCACCCCGAAATGACCCCCAACCACCGAACTGTGAAACTCCTGAAACAATACTGGTATGAAGGCTGAAGTCTGTGGTAAAACTAACCGCTCCTGTTACAACAACCTATGCCCCTCTCGAGAGTACCCCTTCGGCTCCTCCCCTCCTCCCTGTAGCCGCTCACGGATCTGTCTCAACTCTGGATCGGTCTCTGCCTCCAGCAGCATGGGTTCCCTGCCGAACCACATCGGTAACGAAAACGCCCTCAAGTGCACCCCCTCCTCTCTGCGGGATAAGGCGTCAGTCGCCTTATTCTCCAACCCCGGTCTGTACTCTATGTCGAATCGGTACCCCACCAGCTTGGATAGCCAGCGCTGATGCTCCTCAGTCACCAATCTCTGCTCCAATAAATACTTCAGGCTGTGCTGATCTGTCCTGACCACAAACTCCATCTCCAACAGATAGGGCCGTCACTTCTGCACCGCTAACACGATAGCCATTAGCTCCCTCTCGTACACAGATTTCAGCCGTGCTTTAGCCGAAAGCACCTGGCTGAAATAGGCTATCGACCGACCCAACTGCATTAAAACCGCCCCCAAACCAACGCCTGATGCATTCGTCTCCACTACAAATGCGATGCTGAAGTCAGGCAGCACCAACACGGGAGCTGACGTCATCGCTACATTCAAGGCCTCAACTGCCTTGGCGGCCTCCTCTCCCCACTGGAACCCATCCTTTTTCAACTGATCAGTAAATGGTTGTGCAATGGTGCTGTACCCCACCACGAACTTTCGGTAGTAGCCCGTCAGTCCGAGAAATCCCCGCAACGCCCTCAGAGAGGTAGGTACCGGCCAAGTCTAATATCGCCTCTATCTTCGCCCTGACTGCTGCTACTCCTGCTGACGACACCACATGCCCCAGGTACTCTATCTGTCTCTGGCCAAAGCTGCACTTCTTCCGGTTTGCATATAGTTGATGCACCAACAACTCCCGGAATACCACCTCCAGATGACCCACATGCTCCTCCATGGTCTTGCTGTAGATCAGAATGTCGTCGAAGAAGACGAGTATGAACCTCCTCAAGAACGGCCGGAAGACTTTGTTCATCAATGCCTGGAACGTGGAAGGAGCATTCGTCAAGCCAAAAGGCATGATGAGAAACTCGTAGTGCCCCTCGTGGGTGCAAAACGCTGTCTTCGGCACGTCCTCTGGCCTCATCAAGATCTGGTGATACCCCGCCTTCAGGTCGATCTTCGAGAAAACAACTGCTCCATGCAGCTCATCTAACAGCTCGTCGATCACGGGGAAAGGAAACTTGTCAGCCACCGTTTCCTTATTCAGCGCTCTGTAGTCTACGCAGAAGCGCCAACTTTCGTCCTTCTTCACCAATAGCACTGGGCTAGAGAAGGGGCTAACACTGGGCTGGATTACCCCAGCCTGCAACATCTCACCGACCATCCTCTCTATCTCGTCCTTCTGCATATGGGGATAACGGTATGGCCGCACACTCACCGGCATTGCTCCCTCCCGCAAAACTATCGCATGCTCATGCCCTCTTACCGGTGGTAGCCCCTGTGGTTCCTGAAAGACCTCCTGAAACTGCTCCAGCACCTGCTCGACCACCCTTGGGACCCCTGTCGATGGCTCCTGCTCAACTCCAACTACACGATACTCCATCAAGTATCCCTCTCCCTCCCTCCGTAAGGCCCGAGTAATGGCCTTAAAGGCCACCAATGACAAACATATGGTGGGATCCCCCGTAAGCACCACCGTGCGGTCCCCCTCCTGAAACTCCATCCTGAGACGTTTCCAGTTCACCCGCATGTCTTCCAACTTCTTCAGCCACTGTACGCCCAGAATGATGTCAACATTGCCCAACTCTAGGGGCAAGAAATCCTCCATGATCTGCACTCCCTGCAAGGTCAGGCACAGGCCCTTGCAGAGCCCCTTGCTCTCCTCCATCTTCCATGTCCCCAGCAAAACAGTAAACTTCTCCAGCGTGCTCAACTGCAACCCATGACGCTCCACTACTCGGCTGGAGATGAAATTGTGGGTGGCCCCCACTGTCTATCAGCACTGTCACCACTGTGTCACCTAACTACCCTGATAACTTCATGGTGTGGTTCGGAGTGAACCCCACCACGGAATTCAGGGAAACCTCCGCGAAGTCTAGATGAGACTTCTCCTCTTCCACTGGTGACTCCTCCGCATACTCCTCATCACCCACGTATGCCTCATCATTCGGTACCATGGTAATCTGTAGCAGGCGGCTCGCACATCTGTGTTCAGGGGTGAATTTTTCATCGCAACGGAAATACAACCCCTTGGCACGCTTCTCTCTCACCTCCGCCTCCGTCATCCGTCGCCCTAGGGTAGCTGGGCGAGCCTCCCATCTAGTCCCAGGCGCACCTGTAGGTGCCCTCGGTGCTACTGCTGCAGGAGTGGGGCGGGAATTTTGGGTTCCCCAAGCTCCTCGTATCATCTTCTCCTCCGCATGCTTCTCCTCCGCCTTATGGGCCAGGCACAGTACATCCTCCAGGGTCCCCGGGCTCTGCATCCGCAACTCCGCCCGTATAGAGGGCTTCAAACCCTCATGAAATTCCCGATCATAACCTCATCCATCACCCCCATTCACCCTGCTGTTCAGCATCTCAAACCTCTCCACATAGTCTCTCACCGTCCCCTCCCACCTCAGAGCAGACAGCTGCTCATAGAAATCTCCCCCTGGGGTCTCCTGGAATCGATCAACGATCAGTGCCGACAGCTCCTCTCAAGTGCAAAAAGGGGTCCGTGCTACCTTTCATCTGTACCATGCCAACGCCTTGCCCTCGAAATTGATCCCGACAGCCCTCAGGACCTCCTCCTCTGACAACCTCATCACATGAAAGTAGCGCTCCGCCCGATAGATCCACCCGTCAGGATCCGTGCCATCAAAGATCGGCATCTGCAGCTTCATCAGTCGGCGATCCGCGTTGATGTCCCCCTGATGTCCCCCATTTCTGTCACGATCACCTACCGCGCCCATACCTCCACCGAACGCCTCCATTGGACCTCCCTCGTTAACTCCGTACAGCTCCTCTGGCCTCTCCTACGCCTCAGGCTGGTGGTAATGCCCTGGAAACTCCGGTGGCCGCGCAAAAGTGGCCCCTCCGGCCCCTCCGTTCTGCTGGATAGGCGTTGCCCAGCCTCCCAAATAGCCCTCCGGGCCTTGCCCACGCCCCGGAAAGCCCCCGAATGCTTGTCTGGGGTCAACCGCTGGTCTGAGTACCTGTGGAAAAGTCTCTGGTCTCCAAAATTGGGCCGCAGGGGCCCCGATGATAGTGTCTCCGGCCCATCCTTCTCTACCGTGCCCCCAGGTGGGCTGCCCATGCCGCCGCACCCCCAAATCTGGCCGTCGGTCCCCCAGCACCCCCGCAAGGGGGTGCCGCTGCTGTCACGGGCCCCCAGGGGGTTGCATGAACTGATGCGGGCCCCCAGAGGGCTGCTTGGCGGGCCTGCCATGGCTACGGTAGGCCCAGTTGGGCCTACCGGTGTAGCCGCAGGCCCAAAGGGCCTGCAGGGCCTGGTGCAGGCCCCAGAGGGCCTGCCGAGACCCTTGCAGGTCCGGCTGGGCCTGCCGCCCAGAAAAAGGGCCCATCGGGGCCTGTTTTTGGCCGGACAGACCCGGTAGGGTCTGTAACGGCTACGGCAAGCCCTAGGGGGCTGTCGCAGCCGTCGCCACCTCCGGTTGTCCGTGATTTGCTGATTCAAGCGTGGATTCGCCCTGATTTTCTTCCCCTTGGATCCTCTTGTCCCGATCTCCTCCTTTTCCGGCTGTTAGGGTGTGTAACATCTCCATCATCGCTGGTATTGACGTCATGGCCTCTCTCAAAAATTTCAGATCTGAAGTAGCTTCCTTTAACCCTTGGAGATCGCGTTCCGTCTGCGCGGCTTACCTCCTCATGGTCCAGAGTTCGATTTGGATGCCTTCTTGTGAATGTGCGTGATCTTTGATTGAATCTCCTAGGGTTTTTTTTCAACCCCTCGATCTCCCGGTTGAATTCTTCCCGAAGCCCTTGAACCTTCTCATTCACGATATCCGTCTTCGATCTCGTGCTTGTCGTCATTGGATCTCACCGCTCTGATACCAATTTGATACGATCCGGAGATCGAATCAATCAAATCAGCGTTTAAAGGTGGGAAAAATTAAAAAGGTGGGATTTTTATGGGGATTTATAATGCGAAGAATGGAGAATTAATAGATAACTGAGCCTCTTTCGAGAGGAGACTCGCTCTCCCGAACTTTTGATGAACGGACAAAAGCCTAAAATCCTTCACGAAGGATGCCTAAGAGTTCTTTACAAAATAAGCATAAAAAATAAGAAAGGCGGCTAGCCCTAATTAAATAGAAAAGTGGGGATTTACTAATCTAGTATGAAAATACTAGAATACCCCTAGATCTACGAATCCCACTACGCAGTGTCCACACGCCTCCTACGCCGCACGTACGTCACCAAAGGTGGACCCGCCCTCTAGGAGGCGGGGATGATGCGCCCGCATCACATTCACATTAGACTTATAAAAAACTTCATGTGTTTTTTATTAAGTAGAATCTGACTGCAAGTCTTGCTAGTCACTTTATCTTATTCAGTTCAATAAACTTCACGCAAACACCTTAATGGAAATATTGAGTAAGGCTTAATAAGCCTTTAAATTCCACGCAAGCCCATTTTGTCCTTGTTACCAAGTTTTTTGTCCTTGTTACCAAGTATGATATATCTCTGATTTCAGGGATCTGTAATACATTGGGTTGGAAATACAATAGCCAGCTTACTTTTTATAATATTAGGGACTGTTTGGCTTTCTCATCCATATTTTTTATTTATGGATGAAATATTTCAAACAAATTCCTTAAGGGTGTGTTTGGATTGAAAGAAAATGTATGAAAGAAAAGTGAAATGAAAATGAAAAAGAAAGAAAAGTGAAATGAAAATGAAATGAGATTCTTTCTCATGTTTGGTTGCCAAAGAAAATTTTGAAGAAAGTTCAAAGGAAAATAAGGAAATTTCTACCATTATGTTATTAATTCAAAACGAAAAAAATTAAGATGTGTTTTTGCTAAATAATTTAAGAGGTGTATTTGCTAACTTTATAAATAATTTGCTTAAAAAATTTAAGAGGTATTTTAGTCTCATAATAAATTAAAAATTTGTTAGTTGTTCTGAATAATTCAGAAAGTTAGCAAATAAATTACGAATTCTAACAAATAATTCTCTAACCATACAAATATCATGATTCATAAATAATGTGGTATTAAATAGTACATAAATAATTTACAAATTATATGAAAACATTGGAAATAATTTGCAAACTATTAGAAAAATTCGTGCATAATGCGCGAATTTTTCAAGCAAAATGCGAAAATTACACGAATGATTCGCGAATTTTTTGAACAAGTTCATGAATAAAAAAAATTTAAATATTCATGATTTTTTAAAAAAATTCCGAATTATTCACTTACTATTTTGAAAAATTCGGGAAAAATTCGTAAATTTTGAATAATTTGCGAATTTTAAATAATTCATGTGTAAAATTTTGATAATAATTCGTGATTTTTTGAAAAATTCATTCATAATTTTTTGAAAAGAATTCATGAATTATTCATGAATTCATTAAAAATAGCTACTAATTATATTTGTTAAAAAACACAAATGCATGAATGTAAGAATAGTTAGTTTTGCTTTATTTTCCCTCATTTTCCTTGGGTCAAGAGGAGGAAAAGTTGAAGGAAAAGTTTTACTATTTATTTTCCACTCTTTTCCTTCATTTTCTTTTTCTTTTCACTTTTCTTTTGAGCCAAACAATGGAAAATCATTTTCCTTCTTATTTTCCTTCCTTTTCTTTCCTTTTCCCACTAACCAAACACACCCTAAAGCATTCAACGTTTCAATAATACTCTTTAAAACTTCCATTCATTCAACACCCAAGAAAATGACATACATAGATTAGGTCAAAATTACCAAGATCTGGTCTCCATTTAGCTGCATCTAAGATGCACAACCCATTACAACATCGCAAGGTTTAGTACTTGGGGTTTTGTTCTTACGGAAGCCAACAAACAAAAGCTTTTGCTAATTTTAGCATGGGATCCTGGAAACAAGAATGCAAGACTCTTCAGAATCATCTTCATCATTGGACAGGAAACAAGGTAAGCACTTCGCAGATTGGAAGTCGTGTGATTCCACTTAGTGCTGGAAATCAACACGTCGGTTCCAGGAAAGCTGGCAGTATTATGTTCCATTTTCTGGTAATTCACCGATTCCAGGACCACTACATTGGGTAGTAGTGATTCATATAAAAAGATCTGAATTTACGCTGCCTAACTGTTTCAACACTCTAAAGTTTGTTTTCTGCTGCAAAGAAAGTGTAGGATTCCTGCAGGCATCCTTATACACAATTCTCAAAATGGCAGCATGGTCCTTGTTGGGTCACACGTGATGTGTTTTATTTTTGTCATTAGTGGCACACAGTGGGATCTTGGTTATTTGGTTCATGTCATGAGCCATGTCGTATGTCATGATATAACATTGTCTCAACATGCAGCATCTGGAGTTCATGTTGTAAGTCATGTTGCAAGTCATGTTGCAATATTGTTCACAACATGCTTATTCGACTTACACATGCATGAGTTTTGGCTTCGGGTATTTACACATGCAGGAGTTCTGGCTTCATTCAGATCTATTTTTATTCTCTCAGAATCTCGGTGCAATACTGATGATTGCTATATTTATTGAGGGAGTATCCGCTCAAGATTTGGTAAAACTATTTATTCGAAATAGTTTATATGGTTTCTTGATATGTGTGATTACTTGCCCGAAGTAGTTCCTAAATATATGGGCGGATAATCTGCGTGAGATCTTATTGAACTGTTTTTCCAAAACAGTTCCTAAATTGATGGATGTCGGTTTATAAGGTGCTCATGCGGATTCAACTAGGGTTATATCTTTTGGAAGATTGTTGATCTACATCCGGAGACGGAGGTCGATGGCTACACAGGTATGGATCGAGGGGAGCTTGATCTAGTCGGTTTATACAAGGGGAACTTGCGTGCAAGGGGATTTTGCGGTGATCACTCCATGAGTTTGATTGAGATCACCCATTGCGGGTTGTATTGGGGGGAGTGTGTTCATCCTAATAGAAATGCAATATTAGTGATTATAATCGTTATTTGATATGGTAGAGTAATCTGAATTTTTTGGGCGTGGCCCTGCAGATTTAGGTGTGCACACCGAACTGCGTTACCAAGTTTTGTGAGTCGTTTGAGTTTTCCGTATATACATTCAAGTTTACATGATTAATACCTAAGTACTGATTAACAATTGGTATCAGAGCAGTTCATCCGTGTTGATTTGTTGTCAAATTGGTGTGATCTTGGGTTATCAGTACTTCTATCATGAATACTCGAGAAGGTGCTTTCGTTACTCGTCCTCCCCCTGTGAATATGCTAAAGAAGCTTGGGACATTCTTCAGAATGTACATGAAGGAACTAATGTGGTAAGAGTCTCAAAACTCCAAATGCTTGCATCACAATTTGAAGAATTAAGAATGGGTGAAGATGAGAACATTGCTGAATTTAATGGGAAATTAAGAGATATAGCTAATCAAGCCTATTAACTTGGTAAAAAAATACTTAGAAGTGAAGTTGGTTCGTAAAGCTCTAAGATCTCTCCCTGAACGATTCTCAGCTAAGGTTGCAGCTATTGGGAAGTTAGGGATATCTCAACCATGAGACTTGATGAACTAATGTGATCTCTACAGACGTACGAGATGAATCTGAAACAAAATAAATGAGATAAATGGGTGGCCTTAAAGGTAGAGTCTAAAGATGTCTCTAAATAAGATGATGAATCGGGTCTAGATGAGGATATTGTTCTGTTGACTAAAAATTTCAATAGAATGCTTAAAAAGATCAGTAGTAAAGGGCATAATTTCAGAACAGGAAACAGTGTGCCTCGACCAAGTGATACGTCTGCTGAGAAATCCTTTAACAAAATTCAAAGATATGATCAGAAGAAGAAAGGAAAATGGATACATTGTAGAGAGTGTGAGGGATATGGGCACATATAGGCTAAACGTGCAAACACTCTGAAGAAGCAAAAAAGGGAAGTCCTTGACTAGTACCTGGAGCAAAGATGAGTGTGAAGGGAGTGCTGAAGATGAGAAAATCACCAATAATTATGTTGCTTTTGCAGCCTGTATGAAGAAGCAACCAGACTACAAAACTTGGAGTCATGTTAGATCTGATGTTGCAACATCAGTCATGGCATCTGCCAACAAACTAGATAATGTCATATCCAGTGTAGCAATATCATCCACAACATCTACCATTGAATTAGATTTTGAAGCTGACAGTGATAAGGAAGTTAGTGAAGAAGATATCCGAACAGCATTCCAGATAATGTACGAAAAGTGGATGAAAATCTGTAATATCAACAAATTGCTGAGAGAAGAAAATGCTAGACTGAAAGAAGAGAAGGAAGAAGTTAAAGTCAAATGTCTGAAAGCGGAGCAAAACTTTAGAGAACTAGAGAGTACTTTCAGAACAGTCCTTCAAATCAAGGTATGAGGTCTCGCCCGAAACCTAAGGGTTTCGGGCGTTTTGGACCGGTACCGCCCCATACCGGTCCGAAACCGCATCCTCCAACTCGGAATCGGCCGAAACCCAAGGGTTTCGGCCAGTTTCGCCCAGTTTCGGGCGAAACTGGCCGAAACCCTTGAGTTTCGGTCAGAATATGTTAAAAAAAAGAAGAACATGAAGAAGAACGGGAAGAAAATGGCCGAAAATGTTTAAAAAAGAAAAACATGAAGAAAGAAACAAGGGGAAGAAGACAAACCCTAAACCCTAACACTAAACCCTATCGACAGAAGACATCCCGTGACTTAACAGTACCCCCCCAACCCTAAACCCTAACACTAAATGCTAAAACCTAGCGAATCTCCCTACAGAAGACATCCCTGTGAATGAACAACACACATTGCCTGTTCATTCACGGGATGGGTTATTGTTCAATACTTCAATGATTCAATCGGGGGGGGGGGTTCATTCCATTATAAAGGGAAGGAGGGGAGGGGAGATGCAGATGCTTACCTCATCGAGCAGAAACCCTTGAGAAGAAGCCCTAATTTCGTAGCCCATTTGCATCGTCGCCTTCGGAGCTGTGCCGCTGTGCCGAGTCGAAGCAATCGACGAGGCAGTGAAGAAGTCGAAGCCGCCGATTCACGACGAGGCAGCGAAGAAGTCGAATTCGAAGCCGCTGTGCCGCTGTGCTGGAGAGTGTTGCTGATTCTCGAGTAGATATCGCCGCGAGGAGAAGACGCCGCCTCGAGACAGAGCTCGCTGCCGGAAGAAGACGCCGAGGAGAGTCGCCGCCGGAAGAAGACGCCGAGGGCTAGGGTTCTTAATTTTCTACGGCTGCGTCGACTCGTCGAGAGACGGGCGACTTCGAGTAAGTCCCGTATTAATTAGTTCGTTAATAGGCAAAAGACAAATGCCTTAGGATTTTCGCGTATTTACAAGTACGCCATTGCTCGAAAAAACCTAATAAACCGTAAGTAATGGCTAACTTGTAAATATTGTGAACTAGAGGGAAAAAGATGAAACCGCAGTTGTAAGTGCGTGTCGGGTCAATTACCAAACTACCCTAAACGTTCATTATAATTACACGTATGCCATTAATAGACAAAACACGTAACTGATGGAATGGCACACTTGTAAATAAATAGAATAACCGGACTTGTTAGACAATGTGAGTTTTGATATTGTAAAATACAAATATATTTATATAAATACGGTAAAATAATCTAAAATATGTAAGAAATACGCAAAAATACGCAAAAATACGGAAAATACGTAAAAAATACAGAAAATTGTTTTTAAAAAAAATAAATTATGAAAAATTATTTAAAATAAGTAATAAATACGAAAAAATTATGTAAAATACAAAATAAATAAGGAAATTTATGTAAAATACAAAATAAATACGGAAAAATTATGTAAAATACAAAATAAATACGGAAAAATTATTTAAAATACAAAATAAATACGGGAAAATTATTTAAAATACAAAATAAATACGGAAAAATTATTTAAAATACAAAATAAATACGGGAAAATTATTTAAAATACAAAATAAATACGGGAAAATTATTTAAAATACCAAATAAATACGGAAAAATTATTAAAAATACCAAATAAATACGGAAAAATTATTTAAAATACCAAATAAATACGGAAAAATTATTTAAAATACCAAATAAATACGGAAAAATTATTTAAAATACAAAATAAATACGGAAAAATTATTTAAAATACAAAATAAATACGGAAAAATTATTTAAAATACCAAATAAATACGAAAAAAATATGAAAACCACATAATAAATATAGAAAAAAAACTTAAAATACATAATAAATCCTAAAAATACTATATGGACTCCTAAAAAATACTATTTGTGTACCATCAATTTAATTACCATATAATACGTGGTTAGAGGAAAAAATACTAAAAATAAAAGATAAGCTACATTAATTAATGTTTAATTAACTACTTAAAATACTAAAAATATGTTAGAACTTAAAATATGTTAGAAATTTTCTAATAATAGTACTTAAGAGATTGGTTATAAAAATAATAGTAAATACGAAATACTTAAAATACTAAAATTTGCTAATAAAAATATGTTAGAACTTATAATAGATTGATTATAAAAATACAATAGATATACTACAAATTGCATGTTATTATTTATGGGATAAATTTTTAAGTTGCATGTTATTATTTAAGGGATAATTTGTTAAACTGTTGTTCATGTAAATAATTATGCGATAATTATTAAAAGGTTAGAAACTTGATTTTGTGCGATATTTTAGTTGCTTATCTGCATGCTAAATTTTATGAGATAAAATTTAAATAACATGTTTTAATGGTAATTCTATTTTCTTGCATATTATATGATAATTCAAGAAAGCCTCTTAAGTTAGCCATTAAAATTCTTCTAAAACTTATGAGACGCATTTTAGATTAACATGCTATTTTTAGTAAATTGTTACAACTATTAAATACCTAATTCCTGACTAGGGTAGTCATATTGCAACGATTATTATTTTAAAAGTTCTAATAATAATTTTGATAAAAGTGTACACTTTAAATTGGTGTAATGTGAATCTATTAAAATCCAAATACACGATTAAGATAGCACGTTGAAACAAATAAAACCTTATAGTTGATAAGGACTCTAATAAAAGTTATTAACGAATCCTAATAAATTCGAATTTTAGGATTCAACTAGTTGATAGGATTAACTAGTTTTAATAAAAGCCTTTTAGTTGATGGCAAACATATGAATGATAAGTTTCCTTCAATGGACCATGATCCGGCTCAATGTGCTTGGCTAAGTTTGCTGGATCAACCTAGCTAGACTGGGTATAAGTGATCCTGGCTTAGTCACTTCCCTGACCGTGTTTCGCTGGACCGCAAGGACGCAAATCATGATTATGTGACACCGTCGACTATATCTAAGTCTAATACGTTAATAATCTTTTCAAGATTAATCGTAACCCTTGGTTTATGGTGCAGTAATTAACATGTCTCGAAGAACTCCAAAGGAGAAGACGGTGGATATTGGGTGGGCTCACTGTAAAATGATCGCAGAAAACCATAGACAAGTAAGGTGCAACTATTGCCGGAAAGAAATGCATGGAGGCGTATCTCGCCTTAAGGATCACTTGGCGGGAATTACCGGGGATGTGCTGACATGCCCCGAGGTACCTAAAGAAGTGCGTGAAGAGATGAGAGCACACATATTTTAGAAGAAGACCGAAAAGGTACAGGCCAGGTTTGAGAAGAAGAGGATAGAGGAGGAGATAAGGGCAAAGCAGACGGAGGCAATATCAGATGACTCAGATGAGGATGAGGATGAGACCGAGGAGGCGGGGGACCTTAGAAGAGCTCTTAGAAGAAGTAGACAAGAACTTGTCGAAGAAGAGATTAGAAGTGAGGGCAGAAGGATGGGAGCAGGATCGTCTGGGTCTGGAGCCCCTGGGCTAGCCAGATCGGGTAGTCGTGCCGCCCGAATGGCCGGTATGTTCGCGTGCGGTTCTGCTCGCGATGTTCAGCCAACCGGTAGACCAGCCGGCGCTCTCAGACCCGGTGCCGACCCTTTTTCTCAGACAAAGAAGGGTAAATCCCAATCAACCATAAAGAATACCTTCATGAAGAATGCCAAGGCTTATGTCGGCCGAGCTATGGCCAAATTTTTCTACTTCAACCACATCACATACAATGTGACCAATAGCCCATATTACAGGCCCATGGTGGATGCTATTGCGGAATCGGGACGTGGCGTTGCTCCACCCACTGCTTGGGAGCTGTCACACACATACTTGGACATGGAGTATGAAGAGATGAAAAATTATGTAGAAACTTTTCGTGTTCAGTGGGATGAGTACGGTTGCACACTGATGTGCGATGGCTGGACAACACAAAACAGAAGGAATATAATTAACTTCCTTGTGTATTCGACCAACGGGACGGTGTTCCTGGACTCTGTGGATGCAACCAACCAATTCCAGAACGGTCCTTACATATTTGATCTTATGGACAAATATGTAGAACTAATTGGGGAGCATAGAGTAGTCCAGGTAGTTACCGACAACGGGGCAAACTACAAGTCAGCTGGGCAGCTGCTGATGCGAAAGAGACAGCATCTGTATTGGACCCCGTGTGCGGCGCATTGTATCGACTTGATATTTTCTGACATGGCAAAAGAAGAAGTAGTCAAAAATATCGTCGCACAAAGTCAGATGGTAACAGGATTCATATACAACAAAGGATGTGTGCTCAGCTTGATGAGAAGAGAGACGGGTGGAAAAGAGTTGATCCGGCCCGCGATAACAAGATTTGCGACCCACTTCATTGCTTTGGACTCTCTGTACGCGCACCGAGATGACCTGCGGAGAATGATCACATCCAGGGACTGGTCCGATAACTTTCCAAGGCTTAAACCAAAAGATAGGGAGGTTGGAAACAACGTGTACGATCTGATTCACGGCGATGAATTCTGGCAGAGTATCTCTAATGTCATCGCCGTATTTGAGCCCCTGGTGAAGGTTCTTCGAATGGTCGACAGCGATGATAAGGCCGAGATGGGGTATCTCTACGAGGCCATGGACCGTGTCAAAGAGGAAATTCGGAAGAATGTTGGTAGGGATACAGAAAATGGTGGGACATGATAGATAAGAGATGAGATAAGCAGCTACATCAAGATATTCATGCTGCAGCTATTTTCTAAATCCTCGCTTTCAATACTCCTCCAATGCAACAAACGACAACGAGGTGCTGGTTGGACTCAGACGCGTGATCGAGAGGCTTGAACCAGACATCTCGAAGCAAATTGACATTGACAGGGAGGTAAATGAAATTCGGATATTTTTATTTTGATATATGATTCGATGTAGCAGTTCACATTCTAAAATTATGATTGATAATTGTAGCTGGAGGCCTATAAGATGAGAGTTGGTTATTTCGGCTCCGCTAAGGCGGAAATGGCGATAACAAGGGTCACTCCAGGTATCTATATGGATCTTAGATTTCTATATGTTTCCCATAAAACGGTTCATCTTTTCTGACCACTGGAACTTGTTGCAGCTCAATGGTGGAATAGCGTTGGGTTAGAGCAAGCTCCAACGCTTACACGATTAGCTGTGCGTGTGTTGAGCCAAACTGTCTCGTCGTCCAACTGTGAACGAAACTGGATCACCTTCTCCCTCATTCACACAAAGACCAGGAACAGGCTAACAATGGAACACCTTAAAAGGCTGGTCTATGTGCATTATAATATGAGACTGCGACATAGACATGCGAGAAGGAGCGAGAAGGCCGATCACCAGCTGATCGATTTGGATCAGATTTTTCACGAGGATGATCCATTGGAGGAATGGACCAGGGAGACAGAAGACAGGGTGCTCGATGACAGAGACAATCCTTGGTTGGACGAGGCGCTTGCGGAAGCAGAACGTACACGAAGCAACCAGCCGCGGCCAAGTCACGCCCCTGCGAATATCACGTACAAGCGAAAGAAGGCACTCACTCGGGCTCGGCACGATAGCGATGATGGTTCGTCTCCCGATGACCAAGGTCCTACAGACGGAGGTTGTGGTGCGTCGGCATCCGTTCGCCCTGCTGAGAGACGTGGAGACCATACTTATGATACGCATGGGTATAGAGAGCATGATAGGCAGCACAGTGAAGAACGGGGGGACGATGCCTACGGTAGACACTCTGAATATCAAGGGTATCAACGCGCTTCTGATTATTATGGAGGTTATGAATCTTATTCCGGTGGATACTCAGGAAGCCAAGGCGATTATTGCGCACCATACAGACACTCTGATGTCTATGCTGATTATGATAGTCAATACAGGTACGGTCTGAACGTGACTGAGCAGTCCAGCAGTCAAGGCAGTCATGACACGCCTTTCATCGAGCAAAGCCGGCCCTCAGCATATGATAACATGATGATATCTTTTTTAGGCCCGGAACAGATGCAGTATTCATATCCTCCATACTACCATGCACAGCAGCCGGATGATGAGAACTACGAATGAGATTTTTGTATCTTTTTATTTATTTTCTTCATTTTTGTATCTTTTGATGTATTTTATTCAGCTTTTGTATTATGAAGGCAGATTTATGGTTCATCAATATTTATTGTTCTTTTATATCTATTAATTAGTTAATTGTTGTTACAAATGAGTAATGTGAACAGAAAAATACATGAAAAATACATGAAAATACATAAAAAAATAAAGAAAATGCATAAAATACAGAAAAATACAGCAAAGTATCTCCGATACCGAAATACAGGACAATACAACAAAGTATAAAATACAGGAAAATACTGTTAAATACAAGAAAATACAGCAAAGTATAAAATAAAAAAATACAAAAATACAGGAAAATACAGGAAAATAGTCAAAATACAAAAAAATACAGGAAAATACAATAAAATATCTCCGATACCGATATCGATACCGAAACGAAACTACCGATACGGACGATACTGACGATACCGAAACTTGCTTCCGATACCGCCGAAACGGGCGATACCGATACCGAAACCTAAATTTTGGGCAGAGCGATACCCTCTCCGAACCCGATACCTAAAACCTTGCTTCAAATGAGTGCACTTTGCATAAGTGGAATTCTGGGAATCTAAACTGGATGATATTTTGAACATGGGTAAGATTTCAGGAGATCGTACTGGAGTGGGCTATAACATAAGAGTTTACTATGATGTGTCTACTACGAAGAGGATACAAGTAACTAAAGGACTTGAGAAAATTGGTCGTCACAAGTGTCACAATGATTGGAAGAAGTTGACTAGAGCTGTCAAAGGTGGAAGTCCAGGGTGTGAATACTACAAATTTGTTGGTCATTCTGAGAAAAATTGCTTTAACTGCATGCGTCATTTCATGAAAGGCAGAACTGTTAGTCATCTCGGTAGAAAAGTGAAGAAGCATTGGGTCAGGAAGACAGAGTTATACAACACGATTACTTATACATCTTTAATATCATCTTCAGATAACATGTGTTACTTTTACAGTAGCCGTTCACGTCACATGACAGGCAACAAGGAATTTCTTGATGATTACAGAATCTGTACTGGGGTCGCGTGACTTTTGGTGATGATCGAAGGAGCAAGGTTGTTGAAAAAGGAAATCTGAATGTGGTCGGACTTCCTAAACTCAGGAATGTTTTGCATGTCGAAGACCTTAAAGCTAATTTTATTAGTATCAGTCAGTTGTGTGATCAAGGGTTACTAGTGAGGTTTACTAAGGAGAAATGCCTGGTTTTCAATGCTAGTGAAGAATGTATTTTGACGGGGAAGAGGTCTACCGACAATTGTTGTTTTCTTCAAGAGACTAACACATGTCTGCGAACTGTTACTGATGAATCTGAACAGTGACATCAGAAACTTAGACATCTAAATTTCAAAACCATCATGAAAATTTCTAAGCTTGGGGTTGTCAGAGGAATGCATGTTCTAAGCAGAAAGAAGGATGGTGTTTGTGGCCTGTGTCAATTCGGGAAGCAGTAGAAAACTAGTCACAAGCAACTGCAGAATATTACTATATCCCAAGTTCTGGAACTGCTACATATGGATCTCATTGGTCCCACATCTGAAACCATCGTTGGAGGTAAGAGATATATCTTCGTTTGTGTTGATGATTTTTCTAGGTTTACTTGGGTAGATTTTCTTTAAAAAAAATTAGACACCTTTGAAGCATTTAAAAAACTGTGTATTCTTCTTCAAAATGAGAAAGGAAATATCATTAGCAAGATAATAAGAATTAGAAGTGATCATGGAAAGGATTTTGAGAACCGATTGTTTGCTAACTTTTGTGAATCACGAGAGATTGCTCATGAATTTTCTGCTCCGAAAACGCCCAACAGAATGTAGTGGTAGAAAGGAAGAATCGTACACTCCAAGAGATGGCACGAGTCATGCTAAATTCCAGAGAAGTCAGTGTGAGGTGGTGGGTTGAAGCTATAAGTACATCATGCTATACTATCAATAGAGTATACCTTCGCCCAAGAACTGAGAAAACATCCTATGAGATCTGGAAGGGAAGAAAGCCGAATGTATCTTATTTTCATATCTTTGGAAGCAAGTGTTATATACTGAATGATCGTACACAAAGATGAAAGTTTGATGCAAAAAGCGATGAAGGGATTTTGTTTGGGATATTCTACTTCAAGTCGTGCATACCGGGTTTATAATAAGCGCACCAAAAACAATGATGGAATCTATAAATGTTTTTGTTGATGACTTTGAACAGCAAAAGGAGACAGTCACTGGTGAAGGAAGCTCCAGACAAGAAGAAAATATGGAGTAAGAAGAGCATGTTGTGACTGATGTTGCAACCCCAAGAATGACCCACGACAATGTTGTAACTGATGTTGCGACACAAGAGACACCATCACCTGCTACAAATCAAGGTGAGCAACCAGCTACTAATTCTCATGAAGGTACCACCAGAGTTATCAAGGACCATCCACCAGAGCTAGTCATAGGAGATATCTTTGAAGAACGACGAATAAGAGGCACGAGTCGTGTCAACTACATTGATCTTGTAGGGTATATATGCTTTACATCCTCAGTTGAGCCAAAGAATGTGAAGGAAGCTTTTGTAGATGAATACTGGGTGTCAGCTATGCAATAAGAGCTTAATCAGTTTCAAAGAAATGATGTGTGGACTATTGTTGAAAGACCAAATGGGGTGAATGTAATTGGCACCAATGGATCTTTAAAAACAAGACGGATGAGAAGGGGAACATCACACGCAACAAAGCAAGACTAGTTGCTCAAGGCTACTCTTAGTTGGAAGGAGTGGATTTTGATGAGACTTTTGCTCCTGTAGCTTAGTTGGAGTCTATCCGTATCCTACTTGTTGTTGCATACAGCTTAATTTTAAGCTTCACCAAATGGATGTGAAGAGTGCATTCCTGAATGGCATTCTTAATGAAGAAGTGTATGTTGAGCAGCCCAAAGGTTTTGAAGATCCATATTTTCTGCTCATGTATATCAGTTGAAGAAGGATCTCTATGGGTTGAAGAAGGCCCTATGTGGATTGAAGAAAGGCTATGATATGTTGAAGAAAGGCTATGATAGATTGAAGAAACGCACCAATGGCTTGGTATGATAGGTTGACCAGGTATTTGCTTCAGAAAAACTATGAAAGAGGGGGAGCTGATAAGATCTTACTTGTTCAGAGAACCAAGTCAGAAGTGATAGTTGCACAAATCTATGTTGATGACATTGTGTTTGGATCCACTTCACAGAAATTGGTTCGGGAATTCATTAATTTGATGCAGAAGGAATTTGAAATGAGCATAGTTGGTGAGCTCAATATGTTCCTCGGATTACAGGTGAAACAAACCAAGGAATGTTTGTTTTTTCTCAAAGCAAGAATGCTAGGAACCTTGTTAAGAGATTTGGATTAGAAAGTTTCAGACATGTTCGTACTCCTATGTCTGTAAGTGAAAGGCTAAATAGAGATGATAATGTGAAGTCATTTGATGTCATTTTGTACAGAAGTATGATTGGAAGTCTCGTATACGTTACTGCCAGCAGACCTGACATATGCTTTAGTGTGAGAGTTTGTGCTCTCTATCAAGCATCTCTTAAAGAGTCTCATATTACAACCGTCAAGAGAATTATCAGATATATTAATGGTACTGCTGACTATAATATTTGGTACACCAAGGATACTAACACTTTTCTCTCAGGATACATTAATGCTGATTGGGCAGGAAATGCAGATGACAAAAAGAGTACCATTGGTGGGTGTTTTTATGTTGGAAATAATCTGGTTTCATGGTATAGTAAGAAGTAGAATTCAATTTCATTATCAACAACAGAAGCTGAATACATTGCTGCTGGAAGTTGTTGTACACAACTCTTGTGGATGAAGCAGATGCTGATGGAATATGGAGTGGAACAAGCAGTTCTAACAGTGTTATGCGACAATCAAAGTGCAATCAATATCTCGAAGAATCCTGTGCAACATTCAAGAACAATACACATTGATATTCGGCACCATTTTATCAGAGGGTTGCTTGAGCAAAAAGTCATTGTCATGGACTATGTTCAACATCAAGTCAGTTGACAGATATCTTTACTTAGTCACTTGACTCAGGTAGGTTTGAGGAGTTACGACAAACTCTTAGGCTTTGCCGCATTTTATTGTTCAATTCAAATTAAACTACATGTCATACAACATAGAGGGGGGAAATCTTTTAAAGAAGGCAGTTGCTGAAATTTTAGGGCTTCACATTTCTCTCATTCCAACTCTTAGAAAAGGGGATTTTTAGGGTTTCTTTGTACTTCTCTGCAAAAGGATCAATCTCCTTCATTTCAATGACTCGCAATCAAGATGATCGTTCTTCTCAACAAACTCGTCGCTTTTCTCGTCGGTCTGCGTCCGCAAAGGATGTGGCGTCCTCATCCTCTCCCCCTCCAATGAAAAGAAAGTGCGTCGTCCCGCGATCTGCCCGAGCGTCTTCTTAAAATTTCTCTTCATCCTCTCCTGCTTCAATGTCATCTGTGGACATGCAAGTCGCTGCCACTTCGAATTTGGGACTTGTTCCATTTGCTTCAATTTCGATTAAGCGTGAGTTACCCCCCCTCTTCCTCGAAGTCCTCTTCTCCTGAAGACCTTTATAGATGGTTTTGCCATTTGCGAGAGACAGAAGAAATGTTTGATGTGTCTCATTTGAATTTGTCTGGGGTGCGTATTGGAGACATTCGTCTTGACCGACTTAGTGGGGTTCTGAAAAGTGTTCGCATTTTAGATGGAGACACATTGATTCTATTCACATCTAAGTCTCGTCGTCACTCCTCTATCGTATTGACCGAAATTGTTGTGTTGGAAGACTCTGACTCTTCAATATCAATTTCTGCTGAGACTGGGGGATGTAAGGCCGGTGCTGAGGAGTCGTATGGTCCACGGACTTCAACTGATCAAGATTGTGTGCATGGGCTAGAGATTCCAGAGGATATAGTGTCTGATTTTCGGATTAACAACCAAGCTGCCCCCAATGCACCCGAAGTTGCCTCTGATGTTGCCTCTAATGTTGCACCCAATGTTGCAACACATGCTCATGTTGAACCTATGTTATACCTGATGTCATGGATCATGTTGTGACATGAGACACAACATGCACCTCCTCTACAACTGGTGACTCTACATATTCACCTGCTCCTGATCAGTCTATGCCTGACCTAAGGATTCCTCAATCATTTCGGCAACATCGTAGTTCTGCAAAGCGACGTGAAGCCCCTACAAGCTCTCCAGCTCTATCTCTATCATTTTCAAAAGGGATCGGGTTACTTCTGATACATTTACAGTGTCGAATGCCTTGAGTAAAATGTTCTTTGATCAAGCCTGCAAGAAACACTGTGCACTTTATTCTAATAAGGCTATTATTGCAGAGAAGCACTTGGCTACTGCTGCTCTCTTCCAGACCAAGTTCATATCAGTGTTAAAGGATGTCAGATTATTTCATTCTGCTACATGTTTCAGATCATACCATCATATGCTTGTTAAGGAATTCTATTGCAATCGCTCCAAATCAGCTGGTGATTCACATTCTTGGTGGTCTTTTCACTCCTATATCAGAGGAAAAATTGTTACATTTTCCCCATCATTGATCAACACGAATCTGAAATGGTCTTGTCCTGCCTCCCTCTCCCCTTATGTTGATATTGTTGGTGATAACTATGACAATTTCATCAGGGTAGTTACTACTGAGAAGTTGCTGCACTGGCCAAGAGCCACTTCATTTCCATCATCTTCTTTGTCAGCTAAGTATTTCTTGTTATATCGTATTGCCTCTAGGAATTGGCTTCTTACTTCTAATGTCTCTGTTGTCACAAAAGACATGTGCAAGTTATTATTCTGTGCTGGCATCAAACATTCTTTCAATTTGGAGAGGATCATATTTGACTCTATAATTGCTCAAGCTGAATTTTCAGTTGCATCCACCTCTTTACCACATCCTTGTTTGAACACCCTGCTACTGCAGTCTCAGAATGTCCTACCTACATCTCATGATTTGGATGTCTCTTCTGAAAGTATTGGGTTCAATGTGAGAACAATTACTGGAAAAACTGATGACATCACCTCTGTGGCTGCCTCACCATTTGCTGAAGGATCTACTCCTTCTAAGTCAGTTTCTCCTACTGCTAGAGGCTCTACTCTACCTAAATCTGGAGCATCTTCATATGTCCCTCCTACTTCTGAACTAGTGTCTGTCTCAGCTTCTCACATTCTTGAAGACATAGCTAGATATGAGACTGCAGTGAAGGACATTGATAGCCAAATTGGCAATCTTAAAATCTCATAGGGCCAAGTTTGAAAGCAAAATCCTGATTCTAAAGAGCAAGTTTACATCTACTTCATCAGCTGATCCCTCAGATTTTGCCCCTTGCCTGTTTTCATAAGGTATGCTCCCAAAGGGGGAGAATATATGATGTTTGGTAGTTATGTTTGATTGTGTTGTGACAAGTACTATCTGCTATCTCAACAAGTACTATCTACTATCTCAACAAGTACTATCTGTTATATGCGTGTGTTACTTGATGTGGAACTTTTGTTATCTGTTGGAGACTGGTTAACTGGCTAGTATCTGTTGTTGATGTATTGCTGCTATGCTAATGGTACATTTCTACTTGTGCTGATTATGCCACTAAATGCCAAAGGAGGAGTTTGTTGGGCCACATGCGATATGTTTAATTGTTGTCATTAGTGGCACTTGTTATCTACAGCGGGATTTTGATTATTTGGTTCATGTCATGAGCTATGTCGTATGTCATGACATAACATTGTTACAACATGCAGCATCTGGAGTTCATGTTGTAAGTCATGTTGCAACATTGTTCACAACATGCTTATTCGACTTACACATGCAGTAGATCTGAAATTATTGTTTCATTCAGATCTATTTTTATTCTATCAGAATCTCGGTGCAATCCTGATGATTTCTATATTTATTGAGGGAGTATCCGCTCAAGATTTGGTAAAACTATTTACTCGAAATAGTTTATATGGTTCCTTGATATGTGGGATTACTTGCCCGAAGTAGTTCCTAAAAATATAGGCGGATAATCTGCGTGAGATCTTATTGAACTGTTTTTCCAAAACAGTTCCTAAATTGATAGAGGTTAGTTTATAAGGTGCTCGTGTGGATTCAACTAGGGTTATTTCATTCGGAATATTGTTGATCTACATTCGGGGACGGAGGCCGACGGCTACACAGGTAGGGATCGAGGGGAGCTTGATCTAGTCTGTTTATGCAAGGGGATCTTGCGCGCAAGGGGATTTTGCGGTGATTATTCTATGGGTTTGATTGAGATCACCCATTGCGGTTTGTATTAAGGGAGAGTGTGTACCTCCTAATAGAAATGCAATATTAGTGATTGTAATTGTTATTTGATATAGTGGAGTAATTTGAATTTTCTAGGCATGTCCCCGCAGATGTAGGTGTGCGCACCGAACTGCGTTACCAAGTTTTGTGTGTCGTTTGAGTTTTTCGTATATGCATTCAAGTTTACATGATTAATATCTAAGTACTGATTAACAGTCCTCAAATAAATAATCATTACCACCACCTTGTTGCTTAGAGTAGAATTTGCCCGAAAGGCTTATCATTTCGCATAGTTGCAATTCATGAACCAATTTTTTATTGTGCAAGTTACAGAATCATGTGCACAATTATATGGACAAACCGAAGTTGTTGCACCTCATTATTTGTCCCTCACATTTGATACAACCATTGTCGGGCCAATGTGTATGCCTGGGACATTGTTGTTGGATACAACGATCGATGACTTCGTGTTTGATGATAACAAACGTGTGTGAACGATTTGATGTGTGTATGCTAAGTGTTTTAAGGAATGACAAGTTCGTCAATACTCAAAGGGAGACTTAGTCAAAGTATGGAGAACTATGCAAAAAAGACTTGGTCAAAGTGATGGAGAAATTGCAATTCATTTGCAATTTAGACTTGGTCAAAATGGAGAGATATGGAGAGATCTCATTCATTCCAAAGTGATTGAACCAAATCTCATGCAAATCAATTTGTGATTAAATGAGATCCTATTCAATCATATATCCATTCAAATTCAAATCATATAGCCATCCAAATTTAAGCTCCATATCCAATGGTGATTGAAGATATCTTTCATGGTGATTCATTCAAATCCTATTCAAGTTAGGATTCCATCCAATCTCTTTCAATTATGGGATTCTATTTGATTCTAATTGATCCCATTTTCTCCTATATAAACTCATCTTCAAATGAGAGCTTCTCCAAGCGGGCAAAAACAAAAATCCAAGGGGGGTGCGGCCAAGACAAAGGGAAGAGCCATAAGCCGCAACTTTCATGTCCAAAAACCCTATATTGCGCAACATAATACCTCCTTCATCCCTTCCTTGCGCAGGTTTCTTTAAGAGCTCCTCATTGCCGCAAGCAAGCCAAGCAAAACTCCTAACATCTCCTTGCCGCAATGCCAAAGCTTCATTGCCCATCTTTTTTGCCGAAATCCACAACGGCTAAACCATAGTTTTACATCTCCCTTGCCGCAAGCAAGCCTCTTTGCCAAGCTCTTCAACCTTCATTGCGCAACACACAAAGAAGCTCCTCTCCATCTCCATTACGCAATCCACCAAGAGAGTCCAACCTCCATTGCATCAATATCTACAAGGCCAAAGAAGAGCTCATCTCCATACATTGCGCAAGTGACAAAGGGTTCATCTTCAACACCCCTTGCAAGCTCTCCAGGGCCGCAAGTTCTCCAAGGCTCCTTCCTCCTTTCCATTGCGCAACTCCATGGGTGCTTATTCCGTATTGCCGCAACTTCTACTAGGTGTGTCGTCACCCTAGCCGCAAGCTCCAAGAGAAGGCCATCTACAACATTGCACAAGTCGTCAAGGATTTCTTCACCATAGCCGCAACTTGCAAAAGCCCCCAACTCTACTAGGACGCAAGTTTCATCCAAGGGGAGACTATCTCAACCATTGCTAGTCCAGACTTCAGAGCATCATCCAAGAGCAGGGGTTGAGAGGGATTGTCGACTACATCCTGTCAGACTTGATCTGACTTGAGCTGATTGACAGAGACGACGACATCTACATGAACTGCGATTTTCTGAACTCCATACTTATTTATATTCGTATATTGGTGTGTTGATCTTTGTAGTTACTTTATATTCATTCTTTTGAGGTCTTGTCTAGCTGGTGTTAGACAAGAGGGACTTGACTAGTTAGGACTAGTCAAGAGAGGGCTTATACTAGGATTAGTATTGTTTAGCACTTTGGGAGTGCGGTACGGAGAACCAGGTGAGTGTAGGGTGGGTGCTCTAGCTACAGGTTCTACCAGTAACATTATTAATCTAGTATTTACTTTCGGGGCTAGACGTAGGTCGTTGGGACGACCGAACTAGGGTAAATCATATGTGCACTCTGTGGTTGCTTTATATTTACTCTGCATCTGATTATAACTGCATGTGATTGCTTGTGTGTCCACGAGAATTTTTATTAGTCTATTCACCCTCCTTAGGTTTAGATCCAGATCCAACAAGTTGTATCAAAGCCAGATTAGAGGATCTAGGCTCGATTAAGCATGAATACTTTTGATTCTGCTTTTGCTGAAGGTCAGTCCATATCACGACCCCCCTAAATTTAATGATGTAGACTATGCTTATTGGAAATCTAGAATGAAAATTTATTTAGTGTTTGTTGATTATAAACTGTGGAATATTGTTGAAAAAGGATAGAAACCACCCATGATTAAATTTGAAGACACTGAAATTCTAAACCTGAAGATAAATGGGATGATGCTGATTGGAAACTTTATTCATTTAATGGAAAAGCTATGAATGCACTTATTTGCTCTTTGAATAAAGCTGAATTTAATCGTATCTCACAATGTTTAACTGCGTAGGAAATATGACATATACTGGAGGTAACGCATGAAAGAACGTCACAAGTGAAGGAGTCTAGACTTGCTTTGCTGAGAACAGAGTACGAGAGCTTTCTCATGCTTTCATCAGAATCCATCTCAGAGATGTTTGCGAGGTTTACAGACATCGTCTACAAGTCTAGCTCCTTTGGTAAGCCATACTCTAGTCTGGAGCAGGTAAGGAAGATCTTGAGAGTGCTGACGAGCTCTTTCCGTCCTAATGTCAGCATTTAAGAATCTAAAGATCTACAAAGATGAGAGTGGAGGACTTGATAGGAAACTTAATGTCCCATAAGCTTGAGCTACATAGCATCGAATCAAGGGAGAAACCAGAAGCCAAGGCTCTTCAAGCTAAGGAAGAAGAAGATGATGATCTTGGTGAGGAGCAAGCACTGATGGTCAGAGGGTTCAGAAGATACATCAATACTTCTCAAGGAAGAGCTGAAATGCAAAAAAGGTTTAATCGATCTAACAAATATAATCCTGCTAAAAAAAATCTTCTGAGCAGACTGCTACTGATAATGTTCAATATTTTAAATGCAAAAAGTAGGGACACTGTATGAATGATTACCCACAAGAAAAGAATAACGTCGCGGAAAAAAAGGAAAATCTCTAGTGATAACGTGGGATATGAACAGCGAAGATGAATCTCAGGAGGATTGTGCACACTCTTCCCTTTGCTTAATGGGAAATCTTGATGAGGTAACTAAAGCTCAACTTCTGAGTACTGTTAATGAAATGCATGATGAAATTGATAGCCTAGAATCTACTATAGAGAAACATGATTCCACATTAGAAAAGTTCAGAAGTGCGAACGATGAACTGCAAAAGACACTTACAATATGTCATTAGAAATTGATGAATTGAAAGAAAAACTTGTTGTATGTGATTCTACTATTAATTTGTTGAAAAAGGAAAAATCTAGCTTTCTTGAAAAAGTTGATTATCTTACTTGTCATACTTTGTTAAAAGATATTAGCATGCATAAAGAAAGCATTATTAAGCTAGAAAATGAAATTAGAGAGCTTAATGAAAAGATGTGCATGTTAAAAGATGAAAACAAAGAGCTTATTGAAAAGATGTGCATGCGTAAAATGAGCTTAAAGAAAAAATGGATGATTTCGAAAAGAAAGCTTAAATTGTGAAAAGGAATGAAGATAATAAGAAAGCTTTCATTAGTAAATGCACTTTGCTTGTGAATGAAAATATTTTCTTGAAATCCAAAGTCACGAATCTAGAATTGTCCATAAAGAAATTTTCTATTGGAAAACAATCTTTGGATATTATTCTTGGAAATCAATTACGTGGCAATAATAGACGGGGACTTGGATATGGTTTGAAATATGCTGAAAAGCCTAATTATAAGAAAATTCACAATGAGCCTACAAAAGTTAGAAACTTTCATGCACAGTGCTTTACATGTGTTAGTGTTGGTCAGACTTCATACCATTGCAAATATAAGAACAAGAATATTAAATTCAAACAAATTTGGGTTCCTAAGATTTTGATGACTAACATGAGTGGACCTTGTTGGATTCTAAGGTCACATATAACATCTTCCGTGTAGGTAAGATGGAGGTGGCGAGGAACTATGAATTGGACGTCACATTGTTTAGTTCCTTAACTAAACGACAACGCGAATGTATGGTTTCTACTTTGAACTTAATGCATACCTTCATATCATTTTTTTGTGCTTGATTTGTTTTTGTTTGCGTGCTAGTTTCATTCATTATAAACAAAACAACAAAATAAAAAAGACAAAAAGCTATAAAAATGTTGCTTAATGTAGATCTTTCTTTTAAATCATTAAAGTGGAATAAATGAATGATAATCATATCAATGTAGAAATTAATGTATTATTGTTATGGCTATATGTGCATGTTTGATTTTTCTAAATAGGCACGACATGTTCAATCATTAGAATAATTTGATTTCTACACCTACACTGCCACTTCCACAAGTATTAAATGTTGTTTTACACTTGGAGATATCCTTTATGAAATATTGGAAAGCGAATGTAGGATGAAAAATAACCGAAAATCTAAGGGATATGATGTGTCTTGCCTTGGATAAAACATAGAGCTCAAAAGAATTAAAATAAAAAAACTATATAAGTGCATAAATGAAAAAGAAAGAAAAGAGCTCCGTATGAAAAATGGATACGGTCCATGATAACAACACTACCCAAGAGTATCCAACATAAGTTTTTAGAGTAAACTTTAGCATTGGTGTTATACTCGTCAAGCAATGTCATCTCATATCTAAGAGTTCTTATAGGCTATGTTTTGGGTGTGGTAACTTGAACTCGTCTTTAATGCGATGGGAAAAAGCAATCCTAGGTGATATCATGTTACATGGAAATTGTGGATTGGTTTTGGTTGAATTTATTAAAAATTCTCCTCATGTGCTTCAATGTTTAATCATCACACTTACACGCTGGTGTAGAAGTCTATGTTATAATTTTCATTGGATTTGACTTGCTTATTATACGAATGTTTACGTGCAAGTGTATGTTGTAATTTATAATGCTCACTATTTTGCATGTGGTATGAATGTGACTTCGTATATACACTTTTGATGATAACAAAAGGGGGAGAAATATTGAGAAGATTTGATGTGCATTAATGTTTATGAATATATGAATACATGCCTATATGTGCATATATAAATATTGGTTTAAGGGGGAGCATTAATGAATAATGAATGCATGCATGTGCTTAATAAATATGTTGTTCAAGGGGGAGCATGAACATAGGGGGAGCATGCATGCATACATGTTTGAACATCATTGCTATATCATTGTTATATTGTTGCATGATTCCTCCATCGTTACACTTCACGCACACATGTCACGATGATATTATCTTGACCGTTATTGCTCATATCTTATATTGGTTTGTCATCATCAAAGGGTGAGATTGTTGGATACAACATGTAGTTGGATACAACGATCGATGACTTCGTGTTTGATGATAACAAACGTGTGTGAACGATTTGATGTGTGTGCTAAGTGTTTTCAGGAATGACAAGCTCGTAAATACTCAAAGTGAGACTTAGTCAAAGTGATGGAGAAATATGCAAAGAAGACTTAGTTAAAGTAACGGAGAAATTGCAATTCATTTGCAATTTGGGCTTGGGCAAAGATGAAGAGATATGGAGAGATTTCATTCATTCCAAAGTGATTGAACCAATCTCATGCAAATCAATTTGTGATTAAATGAGATCCTATTCAATCATATATCCATTCAAATTCAAATCATATAGCCATCCAAATTTAAACTCCATATCCAATGGTGATTGAAGATATCTTTCATGGTGATTCATTCAAATCCTATTCAAGTAAGGATTCCATCCAATCTCTTTCAATTATGGGATTCTATTTGATTCTAATTGATCCCACCTTCTCCTATATATACCCATCTTCAAATGAGAGCTTCTTCAAGCGGGCAAAAACAAAAATCCAAGCGGGGTGCGGCCAACACAAAGGGGAGAGCCATAGGCCGCAACTTTCATGTCCAAACCCCCTACACTACGCAACATAATAGCCCCTTCATCCCTTCCGTGTGCAAGTTTCTTCAAGAGCTCCTCATTCCCGCAAGCAAGCCAAGCAAAACTCCTATCATCTCCTTGCCACAAAGCCAAAGCTTCATTGCCAATCTCTTTGCCGAAATCCACAAAGGCTAAACCCTAGTTCTACATCTCCCTTGCCGCAAGCAAGCCTCATTGCCAAGCTCTTCAACCTTCATTGCGCAACATACAAAGAAGCTCCTCTCCGTCTCCATTGCGCAATCCACCAAGAGAGTCCAACATCCATTGCATTAACATCTACAAGGCCAAAGAAGAGCTCATCTCCATACATTGTGCAAGTGACAAAGGGTTCATCTTCAACACCCCTTGCAAGCTCTCCAAGGCCGCAAGTTTTCCAAGGCTCCTTCCTCCTTTCCATTGCACAACTCCAAGGGTGCTTATTCCTCATTGCCGCAACTTCTATTAGGTGTGCCTTCACCCTAGCCGCAAGCTCCAAGAGAAGGCCATCTACAACATTGCGCAAGTCGTCCAGGAGGCCTTCACCATACCTGCAACTTGCAAAAGCCCCCAACTCTCATAGGCCGCAAGTTTCATCCAAGGGGAGACTATCTCAACCATTGCTAGCCCAGATTTCAGAGCATCATCCAAGAGCAGAGGCTGAGAGGGATTGACGACTACATCCTGTCAGACTTGATCTGACCTGAATTGATTGACAGAGACGACGACATCTACACGAACTGAGATTTTCTAAACTCCATACTTATTTATATTTGGGTATTGGTGTGTTGATCTTTGTAGTTACTTTATATTCATTCTTTTGGGGTCTTGTCTAATTGGTGCTAGATAAGAGGGACTTGACTAGTTGGAACTAGTCAGGAGAGAGATTATACCACGATTAGTATTGTTTAGCACTTTGGGAGTGCGGAACGGAGAACCAGGTGAGTATAGGGTGGATGCTCTAGCTACATATTGTACCAGTAACATTATTAATCTAGTATTTACTTTCGGGTCTGGACGTAGGTCGTTGGTACGATCAAACCAGAGTAAATCATCTGTGCACTCTGTGGTTGCTTTATATTTACTCTGCATCTGATTATAACTGCCTGTGATTGCTTGTGTGTCCACGAGAATTTTTATTAGCCTATCCCCCCACCCGGCTTAGATCCAGATCCAACAATTGTCCTTAGATCAACCTTAATAGAATACTATATATCATAAAAAGTGATTTATTAGAATATCTGCTAAGTTATAAGTTAAGTAATTCAAAACATAATAAAACTCTGTTAAGATGAAACTCTTGTTAATCAATCCAGTAAGAAGACTTTGGCCAAAACTGAAACAACACTAACTGGATTTACTTTAGCTTGAATCAATTGATTTTGAAAGTCAACTATAGAATAGTTTTGTCTGTTTGACTTTCTGTGAGAAGTAAGAACCATATGCGATAGAATTATAATTCCTCTAAGTCCATCAATTTAACACAATGTAAGATAGTAGTACGCTAAATCTAAAGAAAATACCTCAAAAGAGTGTATTTACTGGAGCACCATGATTATAGGACACAGACTTGGGTTGTTAGACATATCTTTCCTTCAAAACTAAGATACGATAACACGGTCTCTGTATATAACGAATGTTTAACTTATGTGTGAATGCAATCAACAGCTTCTGTCAGGAGGAGGTATAATGTACTTTATGTTTATATTTTTTTCCAATGAACAGATATCCACAGTTTTAGAATCACCCGGCATCAATGGGCATGTGTGTCATTTCCAATTGTGTCCATTTCCAATCGTGTCAGTCACGTAAATTTTTGGTTGAGTACATATTTATCAATATTAGATGATGTATATAGATTATATCATTTGATGCAATACGATAATTGTCAAAATAGATGCAAATTGGATGCCCATATTGTGGGGAGACAATTATTGGTTGTTGTTTGTCATGTCATAAGATTCGTATCATCTGCACAGTTATCAATATTTTACAATATGCAATACGTATCATACGATCCGACACAATTTGGAGGGATTTCAATACATATCGGATGTCTGTATCGAATGATGTGAAGTTCGTATGATATGGTTGTCATATCATGCCAATACAATACTTATGCACATCATATAATGAAACCCTGGGCTAGAGCATGGGCATAAATTTATCTATAAAAACGTAGGACTTATGTCTTATTTAGGATGATCATGTTGGTCTTGAGAATATGCACCAAAGTTTGTTCTGGTAGTCACCACACTATACCAACAGTGCAATAACGTAAGTGATGTTCTTTTGGTTAACCATATCCTTCTGTTCTAACTAAAGTGCACTTCGGCTGTTTTGATACTAAAATGCTTCTTATGAAACAAGAAATTACATACATAGTCATTTTCAGGATGCACTTACCGCCATAAAAGGCGGGCGTGTCCCTCCACCTGGGAGCTTGCCATCATTTGAAGAAATAAAGGGTGCCTTGGGATTCAACGACTACTATGAAGAAGAAAAGCGGTATAGTATAAGTGCTGCTCAACCATCTTCCCAAAAAGGTGAGCATCCGATTTGCACACTTCTCCATGTAGCTTCTTGTTCTGTCCTAATTTTTTGCTATAATTTAAATATAGGCTACCCTCCGGCAAACATCAGTACATATAATAACCCAAGCGTTGATGACACCGAGCAAAAACGTGATGCTATAGTTGAAGTGCTAACTCCGGACGGATACAAAAACTTTGGCTCAGAAGATTCGCAAAATCGCATGTCTGGGATATGGTCTCGGACGTTGAGACTAAAAATCATAGGAAAAGATGGCCTAGAAAAGCTTGACGTCAGAGTTCCTGTAAGTTTATGCCCGCTGCCTTAAATCATGCCAACTCATGCACAGCTATTATTTTTTGAGAACCATGTCTTTTGTCTGCTAATTTAAACATTTGCGGATTCGCTTCCTAGTCATTTGAAACTTGAAAGTTTACATGCACAACTATTATTATTATCTTTTCATTCTCTAATGAACAAGCTTTGAAGCATCTATAATAACAAAATGTAGTATGTTTGTATTTTAAAAATGCATTATACTTTCATATTGCAATAAAAAGATTGATCAAGCATCAATAATTTGCTTTTATTAGAAAATTTGTATCAATGTGCTAGTTTACCTCTTTAATTTATGCTCGAATCTGTAGTTTTAGCTAGTTTATGCATTATATGTACTTCTTTCACATTGAGCAGTGAAACATGGACATTGTATGGGAGCTTGGTGGCCAGTTAACTTAATGTGTAACTATTAACTAATCATAAAGGTGCAAATCTTTTGACATGTTCAGTTGTGCACCTTTTGACGTCCTTGAGTCTTCCTTCTTTCACAAGCTGAAAAGCAGCATGAAAATTGAGAAACTTAAAGAGTGTTCCTGGCTTAAAAAATTGACATGATTTCCTTTAAAGAAGGAATATGGAGATTTGATCGGACCCGTGATTGTTCAGCTCATGCGATCAGCATAATTCCTCTATTTAGCTGGAGGATGATAATCATCAATCCAATGCATCGACGTCTCCAACCCCAACCCGACCTCTGACAGTAAAACACAACCTACCCCCAAAACGTTTTCTTGCTTCCAGCTGGGGCCTGTTGGCTTTGAGGGGTAAGCCCTCTTCAGCTGCAATTTCTTTGGCTAGAAATCTGGCTGCTAGTCTTTTGGTCAGTCATGATGTGAGCCATGTTTGCAATCCATTTTGATGGAGGCAAGACTTTTATGTTGCAAGAGGCATTTTAACTAGGATTAAACATGTATCCATCTATACCATTTATTTTTGCCTCATCCCTACGACATGACATGTTCTGTTGCAGGCTGGATTCTTGGAAGGAATGGCGAATGTTATTCCAGGTGCCTTTCAGGCTCAAATGAGATGTACATACTAAAACAGTTCCACGAGCTAAACAATGCTTCCCATCCTCGCAGGTTTAATGGGCGTAAATATCAGGGAAATGTTGGAGGCGGCGTCTGCCGAGGGCTCCGAAAGAGGGAAACCGCTGCTGGATTTCACCGGCACAATGGGAGATAGGATTCAGGTGTCTGTCGAGTGAGCTTAGCCTAGCTTCAAATGTTGAAGCCGGCTTATTTGGTTCTTCAATGGCAAGACGAAGCATATATAAAGAATCATCTTGATGGTCAGTTCCTGGTGCTTCTTGATGCTATTGAGTCTCTTCTATCTTGCTTTGCTTTGATGATTATTATACCGAGTATTTTGGTACGCGATTTTAGCATATGAAAATCATCACCTCTTGGGTCATTGAAAGTGATGGGAGATATTGCTTCTCAAAGTTTTGCTCTGATCATTTCTTAAGGGAAGACTTTGATTAAATCCTAATAGTCAGCTGCCCCCGTCCTTGTTAGCTGGTGATATGTGTTCCAATTAATGTTATGAGAAGAAAACTAGGTGCCGTATAAGAGACGAGATTACTTTCTTGTATGACAGTAAACTGATATTTTTATCGTCTGAAAGTCCAGTTATACCAAACATCTAGCAAACCCTAATCCTCATTCTAATTCCTTCTCGATATGATTGCTTACGTGGACACAAGTAAGCATTTGTCACCTTGGTCAAACGCTAGAGATTTGGATGTTTCGCTCTCTTATCTTGGAAAAAAAATAAGATTATGCAAATATAGACATCGCGGACAGTTAGTCGAACATGGAATTCTCCGTTGGCTATCATGAAAACAAAATCTAATCTTTTTATTTCAACGATCAGAACCATTCATTCAACCATTCATTTTGATCTTCATGTCCTAAAACCCTAAAATGCTAAATATATAAGAAACCGCATGGTTTTGCTCGTTCGTCCACTGGTCACAATGTCAACGGTTTTGTAGTAATAGAACTATTTCTATAACGGCTAAATGCCTAAACACAACATTTAGGGTTCACTAGATATCTGGTGTTAAGGATTTTAAAATACGAAGAGCAAAATGAGCAGTTCCGCTCGTTAAAAAATAAGAGAGATTGAATCTGACGACGTCCCTCCTTAGCTGACACATAATTTTTGATTAATTGAAAGAGATTTACACGTGCTGAAATCCCAACACAAAAAATCAAGTGAATCCAAGTCTATTTGAGTCTCGACTGCATTGTTACAAATTCTACAGTTTCCCAACAATGGAACTTTTCATAACGATACGATCGATGCTCAAATAGTCTGGAGTTCAGTCGATGTTTGATGTGTTATATGTATACTAGTCATAATACGTGTCCTCGGGCACGGTTCATTTAAAATTTTACCCCGCGAAATCTTTATTCCCAAAAAAATATTTTTCTAGCCAAAATTTAAAAGAACATCTAAGTAGCGTAAAAATATTTAGCGGCACGGACGCCTTCGGCGTGGAACAACAAATTCGGCGTCGACGCTTTCGACACGGAATACGTAGAACAGCAAATTCGGCGCGGGTGCCGTAGGCGTGAAACAACAAATTAGCGTAGAACAACAAATTCGACGTGGGCACCGTCGGTGCGGAACAATAAATTAGCGTAGAAAATTTCGTGGGCTGGCGCAATCGGTTTATCTGTGGGAAAAGCCCTAGCAAGATATCACTAGACACATGAGAGTCAAACCCAAGGATTCCATTCTCCTCTTCAAGATTAGTTTAATTGGACTTATTGGCCACCTCACTGGGACCTTACCTTAGACAATTAACACAAAATCTCTACTTATTTAAAAAGATGGATGCTTATTAAAGCAACCATGGATAACGTTGCCAGAGGGGCTACCCCAACTATATTGATGTGCATCTCTAGTCTTCACAATTGGATTACTTAGTTACGACACTCAAAATTAATTGGAACCCCATTTAAATAGCTGCATGTTCATGGGCAAATGGATGGAGATTGCCATGTGAAACACGAAAAAGTGAGCTTTGAGGACAGAGTTGAGTTACGAATAAGTTGGAATAATTTCTCTCCAAAATGTGGGCTGCGTTTTTTCATAAAAATTTCAAAATTTTGAGTTTTTCAACCAAATTGATTCCACCTAAAACTTTATCAAACTCATTTCAACCTTTCCATTCTTCAACAACAAATCCTAGCCACTTTTTATTTTGTCCTAATCAGCCCTAAAATTCAAAAAAAAGTTGTGTTTTAATATATAGATTATTCCTAAATAATAATAAAAATGAAAAACAAAATCAAGAACCGCATTGATATGTTCATTTTCTATGTGAACACCACATGTCAATTATAGACACATGCACCACTAAAAATAACCCGTGCACACAGCGGAAAAAAAGCCCTGCACAGAAAGGATGCAGTGCACGCATGCTACCGAAAAGAAGTGAGAATTATGGATGGGTGGGTGTGTATTTCGGGGGTAAAATGGGGAAAAATCCCAATGGCAAACTTGTAAATAAGTGGGGTCAAAGAGGGAAAATGTCAATGACAACATTATAAATAGAGGGAGACCAAGGGGAATGTTTGGAGGGGTGTTGATGCAACATTGCCACATAGGACAAATGTCACATCAACATCACTCGTTTGTATAACCTGTGCACACAGTGCACGGCGCGGAAAAAACCCCATGAACAGGATTTGGTGCACGCACACAACCAAAAAGGAGTGAGAACTGTAGGTGCGTGTGTCGGTAGCACCGGGGGTTAAAAGGACGCTAAGACAAAGCCCAAAATCTCCCAAATGAGGGACGCTGACGGGGTTGTGTTTGTCCCATTCAGCTTGTGACTGGGACAAATCCCGTCATCAGCCCTTATTTGTAAGATAGACTAGTCACAACCTGTGCTCGCGGGCACGGTTCATTTAAGATTTTCCATCGCGTAATATTTGTTCCCCAAAAAATGATTTCCACATCCAAAATTTAAAAGAACAACAAATTAGAGTTAAAAAATTTAGCGGCACGGGCACCTTCGGTGTGGATGCCTTCGGCACGGAACAACAAATATGGCGCGGGCGCCTTCGGCGTGAAACAACAAATTCGGCGCGGGCGCCTTTAGCACGAAACAACAAATTCGACGCGAGGCCTTCGGTGCGAACAATAAATTAGCGTAAAAAATTTAGTGGAACAACAAATTCGGCACGGAACAACGCGCGAGGGCATTCGGCGCGGAACAACAAATTAGGCGCAGAACAACAAATTAGCGTAGAAAAATTTTGCGGGTACCTTCGGCCCAGAACAACAAACCTCAGTGTATTTTTCGGTGACGGTATATACGTAAATTTTTTTACGCTAGTTTGTTGTTCCGGAATTTTTTTACGCTAATTTTTTTACTTTGTTTAATTTAATGGATTATGTTTCTCCACAATCTTTCCCTAGACACTTTTAATTTCAAAGTTTTAGTTTCTAAGACACTTTTCCCCCAAAATTTAATCTCCACAATCTTTCCCATTACACTTTTAATTTCAAAGTTTTGGTTCCCATAACACTTTTTCCCAAAAATTTTAAGTTTTTTCACTACAATTTTTCACAAAATCCAATCGCAACCATTGATTTACCAAGATCAAATCTCAGGCACTTTTTATCTTGTCCTAGACAGCCATAGAATTCAAAAAACGTTGTCAAATGTATATGTACTAGTCATAAACCGTGCCCGCAGGCACAGTTCAATTAAGATTTTCCACCTCGAAATTTTTGTTCACCAAAAAATTATTAAAAATTAAAAGAACAACACAACAAATTCGGCGTGGGCGACTGTAGCTCGGAACAACAAATTAGCGCAAAAAACCTGTGCCTGCGGGCACAGTTCATTTAAGATTTTCCCCAACGAAATCTTTGATCTCCAAAAATTATTTAAATTTAAAAGAACAACAAGTTAGCGTAAAAATATATGGCGGCGCAAGCACCTTCGACACGAAACAACAAATTCGGTGCATGCGCATTCGACACGATACAACAAATTCACGACAAATTCGACGCAGAACAACAAATCAGCGTAAAAATGAAGCAGGCGCCTCCGGCGACATCTTGAAACAGGTTCATTGGCTGCTTTCAAAGTTGGACCAAATTTCATTGATCGACCAAATTGTAAAGCTCACATTATTCATGGTTTCAAAGCTCCATTCATTTCAAAGTTGGACCAAATTTCAAAGCTCACATTCATGGTTTCAAAGGTTTATCTCAACCTTCTATTTCCCAAGATAAAATCTCAGCCACTCTTTAACTTGTCCTAGTCAGACCTATAATTCAAAAGGCTGTCAAATGTATAATAGACTAGTCATAACCCGTGCCCGCGGGTACGGTTCATTTAAGATTTTCCACCGCGAAATCTTTGTTTCCCAAAAAAAATTTTCCACAGCCAAAATTTAAAAGAACGACAACTTAGTGTAAAAATATTTAGCGGCACGTGCACCTTTTGCGTGGGCACCTTCTGCACTGAACAACAAATACGGTGCAGGCGTCTTCGGCGTGGAATAACAAATTTTGCGCGGAACAAAAAATACGACTCGGGCGCTTTCGGCGTGAAACACCAAATTTGGCGTTCAACAAAAAATTCGGCGCGTGCGCCTTTGGCGCGGAACAACAAATTCGGCGTGTGCGCCTTTGGCGCGAAACAACAAATTCGGCGTCGGCACCTTCGGTGAGAAATAACAAATTTGGCGCGGGCGCCTTCAGCGCGGAACAACAAATTAGTGTAAAAAATTTAGCGTTTGGCACGGAACAACAAAACTCGATGTATTTTTCGGTGAGGGTATTAACTTAAATTTTTTTAACGCTAATCTGTAGTTCCGCTAAATTTTTTATTTTGTTTAATTTAATGGATCATGTTTCTTCACCAATTTTCCTAAGACACTTTTAATTTTCAAAGTTTTGGTTCTCAAGACACTTCCCCCCAAATTTAATCTCCACAATCTTTCTCAATACACTTTTAATTTCAAAGTTTTGGTTTCCAATACATTTTCCCCCCCAAATTTAAGTTTTCCCACTAAAATTTTCACAAGATAAAATTTTAACCATTGGTTTACCAAGATCAAATCTCAGACACTTTTTATCTTGTCCTAGTCAGCCCTAGAATTCAAAAAAGGTTGTCAAATGTATAATAGATACATATACTGGTAAAATAAGGTTAGTGTATACCTCTATCCGATTCCAAATAGCTAACTTGACGTTAATGTTTTGCACTTCCGGTGCTACTTTTTATGATCGGAGCTTTCTTTGAGGATTCACACATTCTTAACCCCAATGCACTAAAAATCCGGTTATCCCTGTTGAGTATTGGACTCCCCGGATTTGGTTTTGGATGATAAGCAAACATAAATATATCATGAACTAACAATTTGTGAGCGCAGTTATGGAGATCGTCGCCAAATTCATGTGAACATCCAAAGCGACGTCTCAAGACTTCTCAAAGCGCGTGATCGCATGCCTAAAGCTTCGTTGAAGCTTTTGTACCTTCTTTGAAGTCGAGAATGAAGATTGAAGCTTTGAAGACGGTTCGTTAAGGTTTATTTTATAGTCTTCTTGCTTCGTTTTGTAGAATGTTAAGCCTTGAGTATATCTTACATTTCTATCTTCTTATCGCTCCTTTCTTAGAGCTAGGATCTTAGTAGAAGTCCATACAATCTTTCCCGAAGCATCGCGCTTCGATTCGGGACTTCTTGTGCATGTTAGTTGGTTCAAGAAGGAGAACCAACCGACTAGATGGTGATCTAGTCAGTCGGCAAAGCTTCTTGGACCGACTAGTTTGCCTTCTCTATTCTAAGCTCTTTACTGTTTGCAGTTAGTCGGTCTACGTTGACTCACCGACCGACTAGTTGGTGAACTAGTCGGTCAGTGATCCTTCTTGGACCGACTAGTTGAGCTTTCCAAATTCATGTCAACTTACTGTTTATCGTTAGTCGGTCTAAGAACGTTTTGTGACCGACTAGTTGTTGATCTAGTCGATCAACATTTGTTCTTGGACCGACTAAATCATTTGTATTCAGACTTTTAGTTTTTGACTCTTAGTCGGTCTAAGTTTACTGACCGACCGACTAGTTGTGAAACTAGTCGGTCAGAAAGTCTTCTTGGACCGACTAGTTATCTAGGTCTGAAATCTTCATCTGTTCGATGTTCACCTCTTAGTCGGTTCATGTTGTTTCACCGACCAACTAGTTGATGAACTAGTCGGTCAGTGGTTGTTCTTTGACCGACTAGTCTGCTTCAGATTTAGTTCCATTGGAGATTTGAAAGCGACGTTTCTTTCTCTCTTTTCCCTTGATCCTTTAAATACCTGGAGGGGTTATTTCATAGGATCTAAGGCTGCTATTTCCAGAGCTCCATTGATTCTAAGAGAAGCTTTCAACTCTCATCTTCAAGCTCTCCCATTCTCAAGAATCTCTCCCTCACTCTTATTCCTCAAGAGAGATTCATTGATTGTGAGCCTTCCAAGCCAAGGGCTTGATTCTAGGTCATCCATCTCATCCCTAGGCTTCCATTGCTAGTCATCTTCTTGAAGCTAGGGTTTGGTGACTCTTCCTCCATCAAAATCCTCTTTGCCCTAATTTGGTAAGAAATCTCAAGGCATAGGTATTTTGTTGGTAAGCATTTCATTTCAGTTATATTTGAATTGTATACTCTCGGTTGTGAGAGTTTGCGTGATCCCGGGTTGTGGGAATCACGGACATCGATTGTAGGTCGATTGCACTTGTGGGGTTTCCGCAAGTGGGCATATTGGAAATCTTGGGTTAGAGGTTTTCTAACTCAAGTATCCGGAAGGGATCCGGGTGGTTGGGACGTATGATCACCGGGTACAAGTCGGGGAGACTTGGGTGGATCCGAACCCATTAAACCGTATTGTTTGCGTTTGCATTTATTCTTGTTGATTGTTGTCTATTCCGCATTGTTGTTTGTTAATTGCACGATAATTAGGAATAACTCTCCCTATTATTTAAAAGTACTATTCACCCCCCCTCTAGTACATGTGCAGTGGCTTCCTAGGGCACTACAATCCCTAGACTATTTGATTGGACTAGTGAAAAAAGTGTCGTTATCATATAATCGTTGAATTTCTAACAATCAAATCGATCTACAAATATCGTTGGATTTACTAGTCTTTAGCGATGTTATCATAGAGTCGTTGAATGTCTAACAATCAAATCGCAAATATCGTTGGATTTACTAGTTTTTAGTGCTGTTATCATAGAATCGTTGAATTTCTAACCATCAAATCGATCTAGTAATATCGTTGGATTTACTAGTTTTTAGTGTGTTGTGATTTTTAAGATGTACTGGTCATCATGAAAAGTTTCAATTATGAAAAAACGAGAAATAACCCGTGCACACCAAAAAAAACCCCATGAATAGGATGCGGTGCATGCGGGCAATCAAAAAGGAGTGAGAACTGTGGGTGTGTGTGTGTCGGTATCGTCGAGAGATAAAAGATGATAAAGATGGGATTCGAGGCGTTGTTTGAAATTGTGTGTGTTTTTAATTTTTTTTTGGGGGGGGGTGAGATTTTGGGTTTCTTTTTAGGTGGAAATTGAGTTTGTGGGGTGAGGTGGCTTCTATGTGACATCTCATGTGGCGATGTGACATTATCACATGGGACAAATGTGCCACATGGAAACAACATTATCAATTATAAGATAGATAATTTTGAAAGCACAAAACTTTGGCATCATTTTTGACACTTAGAATGACACACTCACCGGTTAACACACCCACTCCTTTTCATATCTATTATACAATTCAGGACCTTGTTTAAATTTTGTCCTACGTGGCAGTTTTGTCCCAGTCATATTTTGGGTTGCTGACTGGGACGCTGGTGGAGGCCCCGTGGAGGTTGGGTAGGGTTCTGGGCTTGGGTTTGGGGTGGGGTTTTGGTGATTTTTTTGCGTTTTAGTCCCTGCTTTTCCTCCTTTTGCCCTCCAACCCTCATTTCACACACATCCATGCTTTTTTCATTCTGGCGACCGCTTTCCTCCGCATTTGCTCAGGACGACGATTGCCTCCGTGCCCTCCGGGCACGGGCAATTACTAGTTATTTTATAAATCTATCCTTTTTGGGGATGTGACGCAAGCAAAAACATTAGATAGGACACTAACCGTCAGTTTGGTATTTTACACTATCTTTGTGTTGGGAGATGAGAGACGACGGTGAACTCAATAAATAATTCAGTGGAAAATCCAAGATCATCATGACAACGAACAAAGTAAATGCCGATTCGTTACAATATCCGCAACACACGCAATAATATGACAGCAACGCAAAACAAAAGAAATCACGCGCCTGACACCAAATATTATACATGTTCCACCCAATTCTTAGTGTGTATCCAGTTGGAGAAATCACCAATGCTTCAATATCTTTGGATTACACTGTAAACGTTTGGTTGAAGGGAAACAATCAAACCCGCTTAGAAATCGGAGAAGAAACTATGGAGTAAACCTCTCCACCAAGCCTTCCAATGCCATCGGTTTGCCTTCTGTATATTATACAGGTAGCCACAAACTTTACAGAGAAGACCGCACAAGAATTGCACCAAAAACTTACCCAAAACACTGTTTATACAGCTAACGGTCTGTCGGTCGAATCTGATCCGAATCTGACTTCGAATCGTCGCCCGAACCCGCTTCGCACTCAATCTACTCCCGCAGCCATCGGATCTAATTGGGATGCTCCAGATCTCTGCCACGTGGCCTGCGGCGTTGCTGCGCCCCTCAATTCGCGTCGGATCAATTCGCAGGCTTTCGATCAGGCGGTAAAACATTGCTTTGGCAAGATATTTTTGATATTTTATATTGCAATTTTTTTTTGATTCATATATTGCAATTTTCAACACTTTGTGATTTGGCAAGCTTACATAGGCCTGATGAGCACCTCTAAGTTTTTATAGATTACGTGTACAACATTGCTTTATCAATAAAAAAATCGGATGCGAATGACATATTTAATACACTCTCAAGCTAATATATGCCAACCTTTTTATGAGAAGAAGGCAGGCTTGGAGGGAAAACCAAAGAGAGAGAGAGTGAAGAAGACGACATTGACGAATGAAAAAAAGGTCATACATGCATAAATGGTTCAAAAGAAAACAAGAAAGATACCCACAAGGGCCACAACGTGAGCAACAAGTTGTCATTTGACCATAGAGAGTTGCTATATGCATCGTATTCCATGCGTTGTATGCAAATTTTTTGCCAAAAAAACCATGTCACAATAGAGAAATTGATAGGACAACTAACGTGACGGTTTTTTAAAAAATTACGTACGCCGTATGGAATGTAGAGTGTATATTGCACGATATGTTTATATGCTCGAAATCATTGAAATATGATGTTAGCAAGGAAAAGAAGCACGTAAATGCTCTCTGCCAACCATTTACTAGATTTATTAAAAAATTTAAATTTTTTTGAAATTGATTAAAATGTCATGGATGTACAACATTCTAAAAATCAAAAGAGTCCTTGACGCTCGATCCGATTGCTACAAATTCAAAAGTTTCATAAAAATTCAACTTTTCGTAACAAGTCAATCGGGGTCAAGTATATCTTTATTCACGTGGTTTTCGGTTTTAGAATATGAATAACAATATTAAAAAAATTCAAAAGATAGGATAAAAGTTGTACTTTGAACATAGAATTTCCTACGCTAAGACAACATATAATACTAAGCTCTTATGTATTTTGCATGCATAATTTTTATAAAGAAAAAAGGGGATCGTCGTAATTTTGCAGGCAACAGAGCAGAATAGATTCGCAATATGAGATAAACGTAAAAACATATGTGAAAATATGCATACTATGGTCTAACGGCTTTAACTCCGCTTTTCAGTGAGACCACCAGTGATCGATTCTGGTGTATGTGAAACGCGCGCTTTTAACCAGTTTTCCAGGGTATTAAAAAAATATGCACACCCCAAGGAGGAAATTGTAATATATTTAACAGCTAAGAATGTATTTGCAAAAAACACCCATGCTTGGCTAGCCGGCGTGATTCACGTGTAGGTTTCGTTATTTCTCAACTGCTGGGTGCAGTCCGGGCATATCCCGCCCCAGTTCCATCGCTGTCTAGAGATCCGTCGACGTGTTCGCATTATCCAGAAGCCACGTCATCTCATCGCGTTCATGAATTTTCCCGATTACGGGCCGGGCCTACCTCCTCCGGATACGGCGGCGGGGCGTGGGCTGGTGTCGGTTAACAATGAATGAAGTTTCGTCCCCAGCCCAACTACTCACTACTGAAGCGACCTCCCCCCATTTATTTAAATTAATTGCACAATGACCAAGAAATGCTACTGCATCTTCCCTCTTTCCTCCTCCTCTGATCTTGGAGTCTCGAGATGTTTGGTGACTGCGGCCTCCGGTTACCATGCTTCTCCGGTCGCCGCCGGGAACCGGATCCGACCCTGGAACCGGTGCTGCTGGTCACCGGCATGGGCGGCTCCATCCTCAACTGCAGGAGCAAGTGGACCGGTTACCAGTTTCGGGTTTGGGTCCGGATCCTCTTCTCCGACCTCGAGTTCAAGAAGCACCTGTGGTCCATTTACAACAAAGACACTGGTACCAATAATTAACCCCCTCACTCATCAGTAAGCATAAATTGTTAATTGAATTTTTTTTGGTCTGCAGGGTATGTTGAGTCGCTCGATACGAGCGTGGAGATTGTGGTGCCGCAGGACGATCATGGGTTGTATGCGATGGATATTCTCGATCCTTCATTGGTATTTTTCCTTTTGTCTCTTTTTATCTGATTGTGAATTTAGTTGCAAGTTGCAAGTCTCTTCAAGCATTGTAGATGGTTTGTTGATTAAAAGTGAATCATGGATGGGAAAATGCGGCAGGGATGGTAACGACCCATGAATTCGGAATCCCAATTCGTTCAAAGAATTGTTCTTTTAGAATGACTGTGACAAGTTGCAAATCTTCAACTTTTCCTTTCTTTTCTTTGTTTCCCCCCTAGTTTGGTACCTCAAAAAAAATTATAATTCCAAAATTATCGTTGACTTCTTCTCGAAATACAAACAAAAACCGTAATAGAATGTGACAATAAAAAAGTGAGCAGGACATGAAATGGGATTGTTATGGTGACAACAATAAGGACAATAGTTGAAGGTAACGGTGGTTCTAGAGGAAGAGGTAGTACTGGTGACACTAGAAGCGAGAAAATGGGTTTGTTCAAATTTTCTTTCTTTTGAGTTCCATTTGTTTAGGATTATGAAGGTGGTGGAAATATATCGATGTTACAAAGCACAAAAGGAGTATCATGATGTTCATATAAATATGAGAGAAAATAGGTTCACTTAACTAATTGTGATCACTAAGTTTCAGATGGAGGCTAAAATTATCCAACTGATTTAGATAGTAGTAAACATAAATATTTGAATATTAAGCAAGTGAAAAAATGTACTGGTCATCAACTCAAAGAAATGAGAACCTTTGAGGTAATTTTCATGAAATAAGATGTGCGCGCGTGCATGCATGTGAGAGTGAGAGAATGTGTGTGTGTGTAGTTATGTGTATATATGAATGTATGTAAATGTACATATGAAGTATGTATTTTTGTATATGTATCTCTCTCTGTGTGTGTACGGTGTGTTGGATTGCAAAATTCTATTTATTTTCTGAAAGAAAACTTAACGCACCAAATTAAGTAATTGTGTACCCAAATCATAATTCTATTCCATTGGATGTGATATAATTTGTCTAAACAACCTATAAAATTTTTTAAAATGATTTTGGTATGTTTTGTGGAGAAGTTGGCTCGATTTGGCGCATGAGAAGCAATTGTATGACAGACGAGTTATCTTGTGCAGAGGTAACTCGACTGCGTCTGGATTCGACCTATCTGACTCTGCACAAGTCAAATACGAGGATACTGTGCAAGTGGTTTCGTCAGCGTAGTTGGGTCGTTCGGTCGTCAGTTCGAGTCTGAGGGTCGAACGCTCGGCATTGGGTCGATGGATCGTAACGCGGTTAGAGTCCGTGTTTGGTCGATTGGTTGTTTGAAGGCTCGAAGGATGAAGACTCGTACGCAAGGCTCAGTACTTGGGTCGTTCGACACAGAAGGAAGGTCGATCGGTCGAAGAGAGCCCGTCGAGATGCGGATCACTAGGAAACGGCGATTGGCCCACGAGGTTGCGGCGACTGGCCCACTAGGTTGCGACGACATTAATTGCGTAGAGCGGTGATTGGATTGGATGTCGTAATTGTCGTGATCCGTATCCGTTAGGAGACCTTAGCCAATGATGACACTTATTGTAACCTAGGGTTACAATTTGGGGGTTTTAGGGTAGGATTTCGTGAGAGAAACCATTGTATCCTTTGAGAGAGCGCCATAACGTGAGAGCTAATTTTGAGAGATTGTATTGTGAGCTTTTGGAGAGATCTTGATATTGTTCTCTTCTTTCGTAATAAAGCTCATTGGTGTTCCCCCTTGGCCGTTCATAGCCTAAAAGCAATCTCGTTTGTGTTCTCTTTACTTGCTGCTGATCTCTCGTCCTCGGTCTCCACAATCCTGCGTCTTTTGCTGTGCTGTGTTGGCAGAGCTAGGCTCCGCCGCACAACAAATTGGTATTAGAGCTGTACTTTGTTGGCAATCATTGTAGAAGACAAAGATGAGTAGCGGTGGTGATGGCGGTTCTCCAAAGGCGTTGACTTTTCGGTATTCTTCATCTTCTCGGACTATGTGTCTAACAAAAAGTTCGAAATTAAGAAGTTTGATGGAAAGATCAACTTCAGTATGTGGAGATGCGAAGTCATGGATATCTTGAATCAACTTGGTCAAGATATCGTATTGGACGAGAAGCCGACGGGTATGTCCGATCAGGTGTAGAGAACTCTGAATCGGAGTGCATGAGATACCATTTGCATGTATCTGTCAAAGGCGAAGAAATACCCATACATGGAGGAGACAAGTGCACGTAAGTTCTGGAAGGAGCTTGGCGACAAGTACATGAAGAAGAATATCCAGAACCGGCTACACTTGAAGAAGCTTTTCGGTTTGAAGTTAACCGATGGGGTTTCTATGGAGGAACACCTCGACTACTACAATAAGTTTCTTACCGACCTGAGGAATGTCGACGTGAAGGTTGACGATGAAGTCAAGGCGATTGATACGAACCGCTTGCCGTTTGGATCAAATCAGCGAATAATTGATCAAAACATCGATTTAAAGGTGGAAAAATGGAAAAATAGTGGAAGAACAATGAGAAATTAAGAACTTGATAAGGATTCTTCGAGACGAATCAATCTCCTAGCTTTTATTGAACGCCTAAAAGCCTAAACAGCATCAAATTGATAACTAGATTGTTCGAAGACAAATCAAGCATAAACTAACAATGACGGCTAGCCCTAATTATAAAGGAAAAACGGGGATTTACTAATTTTGGTCTGAAATAGACCAAAATACCCCTGATGTGACTAATACCGGCCCCCACGTCTCCTCCTGTGAGAGTAAACAATCGTGGGCTCCCCGCTAGCCGCATCCCCCGCATGCGTGCCCGGTCCAAGCGGTGCGTCCGCATCAATACCCCCCAACAGACCCACCTTGTCCTCAAGGTGGAAGTCAGGGAACTGCTCCCCCGTATCACGTCGTAGGCCTCCCAAGTCGCATCACAGTCCGGTAGACCCGCCCAATAGATCAGTACCTCCTTCTGCCGCCCCGGGCCCTGACGAACCGCCCTCACATCCACCGGCTCAAGTATTACCTCCATGTCCTCCGTCAAGGTAGGAGGCAAAGTAGAAGACACCGCCTGATCTCCAATAGCCTTCCGCAGCTGAGACACGTGGAACACCGGATGTATCCCTGAGGACGCGGGCAACTCCAACCTGTACGCCACCTGGCCAATCCTGGCTACCACCCTGTGTGGACCGAAATATCTAGCTGACAGCTTCTCATTCGGCCTCCTCGCCAGCGATCTCTGCCGGTACGGACGCAGCTTGAGATACACCATGTCTCCCACCTGAAACTGTACATCTCGACGATGCCCATCGGCCCTGGCCTTCATCACCTGCTGAGCGCGTAGCAGATGCTTCCTCAGCTCCTCTAACAAACTATCCCTCTCCCTCATGTACTCCTCCACCTAAGACACTGGAGTCTGTCTGTCACCAAAACGGAGCAAGGGTGGGGGATCCCTCCCGTACAGCACTCTAAATGGCGTCGTCCCTGCCGTAGAGTGGTACGAAGTATTGTACCAGTACTCTGCCCACGCTAGCCACCTATGCCACTGACGTGGTGTCTCTGAGGCGAAGCACCGCAAGTATGTCTCTATGCTGCGGTTGACCACCTCCGTCTGGCCGTCGGTCTGGGGGTGGTAGGCCGTACTCCGCTTCAGGACCGTACCCTGCACCCTGAATATCTCCCGCCAGAAGCCACTCATAAAAACCTGGTCCCGGTCGGACACAATGGACCCGGGCACCCCATGTAACCGGATCACCTCCCTCGTGAAAGCGGTAGCTACCGACACTGCAGTGTATGGATGCTTCAATGGAATAAAGTGAGCGTACTTACTCAGGCGGTCCACTACCACAAATATCACCGTGTAGCCCTCGGACCGTGGTAGTCCATCTATGAAGTCCATTGTCACCTCCTCCCAAACCCTCTCCGGCAGTGCCAACGGCTGTAGTAGGCCCGCTGGGGCCATAGCCATGTACTTGTGACGTTGGCAAACATCACAAGCTGCGACTAGGTGCGCGGTCCTCTTCTTCATTCCAGGCCAATACATCTCTCTGGCCATCCTCTGGTAGGTTTGTTGTACCCCTGAATGGCCCCCGGTCACTGAACTGTGAAACTCCTGGAAGAGGACATGTATGAACTCTGAGCTCCGTGGTATCACCATCCTCCCCTGGTACAGCAATCTGCTCCCTACTACCGAGTAACCAATCGGTCCGTCCTCGCCACTCTGCGGTCTCTCCCGGATCTGTCGTAACTCCGCATCTGCCTCTGCCTCCTACAACATCGGCTCCCAACCCAACCACATAGGCAGTGACAATGCCCTCAAGTCGATGCCCTCCTCCCTCCGTGACAAGGCATCAGCAGCCTTGTTCTCCAACCCGGGTCTGTACTCGATGTCGAACCGGTACCCCACCAGTTTGGACAACCAGTGCTGGTGCTCCTCAGTGACCAGCCTCTGCTCCAGTAAGTACATGAGGCTCCGCTGGTCCGTGCGGACCACGAACTCCCGTCCCAGCAAGTACGGCCGCCACTTCTGAATCGAGAAGACTATGGCCATCAGCTCCCGCTCATAGACTGATTTCAGTCGTGCTCTAGCGGTCAACACCTGACTAAAATAAGCTATGGGTCTACCCTCCTGCATGAGTACCGCTCCCAGCCCGTACCCTGAGGCATCCGTCTCGACCACGAATGATATGCTGAAATCTGGCAAGGCTAGGACCGGTGCCGTCGTCATAGCCACCTTCAAGGCCTCAAAGGCCTTGGTGGCTTCCTCCCCCCACTTGAATCCGTTCTTCTTCAACTGCTCGGTGAGATGCCACGCAATCGTGCTGTAACCCTTGACGAACTTCCTGTAGTAGCACGTCAGCCCCAAAAAAAACCCCTCAAAGCTCGTAGCGTAGTAGGAAGCGGCCAATCTAGCATAGCTGATATCTTCGATCTGTCGGCCGCTACCCCCCCTCTGCCGACACTACATGGCCCAAGTACTCAATCCGCAGCTGCCCAAAGCTGCACTTCTTCCTGTTGGCGAAGAGCTGATTCGCCAACAACTCCTTGAACACTATCTCCAAGTGGCCTATGTGCGCCTTCATATCCCGGCTGTAGACTAGGATGTCGTCAAAAAATACAAGTATGAACCGCCGTAGGTAAGGCTGGAACACCTTGTTCATGAGTACCTGGAACGTCGACAGAGCATTCGTCAAGCCAAAAGGCATGACGAGAAACTCGTAATGACCCTCATGGGTACGAAAAGCGGTCTTCGGCACATCCTCTGGCCGCATCAGTATCTGGTGGTAACCCGCTCTCAAGTCGATCTTTGAAAAGACCGCTGCCCCATGTAGCTCGTCTAGCAGCTCGTCAATCACCGGAATAGGGAACTTGTCCGTGACAGTCTCCCTATTCAGCGCCCGGTAATCGACGCAGAATCTCCAACTCCCGTCCTTTTTCTTCACCAACAGCACTGGTGAAGAAAAAGGACTCACACTGGGCTGTATCACCCCCGCTTGCAGCATCTCCCGCACCAACCGCTCTATCTCGTCTTTCTGCGAATGCGGGTATCTGTATGGCCGCACGCTGACCGGAGCCCCATCCCCCCGTAGCACGATCGCATGCTCGTGTCCCCTCTGCGGTGGCAGCCCCTGTGGGCTCTGAAACACCTCCTGGTACTGCTCCAGTACCGGCTCCACCTCCCCTGCAGTCTCTGTCTGCTGCTACTCCTCAGTCGACAACCCCTGGCATTCCACCAGGAAACCCTCACCCTCATCCTGCAACGCCCTAGTGATGGCCTTGAAGGCCACCACCGAAAAGCAGAGTGTAGGGTCTCCGGTCAGCACCACCGTCCGGTCGCCGTCCTGGAACTCCATCCACAGGAGCTTCCAGTTCACCTTCATCTCCCCCAACTTCTTCAACCACTGTACCCCAGAATGACGTCCACATTCCCCAACTCCAGTGGTAAGAAGTCCTCTACTATCTGTATGCCCTGCAGCATCAGGCACACCCCCTTGCAGAGCCCAGCGCTCTCCTCCATCTTCCCCGTCCCTAGCAACACTGTGAATCTCTCCAACGTGCTCAGATCCAGACCATGACGATCCACCAACTTCCTAGAAATGAAGTTGTGAGTCGCCCCACTATCAATAAGGACCGTCACCGCCTGCTCCGCCAACGTCCCTAATAACTTCATGGTATGATTCGGAGTGAATCCTACCACAGAGTTTAGGAAGACCTCCGCCACGTCCATGTGTACACTCGCCTCCTCCTCCGCCACCTGCTCGGGCTCCAGTACCTCCTCCTCATACTCCTCCTCGTCGGATACGATCACAATCTGCAGCAACTTGCTCGCACATCGGTGACCGGGGCTGAACTTCTCGTCGCAACGGAAGCACAAACCTACTGCACGCCTGGCCCGCATGTCCGCCTCTGTCAGTCGCATGACTGGTACCACCCCCGGCCTTACCTCTCCTCTAGGCGCCACTGGGACTCCTGCTGCTGGCCGTGGTGGAATTGGTGCTGCCGTACTGCGCTGGCCCTGGGCTCCCCAAGCCCCTCTGACGCGCCTCTCCTCCGTGTGCTTCTCCTCCGCCATGTGGGCTAGACGGAGGACATCCTCCAAGTCATTGGGCCTCTGCATCCGAAGCTCTGCCCGTATCGAGGGCTTCAACCCCCTCATGAAGCTCCCGATCAACACCTGGTCCGACACCCCCCGCAACCTGCTAGCCAACATCTCGAACTTCTCCACGAAGTCCCGAACTGTCCCCTCTTGTCGCAGTGCTGACAACTGCTCATAGAAGTCCCCTTCGGACTTCTCCTGGAACCGGTCGAGAAGGTAAGAAGAGAGCTCCTCACAGGAACGAAAAGGAGAGCGGGCTGTCTTCCAACGGTACCAGGCTAGGGCCTTGTCCTCGAAATAGATCCCTATCGCACGCAGGACCTCCTCCTCTGTCAGCTGCATCACCTGGAAGTAACGCTCGGCCCGGTAGACCCATCCGTCAGGATCGGTGCCATTAAACGTCGGCATCTTCAGCTTTTTCAGCATTCGATCCGCGTTTATGTCACCGCAATGTGCTCCAAAGTCCAAACCCCCCACCGTGCTGTCCCCCATTTCTGCCACGGCCTCCAGCCGGTACCATCACGCCCCCTTGCCCCCCTCCGGGGCCTCCGTCGCCTCCCTTGTACAGCTCATCAGGCCATTGAGGCCGCTCCCTATCCCCCTCCGGGATGTAGTTCCCCAAACAGTCCAGCGGTCGTGGTGGCTGAAAAAAATGGGCTCTCTAGCCCCTCTGTGCGGCTGTCCAGGCGCTGTCCGGCCCTCCAGATGGCCCCCTGGGCCCCAAAATTGGGCCGCAGGGGCTCCAATCGTCGCCCCGTGAGCCCCTCTCCCTCCGCCGGGCCTCGCCGTCGCTCCTGGGGGCTGAACAAACCCCGTCACGCCCCCAAAAGGCCTCAGTGGTCTCGCGGGGCCTCCAAAACGCATCCCCGGGTCTTCAGGAGGGGTGGCCCAGGCTGTGGCGCCACCCCAAAACCCTATCGGACCCGCCGCTCCCCCGAAAGGGGGCCCCCAGCCTTCCGCGCCCCCGGCGGGGGCGCCCCACCTCCTGCACCCCCCTGCGGGGGCGCCCAGCCATCCGCGCCCCCAGGCGGGGCGCCCCGCCTCCAGCGCCCCCCGGCGGGGGCGCCCAGTCTCCGGCGCCCCCCCTGAGGGGGTGCTCCGCCTCCGGCACCCCCCGGAGGGGGTGCTCCGCCTCCGGCACCCCCCGGTGGGGGCGCCAGCCTCCAGACACCCCCGCCAGGGGGTGTCGCTGCCGTGGGGGGGGGGGCCGGTAGGGCCTGTCGAGCCCCCCAGGCCCCGCTGGGACTGTCGTGCTCTCGGCAGGCCCAGTCGGGCCTGTCACGCTTCCGGCAGGCCCAGTTGGGCCTGCCGTGCTTGCCGAGAGGGCTTGGTGGGCCCCGCTGCATTCCCCCGCAAACCCTAGAGGGTTTGGCCAGCCGTCTTCTTGGTTTGGAGGGTTTGTAGCCGCCGTTTCGACGCCAAATCCTTCCGGGTTTTTGCCTCGATCTCCTCCGATAGCCGCCGAGATGGTCTGGAGCATCGTCATCATTGCCGGGATCTGCGCCACATCCCTCGTCGTCTTCGCCGTCTCGATCCTCATGTGTTTGAGTTCGATTTGGATATCCTCTTGCGTATGGGCGTGATCCTTGATGGAGAGCTCCATGGCCGTCTTCAACGATTGAATATCCTCGCCCATGGATCTCTTCAATTCCTCCATCTCGCGGTTGGTTTCTTCACGAAACCATTGAAGTCGTTCTTCCGTCGCGCCGCCTCTTGTCCCTCCCGCCATTAGATCTCACCGCTCTGATACCAATTTGATACGAACCGCTTGCCGTTTGGATCAAATCAGCGAATAATTGATCAAAACAGCGATTTAAAGGTGGAAAAATGGAAAATAGTGGAAGAACAATGAGAAATTAAGAACTTGATAAGGATTCTTCGAGACGAATCAATCTTCTAGCTTTTATTGAACGCCTAAAAGCCTAAACAGCATCAAATTGATAACTAGATTGTTCGAAGACAAAACAAGCATAAACTAACAATGACGGCTAGCCCTAATTATAAAGGAAAAACGGGGATTTACTAATTTTGGTCTGACTAGACCAAAATACCCCTGATGTGACTAATACCGGCCCCCACGTCTCCTCCTGTGAGAGTAAACAATCGTGGGCTCCCCGCTAGCCGCATCCCCCGCGTGCGTGCCCGGTCCAAGCGGTGCGTCCGCATCAGCGATGATTCTCTTCAACTCTCTACCCATCGAGTATGAGTACTTGGTATTGGTTCTTATATATGATAAGGAATCGATCACATTTGAAGAGGTGTCCAACGCTCTGACGAGCAACGTGTCCAAGAAGAACGACGGTGACACCTGTAGCCGAGCTTCGAGCAACGCTCTTACAGTCGTAAGGGGTCGTAGTGGTGAGAAGGGTGGAGATAGGAGGGGGTATTTCAGATCCAAGTCCAGAGACGAGACAAAAGGCCCCCAACGTAATGTGGCAAAGGACCAATGTGCTTTCTGTAAAGAAAGTGGACATTGGATCAGAGACTGTCCAAAGGCGAAGAGGAAGCACGCCACAACTGCCAACGTCGTTAAGAGCGTTAAAGTCGAGGAGTATGTATTGGCCGGTGCTTCGGAAGGCGTAACGTCATATGGTTGGGTGTTCGACTCTGGGGGCTCATTCCATATGACACCACATCGAGAGTACTTTACGACCTTCAGAGAAGGTGGTAAGTGTACAGTCTTGCTGGGCAATGACCGAGCCTGTAGCACGACAGGCGTCGGGACAGTGCAGATGAGGATGGGCTATGGTGTTACACGAGACATCGAGGAGGTGCACTTTGTTCCCGACCTAAGGCGCAATCTCATAGCTCTCGGCTCACTCGAATCCCAGGGATGTCGAATGGAGCTCTGAGGGTGACCCGATGAGTAATGGTCGTGATGAAAGGGAAGCGTCGAGGCAACCTCTATTACTTGGATGGCTCGGTCATAGCTGGCACAGCGGGTCTGACTCGTGAGGCTGAGGAGGAGGACTCAATATTATGGCACATGCGACTATGTATGTGAGCGAGAAAACATTGCAGAAGTTTATCGTTGGGTGTTGTCTAAAAGGAGCCAAGACCGGAAGATCGAGTTTTGCGAGCACTGTGTGTTTGGAAAACAGACACATGCTTCATTTGGGACAGCCATCCACAATATGAAGGTAGCACTCGACTATGTACACACCGACGTATGTGGGTCGTCTAGGACGGCCTCATAGAGAGGGAAACACTGCTTTGCGTCGTTCATCGATGATTTTTCACTCATGGTGTGGGTGTTTTCGCTGAAGTCAAAGGACCAAGTTCTTAGCACTTTCCTCGAGTGGAAGAAGCTGGTCAAGACTAAGAATGGTCGGCGTGTCAAGCGTCTGCGAAGTGACAACGGTGGTGAGTATAGGTCAGATCTCTTCGAGAAGTTCTGCAGATCGGAAGGGATTCAGAGACACTACACAGTTGCTGGTACGCCACATCAGAATTGGGTAGCAGAGAGAATGAATCGAACCTTGCTGGAGAAAGTTCGATGCACGCTGTCAACTGCTGACCTATCGAAGAAGTTTTGGGCAGAGGCCCTGGCGTATGCGACCTACTTGGTCAATCGGCTATCATCTGCCGCATTAGAAGGAAGACCTCCTTTGGAGTTATGGTCGGAAAAGCCAGTTTCCGACTATGGATTATTTCGAGTTTGGGGTTGTCCAAGTTACTACGCCGTGAAGGAAGACAAACTCGATGCTCGAGCCAAGAAAACCATTTTCTTGGGCTTCAGCAGTGGTGTCAAGGGATACCGACTATGGTATTTGACACAGAGGAAGGTGATCCTGAGCATAGATGTAATGTTTGATGAGTCGGCGTTACTGAAGAAGGAGAATGAGCCAAAAGTGGAAGTTGAACAGACACAATTGAAGCAAGTTTTCGACGTGTCTGATATTCCACAACGGTCGATTGACGACTCAGATCGACCCACACCAGATGTAGCATACGTCGGGCTCCAGGCCGTCGATGGTGTAGTTGGTGGCTCAAGCTCAGTTGGTGGAGATATTTCGTCTCCAAGGGTCGTTCAGTCGAGAGATTCTATAGCAGTATGAAGGCCGCAGCGTGAGATAAGAAAACCTGCAAGATACTCAGAGTTGGTCTCATTTGCCTTTCCTGCAGTATGTATCGATGTTACCAACTCATTCGGTGAGGCATAGCAATCCGAAGAACCGAAGCGGTGGAGAAGTGCGATGGACGAAGAAATGAAATTATTGACTAAGAACGACACATGTGATCTCGTGGAGCTTCCGAAGGGCAAAAAAGCAATTGGGTGTAAGTGGGTTTACACCAAGAAGCAAAGGATCGAATTAAGAGATGTTCACTACGAAGCTTGCCTCGTAGCGAAGGGCTTTGCACAGAGAGACTGTATTGATTACAATGAAGTGTTCTCTCCTGTTGTGAAGCATTGCTCAATTCGGATCCTATTGGCATTGGTTGTACAATTCGACCTTGAACTGGTGTAACTGGATGTCAAGACGGCATCCTTGCATAGAGAGCTTAAAGAGATCTATATGGCTCAGCCCGATGGCTACGGGAGTGATGACGGTCCTGCATGTCGATTAAAGAAGTCACTTTACGGGTTGAAGCAATCACCACGGTAATGATATAAGCGTTTTGAACGCTTTATGATGGATGATCAAGGGTATGTTCGCAGTCCCTATGATTATTGCGTGTTATATCGGAAGTTGGTTGACAGGTTCTTCATCTACCTTCTGCTTTATGTCGATGATATACTCATTGCTTCATCGAATAAAGAGGAGATTCGGAGATTGAAGTCTTAATTGAGTTATGCATTTGAGATGAAGGATCTGGGCAAGGCACGGAGGATTCTTGGGATGGAGATCACAAGAGATCGAAGTGGAGATACTGTTCATCTTTCACAGAGTCGCTATTTGAAGTCTGTTATACAGAAGTTTGGCTGTGAGAAGATGAAGACCATAGTTACTCCGCTCGCACCTCACTTCAAGCTCAGTGCCAAGCAGTGTCTGAAGAACGAAGAGTAGAAGAAGCTCATGACGAGCGTATCATATGCCAATGCGGTAGGAGCCTTGATGTATGCAATGGTATGTACTCAACCTGATTTATCACAAGCAGTTAGCATGGTGAGTAGATACATACATAACCCGGGAAGATAGCTCTGGCGAGCAGTGCAGTGGTTCCTGCGTTACATCAATGGCACAATCGACGTTGGACTGACATACAGTCGAAGTGTTCATGGTCCGCACGCTGTCGGGTATGTCAACTCAGACGCATGCGACTTGAATGGGAGGCGATCGATGACAAACTACGTCTTCACCTTGTCCGACGCTCCAATATGTTGGCGGAGTATCCTTCAGTTTACGGTGGCCTTGTCTACTACGGAGGCAGAGTATATAGCATTGACTGAAGCAGTGAAGGTGACGATATGACTGATGAGTCTGATGGATAATCTGGGAGTCTACTAAGAGATGTATGATGTCCATTGTGATAGTCAGAGTGTAGTGCACTTGGCTAAGAATCAGTTCTTTCATGCTCGTACGAAGTATATCGATGTTATATTCCACTTTGTCAGGGACTATGTGGGAGGAGAAGAAGACGCCATCAACTTGTTGAAGATCGGAACAAATGACAACCTAGCAGACATGTTGACGAAGCTTGTATCGGGAGTCAAGTTCAAGCATTATTTGGACTTCTCAATGTGGTTCCTCAAAGAAGTTGACATCTGCTCCATGAGGAGGAATTGAGGCTCGGTGAAGCCATTTGAGGCTCGAAAGAGTCCGCCAGTCTCAGGAGGAGACAATCGTAGCTCTGGCAAAGCATTTGGTTCTTCGGAACAAAATAAAGTGGGGAATACCATTCGATGCTCTACCAAGGTCAGTGAGGGTCGTCTGTTGGATAGAGTCCCGAATCTCGCCAAGGTGGAGATTTGTGGAGAAGTTGGCTCGATTCGGCGCAGGAGAAGCAGTTGTATGGTAGACGAGTTATCTTGTGCAGAGGTAACTCGACTGCGTCTGGATTCGACCTATCTGAATCTGCACAAGTCAAATACTATGTTACTGAGCAAGTGGCTTCGTCAGCGCAGTTGGGTCGTTCGGTCGTCAGTTTAAGTCTGAGGGCCGACACTCAGCAGTGGGTCGATGGTTCGTAACACGGTTATAGTCCGTGTTCGATTGATCAGTCGTTTGAAGGCTCGAAGGATGAAGACTCGTACGCAAAGCTTGGCACTTGGATCGTTTGACACAGAAGGAAGGTCGATCGGTCGAAGGGAGCCCATTGGGATGCGGCCCACTAGGAAGCGGCGGCGATTGGCCCATTAGGTTGCGGCGGCATTAATTGCATAGAGCGGTGATTGGATTGGATGCCGTAATTGTCGGGATCCGTATCCGTTAGAAGACCTTAGCCAACGATGACACCTATTGTAATTTAGGGTTATAAATAGTGGGTTTTAGGTTAGGGTTTCGTGAGGGGACACCATTGTATCCTTTGAGAGAGTCGCCATCTTGTGAGAGCCAACTTTGAGAGATTGTAATGTGAGCTTTTGGAGAGATCTTGTGTACTTCTTCTTCGTTCAACGAAGAGAAGATTTGTATTGTTCTCTCCTTTCGTAATAAAGCTCATCGGTGTTTCTCCTTGGCCGTCTATGGCCTAAAAGCAATCTTGTTTATGTTCTCTTTGCTACTGATCTCTCATCCTCGGTCTCCACATCTTGCGTCTTCCTCTGTGCTGTGTTGGTAGAGATAGGTTCCGCCGTACAACATGTTTTACACATGCATCAATAAGATGAAAATTAATCACTTTTAATAAACTTCTTGACTTTTATTCCTTTGGATGTGATACAATTTGTGTAAACTACCTATAAAAATTTTTAAAATGATTTTGTTATGTTTTACACATGCATGAGGAATGTGAAAAATTAGTCACTTTTAATAAAATTATAGACGCCTGGTGTAGATGTTTAACTAGTTCAAATCATTTGAAATTTTGTTTCTAGATAGTTTAGACATGTTATATCACATTCAACAAAGCTGATTTATGATTTGGGTTCTTAATTTTTCTATCTGTGGCGTAACATTTTTGTTTTAAAAAATTAACTGAAAATTTGCCTCTCTCCATCTCTCTCTACTCAAACACTACACACACATTTGTTCACAAGATTTTTCTGCTTAGAAGATGTATTAATCATAACTGAATTTTTCGATCTTCCAGTTGACAAAGGTTTTACATCTGACGGACGTATACCATTTCCATGATATGATCGATATGCTCGTTGAACGTGGGTACGAGAAAGGGACCACACTCTTTGGGTATGCTTATGACTTCCGCCAAAGTAATAGGTAGGACAGCCTTCCGCAATTCTTCTCTGGTAAAGATAATGTAGAAGTCTTGGAAGTCCAGGTTGTCTGGAATTTCCTAAGTTTTTATTTGCAGGCTGTTATTCACATGTGGAAATGGCATTCTTTGGCAGAATTGACAAAGCAATGGATGGCCTAAAATCAAAATTGGAAACTGCTTACAAGGCTACTGGAGGAAAAAAAGTAAACATAATTTCACATTCTATGGGAGGATTGCTACTTCGATGCTTCTTGTCCCTGCACCATGATGTACGTACATTCACTATCCTATGGGATGAGAGCTTAGAGTGTTGAGAGAGAGAGAGAGAGAGAGAGTGTGTGTGTTTTAGAGAGAGAGAGAGAGAGAGAGAGAGAGAGAGAGAGAGAGTGTGTGTGTGTGTGTGTGTGTGCGCGCGCGCGCGCCTCTCTCTCTCTCTCTCTCTCATTCTCTCTCTCGTTCTTATGCTTTTGGTTAAATTATAGTTATGTAAAATGCACATTTTTTTGTTACAATTCCACTAAGATGCATGAACTACTCTATAATTTGTCAGGTATTTGCGAAGTATGTTAACAAGTGGATTTGCATAGCATGCCCCTTCCAAGGTAACTAATATATAATTATAACTTTTCGTCTGTTACGTTTCCCTTGTTGGATGTCTGCAATTTCTAATTGAACACCCTATAGGAGTTGAATACTTATTCCTGAGGAACCAAAGAATTGAATAAATTGTCGATCGTTTTAAAGTTGTGCCTTACATTTTGTAGGTGCACCAGGATGCATCAATGATTCCCTTTTAACTGGACTGCAGTTTGTTTATGGCTTAGAAAGCTCCCTTTTTGTATCTAGATGGACAATGCATCAATTGGTAATTCCTTGGCGTGTTAATTCTTTCAGACTTTCAAATTAATATAGAGGAAAATAAATCTTAAATTAAAGTTCCTTAATATGTTCTTTTTTGGTTTTAGTCTTCAATTATTCCAGTCCATCACATAGTCTGCAGGTCTCACATTGTCATGTTCCATATGGAAGCGACAAAAGAATACATTCGTCTTCATTATAGAGAGCGTTACTATTATGAATTTGCTACTTTTCATTCGAAAACAGAACCAATCTGGCTTACTGCAGGATATTACGCCGAACCATAACCACTGTGAAATGTCATTGTACCCAAGCATCTGGATGGAGAGACAACACTGGAACATCATTGCAGAAAACTGGAAGATCTTTGTATCTGTTACACCTTTGTAATATTTGTAGTTGGTTAATTTTCAAAAAACTACCTTCATATTTTAACTTTTTCCCTAAAATAATATCCCGAACTTTGAAAATAACAAAACGAACTATCTTGAGCTTTACTTTTTTTTCTTCAAATTACTATCTTCAAGTTTGTTAACAGAAAACTTGCTCTTTCTAAACATGCTCACATTACTTCTTTCAAGGTTATATAACATTTGGAAAAAGTAAAGTTAAAGGTAGTTTTTTGTTATTTCTGACTAGTATTTTAGAAAACTACCTTTATCTTGTAATGATTTAGAGGACTGATCGGGGAAAAGTAAAGTTTACGGTATTTTTTTTGTATTTTCAAAATTCAAGGTAGTATTTTGAAAAAATAGTAAAAATGAAGTTAGTTTTTTTTTAAATTAGCCATTATAGCTGAATGTTAGTTTAAGAGAGTCACTAAATAATGATTCCAGTTTATTGGAGGAGTTTATAAGGTTGGTGCTTTACATCTAGAAGAACTATGCAGATGGATTTGATTATTCAGAGGAGAGAAGAGAGAGGGGGGGGGGGGGGGGGGGATCTATATTTACACACACACAGAGATGGTGATTTTTATGTGTGAAAAGAAGGCTTTTCGCACAGTGCGCAAAGAATTTTAGGATTTTTTAGAAATTTTTTTGAAAGGGAAAATAATGGGTGAACCCAAGGGGGATTTGACCCGTTACAAAAATAACGGTTTCAGAAAGTGCAAAAACATTATAATGTCTTGATCAAAGGCCAAATCACATTATTTTTCGATCATTTTTTGAGAGGTGTATAACAACATAATATGATGGTGGAAAAGAATATTTGCAATTTTTTTTCAAAAAAAGAAAAAAATTCTTTTCCCAACTCTTCTTTTATTAATTTCATATATATATATATATATGAAATTAATAAAAGAAGAGTTGGGAAAGATATATCAAGATGTGGGTGAGAGATTAAGGCTATATTTGGTTTGAGAGGAAAATGTATGTGAGAAAAATGAAATGAAATGGAAGTAGAAAAAGAAAGAAAAGGAAAAGAAAATGAGATTCTTTTTCATATTTTGTTACCGAAGAAATAAAATTTCTTTTATTAGGTTGCTCTTTGAAAATAAAAAAGTTTAAGCAGTATTTTTTGCTAAATTATGTCTAAGATTTAATTCGCGAATAATATGTATTGTCAAAAGTTCTCGGAAATAATCACATCAAATTAGGAAATAATTTGGCTTAATATAAATTGATAATATTGCTATAACTTATTTGAAATGATTTATGAATATATCATCAATAAATGTTAGTTACTAATTGGTTAGTTTGTTTCACTTTTCAAGTAGAATGTGTGAGTTCAAATCCTTTTGGCTTCATATCAGGGTGAAAATTTATTTTTAAATTAAAAACTTGTTAGCTGATTCGAATAATTCATAAAGTTAGCAAATAATTTACGAATTGTAACGAATAATTCGTAATTCATAAATAGTTTATTATTAAACCATGTGGAAGTTGGCTCAATTCGGCGCTGAAGGAGCATTGGTCGTACAGACGAGTTATCTTGTGCAGAGATAACTCGACTGTACTTGGGTTCGACCTATCTGACTCTGCACAAGTCAGGTACGAGGATGCTGAGCATTTGATCTTCTACAGCACAATTGATCGATCGGTCGTCAGCCTGGGTCTGGTGTTTGATCGTTCGACATTGGGTCATTTGATCGTAACTCGGTTGAAGTTCGTGTTCGGTCGAATGGTCGAATGGTGGCTCGTTGGTCGATAGCGCGTATGCTTGGCTCGACACTTTGGTCGTTCGATATAGAAGGAAGATCGGTCGGTCGAAGGGAGCCCATTGGGATGTGGTCCACTAGGATGCGGTGGAGGCCCACTAGGGTGCGTCACATGAATTGTGTAGAGCTCTGATTGGATATTATATTGTTAAAGTCGGGATCCATATCTTTTGGAATTCCTAGCTAATGATGACACCTATTGTAACCTTGGGTTATAAATAGGGGGTTTTAGGTTATGGATTCGTGTTAGACACATTGAGGGATTTTGAGCCGCCATTTGTGAGAGTCAACTTTGAGATATTGTACTGTGAGCTTTTGGAGAGATCTTGTGTGCTTCTTTTTCGTTTGTGAAGAAAAGAATTGGTTTGTTCTTTCCTTTCGTAATAAAGCTCAGCGGTGTTTCCCCCTTTACGGCCTAAAAGCAATTCTCTTAGTACTCTATTGGTTGTTGTTTGCTTGCTCTTCTTTGTTCCGGGTTCTTCGACGATCCATGTTTCTGTGTTAGCGCACAACAAATTGGTATCAGAGCTTGACGGTTTCGGAGATCAATGGAGGACACGAAGATGAGCAGCGGTGATATTGATAGTTCCTTAAAGGCGTCGACTTCTGGGTCAATTGCTCCAGTTGGTCGGACTATTGTGTCTAACACGAAGTTTGAAATTGTGAAGTTTGATTGTAGAATCAACTTGATGTGAAGTCATTGGTGTCTTGAACCAACTTGATCAAGACATCGCATTGGAAGAGAAGCCAACATGCACGTCCGTTTAGGAGTGGAGAACTCTGAATCAGAATGCATGTGGTATCATTCGACTGTATTTGTTGAATGAGAAGAAATACACATACATGGAGGAGACAAGTGCAAGTAAGTTCTGGAAGGAGTTCGGCAACAAGTACATGATGAACATACATAACTGGCTACACTTGAAGAAGAAGCATTTCGATTTGAAGTTAGATGATGGGGTTTCTGTGGAGGAACACCTCGACTAATACAACAAGCTTCTTACCGACCTGAGGAATGTCGACGTGAAGGGCGACGATGAAGACAATGTGATGATTCTCCTCAACTCTCTGCCCATTGAGTATGAGTACTTGGTGTCAGTTCTTACATATGGTAAGAAATCGATCAATTTTGAAGAGGGGTCCAACGCTCTGATGAGCAACAAGTTCATGAAGAACGATGGGACACCAGCAGACGAGCTTTGAGCGATGCTCTTACGGTCGTAATGGGTCTTAGTGGAGAGAATGGTGGAGATCGAATGGGGTATTTCAGATCCAAGTCCAGAGACAAGACAAGGGATCCTCAACGCAAAGTGCTGGTGAAGGACCAATGTGCTTTCTGTAGAGAAAGAGGACATTGAGTCAGAGACTGCCAGAAGGCGAAGAAGTATCACGACGCAACTGACAACGTCGTGAAGGGCATTGAGATCGATGAGTATGTATTGGTCTGTGCTTCGGAGGGCGTGACGTCAGATGGCTGGGTACTCGACTCAGGGTGCTCGTTTCAAATGACGCCACATCGAGAGTACTTTACGACCTTTAGGGAAGGTGGTAAGTGTACAGTATTGCAGGGCAATAACCGAGCTTGCAGCACGGCCGACATCGGGACATGGCGGATGAGAATGAGCGATGGTGTTACACGAGACATCGATGATGTACATTTTGTTCCTGATCTAAGGCGTAAGCGCATATTGCTCGGCTCACTCGAAGCCAATGGCTGTCGAGTGACCATGGAGAATGAAGCTCTGAGGGTAACCAGAGGAGAAATGATCGTGATGAAGGGAAAGCGACGAGGAAACTTCTATTACTTGGATGGTTCGGTCGTAGCTGGCACAGCAACTCTGACTCGTGAGGCCGATCGAGACGACTCATTGTTGTGGCACATACGCCTCGGGTATATGGGCGATAAAGCTTTGCAGAAGCTTATCGTTGGAGATCGTCTGAAGGGTGCCAAGACCAAGAAGATCGAGTTCTGCTAGCACTGTGTATTTGGAAAGCAAACACGTGCTTCATTTGGGACGACCATCCACAGTACGAAGGGAGCACTTGACTACGTACACACTGACGTATGGGGGCTGAGTAGAACGGCCTCATAGGGAGGAAAACACTACTTTGTGTCATTCATCGATGATTTCTCACGCATGGTGTGGGTGTTTCCGCTGAAGTCGAAGGACCAAGTTCTTAGCACTTTCATCAAGTAGAAGAAACTTGTTGAGACTCAGACTGGTCGACGAGTCAGACGTCTCTGAAGTGACAACGGTATGAAGTATATGTCAGATCTCTTCGAGAAGTTCTGCAGATCGGAAGGGATTCAGAGATACTTCATCGTTAGTGGTACGCCACATCCCAATGTGGTAGCTGAAAGGGTGGATCGGACTTTCCTGGAGAAAGTTAGATGCATGGTGTCGACATCTGACTTATTGAATGAGTTTTGGGCAAAGGCGCTGGTATACGCGACCTACTTGGTCAATTGGCTACCATCTGCTGCATTGGAAGGTCGACCTCCATTGGAGGTCTGGTCGGGAAAGCCAGCTTCCGACTATGGATCACTTCAAGTTTTTAGCTGTCCGAGCGACTATGCCGCGAAGGAAGACAAACTCGATACTCGAGTCAAGAAAGACATTTTCTTGGGCTTCAGCAATGGTGTCAATGGATATCAACTGTGGTGTCTGACATAGATGAAGGTGATCCTGATCAGAGACGTAATATTTGATGAGTCGACGTTACTGAAGAAGGAGTATGAACCAGTGGTGAAGGTCGAACAGACACAATTGAAGCAGTTCTATGACAACGTGTCTGAGATTCCACAACAATCGATCAACAATTCAGATCGACCCACACCAGAGGTTGCAGAAGACGGACTTCAGACGGATGCTGGTGAAGTTGGTGGTTCAAGCTCAGTTGGTGGAGAGTTTGTCTCACATGATTGTTCAGTCCAAGGATTCCATAGCAGTGTCGAGGCCGAAGCGTGAGATAAGAAGACCTGCAAGGTACTCGGATATGGTCTCATTCGCATTTCTCGATGTATGTATCGATGTTCCCACTTCTTTTAGAGAGGTGGAGCAATCTGAAAACTAGGTGCGATGGAGAAGTGCAATAGACGAAGAGATGGAATCGCTGGCGAAGAACGACACATGGGATCTCGTGGAGCTTCTGAATGGCAAGCAAGCAATTGAGTGTAAGTGGGTCTACACCAAGAAGGATGTGGTCGAATCATGAGATGTTCTATACAAAGCTCGCCTCGTAGCGAAGGGCTTCGCACAAAGAGAAAGCATTGATTACAATGAGATCTTCTTTCATGTGGCGAAGCATTGCTCGATTCGGATTTTGTTGACATTAGTTGCTCAGTTCGATCTTGAACTGGTGCAGCTAGATGTCAAGATGGCGTTCTTACATGGAGAACTCGAAGAGGAGATCTATATGGCTCAGCCCGATGTCTATGGGAGTGGTGACGGTCTTGCATGTAGGCTGAAGAAGTCACTCTACGGGTTGAAGCAATCGACGAGGCAATGGTATAAGTGTTTCAAATGCTTTATGACTGATGATCAAGGGTATGTTCACAGCCCGTATGATCATTTCGTGTTCTATCGGAAGTTGGTTGACGAGTCCTTCATCTTTCTTCTGCTTTATGTCAATAACATGCTTATAGCTTCATCGAATAAAGAGGAGATTCGGAGATTGAAGTCTCAATTGAGTTGTGCGTTTGAGATGAAGGGTCTGGACGAGGCACGGAGGATTCTTGGGATGGAGATCACAAGAGATCGACGTGGAGGTGTTGTTCAATTTTCACAGAGTCGCTATCTGAAGTCTGTTATACAGAGATTTGGCTGTGAGAAGATGAAGTTCGTAGCTACTCCGCTTGCACCTCACTTCAAGCTCAGTGCCAAGCATTGTCCGAAGAACGAAGAAGAGAAGAAGCTCATGGAGAGCGTATCGTATGCCAATGCGATTGGGGCCTTGATGTACACAATGGTATATATCAGAACCGATCTATCACATGCGGTCAGCATGGTGAGTAGATACATGCACAACCTGGGGAAGGAGCATGATGCGGCTAACCTGGGGAAGGAGCATGATGCGTCTGATATTTTGGAGTCAGGTGGTATTTTCGTAAAGTACCAAGTGATGTAACTTTTCTATTTAAAGGGCTAGAGCCGGCCCTAATGGGGGATGCGAAAATTGTTGAAGAAATTTCTTTAGTTTATTATTCCTTAGATAATTTGTATTAGTCTTTTAATATTCTCTTAGATTAATTCCTAGCTAGTTGTCATTTCATTTTGTAGTCATTCATTTAATGAGTAGCTTATTTTGTAGCATTAAATCTTCTATTTCTGATCTGAATTTCCAGATTCAGATTTAGAAACACATCAATTGGTATCAAAACAGTAGATCCATGGCGTATGGAGCGGATCGAAGCGTTGGAGGAGAAAGTGGCGAAGATTGAGAGCCGAATTAACGAGAGATTTAACGAAGTCAAAAAGGAGACCGCAGAGATCGTCGCGGCCGCATCCGCATCTAAAGCACGATTGACGGCAACTATCGAGGCGAATAGATCTCAGATGCTGAAAGATATAGCGGCAATGATCGCTAACATCAACCCAACAACGGATCCAAGCAAAAAGGAGCTGTTTTTGATAACAAATAAAGGTAAAAATGTGATTTTTAACGAAGGGGGTCCCGAATATGCGAGGACAAAGACAGATCTGAAAATTTCAAGCGTAAATCTATCAGATCCGGGGCTAGATATGAAGATTTCAAGTCCAGATCTACCAGATCCGGAGCCAGACCTGAAGCTTCCAAGAGTAGATCTACCAGATCCGGGGTCAGATCTGAAGATTTCAAGCGTAGATCTATCAGATTTGAAGCTTTCAAGAGGAGATCTATCAGATTTAGGGCCAGATTTAAAGCTTTCAAGAACAAATCTACCAGATCCAGAGCTAAAGGCGACACCTTTCGGCAAGAAGCTCCACTCCCACGGCGATCCGGAGTCAGATCTGGGCGTAACCCAGATCTATGGCCAAAGACATCACCTTTAGCGGAGAAACGGCGAGAGGCGCCCCTTTCGGTAGCAAAACAGGGATGGGCGCCCCTCAAGGGCAGTCCGGAGGGGCTACTGCCCCTCCTGCAGGGGCGACCGCTCCTCCTGGGCCCCCAGGGGAGCTTCTGCCCCTCCAGAAGGGGGCCCCTGCCCTCTCAAGGTCCTCCATGGGAGCGTCCGGCCTTACAACAGCAACGACGAGGCCTTCGAGACGTCGGACAGCGAGCATTTGACTTGTTGGGCCCAAAACAGCGAGCGACAGAGCCCTCTCAGCAGTGCAATGACGACGATGACCCTCCAGAGCATTTGTGGGAGCCCGACGACGCTTTTGGGTCCCTCCTTGGCCCGACGATATGTTTCCAGACGTCGTTGAAAGTGGTAGAGACCAATCTCATCCGTTTGACCCGGGAGGAGGCTTGCAATCGACTTGGAACGGATGACACACGGAATTCATGCGCCACCTTGAGGACAAGGTGGATTTTCAGGGGCAGAGTAGTGATGCGGCTGATATTTTGGAGTCCAGGGGTATTTTTGTAAAGTAACAAGTGATGTAACTTTTCTATTTAAAGGGCTAGAGCCAGCCCTAATGGGTATGCGAAAATTGTTGAAGAAATTTCTTTAGTTTATTATTCCTTAGATAATTTGTATTAGGCTTTTCCTATTATTTTAGATTAATTCCTAGATAGTTGCCATTTCATTTTGTAGTCGTTCATTTAACGAGTAGCTTATTTTGTAGCATTAAATCTTCTATTTCATATCTGAATTTCCAGATCCAGATCTAGAAATGCATCAGAGCACTGGCGAGCAGTGCAGTGGATCTTGCGGTACATTAATGGCACAGTCGACGTCGGACTGACCTATATCCGAAGTGTTCATGGTCTGCACACTGTCAGTTATGTCGATTCCGACTATGCAGGCGCCTTGAATAGGAGGCGATCGATGACAGGCTACGTCTTCACCCTGTCTGGCGCTCCAATTTGCTGGCGGAGTAACCTTCTGTCTACGGTGGCGGTCCTGTCTACTACGGAGGGAGAGTATATGGCATTGATCGAAGCGGTGAAAGAGGCGACATGGCTGATGGGCTTGATGGATGATCTGGAAGTCTACCAAGAGTGGTATGATGTCCATTGTGATAGCCAGCATGTTGTGCACTTGGCTAAGAATCAGGTCTTCCATGCTCCCTCCAAGCATGTCGATGTGAGATTCCACTTTGTCAGGGACTATATGGGAGAAGGCGAAGACAACATCAACCTGCTGAAGTTTGGAACAGAGGACAACCCGGTTGACATGCTGACGAAGGTTGTATCTGGAGTCAAGTTCAAGTATTGTTTGGACTTGCTCAATGTTGATCCTCGATGAAGTCGACGTCGACCCCATTAGGAGGGCATTGTGGCTCGTAAGAGCCAGTCGGCCCCAGGAGGGGGCATCGTGGCTCGAAAGAGCCAGTCGGTCCCAGGAGGGTACTTTCGTAGCTCGGTGGAGCAGTTAGTCCTTCGGGACATTTGGCTCTTCGGAGCAAAAAGGCGGCGAAACACAGTTGATGCTCTACCAAGGTGATGCAGTGAGGGTCATTCGACGGTCGAAGGCTCGAATCTCGCCAAGGTGTAGATTTGTGGAAGTTGGCTCGATTCGACGCTGAAGGAGCATTGGTCGTACAGACGAGTTATCTTGTGCAGAGATAACTCGACTATGCTTGGATTCGGCCTATCTGACTCTGCACAAGTCAGGTATGAGTATGCTGAGCATTTAGTCTTCTACAGCACAGTTGGTCGATCGGTCATCAGCCTGGGTTTGGTGGTCGAGCATTCGGCATTAGGTCATTCGGTCGTAACTCGGTTGAAGTCTGTGTTCGGTCGAACGGTCATATGGTGGCTCGTTGGTCGATAGCTTGTACGCTTGGCTCGGCACTTTGGTCGTTTGATACAGAAGGAAGATCCATCAATGCGGCCCACTAGTATGCGGCGGAGGCCCACTAGGGTGCGGCACATTAATTGTGTAGCTGTGATTGGATATGATGCCGTTAAAATCGGGATCCGTATCTTTTGGAATTCATATCCAAAGATGGCACCTATTGTAACCTAGGGTTATAAATAGAGTGTTTTAGGTTAGGGTTTCGTGTGGGACACATTGATGGATTTTGTGCCACCATTTGTGAGAGCCAACTTTGAGAGATTGTATTGTGAGCTTTTGAGTGTGCTTCTTCTTCATTTGTGAGGAAGAAGATTTGGTTTTTTCTTTCCTTTCGTAATAAAGCTCATCGGTGTTTCCCCTTGACCGGGTACACGACCTAAAAGCAATTCTCGTAGGGCTCTATTGGTTGTTGTTTGCTTGCTCGTCTTTGTTCCGGGGTTCTTCGGCGTTCCATGTTTCCGCGTTAGTACACAACAAATCGTTCATAACTAATTAACATCTTATGTGAAAAAGCTGAGACTAATATGCAAGTTATTTGAAAATTTTGTGCATAATGCATGAATTTTCAAATAACTCGCGAATAAATTGTTAATTTTTTAAAAATTCATAAATATTTCATTAATTTTAAAAATAATTAGTGAGTAAAAGTTTCTTGAACAATTCACGAATTATTCACGTGTTAATTGAATAATTAGTTCGTGTTAATTGAATAATTCGTGAATAATTCGTGAATTTTTCAAACAATTCGTGAATAAAAATTTGCTGATGATTCCCGATTCATTCACAATTTTTTGAACAAATTCATGAATAATTCATGAACCCTTTAAAAATATTAACATATTACTTTTGCTAAAAACAAAAATAGTGAATGTGAGAATATTTAGTTACCGCTCATTTTCCCCTCATTTTCATTGGGTTTAGAGAAGGAAAAACTGAATGAAAAGTAATAATATTTATTTTCATTTGTCCTTCATTTTCATTTTCATTTGATTTTTCTTTTCAACCAAACAACAAAAATTGACAGTACTCAATTTGTTTCCTTTTTTTCTTTTCCCACAAACCAAATAGAACCCAAGGAAGAAGAAAACCTGTTCCGCTGTTGTACTCACCATTTTACTTCTGTTATCAATGCTTATAGAAAAGTAAGGAGACATCCTAATGTCTGCGTGTTCTAGCATATGTTTTGAGCGGGTTTATAGTGCATTTCTCTATACAAATTATGGATACTTACCTATGATTGCAGATCTATTATTTTTTAAACTTACTTCCACAGGGACACAAGCAATTAGAAGTAATGTAATTCTTCAAACCTAGCTTACTAAAGAATTGAGCCAGGAAAAGATCAACCTGTTAATGGAGCATTAAGTACTTCTTTATTTCATAATTATCTTTCCATCTTAAGGATTTTTTTTGAACATAATTCATTGCCACGATATATTTCCAGATTTTTTGATTTTGTTATTATATTAGATAAGCAATCTGCTAGATATGTAGGCTATCTACTGAGCCTTCTTTTGCAACAACCATAATAAAATGATCTGACATTTTTCTTCATAGTATATAACTGCTATGTGTAAATGATTTCATTGAACTAATTTTTGCTCATGTAGTTGGTCGAATGCCCTTCAGTTTATGAGATGCTGCCAAACCCAAGCTTTAAGTGGAAGAAACAGCCAGTGATTCAGGTTTGGCGAAAACAGTCCGTAGATACGGATTCAGTGAAGAAGGATGAGTATGATCCAACTAAGTGTACCGCATTATTTGAAGAAGCACTGAGGAATAATGAGGTATCATGCTTTGATCCTTTTTAAAGCCAAATTCTGATTGTAGGTACTTCTATCTAGTCCTAGAGGCACAGTATATTGTACTTACAACCGTAAATCTTCCTTTACTGATGGGGATCTAACCTATAGTTTGAGCTAAGAATGAGGATCTAACCTATAATTTACAATTGTGCATCTTGCTTTAGTGATGGGGATCTAACCTATAGTTTGAGCTAAGAATCTGGTTGTCATATAATAATTCATTATTTTATTTTCCTAATTTAAGAGAAGTTACGATTCAAAAATAATCCATATGATTGCAGAGCAAAGTAGGTTATATTTTATAATTAGCAACTAGAGTTTGAGTAGAAGTGGAAATCAAAATAAGAGTAATATTTGTATTGCATTCAGCAGCATAAATAGCATTAATACCTTAGTTTTGATGTGTGACCTATTTTTCTATTTTAACATGGTATCAAAACTATGAACATTTTAAATTTTATTTCCTCAAATCAAACTCTAAATTTTCCAAGTCAAATAAGCCCAAACACAATTTAAATAACCCAAACTTAATCCCAAAATCCCATTAGACCATACCAATTAAACGTTAACCCTAATAACCTAAGAACCCTAATGTAACGGATCCATTGGCCACCAACCTACCAACTTCTTCCAACTATAACCAGAAAACACCCTATAGGGGGTGAATAGTGTGTATAGCACAAATTAGATTTTTTAGCACACAGCGGAGTAATGCAAAGCACACAATCATAGATTTAATGGAGTGGCTCCCCGCCTCTGCTTCGACCTCAACCTAGAGGATTTCAAACCCCTTTTATAACCAAAAGAAAAACATTAATGACACTGGCAGGTGATGATCGGACCGTGTGATCGAACCGTACAACAATAAACACCAAAAGTTTTACGCCCATTGATAGCCTCTGAATGAAGCTATTCAAAATACAACTCACACTAAAAATAATGAACACTGATTTAATACATAGATTAAAATTAGTATAATATCATCGTAGCATAGAGCGCGAGTTTGTGATCATCCTGACAAAAACGGTTCGTCAATCCGAGCTCTATGGAAAAAGTGATGCTCTTTAACGTCTTCCGTAGAATGCATTCTTTCCCTAACTTGATAATCTATTTGAAAATTTTATGGAGGAGGAGGATTTCGGCCAAGGATGATAATAAATATCTGAAAACCATAACTGGGATTGCTTCTCCTCCAATTGAGGGGCCTTCTCATTATATAGAGATTTAGAAAACGTTTTCAATTAGAATTCATACTCTTCAATCTCTCTTCCAAATCTTTGATTTGGATGACTTTCTTTAATTCGAAACTCCCAAAGGGATTAGTTTTCAACATCAATTGGAACTCCAATCAATCATAGGTGGTCAAATCTGGACGTTTGACTGGTCAAACTGGTCAACCTTAGGCAATTCAGGATTTCAGCATATGGCACAGCCGTGTGCCAATCTGCATGGCCGTGTCAAGTGAATTGCAGTTTTTTCATGACTTTTGTAAATGTTGCACGGCCATGTGGCAATCTGCACGACCTTGTCAAGTGAATGGTAGCATTTTTCTAACTTTCACAATTGTGGCACGGCTGTGTAGCAATCTGCATGGCCGTGTTAGCTCTGTACAAAAAATGACCATTCTTATGCAATTATGACACGGCCGTGTTAGCTCCCGCACAGTCATGTCTAGGGCTGTTGACGAACGAGCTTGAACGAGCTTGAACAGTGTGCTTGGTTTTGTTCATGAACAAAATCCATGTTCAAGCTCTGTTCATTTACTAACCGAGCTCTAAAAACATGTTCAAGCTTGTTTGTTAAGCTTATCGAACGAACGTAAACGAACATAAACGAACGTAAACCGATCTTACTGAACGAACGTTCTATTCATTAACAAGACTTATCGAGCTTGTTCGTGAACATGTTCGGGAACGTGTTCACGAACACACAATCAATCTTGTTCATGAACAGATTTTCAAACAAACGAACGAACAATGGCAATGGACCAAAAGAGAGCTGGGAGCCTGGGAGTCTAGGAGTGGGAAGCTGGGAAGTTGAAGAGGTATAGGTTTTTAATTCAATTTGAGGAGGTGAGTGTTTAATTTTAATTTTAATTCACTCAAGCCCTTGTTCACAAATACTTAACGAGCTTGTTCACAAATATCACTTAACGAGGTTGTTCACGAACACTTAACGAGGTTGTTCACGAACATCACTTAACGAGCTTGTTCACGAACACTTAACGGGCTTGTTCACGAACACTTAACGAGCTTGTTCATGAACATAAATGAACGAACATAGTTATGTTCAAGCTCTGTTCGTTTACTAACCGAGCTCTAAAAATCTGTTCAAGCTTGTTCATTAAGCTTCCTGAACGAATGTAAACGAACATGTACCGAGCTTGTTCATGAGTAGTTCGTCGAACGTTCTGTTCGTCAATAGCCCTAGTCATGTCACTTTGGCAGTTCTTTGACACTTGCCTTTCTGAGCCGCAAGGCCGTGCCAGCTAACACGCAAGGCCGTGTCAACCCTGTTTTGCACATATTATCTCCGTTTGACTTCCGTTCGACCTGAAACTTACTAGATAGATCCATATGACTTGTTTGGCATCATCAAAATTAAGTTTTGACCTTAGTTAGTGGGCTAACTTAGGCCAACCGTCTCCTCCTTTTTGATAATGACAAACAAGCATAGAAAAATTGAGATAAATAAATAAAAAGCAAGTCATATAGTGCACCAGATCATGAACATAATACTATGCTCCCCCTATCTATGTGCGCTTATTAAATATGTGACAAGCTCCCCCCCTCAACTCATGCATCTAATGTCTATCTCTCACCCTCAAGCACATTAGGTTCATGCATCTCAATTTTTATATCTCTTCCACTTTTCTCATCATGCAAAAAGTATCGCCCCCCCCCCCCAATATTTGCATCAATTTGACTAAAAATATTTTTCCCCCTTTTGACATCAATTAAAAAGGTTAGACATGAGCAAGAAAATATCATCAACGTCATTGAAATTGTTAAGCAAGAGACATGAAACCAAAATTAGCATATCTGAGAAACATGAAATTGATAAAGACCCTTTCATATCAATATGTACTTCCCACGAGCTCAAAATATGCACACCATCATGAATTGGCGAAAGCATACTGTCATTACTTAAATATAAAAAGAAGATATTATTAAATTGCTTACTTGAATCATTGGTATATTCATATAGAACCAAAAAATCCAACTCATAAATTGTCTTAAACAAAATTTTCATATTTATCTCTTTGGAATATCTATCAAGCATATGGAGACAACCAACATAGAATAACATGATGTTGAATTTCAAGTCCTTTGGAGTTAAGGTGTGCTAAATGGTTACTTCATTTATCATATGTCATACGTATTGCTAAACAAACCCCCGAAATCCGATTACTAGCCGTCGGTATCAAAAATGCTTTCAATTCTCTCCTTTTCATTTTCATTTCCATTGGCCAACTTTTGCCAATAATTCTCTTTGTTTTTCTTTTCTCTTTTTCTGCGTTGTCTCAGAATAGTGACGTATGAAGGCATCTACATATTTGACACCTACTACTTTATTTTTTCAAAAGAATCATATATATATATATATATGTATGTAAAGACAATCAAAAAGAGGTCAATCTTTTAAAGCCTAAACATCATCTAACAATTTTTCATTGGTTACATGTCTATATCAGCTCAAAAAAATTTAAACAATTAAGCATGCTAACAATGAATAATCAAGCTTGCACAATTTAAGCATGTGGATGCTTCATCAACATAAAATGTCATCATTAAAATCATATTTAATGTTTCTAAGATTTCTAATAAATTTCATACCAAAAGCTCATTAAGGTTTCAACTACACCAATGATAAACATATGCTGATGCAAACAATGAAGTAGTTTATGATGTCATGCTCCAACATATGCTCATATAAATCTCCCAACGCATTAAATATCTCATACAAGATAATCATGACTTTCTTTACCTCCATTTGCTCAAATCAACGCCAGTTTTTACCAAGACGACATTTGCTATCACCCTAATCTCGATGATGCACTGCAAAAGAAGGTGCACCTTTTGGTATATATGTTTTGGATCCGAAAGTGTTAGCGGATGATATGCTTTGCTTTATTTGATGTTTAGGAATCCACATGAAATTTTCAAGATATATGCGAGTAAAGCAATTATGGATGACATGTCTCTTCTTATTACAATAAAAACATATAACATTAGAGTGGCTATGACTAGAAGAAGACATGTTCGTATCATGTATGCTAGATGGAGAGCTTATGTATCTGGCAAATCTCTTCTCTATGGTTTTCTAGGCTTTTTGGTTGGTTGCTTCTTATTAAAACCTGGGCCATGTTTGCTATAATAAGTGTTTAATCCATCTAACATCTCATTAAAGTTTTTTTGACTACTAGTGATTTTTTTTATTATGTTGCTAAGATTTTGATTATCTTTCTCTAGTTTTTTAGTCCTAGCTTCATAAGTTTTCTCTTTTTTTCTCTCTTCAATTTCACTAGCAATGTTTTTTTCCTTTTATTAAATTTGATTTTTCCTTTTCTAAATGCACAATTTTTTCTTCAAAGCTAGAGACCTTGTGATTCAAAATTCCAAGCTCAGGATCTTTAGAATTGAAAGAGCTAATTTTCTCATTTAAGTCTTTAACCAAATTAGAGTTTTCAAGCTCTAACTTAGCTAATTTTTTATTAGCTTCTTTTGATTCTAAGATCTTGGTCCTTAGGATGATTTCATCGATGTTATCAATAATTTCTTTTAATTCTTTCCCTTTTATGTACAACTCTTCTTTATCACGTTCGGCACTAGCAAGTTGGTTTTCTAAAGATGCACGAAGTTTTTTAAGCTTAGAGTTTTTATGAGCTATGTCTATGAAGAGATCTACTAAATATTCATATGTTTCTTCCATATCAGTAAACATATCTTCACTAGCTATGGCCATTAAGAGATAAGAGTTTAGATTTTACCTTTTCTTCTCCCACCATGAAATGTGTCCCGTTGTCGTTATTTCTATCATCCTTTGAATCTGCATCACTTTTCCCACAAGCCGCAATCATTCCTCACTTGGATGTCATTTGGCTCCCCTCAGGTTCTTTCCACTTTCCTTTGGTCTTGAGATGAAGGCAATCAATTTTTAAGTGGCCTTACTTGTTGCATCTAAAGCATCGTGGTGTTGTGCCCTCTTTTTCTTTTTCTTTTCTCTTAGTTACCCATATGTTTCCAGTCATTCTCTTGTTGTTTCATAGGAACGTTTTGAAGCCTTTTGTTAGGGAATCAATTTCTTTGTCATCTGAATCGTTTGATGTCTCATTTCTGAACTTATATGCTTTGAAGGCCAAGTTTTTTTTCAGTTTTCTCCTCCTCCTCACATTTCTCCTCCCTATTTGGCACACTTTCATTGATCATCTTTAATTACACTTCATTTGCCATCAATTTTCTCGTTAGTTGCTCAAAAGTGATGCTTCCCAAATCATGCGCTTCTTCAGTTGTTGTTCGCTTTTGGATCCATTCGCTAGACAAGGAATATAGAACCTTTTCGACAAAGTCTTCATCTAGGATGCCCTTTCCTAAAGCCTTTACAGATTGATAATATCTGCAAAATGGGAAAACATGGCATCAATAGATTCATTGTGCATCATAGCAAAATTTTCATTTTTTAACAGCATTCTAATACGAGTTTTCTTCACCTCAAAAGTTCCATCGTGTGTAACTTCAAGTCTTGTCCAAATATCCTGAGCAGTAGAGTAAGAACTGATGTGGTTGTATTCAGTTTTATTAAGACCACAATATAATATGCTCATGGCCTTAGCATTGAGATTTCTTAACCGATCATTTTCTTTCTGCTGTTCAGGTGTGTGCTTTCAACTAAGGTGAAAGCATTACTAACTATTTTCCATAATGCTATATTGATGCATTTGATGTGTATGGACATGCATTGTTTTCAATAACTATAATCCGTACTATCAAATAAAGGTGATCTAAGATAAGATTGTCCTTTTTTTTGGTTATAAGGATCATGTGAATATGTGTGCGGGACATGTGCCATAGGATCGAAATTCCACTGGACTTCGAGTCTAAAAGAATCCTGCTCTGATTTCAATTGAAAAACACCTTAGAGGTGTGGTTGAATAGGATATATGTTACAAATTAAATTTTTTAGCACACAGCGGAATAATACAAATCACACAATCACAAATTTTAACGGAGTGGCTCCCCGCCTCTGCTTCGACCTCAATCTAGAGGATTTCAAACCCCTTTATAACCAAAAGGAAAACCTTGATCACACTTGCAGGTAGTGATCGAACCGTACAACAATAAACACCAAAAATTTTGCGCCCAATGATAGCCTCTGAATGAATTTTTTTCAAACTACAACTCATGCTAAAAATAATGAACACTGATTTAATACAGAGATTAAAATCAGAATAATATCACCGTAGCATAGAGCGCGAGTTTGTGATCGTCTTGGCAAAAACGGTTCGTCAATCTGAGCTCTGTGGAGAAAGTTATGCTCTTTTCAGCGTCAGCGTCGTCAGTAGAACTCCTTACCCTAACTTGATGATCTCTTTGAAGCTTTTATGGAGGAGAATTTCGGCCAAGGATGATAATAAATTTCTGAAAACTTTGGCTGGGATTGCTTCGCCTTAAAGGGAGAGGTCTTCTCCTTATATGGAGATTTAGACAACATTTTTAATTAGAATTCCTACTCTTCAATCTCTCTTCCAAACTTCAATTTGAATTAACTTGATTGCTCTTTGATTTGGATGATTTCATTTAATTGGAAACTCCCAAAGGAATTAGTTTTCAACATAAATAGGAACTCCAATCAACCATAGAAAGTCAATCTGGATGTTTGACTGGTCAAACTGGTCAATTCGAGGCAATTCAAGATTTCAGCATGAGTGGTACGACCGTGTGTCAATCTGCACGGCTGTGTCAAGTGAATTGCAGCTTCTTCATGACTTTACAAATGTGGCACGACTGTGTGGCAATCTGCACGACCGTGTCAAGTGAATGGTAGCATTTTTCTAACTTTCGCAATTGTGACACGGTCGTGTGCCAATTAGCACGGCTGTGTCAGTTCTGTATAGAAAATGACCATTCTTACACAATTGTGACACGGCCGTGTTAACTCCCGCACGGCCGTGTTACTATGACACTTCTTTGACACTTGCCTTTCTGATACACACAGCCATGTCAGCTGACATGCACGGCTGTGCCAACCCTGTTTTGCACATATTATCTTCGTTCGACCTCCGTTCGACCTCCGTTCGACCTAGATAGACATATTAGACACATATGACTTATTTGGTATCATCAAAAATTAAGTTTTGATCTCAATTGATGGGCTAACTTTGGCCAATATAACCAACACTACTTCTGCTTCATCTATTGTGCTTAAAATGCCTCATTTTCTTTTATGACCAAGTTTCCACATCTCTACATTTCTTTGTTATGTGAGCCATCGCCCACCCTAACAGTCTCTGACAAAGTCCCATATGCGAGCCATAAGAAGCCACATATCCTTCTCAAACTCTTCAGCATGCTCTTCTACAGGCTATTCACTTCCTTGATAGAAGCAGCCATAATAGTTTTGCTGACTAGGCAGCAACCCGCTAATAGATCCTCGATGCACCCAGATCATTGATAATGATGCATGTCGAGGATGACTCCCTGACATTCTCAAATGCTTGCCAACGATGACCTCCCCAACACATCCTCCTTCCTAGCTCCTGTCTTGTCCTTCATCTTCTTTTGCTATTTGTTCTTCTTTGATTTCTTTTCACTTCATTTTGTGAGATTTTTTTTATTTTTAAGCAGTTATAAAAGTTTTATAACAGATTTATAGCAATAAAAAGATGTACCTTGGGTTTGATCACTTATGGCTGTGTTGGCTTTAAGAAGTATCGTTTAGGAGTTACAACAAGGGTTGTTGATAATAGTTTTGATTTAGAGTTTGGTTTGACTTTAAAGAATAAGTTTCGTTTTAGTTGTTGGGGTTTGGAGAATTAGTTTTAGTTAGGGATTGTAGAGTGAGTTTGGATGATCGTTGGTGAGTGAGTTTGTTTTGGCTTTTGAGATCATAGATATTTTCATGTTTTAATTGTCTTAATTGTCTGATGAAGTCTATTCAGTTTACACATGGTTTGCATTCCATAAAAAGATATTCTATCAAAATACATGAGTATGCTGGTCAAATGATGAGTTCGTGAGATACCAATTCCCTGATGTTTTAGCAGTCCTAGCAATTTCGGCTATTTTAGATAGCTCATGTTACAACATCCTAATCAATTATTACTTTATTAGGGAAAGGTAACTCCACTACATGTCTTACTTTCAAAGTCTCGAATACTTGGTTCATTGACTTAGATGCTTTTGATCACATGAATGGAAACAACGACATCTTAAACTCTTCTTCATCACTTTCGACAATAACGTTAGCATATGGGTCTACATCTTATGTGTAGGATAAATGTAATGCCATTGTTAATTCATCTTTGCTTTTGTCTTCTGTCTATTATGTTTTAAATTTCATTCAATCTGTTATCTATGTTATCTATCAGTAAACTTACGTGTTCTTTGATTTGCTCTGTGATAATCTTTGCACATTGTTGTGTATATAAGGAAATTTAAATTTAGAGGACATTGGTGTTGGGATGTGAACATAGTCCCACATTGGTGAGTGAATGGGACTCTTGGGGTTTAAAATATGGCTAGTATTCTCTATTGGCATGAGGCCTTTTGGAGAAGCCCAAGAACAAAACCAATTGGGCCGGTGGGCTCAATTGGACAATATCATGCCAATGTGGAGAGTTGTGGGCCATGTTTAAAACTAACAAATGGTATCAGAGCCAACCCCCCACTCCCGATGTTGTGTCCTCTGGATACTGAACAAAGATGGTGGGCTCCAATCTATTGAAAAGACGATGAGCTCCGGATGCTTCATGGGACGTGTGTGTCCTCCGCCCCACGCACAATAAAAGAGGAGTCGCTCCTAGTGCTTCTTAGACGTGTGCAGCTTCCCACACGATGAAGAGGAGTCGGTCTAAATAGATCTGGGATGATGGATGATCGTTCGAGTGGAGGCTCATGTGGTTCTTTGTTCAAGAGGAGGATTGTTGGGATGTGAACATAGTCCCACATTGGTGAGTGAATGGGATTCTTAGGGGTCTAAAATATGGGTAGTATTCTCCATTGGCATGAAGCCTTTTGGGGAAGCCCAAGAACAAAACCAATTGGGCCGGTGGGCTCAATTGGACAATATCATGCCAATGTGGAGAGTTGTGGGCCATGTTTAAACCTAACAATTCTTGGGTCTAAACATATAGTTGAAGATCACATGGTTCACAAAATAGCTTCTTATTTATAATTTCATTTTCGTAAGACTTATGTTTATGAAGTCTTCCATTTGTTTTATAACTTGTGTTTCACTTGACATTGATTCTATTGGCTTAAAGTTTGTGAGTAGTCACTGTTAGATGTATATGTCCCTTTGTATAGGGTCTTTTGTGCTTATTTACCTTTCCCTGTACTCTATATATATCGGGCTATTGCCCTTGGAATAATACAAGAGAGATTATTCCTAACATGGTATCAGAGCAAAGTTTAACCTGAACCCTAGCCAATTTTTTTTCTCTCTCCCGCAAAATCCAAAATTAAAATTATTATTCTAGGTCTTCGCGCCGCCGCGCCGCCGTGTCCGATCACGCGCAGCGTTCGTCCGCCTTCGAGAATCCCCTCGCTCCCTTCGAGCGTTCGTCCGCACGCGTCGATCCGCACGCGTCGCCCCCTTCGAGAATCCCTTTGCCCGGTGGAGACGAAAATCCGTTGAAGACGCTGCCGTCGATCCGCAAGCGTCGATCCCTTTGCCGTTGAAGACGCTGCCGTCGACCATCGTCTGCCTGCTGCAGATCCGACTTCAACCCGCACAAGTCACTCCGCACGCCTTCGATCCGCCTTCGTCTGCCTGCTTGATCTGTGTCGACCCGGCGGTGATTCTTCGAGCATCGTCCGCCTGCTGCTGGTTCTTGCTGCCGTCCGCCTGATTGATCTGCTTCGTCTGCCGCGGATCTTCTCCTACCGCGCCCCCGCCTCCGATCGCGGCGGATTTTCGTCTGCAGCAGATCCGCAGCAGCCCGTGCCGCGCCCAGATTCGCGGATCCCCCTGATTTGCGCCCAGATCCGCAGCATCCGCCCGCGCCGCGCCCGTGCCGTCGCCTGCGCCCGGTGTCGTTACCGGTGCCCCCTGTGCCGCTGCCGTTGGCCGTTTGCCACAATCTACCCTCCGTCTCCTACGGATCTGATCTCTTCATATGGCGGCTCACACGGATCTACCTCTTCATCACCATCATGTTGCTATCCCTAGGTGTTCATTGATTTTCGATGGCCTTAATTATAAGGAGTGGGTACCGCACATTCGTCTCCATATGCGCGGTCAGCGCCTTTGGGACCTTCTTACTGGCGATCGTCCTTGTCCACCGCGACCTGTGCTTCCCAGCGAGACACCACTCCCTCCCACTGCTGATGACACCGCCAAGAAGGCGGCCACAGATGCGTTTGCGACTGCTGTTGCTGCTTATTCCTCTCAGGATGTTCTCTATCGGCGGTGGTGTGATGACGATGCTCGTGCCGCCAACATACTCATCGCTAGCATTGATGTGTCCCTAACTGGCGACATTGTGAGTTTGGCGACGTCTCAGCTGATGTGGGATCATCTTCGCTCTCACTACGAGCCTACCGGTGACTCCCTCTACCTTGCTGTCGTCAGACAAGAGTAGGCTCTTCAGCAGGGTGATGCCACGGTCGATGAGTTTTATGCACAGATATCTTCTATCTGGCGTCAGCTCGACTCTTTGGGACCAGCGATCTGTCGTATCTGCCAGTGTTGCCAGCATCAGCACTCCCACCTGCAGCTTCGTCGGGTCTATGACTTTTTGACCCGACTTCGGCCTGAGTTCGAGCAGATACGTGCACAGCTGCTTGCCCGTCACCCACGCGTGACGTTCTTGGAGGTTCTTGCTGCTATTCGTACTGAGGAGACTCGCCTTCGTACTGCTGGTCTTTTAGCACCTTCTGCTTCTGTTTTGGCAACCCGTGCTCCTGCCTCTCCTGCTCCTATCACACCAGATCTGCCTTCTCCTACAGCACCTGTGCGAGGTGACACCAGACGCTGCACCTACTGCCACCGAGACAGACATGTGGAAGCACATTGTAACAGGAAGCGGAGGGATCAGGCTGCTGCCAAGAAGAAGAAGGAGACTCACACTGGGGGTTTCACATCTCAGAGGAGCAGTGCCTCATCTGATACTGAGCAGGAGCTTCTCACGTTATTTCGTCGGATGTCTGCTTCTGGGGTATCAGGCTCTGCTTCTTCTGCCAGTCAGCCTCCAGGTACTGCGCCACCATCTTCCTCCACCTCAGGTACCTCTCCTTGGATCCTTGACTCTGGTGCTTCATTTCATATGACTCCTGACCCTACCACTCTACATTCCATTAGTACTCCCTCCCGCTCTGTCACAGTTCTTACTGCAGATGGCACCCCACTTTCAGTTACAGGTCTAGGCACACTTTCTAGTCCCACTTTTCATGTCCCTGCTGTGTCCCTTGTTCCAAAACTCACCATGCAGCTTATGTCGGCAGGCCAACTTACTGATCATGGTTGTCGTGTTATTCTTGATTCTGACTCTTGTTCTATCCAGGATCGTCGCACGGGCACTCTAGTTGGTTCTGGCCCCCGCAGGCGTGATTCTCCACGTCTTTGGGAGCTTGACTGGCTTCATCTTCCTTCAGCTGCATCTGCCAGTCCTCCCGTCACGACTATTGCCTCCGCCTCTGCTGCCTCGTCTACTGGTTCGTTTGCCCAGTGGCATCATCGCTTAGGACATCTCTGTGGTTCGCGTCTTTCTTCTTTGGTTCGTAGAGGTTTATTGGGGTATGTCTCTGGTGATATGTCTTTAGATTGTATGGGCTGTAAACTCGGCAAACAGTTACAGCTACCTTATCCTACTAGTGAGTCTGTCTCTCAGAGTCCCTTTGATCTTGTTCACTCAGATGTATGGGGTCCGGCCCCCTTCGTTTCGAAAGGGGGTCATCGCTACTATATTATATTTATAGATGACTTTTCTCGCTATACTTGGATATACTTTATGTCCTCTCGTACTGAGGTTTTGTCTATCTATAAATCTTTTGCTACCATGATCCAAACACAGTATAGCACTCCCATTCGGGTTCTTCGTGCTGACTCTGCTGGGGAATACTTATCTCGGCACCTTCGTGCTTTTCTTGATACCCAGGGCACTCTCTCACAGTTTTCTTGTCCTGGTGCTCATGCCCAGAATGGCGTTGCTGAGCGCAAGCATCGTCATTTACTTGAGACTGCTCGTGCTCTTATGATTGCTTCCTCTGTTCCCCCTCAGTTTTGGGCTGAGGCTATGTCTACTGCTACATATCTTAGCAACCTACAGCCATCTTCTCCTCTTCAGGGTGCGATTCCACTTGAGCGCCTTCCTACACCACCTCCAGATCTGTCGTCCTATCCCGAGCTTCGTCTCTTTGGTTGTGTCTGCTATGTCTTGTTGGCCCCTCGTGAGCGCACCAAGTTGACAACCCAGTCTGCTGAGTGTGTCTTTCTTGGATATAGTGCTGTGCACAAGGGATATCGGTGTTGGGATCCTGTAGCTCGACGGATGCGGATTTCTCGTGATGTGACTTTTGATGAGTCTCGTCCCTTCTTCCCTCGTCCTTCTTCATCTTCCAGTCCGGCTTCTATTGTTGAGCCTCTTTTGTTTCTCACTTTTCCTGATAGTCCACTCTCCACCATTCCACCACCCATACCTCCATCACCTGTGCCCTCGCCTCCACCACCAGTGCCTCCGGTTACCTCTGCACCTACCCCAGGACATGTTTCTCCCTTTCCTCTTCACTACACTCGTCGTCAGCGAGTCGCGGATCCTCCTGCAGTGCCTTCTCATGAGATGCCCTCTATTACCAGTGACCCTCCTGAGTTGCCCTCTTCCTCCAGTGACCCTCCTCGTTACCACCTTCGTGATCGTGAGTCACTACGCCCTCCTGGTAGGTTTACTTCTCTGGGTGCTATTCTTGCTGAGCCGACCTCTTATCGGGATGCCGCTGCTCACCAGGAGTGGCAGCATGCTATGGCAGAGGAGATTGCTGCGCTTGAGCGTACTGGTACGTGTGATCTTGTACCCCTGCCTGCCCGTGTTCGTCCTATCACGTGCAAGTGGGTTTACAAGGTCAAGACCAGATCTGATGGTACTCTGGAGCGCTACAAGGCTCGTCTTGTAGCGCGCGGTTTTCAGCAGGAGCATGGGATAGATTTTGAGGAGACATTTGCCCCTGTTGCTCATATGACTACTGTTCGCAGTCTTATTGCTGTTGCTGCTGTTCGTTCATGGACTATTTCCCAGCTTGATGTCAAGAATGTTTTTCTCAATGGCGTTCTTGATGAGGAGGTTTATATGCGACCACCACCTGGTTATTCTGTCCCTGAGGGCATGGTTTGTCGCCTTCGTCGCTCTCTATATGGTCTTCGGCAGGCTCCCCGTGCTTGGTTTCAGCGGTTCTCTACTGTCGTCACTGCTGCTGGTTTTATTGCGAGTAATCATGATCCTGCTCTATTTGTTCATACCTCATCTCGTGGTCGGACGCTTCTCCTTTTGTATGTGGATGATATGATTATCACTGGAGATGATCCCCAGTTTATTGCTTTTGTGAAAGCACGGCTGAGCGAGCAGTTTCTTATGACGGATCTTGGCCCTCTTCGTTACTTTCTGGGGATTGAGTTTTCCTCCACACCTGATGGCTACTATCTCTCTCAGGAGAAGTATGTTCAGGATCTTCTTGATCGGGCTTCTCTTGTTGATCAGCGTACCACTGATACACCGATGGAGCTGAATGTCCATCTTTGCTCTACTGACGGTGAGCCTCTTCCGGACCCCACTCGTTATCGACATCTTGTTGGCAGTCTGGTCTATCTTGGGATCACTCGGCCGGATATTTCATATTCCGTGCACATCCTGAGCCAGTTTGTTTCTGCACCTACTCAGCTTCACTACAGCCACCTTCTTCGTGTCCTGCGTTATCTGCGCGGGACCAACCACCGTCGATTATTCTTTCCACGCTCTGGCCCTTTACAGCTACATGCTTACTCTGATGCGACTTGGGCCAGTGATCCTTCTGATCGTCGGTCTCTATCTGCCTATTGCGTCTTCCTGGGTGGCTCTCTCATCACTTGGAAGACCAAGAAGCAGCAGGCGGTTTCTCGATCGAGTGCAGAGGCTGAGTTGCGTGCTATGGCCTTACTGACGGCAGAGATTATTTGGCTACGTTGGTTACTTGAGGATTTTGGCGTGTCTATTTCCACACCGACTCCTTTGTTGTCTGATAGTACATGTGCCATCAGTATTGCTCGTGACCCGGTGAAGCATGAGCTCACCAAGCACATTGGTGTGGACGCCTCTTTTACGCGTTCACAGGTTCGGGATGAGGTTATTGCTCTACAGTATGTGCCTTCTGAGTATCAGCTTGCAGATTTCTTCACAAAGGCCCAGACCAGAGCACAGCACAGTTTTTACCTTTCCAAACTCAGTGTTGTTGATCCACCATGAGTTTGAGGGGGTGTGTTAGATGTATATGTCCCTTTGTATATGGTCTTTTGTGCTTATTTACCTTTCCCTGTACTCTATATATATCGGGCTATTGCCCTTGGAATAATACAAGAGAGATTATTCCTAACAGTCACTATGCCTAATATATCAATCTGTGAGGCATGAGAGCTATAATTTGGGTAACTCTTGACCTTGATTCTGTTGGACTGAATATTGTGAGTGGTCATCTACATAATATGTCAAACTCTGAGACATGAGAACAGTCATTTGTTTATTTTTAACTAATTCTGTTTCTAAATTCCCATCAATGATGATGTTATAGGTAAATTATAATGGGAAGTCGATCCCTTTGCCTTTCAACTTCTCGATTTTCAGCTGGGCTGCTGATACCCGCAAAATTCTTGAAAATGCACAATTACCTAACACTGTTAGCTTCTATAACATATTCGGCATATCATCGGACACTCCATATGACATTTGGTATGTATCTCTAACTATTTATGTATTTCAGTGATAAAGCCAGAATAGGAGTACAGTATGTATTTATTTTCCTTTGTAATCTATGGTGCGTATTCACTTTTTCATTAGTGTTTTAACTTTGCAGTGCCCTAACTTTGCAGTGCCCTTTGAAATTTGCAATATAACCTTTATAGCTAGATGTTTGACAGTCATTTAACCATCTGGCGTGTCCGACACCTGCTTGTAGTTTGTCATGATTCTCTAACGCTGCTATCCTTGTCTAATTCTTGCACAGGCCTGACACTGCACTTCGTTGACCAATTGAAAACTTTAAGGACACTTCTCTAATTAGTTCTCATTTTTTCAGTATATTTAGATTTCGTATTGAGTTTTGATGCTAATAGAGTTAACCTTGTCCGTATTCGAATTCGAAGTAACCTTGGAGAAGGACTACAATTGGTAATCTTCATACATGGACCGAATTAAAGACTCCTACTTGGTTTAAGAAAAAGATAATTATTTAAGTTAAGGTTAGATTCTTTTGCATTAAGTTTACATTAGAAAATTTGAATAGGATTCAAATTAATCATTTTAGCTAAAAGTTAATAATTTGAGATCAACTTAAAGTTTATTCCATGCAAATGGTGGTTCATGAAAGAGAGGTGCAAATACACATTAGTATAGGATTAGTTGTTTTAATCCTATTTAATGGAAGATACTAGGTTATAAAAATCTTTTATATTATAGGCATATTTTATTTGAGCATCAAGTTTTAAAGGGTCTTTCTTCTCTTCTTGTACAAGAAACTTTGAAGTTTATATTGGGGCTTTATTTGTGGGTTTGGGTCCAGCAATTTATCTATGTTATTTATATTCTCCCATTCTGATATGGTGAATATTGATCTATCATCATTTGTGGATATATGTCATAGCATGAAACCATATAAATCTTTTGTGTCGTTTGTGCAATACTGCAATACTTTTATTTTTCGTGTCTATGATTCGATTCAGTGTTTCTGCAATCTGTAGCATTTCAGATGCTCCTTGATACCCCTCAAGTGGATCTATGACGCTTGGCAAATACTTCTTTGAAATGCAGTGACTGTGCAATACTGCAATACTTTTATTTTTCGTGTCTATGATTCGATTCAGTGTTTCTGCAATCCGTAGCATTTCAGATGGTCCTTGATACCCCTCAAGTGGATCTATGACGCTTGGCAAATACTTCTTTGAAATGCAGTGAATGTTGAAGAAATATCTCGTTTTCCATGTCATTTCCTTACTGAATTATGTTATTATTGAGTGTTATTGTATTAGGGGGGTGTGTGTAAAGCAAATCAAGGGATATTATATATATGAGGGGTTAGCTCATTTGGAAGCTAATCACCACTTTCCCCCAATCCAACATGGTATCAGAGCCAAAACCCTAAAAACAAAACAAAACCCTAGCCCTTACCCGCAGCGCCGCCGCCCTCCACACCTCCCGCACCCCGCCGCCTCCACCCAGAGCCGCAGCCGCAGCCCACAGCTCCGCCCTCACCCGCAGCCGCAGCCGCAGCCTCCGCCCTCCTCACCCGCAACCACGGCCTCCGCCCTCCTCACCCGCAGCCGCAGCGGCCCTCACCCGCAGCCGCCGCTTCGCCTGCAGCGCGCGCCGCCGCCGGCTGTAGCGCGCGCCGTCGAGGCCTGCTGCAGCGCGCGCCGCCGCCGCCACCACCTGCGCACGCCGTCGCTCCGCTGTCGCTCCGCTGCTGATCCTCCTCTCTCATATCCCCTTGCACGTCCTCTTCTAGCCCCTACAAAGCCCTAACTAGCCACAAAAAGAAACCCACAAAAAACCCTAACCCTAGATCTATGGTAGAGCCATGAAAGGGACTCCATAGATTTACGGTTAGGGTATGACCTAGAAGAAGAGGAGGAGGAGTAGATCTGCGGATCTAAGGAGGGAGAAAGGAGAGATCTGCGGATCCGGAGAGATGGAGGACAATCTTACCTCAGCCGATATGAAGGCTTTCATTGGAGAGATAACGAAGCTACTTGCTTCGAAGGAGTTGGGATCCTTGAGTGGATCGACGCCTTCACGTCCCGTGCAGAAGCTGGAATTGATGCCCAATGATGTGAAATTGGAAGGGACGAAGAATTACCTCAGTTGGTCCAGGAGGGTGCTTCTCATTCTGAGGTCGAAGGGGTTAGAAGGCGTCGTTCTGGGTTCATGCAAGGAACCGCTGGACAAGGATGTGCATGATTGGAAAGTCTGGAGCACCACCAACTCACTGGTGGCTGCTTGGTTGATGACATCGATGGTTCCACCCATTGCGGGGATGGTGGATGCCATAGAGAGTGCTGCGGGGATATGGAGTATGGTGGAGAAAATGTACTCTGGAGCAGGGAATGTGATGCTTATGATGGAGGTTCAGGGCAAGGTCGACACCCTGAAGCAGGGGGAGATGTCTATTTTAGCCTACTCTGCGGAGTTGAAAAGGCTGTGGTCAGAGTTGGACCACTATGACCCTATTGATCTGCCTGATCCTAGGAGCGCTGCGATACACAGGAAGTGGGTGGAGCGTAGGCGTGTCACACATTTTCTGAGGAACTTGAATGGAGATTTTGAGGCCAGGAGGGCGAGTATGTGCCACTTGTCCTCCATCCCATCTCTGGAGGAGGCCATAGCTGCAATGGCACAGGAGGAGACCAGACTGAGGGTTATGAAGGATGAGGGTATTCAGGTCACTCGGGCTGCACTGGCTGTACCGGCAGTGGCAGCAGTGAGCGAGGATCGAGAGTGCTACACATGTGGGGTGAAGGGGCACCTGAGCTTTAACTGCCCACAGAAGGGCAGTGGACGAGGACGTGGCACAGGAGGCAGAGGAGGAGGTCGTTGGGGCCGTGGAGGCCGTGGACGAGGTCGCGGGGGCCCACGGGCCCACTTTGCCACCGCTGACGGACGACAGGAGACAGTGATGATTGAGGCCACGCCAGCTGAGGCGTCAGATCTAGAGCAGCGGAGACAGTCCAGGTCTACTACTGAGAGCTCAGAGAGTCATGCAGACCAGACTGGGGATATTGCCTCGCCATTCGGTAACTTTGCCCACTTCGCTCACACAGGCTCAGGTAACCGATTAGCCCTTTCATGTAGAGATCATATAGAGTGGATCATTGACTCAGGTGCATCTAGTCATGTGTCAGGAGCATATAGACAATTTTCCACATATAAACCACATACCATTCATGAAACCGTTCAGACAGCTGATGGTACATCCCAACCCATTAGAGGGATTGGTACTATTCAGTGCACTCCCTCCATACGCCTCTCTTCAGTCCTTCACGTCCCATCATTTCCGGTCAACCTCTTATCTGTTGGTTCTATTGTTGATGATCTCGACTGTAGCATTACTTTTGACTCCACTCATTATGTGTTGCAGGAAAGGAAGACTGGGAGGAGGCTTGGGACTGGCGTCAGGCGTGATGGACTGTGGTACCTTGACAGAGCTAGTGGGGATGCTGCACTGGCTGTCGTTGGTGGAGAGAAGGAAAGGGATGTACTTTTGTTACATTGCCAGTTGGGACACTTGCCTTTTGATATTTTGAGTAAAATGTATCCCGATGTTTTGAATAGAGTGAATGAAATGAACTTGAAATGTGATGCATGTGAATTTGGGAAACACACTAGGACGTCATATCCTAGTGTAGGGATGAGGAGTGTAGAGAAATTTCATCTTATTCACTCAGATGTTTGGGGGCCCTGCCCAGTGACTTCAGTAAGTGGGTTCAGGTGGTTTATCACCTTCATAGATTGTCATTCTCGGATGACATGGCTTTATATGATGAAAAACAAAGGTGAAGCGTTGAAGTGTTTTCCGGACTTCCATAGAAGTATCAGAAATGTGTATGAGGCCAAGATCCGTGTCTTGAGAACGGATAATGGGACAGAGTATGTAAACAGGGAGTTTGCATCTTACCTATCTGAGAGTGGGATAACTCATCAAACCACTTGTCTCAACACCCCCCAACAGAACGGAGTTGCGAAAGGAAAAATAAGCACTTGTTGGAGGTAACTAGGCCACTCATGCTCACCATGAATGTACCTAAGATATTGTGGAGTGAAGCAGTGATGACAGCCACATATCTTATCAACAGGATGCCTTCACGAATCCTTGGTATGAAGTCTCCATGTGAGATTCTTATGGGAAAGAACACTTTTGTAGTTCCACCAAAAGTGTTCGGATGCACATGCTTTGTGAGGGATCATAGACCTTCTGTGGGGAAGCTGGATGCTCAGGCAATTAAATGCATATTTGTTGGGTATCCTTCAAATCAGAAAGGCTATAGGTGTTGGAGTCCCTCAGAAAGAAGGCTGTTTGTGAGCATGGATGTGACGTTCAGGGAGACTGAACCCTTTTATGGAGGACTGACAGATTCTACATCAGTATTTGATACTGGGGCCTCTCCAAGCACAGGAGGAGCTGGTCGAGAGGGGGAGACTGATGACAGGAGGGTAGTGGTTGGACTTATATCGTGTCCTGTCAGGCCTACAGGTACTGGTCCTGATAGCAGGGAGGAAGAAAGGACATCGGTGGAGGAGGAGGAAGACAGGTTGTACGGCAGGAAATATAGCAGGAGACAGAAGGATAGTCATGACGATGGAGAACAACAAGAAGTCATCTTCCCCACTGAAGAACCACTAGCTCCACTGCCACATGTCGAGATTGATCAGTCTATCACGCCTGCTCGAGTCCCGACTTCCTTACTGCCTTCCTCTCCTATCACGGATGGTAACCTTTCTTTACCTTCCTCTAGTTTAGATCTTCCACTTGCATCTCGTAGGGAGCCTCGTATCAATGCCGGCAGGCCTCCTGTACGGTATGGATATGAGACTGATATTGCTAATCATGTCTCCTATGCCTCTCTTACACCTACATATAGGGCTATCATTGCATCCTTACAGTCTATCCCTATACCAAGTGATTGGCGAGTGGCAAAGCAACATCCCCAGTGGAAGAAAGCAATGCTCAAAGAACTTGAGGCACTGGAGAAGAACAAGACATGGAGACTTGTCTCACTTCCAGCAGGGAAGAAAGCTGTGGGCTGCAAGTGGGTATTCACAATAAAGCAAACTTCAGAAGGGAAGGTGGACAGGTACAAGGCAAGGCTGGTTGCCAAGGGCTACAGTCAGACTTATGGGATTGATTATGATGAGACATTTGCCCCAGTGGCAAAGATGAGTACTGTGAGAGTACTGATATCCTGTGCAGCGAATTTTGGATGGAAATTGCATCAGTTGGATGTAAAAATGCCTTCTTGCATGGAGACTTACAGGAGGAGGTATACATGGAGGTCCCACCTGGCTTTGGCACACAACAGACGGTGGGAAAGGTGTGTAGACTGGACAAGTCCTTGTATGGGCTGAAGCAATCTCCAAGGGCATGGTTTGACAGGTTCAGGCGTGCAGTCATCACTATGGGCTACAAGCAGAGTAATGGTGATCATATTGTATTCTATAGACATTCAGGACAGCGGATTACTCTTTTGGCTGTGTATGTTGATGATATTATTATCACTGGAGATGATGAGGAGGGAATCTCTCACTTGAAGGTGAGGCTGGCGAGAGAGTTTGAGGTCAAGGACCTTGGACAGTTGGGGTATTTTCTTGGACTGGAGATTGCCAGGTCCAGGAAGGGTATAGTTCTCTCACAGAGGAAGTATGCCCTGGATTTACTGGCTGAGACAGGTATGTTAGGATGTCGTCCAGCAGTCACTCCTATTGATCAGAATCATAGGTTGCATTCACAATCAGGGGAGCCAGTAGACAAAGAAAGGTACCAGAGACTTGTTGGACGCCTTATCTACTTATGCCATACCAGACCTGACATTGCCTATGCTATCAGTGTGGTAAGTAGATACATGCATGATTCTAGGACTGGACATATGGAGGCAGTCTTCAGGATACTGAGGTATCTGAAGAATAGTCCAGGAAAAGGCATATTATTTGGTAGTCATGGTCACATGAATGTGACATGCTACTGTGATGCAGATTGGGCCAGTTGCCTAGATGATAGGAGATCGACCTCGGGCTACTGTGTGTTTGTTGGGGGCAACTTAGTCTCTTGGCGCAGCAAGAAGCAGGATTTGGTGGCTCGTTCCACTGCAGAGGCAGAGTATCGTGCTATGGTGCTTAGTACCTGTGAGATGATCTGGTTGAGATCACTCCTACATGAGCTATACCTGCTGAGAGAAGGACCATTGCGGTTGTTGTGTGATAACAAGTCAGCAATTAATATTGCCAACAACCCAGTGCAACATGATAGAACGAAGCACATAGAGATTGACAGGTTCTTCATTAAAGAGAGACTGGACAAGAAACAGTTGGAGATCTCATATATTACCTCTGGACAGCAATTAGCAGATTGCCTTACGAAGGGGTTAAACTCTAAAGGAGTAGAGGATGCTTGTAACAAGATGGGCATGATAAATATCTTTTGCTCATCTTGAGGGGGAGTATTGAGTGTTATTGTATTAGGGGTGTGTGTGTAAAGCAAATCAAGGGATATTATATATATGAGGGGTTAGCTCATTTGAAAGCTAATCACCACTTTCCCCCAATCCAACAGTTATTTATGAAAACTAAATTGTAATTCTGTAGTCCATATCACTTCATTATTAAACTTATGATATCTTCCAACTTAAAACATGACTTGAAGTAAGATCCTTCATGAATAGATTTAAGAGACAGAAGTCAAGAAAAATATTCTTCACATGAAATTTTAAATTTGGTGATATGTAAACATCACATTCTGTTATCATGTTACCAAAGATCAATGCCTTCTATTTATTTTGTTGGAAAACCAAAGAAAACAGATGAGTTTCTTGTTTTACTAAGTTGTATGCACATCCTTATGTCCTCCATGCCATGTATATTATGTGTTTGTTGATTATCATATTTATTTGTGTCCATGCCACATTTGTCCCCCCCCCCCCAAAAAAAAAAAACAAAACAAAAAAAAACAAAAAAAACGCCCACAAAAAAAAAGTCTCTGTACACGTCCCTGCTGTGGTCATCCCAAATGTGCAAGTATTGTTAGGAAAATAGCGGAATAGAACAATATCTCAAACACAAACAAATTGAAAATGCAAGAATAAAAGGTAGAAGGATGACATCGGATATAACGTGGTTCGGCAATGTGCCTACATCCACGGGGAGCAACAACAAGAACTTCCACTAACGTCAATAATGGGTACAAGAGAGCACACTACTTCAAGAACACCACTTGAAGGAAACACTCTCTCACTCTTGTTTGCTTCCTACACACTACAACACTCTCAACTTGGAGTGGACATTCTTCACTCAACTTGGAGAAGATGATACTTGGATGGAATGAGGTGCCTATGGAATGAGCAAATGACCTCTCCTTATATAGGCCTAAGGAGGAACCCTTCACATGCCTTCATCAATGCTCCACTAACTCCACCATTACACATATCCATTACCATCACAATTATCATAGGTCCATTCACATTCTATATTCAATGTGAAGAGACCTTTCAATTTCCCAACTCATGGAAAACCAAAAGACACAAATGGGAGAATGAATGGCTCATGGCTGGAATTATTAACAAGTATTACCTAAAGTTACGTGGCTGGAGTTAAATTGAGCTGTAAATCTTTATAAAGACATTTTATTGGCATGTGATTCTGTACAAAGTGGTTAGGTTGCCTCACAGGCCACATAAACTTTTTTCATTTTCGTTTTCTTTTTTGGGGAAGTAGAGGTAATCATATTACTTGTAGGTTGTTTAAATATACTGGTAATTATTTTGTCCTTTACCATCGGTCGTCACTTTGGGAATGTTACATCTGGTATGTGTTAATGGATAGAATGGGGCAACACATGCATGTACTTAATTTGCATTTTATTGTAACTTATAACTTACTCCCCTGTAGATTTCAACTATGTTCACAAGTTATTAGATTAAAAATAACTTGTGGATCTGATTAATTTTAGGGATTACATCCTGAAAGTTTCAGTCATTGTTTTGAAATTTGTGACTGGACATGAAAGCGGAGATGGGAGATTGTCTTTTTGCCTATATATGCTATAAATGTCATTGTCTCCTTCCTCTGTGAAATGCTTTGGTCAGTTTTCAGTCAAACCAATTGACATCGCATCCCATAGGTTACAGGTTCAAAACAGTAGCCAACCGAAGAAGCCCTACAACCGAAGAGTGGAGAAGAGCTAGTAAGAGAAGTTGGAAAATAATGATTGGAACTAAAGATCACTTAGAGGTTTCAGTTTGTTTTCGTGTAGAGACATTTTGTCATCGTGCACTCCTATCTAAGGTTGTATAATGCACACACGTGGTTCATTAAATTATGTGACCATCTTGGATTTTCATATTAGCTCGTGCATATTTGGATTCATCAATCTCAAGTTGAAATACCATGACTAGCCTCATAAAATCTAATTTGTTAATTAATTTGGTAGTATTAACTAGATAGTATACAAAAGGTATTTTAACATAATCTTGCATGTCTATTGCAGCTATGGATCTGAAAGCTCTCCGATCGTCGACTTGTCAGAAGTATGCCACACATTGGTATGGGACTAATTGGAAGAAATATCCTCAACTATGTTTAAGTGCCTACCAATATTTAGATTATTAAAGCTGATGCTGCAATGATTTTTTTTTCAGCCTGAGTATAGTTATGTGGATGGCGACGGAACTATTCCTGCTGAATCTGCTAAGGTAAACTTTAACCATCCTGATATTATAATATAAAAGGTAATGATTAGCTCATGGGGTCAAAAAGTTCATGTGAAGAGCGTTTTTTTTCCTTGAAAGGCAAAAGGAAGGGGTGTTATCAGATCCAACTCGTATGACCACTATGAAAATGATTTAGGGTACGAGGAGTTATAAACCCCAATGAATCCACTAATATTTTACTAACATAGTTTAGAAGCTCTGGTATCATTGACATTTAATTGATTGACTCATCTACGTTAAAAGCAAAAAAGGGTAGGTATTAAGCCCACTTGTTATTTGAATATGAAGATTACTCCCTCATATGTCACATAGAAGGGGACATGTTCTAACAGAAAATAAATGACATTTATGGGGGAATTTATGTTGCTCCATTTAGGTAAAAGCTTCAGCTCGTAGGGAGTTGGCGCTTGTATTAATTATAGCAGTCATCATGAACACTAACACAGTTCCTCTGGAGTTTCACCTTGATCAGTCATGAAAGTTTCCAACTGATATTCGATGCTTTTCTTGGTTGCATTAGAAGAATTTAGTTCATGTCGAACTTGTTTTTTCCCTTGCGGTGGGGGTGGGGGTGGGGGGTTGCTTTATGTATGCATTTATGTTTGTATTAACTTCCTCGTTTCATTAATAGAAAATCACACTCTCATCTCTAATGTTAAGCTTTTAGGCGGAAAGACTGTCGTGTATTATGGTTCTGGCGGCTCTTTTTTGTTAGTTCTTAGAATTTGGGGTTCTTGTGTTATGGCTCTGGCGGCTCTTTTTTGTTTGTTCTTAGAATTTGGGGTTCTTGTGTTAATTCTCTATAGCGGCTCGCGATTATCCCGTTATAAACCCCTGTGTAATGTATATTGAAATACTACATATTTATTGCATGTATAGCATATGCATGTACATAGCATATGCGTGTACATAAATTTACGATTATTGGATCTATTTTACACTAGCATGATCTACATAAAGTAACAAGTGTAGATAGCGGATGCGGAAACGAATGTACCTGGATCGTTCAATGGAACCTTTGAAGCAATCATGAATCTCGTTTGTGCTCCTTTCTCCCTCCAATCGTGCCTATGTCACTCAATGCGGATCTCAAGTATGATATTCACAGGGACGACAGTTATAAACTTATAAGTGTAGAATTGGGTGGAAAATGGTGATTAGCCCCAAAGAATGGCTATCACTTCTATTTATATTAACCCTCTCTTTTCTTTACACACACACCTAATAACACATAATACACAATACTCCCCCTCAAGATGAGCAAAAGATATTTATCATGCCCATCTTGTTACAAGCATCCTCTACTCCTTTAGAGTTCAACCCCTTTGTAAGGCAATCAGCTAGTTGCTGTCCAGAGGTAATATAGGAGATCTCCAACTGTTTCTTGTCCAATCTTTCTTTAATGAAGAACCTGTCAATCTCTATGTGCTTCGTTCTATCATGTTGCACTGGGTTGTTGGCAATATTAATTGCTGACTTGTTATCACACAACAACCGCAATGGTCCTTCTCTCAGCAGGCGTAGCTCATGTAGAAGTGATCTCAACCAGATCATCTCACAGGTACTAAGCACCATAGCACGATACTCTGCCTCTGCAGTGGAACGAGCCACCAAATCCTGCTTTTTGCTGCGCCAAGAGACTAAGTTGCCCCCAACAAACACACAGTAGCCCGAGGTCGATCTCCTATCATCTAGGCAACTGGCCCAATCCGCATCACAGTAGCCTGTCACATTCATGTGACCATGACTACCAAATAATATGCCTTTTCCTGGACTATTCTTCAGATACCTCAGTATCTTGAAGACTGCCTCCATATGTCCAGTCCTAGGATCATGCATATATCTGCTTACCACACTGATAGCATAGGCAATGTCAGGTCTGGTATGGCATAAGTAGATAAGGCGTCCAACAAGTCTCTGGTACCTTTCTTTGTCTACTGGCTCCCCTGATTGTGAATGCAACCTATGATTCTGATCAATAGGAGTAACTGCTGGACGACACCCCAACATACCAGTCTCAGCCAGTAAATCCAGGGCATACTTCCTCTGTGAGAGAACTATACCCTTCCTGGACCTGGCAATCTCCAGTCCAAGGAAATACCCCAACTGTCCAAGGTCCTTGACCTCAAATTCTCTCGCCAACCTTACCTTCAAGTGAGAGATTCCCTCTTCATCATCTCCAGTGATAATAATATCATCAATATACACAGCCAGAAGGGTAATCCGCTGTCCTGAATGTCTATAGAATACAGTATGATCACCATTACTCTGCTTGTAGCCCATAGTGATGACTGCACGCCTGAATCTGTCTAACCATGCCCTTGGAGATTGCTTCAGCCCATACAAAGACTTGTCCAGTCTACACACCTTTCCCATCATCTGTTGTGTGCTAAAGCCAGGTGGAACCTCCATGTATACCTCCTCCTGTAAGTCTCCATGCAAGAAGGCATTTTTTACATCCAACTGATGCAATTTCCATCCAAAATTCGCTGCACAGGATACCAGTACTCTCACAGTACTCATCTTTGCCACTGGGGCAAATGTATCATCATAATCAATCCCATAAGTCTGACTGTAGCCCTTGGCAACCAGCCTCGCTTTGTACCTGCCCACCTTCCCTTCTGGAGTTTGCTTTATTGTGAATACCCACTTGCAGCCCACAGCTTTCTTCCCTGCTGGAAGTGAGACAAGTCTCCATGTCTTGTTCTTCTCCAGTGCTTCAAGTTCTTCGAGCATTGCTTTCTTCCACTGGGGATGTTGCTTTGCCATTCGCCAATCACTTGGTATAGAGATAGACTGTAAGGATGCAATGATAGCTCTATATGCAGGTGTAAGAGAAGCATAGGAGACATGATTAGCAATATCAGTCTCATATCCATACCGTACAGGAGGCCTGCTGGCATTGATACGAGGCTCCATACGAGATGCAAGTGTAGGATCTAAACTAGAGGAAGGCAAAGAAAGGTTACCATCCGTGTTAGGAGAGGAATGCAGTAAGGAAGTCGGGACTCGAGCAGGCGTGATAGACTGATCAATCTCGACATGTGGCTGTGGAGATAGTGGTTCTTCAGTGGGGGAGATGTCTTCGTGTTGTTCTCCATCGCCATGACTACCCTTCTGTCTCCTGCTATATTTCCTGCCGTACAACCTGTCTTCCTCCTCTTCCACCAAGGTCCTTTCCTCCTCCCTGCTATCAGGACCAGTACCAGTAGGCCCGACAGGACACGGTATAAGTCCAACCACTACCCTCCTGTCATCAGTCTCCCCCTCTCGACCAACTCCTCCTGTGTTTGGAGAGGCACCAGTATCAAATATTGATGTAGAATCTGTCAGTCCTCCATAAAAAGGCTCAGTCTCCCTGAACATCACATCCATACTCATAAACAGCCTTCTTTCTGAGGGACTCCAACACCTATAGCCTTTCTGATTTGAAGGATACCCAAAAAATATGCAGTTAATTGCCTGAGCATCCAGCTTCCCCACAGAAGGTCTATGATCCCTCACAACGCATGTGCATCCAAACACTTTTGGTGGAACTACAAAAGTGTGCTTTCCCATAAGAATCTCACATAGAGACTTCATACCAAGGATCCGCGAAGGCATCCTGTTGATGAGATAGGTAGCTGTCATCACTGCTTCACTCCACAATATCTTAGGTACATTCATGGTGAGCATAAGTGACCTAGTTATCTCCAACAAGTGTCTATTTTTCCTTTCAGCAACTCCGATCTGTTGAGGGGTGTTGGGACAAGTGGTTTGATGAGTTATCCCACTCTCAGATAGATAAGATGCAAACTCCTTGTTTACATACTCTGTCCCATTATCCGTTCTCAAGACACGGATCTTGGCCTCATACACATTTCTGACACTTCTATGAAAGTCCTGAAAACACTTCAACGCTTCGCTTTTGTTTTTCATCATGTAAAGCCATGTCATCCGAGAATGACAATCTATGAAAGTGATAAACCACCTGAACCCACTTACTGAAGTCACTGGGCAGGGCCCCCAAACATCTGAGTGAATGAGATGAAATCTCTCTACACTCCTCATCCCCACACTAGGATATGATGTCCTAGTGTGTTTCCCAAATTCACATGCATCACACTTCAAATTCATTTCATTCACTCTATTCAAAATATCAGGATACATTTTACTCAACATATTAAAAAGGCAAGTGTCCCAACTGACAATGTAATAAAAGTACATCCCTTTCCTTCTCTCCACCAACGACAGCCAGTGCAGCATCCCCACTAGCTCTGTCAAGATACCACAGTCCATCACGCCTGACGCCAGTCCCAAGCCTCCTCCCAGTCTTCCTTTCCTGCAACACACAATGAGTAGAGTCAAAAGTAATGCTACAGTCGAGATCATCAACAATAGAGCCAACAGATAAAAGGTTGACTGGAAATGATGGGACGTGAAGGACTGAAGAGAGGCGTATGGAGGGAGTGCACTGAATAGTGCCAATCCCTCTAATGGGTTGGGATGTGCCATCAGCTGTCTGAACAGTTTCATGAATGGTATGTGGTTTATATGTGGAAAACTGTCTATATGCATCTGACACATGACTAGATGCACCTGAGTCAATAATCCACTCTATATGATCTCTACATGAAAGGGCTAATTGGTTACCTGATCCTGTGTGAGCGAAGTGGGCAAAGTTACCGAATGGCGAAGCAACATCCCTAGTCTGGTCTGCCTGACTCTCCGAGCTCTCAGTAGTAGACCTGGATTGTCTCCGTTGCTCTAGATCCGAAGCCTCAGCTGGCGTAGCCTCAATCATCACTGTCTCCTGTCGTCCATCAGCGGTAGCAAAGTTGGCCCGTGGGCCGCCGCGACCTCGTCCACGGCCTCCCCGGCCCCAACGACCTCCTCCTCTGCCTCCTGTGCCACGTCCTCGTCCACTACCCTTCTGTGGGCAGTTAAAGCTCAGGTGCCCCTTCACCCCACAGGTGTAGCACTCTCGATCCTCGCTCACTACTGCCACTGCCGGTACAGCTAGTGCAGCCCGAGTGACCTGAGTACCCTCATCCTTCATAACTCTCAGTCTGTTCTCCTCCTGTGCCATTGCAGCTATGGCCTCCTCCAGAGATGGGATGGAGGATAAGTGACACATACTCGCCCTCCTGACCTCAAAATCTCCACTCAGGTTCCTCAGAAAATGTGTCACACGCCTACGCTCCACCCACTTCCTGTGTATCGCAGCACTCCTAGGATCAGGCAGATCAATAGGGTCATAGTGGTCTAACTCTGACCACAGCCTTTTCAACTCCGCAGAGTAGGCTAGAATAGACATCTCCCCTTGCTTCAAGGTGTCGACCTTGCCCTGAACCTCCATCATGAGCATCACATTCCCTGCTCCAGAATACATTTTCTCCACCATACTCCATATCCCCGCAGCACTCTCTATGGCCTCCACCATCCCAGCAATGGGTGGAACCATCGATGTCATTAACCTAGCAGCCACCAGTGAGTTGGTGGTGCTCCAGACTTTCCAATCATCCCCAGTCTTATCCATCGGTTCCTTACATGAACCCAGAACGACGCCTTCTAACCCCTTCGACTTCAGAATGAGAAGCACCCTCCTGGACCAACTGAGGTAATTCTTTGTCCCTTCCAATTTCACATCATTGGGCATCAATTCCAGCTTCTGCACAGGTCGTGAAGGCATCGATCCACTCGAGGATCCCAACTCCTTCGAAGCAAGCAGCTTCGTTATCTCTCCAATGAAGGCCTTCATGTCAGCTGAGGTAAGATTGTCCCCCATCTCTCCAGATCCGCAGATCTCTCCTTTCTCCCTCCTTAGATCCGCAGATCTACTTCTCCTCCTCCTCTTCTAAGTCATACCCTAACCGTAAATCTATGGAGTCCTTTTCATGACTCTACCATAGATCTAGGGTTAGGGTTTTTTGGGATTCTCCTTTGGGGCTAGTTAGGGCTTTGTAGTGGCTAGAAGAGGGCGTAAAAGAGGGGAAGAGGAGCGGCGCGCAGCGGCAGCAGTGGCACGCGGCGACGACGGCGGCGCGCAGCAACGGCGCGCAGCAGCGGCGGGCGCGCAGCGACGGGTGGGGGGCTAGGGTTTGATGTTTTAGGGTTTTTTTGTTTTAGGGCTCTGATACCATGTAGAATTGGGTGGAAAATGGTGATTAGCCCCAAAGAATGGCTATCACTTCTATTTATATTAACCCTCTCTTTTCTTTACACACACACCCAATAACACACAATACACAATAATAAGAATAATCATTTTAAGAACAAGAATGATCTTTACAAGCAAGATGTGGAGAAATATGAAGAAGTATTCTCATATGTATTGAGAAGGGATTATTAACTCCTCGTTATTGGGAAAACTAGGATTCACCATTGCCCTTTCGATCCAGATCCTTGTATCTCAATCGAGTGTCATCTGAGAATATCTTAGATCTTTTACCCAAAAATTCCTAACATAAAAGACATGTTTTGGGGAGGAAAGAGGAGCCATTGGTTCCTCCTCTTCCCTCTCCCATAAATGGGGCAGCGTGGCTTGGTGGCTTTGCCTTAGCATACACCACATTAAGGAATGCACAACACCTGCTTGGCTTGGACCAAGTGGGTCGGGTCGGGTCCTGCCCAAATGAAGCATGTCTCTGGACCTATTAAACACTACATACTCATACTCCTCGGAGGGGGCTGTGACTCTCTCGATCTTTAGATCCAGAGTCCATTTTCTGGATCAAAACTCACATTATACTACATGTCCATGTGCAACCATCGGGATAACATGTGCAACCATCAGAATAACCTATTAGTAACAAGCAACTGAACAACACCTTCGTAAACAAAGTGAGAACATAATATAATAATCTTAAAATAAACAAGAAGAGACTATTAGTATCTCACAAACTTTAGATCTATCGACCAATCATATCTAGTCATATTCTCTCTTAATCCCCTCATAGAGAGCCCACTATCAGTTTAGCTCAAAAGATACAGACTAAAAGATATAGCTCTCATTTAATTCACATTCAAGCAACACAGAAGTTCGTGTGTGCTCTTATATGTGCTTTCAGATGTTAGCCATTTTCCTTTCCTCGCAGCAGATGTCCTTCTGTCTTGGGTTAACAGCATTTCTAATCTTCTTCATTCGCATTGAATCAATCATATCTTTCTAATCTTCTTCATTCGCATTGAATCAATCATATCTCATTTGGATACAATCAAAGTTGTTAGATGTATATGTCCCTTTGTATAGAGTCTTTTGTGCTTATTTACCTTTCCATGTACTCTATATATATCGGGCTATTGCCCTTGGAATAATACAAGAGAGTTTATTCCTAACATGGTATCAGAGCTAGGTTTAACCTAAACCCTAGGCGTCTTTCTCTCCTGCAAAATCCAAAAATTAAACCCTAGCCCCTCCTGCGTGCCGTCGTCCGCGCGCCTCCGCCTGCGCGCCGCCGTCCGCGCGCCTCCCCCCTGCGCCCGCATCGCCGCCCTACCAACTGCGTCGCCCCGCTCGGATCTGCCTGCCAGCCAAGCCGTCTCGCAGATCTGCTGCTGTCCGCGCACCTCGCCCAGATCTGCGCCTCACCCAGCCAAGCCGTCTCGATAAGGAGCCGCCTCGCCCAGATCTGAGCCAAGCCGCCTCGATAAGAAGCATGCTGCTGTCACACGAAGCCGCCTCGCACGAAGTCGCTGATCTGCTGCTGCTGTCCGCGCCCAGATCTGCGCCTCGCACGAAGCCGCCTCGCTTGGACCAGATCTGCTGCTGTCACACGAAGCCTAGACCAGATCGCTGGTAGCCTGCTGCTGTCGCACGAAGCCGCCTCGCACGAAGCCGCCTCGCCTGGACCAGATCTGCGCCTCGCAAGAAGCCGCCTCGCACGAAGCCTGCTGCTGTCCGCGCGCAGATATGCTGCTGTCCGCCAGACAAGCCGCCTCGCAGATCTGCTGCTGTCTGCGCCAAAATCCTGCTGCTGTCCGCGTGCCTCGCCGAAGAGCCGCCGCTGTCCGCGCGCCTCGCCCAGATCCGCGCCGCCGCGCCGCGCCCACTACCGGTGCCCTCTACGCGTCGCCGCCTGCCGCCTGCCACTGCCGCTGCCCCCTATGGCGTCTTCTACGGATCTACCTCTTCATCATCATCATGTTGTTATCCCTAGGTGTTCGTTGATTTTTGATGGCCTTAATTATAAGGAGTGGGTACCGCACATTCGTCTCCATATGCGCGGTCAGCGCCTTTGGGACCTTCTCACCTGCGATCGTCCTTGTCCACCGCGACAGGTGCTTCCCAGCGAGACATCACTCCCTCCCACTGCTGATGACACCCCCAAGAAGGCGGCAACCGATGCGTATGCGACTGATGTTGCTGCTTATTCCTCTCAGGATGTTTTCTATCGGCGGTGGTGTGATGACGATGCTCGTGCCGCCAACATCCTCATCGCTAGCATTGATGTGTCCCTGACTGGCGACATTGTGAGTTTGGCGACGTCTCAGCTGATGTGGGATCATCTTCGCTCTCACTATGGGCCTACCGGTGACTCCCTCTACTTTGCTGTCGTCAGACAGGAGCAGGCTCTTCAGCAGGGTGATGCCACGGTCGATGAGTTCTATGCACAGATATCTTCTATCTGGCGTCAGCTCGACTCTTTGGGACCAGCGATCTGTCGTATCTGCCAGTGTTGCCAGCATCAGCACTCCCACCTGCAGCTTCGTCGGGTCTATGACTTTTTGACCCGACTTCGGCCTGAGTTCGAGCATATATGTGCCCAGCTGCTTGCCCGTCACCCACGCGTGACGTTCTTGGAGGTTCTTGCTGCTATTCGTACTGAGGAGACTCGTCTTCGTACTGCTGGTCTTTTGGCACCTTCTGCTTCTGTTTTGGCGACCTGTGCTCCTGCCTCTTCTGCTCCTATCACACCAGATCTGCCTTCTGCTACAGCACCCGTGCGAGGTGACACCAGACGCTGCACCTACTGCCACCGAGACAGACATGTGGATGCGCATTGTAACAACAAGCGGATGGATCGGGCTGCTGCCAAGAAGAAGGAGACTCACACTGGGGGTTTCACATCTCAGAGGAGCACTGCCCCATCTAAAACTGAGCAGGAGCTTCTCACGTTATTTCGTCGAATGTCTGCTTCTGGGGAATCAGGCCCTGCTTCTTCTGCCAGTCAGCCTCTAGGTACTGCGACACCATCTTCCACCACCTCAGGTACCTCTCCTTGGATCCTTGACTCTGGTGCTTCATTTCATATGACTCCTGACCCTACCACTTTACATTCCATTAGTACTCCCTACCGCTCTGTCACAGTTCTCACTGCAGATGGCACCCCACTTTCAGTTACAGGGCTAGGCACACTTTCTAGTCCCACTTTTCATGTCCATGATGTGTCCCTCGTTCCAAAACTCACCATGCAACTTATGTCGGCAGGTCAACTTACTGATCATGGCTGTCGTGTTATTCTTGATTCTGACTCTTGTTCTATCCAGGATCGTCGCACGGGCACTCTAGTTGGTTCTGGCCCCCGCAGGCGTGATTCTCCACGTCTTTGGGAGCTTGACTGGCTTCATCTTCCTTCCGCTGCCTCTGCCAGTCCTCCCATCACGATTATTGCCTCCGCATTTGCTGCATCGTCTACCGGTTCGTTTGCCCAGTGGCATCATCGCTTAGGACATCTCTGTGGTTCGCGTCTTTCTTCTTTGGTTCGTAGAGGTTTATTAGGGTCTGTCTCTGGTGATATGTCTTTAGACTGTATGGGCTGTAAACTAGGCAAACAGTTACAGCTACCTTATCCTACTAGTGAGTCTGTCTCTCAGAGTCCCTTTGATCTTGTTCACTCAGATGTATGGGGTCCGGCCCCCTTCGTTTCGAAAGGGGGTCATCGCTACTATATTATATTTATAGATGATTTTTCTCGCTATACTTGGATATACTTTATGTCCTCTCGTATTGAGGTTTTGTCTATCTATAAATCTTTTGCTACCATGATCCGTACACAGTATAGCACTCCCATTCGGGTTCTTCGTGCTGACTCTGCTGGAGAATACTTATCTCAGCACCTTCGTGCCTTTCTTGATACACAGGGCACTCTCTCACAGTTTTCCTGTCCTGGTGCTCATGCCCAGAATGGCGTTGCTGAGCGCAAGCATCGTCATTTACTTGAGACTGCTCGTGCCCTTATGATTGCTTCCTCTGTTCCCCCTCAGTTTTGGGCTGAGGCTGTATCTACTGCTACATATCTCAGCATCATGCAGCCATCTTCTCCTCTTCAGGGTGCGATTCCACTTGAGCGCCTTCCTACACCACCTCCAGATCTACCGTCCTATCCTGAGCTTCGTCTTTTTGGTTGTGTCTGCTATGTCTTGTTGGCCCCTCGTGAGCGCACCAAGTTGACAGCCCAGTCTGCTAAGTGTGTCTTTCTTGGATATAGTGTTGTCCACAAGGGATATCTGTGTTGGGATCCTGTAGCTCGACGGATGCGGATTTCTCGTGATGTGACTTTTGATGAGTCTCGTCCCTTCTTCCCTCGTCCTTCTTCATCTTCCAGTCCGGCTTCTATTGTTGAGCCTCTTTTGTTTCTCACTTTTCCTGATAGTCCACTATCCACCATTCCACCACCCATACCTTCATCACATGTGCCCTCGCCTCCACCACCAGTGCCTCCGGTCACCTCTGCACCTACCCCAGGACATGTTTCTCCATTTCCTCTTCACTACACTCGTCGTCAGCGAGTCGAGGATCCTCCTGCAGTACCTTCTCATGAGATGCCCTCCATCACCAGTGACCCTCCTGAGTTGCCCTCTTCCTCCAGTGACCCTCCTCGTTACCACCTTCGTGATCGTGAGTCACTACGTCCTCCTGATCGGTTTACTTCTCTGGGTGCTATTCTTGCCGAGCCGACCTCTTATCGAGATGCCGCTGCTCACCAGGAGTGGCAGCATGCTATGGCAGAGGAGATTGCTGCGCTTGAGCGTACTGGTACGTGGGATCTTGTACCCCTGCCTGCCCGTGTTCGTCCTATCACGTGCAAGTGGGTTTACAAGGTCAAGACCAGATCTGATGGTACTCTGGAGCGCTACAAAGCTCGTCTTGTAGCGCGCGGTTTTCAGCAGGAGCATGGGATAGATTTTGAGGAGACATTTGCCCATGTTGCTCATATGACTACTGTTCGCAGTCTTATTGCTGTTGTTGCTGTTCGTTCATGGACTATTTCCCAGCTTGATGTCAAGAATGCTTTTCTCAATGGCGTTCTTGATGAGGAGGTTTATATGCGACCACCACCTGGTTATTCTGTCCCCGAGGGCATGGTTTGTCGCCTTCGTCGCTCTCTATATGGTCTTCGGCAGGCTCCCCGTGCTTGGTTTCAGCGGTTCTCTTCTGTCGTCACTGCTGCTGGTTTTATTGCGAGTGATCATAATCCTGCTCTCTTTGTTCATATTTCATCTCGTGGTCGGACGCTTCTCCTTTTGTATGTGGATGATATGATTATCACTGGAGATGATCCCCAGTTTATTGCTTTTGTGAAAGCACGGCTGAGCGAGCAGTTTCTTATGACGGATCTTGGCCCTCTTCGTTACTTTCTGGGGATTGTGTTTTCCTCCACACCTAATGGCTACTATCTCTCTCAGGAGAAGTATATTCAGGATCTTCTAGATCGGGCTTCTCTTGTTGATCAGCGTACGCTGATACACCGATGGAGCTGAATGTACATCTTTGCTCTACTGACGGCGAGCCGCTTCCGGACCCCACTCGTTATCGCCATCTTGTTGGCAGTCTGGTCTATCTTGGGATCACTCGGCCGGATATTTCATATTCTGTGCACATCCTGAGCCAGTTTGTTTCTGCACCTACTCAGCTTCACTACAGCCACCTTCTTCGTGTCATGCGTTACCTGCGCGGGACCAGCCACCGTCGATTATTCTTTCCACGCTCTGGCCCTTTACAGCTCCATGCTTACTCTGATGCGACTTGGGCCAGTGACCCTTCTGATCGTCGGTCTCTATCTGCCTATTGCGTCTTCCTGGGTGGCTCTCTCATCACTTGGAAGACCAAGAAGCAGCAGGCGGTTTCTCGATCGAGTGCAGAGGCTGAGTTGCGTGCTATGGCCTTGTTGACAGCAGAGATTATTTGGCTACGTTGGTTACTTGAGGATTTTGGCGTGTCTATTTCCACACTTACTCCTTTGTTGTCTGACAGTACAGGTGACATCAGTATTGCTCGTGACCCGGTGAAGCATGAGCTTACCAAGCACATTGGTGTGGACGCCTCTTTTACGCGTTCACAGGTACGGGATGAGGTTATTGCTCTACAGTATGTACCTTCTGAGTATCAGCTCGCGGATTTCTTCACAAAGGCCCAGACCAGAGCACAACACAGTTTTTATCTTTCCAAACTCAGTGTTGTTGATCCACCATGAGTTTGAGGGGGTGTTAGATGTATATGTCCCTTTGTATAGGGTCTTTTGTGCTTATTTACCTTTCCCTATACTCTATATATATCGGGCTATTGCCCTTGGAATAATACAAGAGAGTTTATTCCTAACAAAAGTAACTTTTTAAACCTAGACCTTTCAGATCTTGTTGATAGTCACTAAGGGTAAATGATAAAAGTTGTGTTGACTTCATATAACAATAAATCGTGGATTCATTTGCATGTCTCAACCAAGGTTTTAGGTCTCGGTTTCGGTCTGGGTATCGTTCTTTCCAAAATTTAGGTTTCGGTATCAGTATCACCCGTTTCGGCGGTTTCGGAAGCAAGTTTCGGTTTCGTCCGTATCGCTAGTTTCGGCAGTTTCGTTTCGGGTATCGGTTTCGGAGATACTTTAAATATGTCTATACTATATACACACAATGATGGTTTCGGAGGTTCTTAAATCTAAACCTATCAAATACCTATACTATCAAATACTTAACAAACTAAAATATTAATCATATACTATCAAATACTAAATACTAAATAAATAAACAAAATTTGAGTTCGTAATCATATCAAATACTAAATGCCTAAAGTTTGGTACTTAAATACTTAATATTAGATAAATGAATAGATCCTAAATCTTGCCTTGCGCACCCACCGTTTTACCTTGCGCACATACCACTTATTTACAAGGTTGCCAAAAAAATTGCTAGACGTTGCTTTGCGTACCCACAATTTTTCTTTGTGTACATACCACTTATTTACAAGGTTGCCACAAAATATCCGTTTGATATGCGCACCGATTGTTTTACTTTACGTACATACAACTTATGTACAAGTTTGTCTTTTTAAAGAATGCAACATCTCATGAAAGGCGACTCAGGCCTTTCTCTCTATCTCTCACGCTAGATGGTCGAGGCGGATTCGGCGAGGCAGGAGGCAGGTTTGGGGAGGCGGCGACGCGATGATGTGGGTTCAATTTTTTAATCATTTTCCTTTTGTCCTTTTTCTTCTTTTTAGCAATTTTTTCTTGGTTCTGCATTTTCTTCGTCTAATTCTTCATCATTTTCAAGCCGAAACCCTAACGGTTTCTCCTCTCTTTTAACCGAGCTTTCTATGCAACCTATTGATTCACGAAATTTTTGGGAGGTTTTTAGAGAATTTTTATTTAATTACATCGTCTTCATCAGTCTTCAATCGGTACTGAACGATATCGATCAGTTTCGGTCGGTGTTGGTCAGTTTCGGCAGGTATCGACCGATACTGGCCGATACCGTTCAGTATCGGCCGATACCGTTCAGTATCGGCCGATACTGAAACTAACACTTTGTTTCGGTATCGCCAACTGTCGATACCGATACGATACGACCGATACCTAATGGTATTGGCCGATATCTCAAACACTGGTCTCAACTCGTGGCTACTAGCGTACGTGTTCATATGGGCTGGGAGTGAAGACGGTCGCTCCGCACTATCCTTTCAGCGTGCGCTTGGGCATCGTTTGAGCATCGCAACCAAAGGATGCCGCATACATGAAGCCTCACCCTACATCTTCACATCCATTTACCTACTACACCCACTTCTCCACCCCCCTTAATCTCGACCAGCCCACACTCCATATCTAACAAGGTAGAGTGGTGAGCAGTGCCGTCACCGCATACTTGGGGTCTCCTATCATCGCTATTTGCCAATTCCTGCACCTCCACCCACTCATTGGCGACGACGCCCAGTATACTATCGAGCTTGAGTGGAAGGGGTATGGCTAGATTTTTGGGGTTAAGTTTAGTGTTTGGGTCGAGGGTTAAAGTTTCGGTCTATGGTTGGGGTTTGTGTAAGGGGTTAGGGTTTGGTTTAGGGAACAATTATTAGATAAAATTTTAATTGAATATTATTATAAAATCAAAAAAATTATCTTGTCCATAATTTTATAAACACAAAATAGACTTAATATTGTTGGAAATTGCTATAATTAAATCCATAACAACGGAAACAAGTAGATCTAAACAAAAAATTTATTTCAATTAATAATAAGATATTTTAGATCTACAGCAAATTAGATCTAATAGATCTTAATTTTTAAAAAATATTTAACCATCTAGATCCAAAACATGCTAAACATTGATCCTTTTTCATAAAAAGTTGCAAGCATCTAAAAACTAGATCCAATAAAAAAAATTGTAACTTTAGATCTCTAACAAGATAAACACGATCAATAAAATTATTACACAAATTTTAAATTGATTGAGCTGTGGCTTTGATGCCATGTTGACATAATACATATATCTAGCATGCAGGGATCTACGAACATAAACCGTATCAAACATAGGATATGAAAGTTTATAAAGTTACTACTATTAAATTTATAATATGCTAGCATGATGTATATAAATCAATAATTGTAGATAGCAAAAGCGAAACCAAACGTACCTAGATCGTTCGATGTAACGTTTAAAGCATCCAGGGATATTGCTTGCACTCCTGATCTTCTTTCATCTGGCCGTGCATGGGACACAATTTGAATCTTAGTTGTGGTATACACTATGATGATGGTTACAAGAAGGATCACCTTAGGATCATGGATGATCTTTGCAAGGAATAGATGCAGAGTATGGAAAAGTATTCTCATACGACGTTGAGGAGGGAATGAGAACTCCTATTTACATGGAAAACTAAGGTTCAACATTGCCCTGTCTATCTACACAATTGGATTTTGGGAGGGTGCTTTTAAATATTTTATCCAAAACCCTTGCGATGTGAAATCAAGGGGCACCCCCCCCCCCCCCCCCCCCCCCGATTTTCACGGCGTAGGTTATTCAAGGAACTCGAAACATACTTAAAAGAAGGATATGAGCAAACACTCCAAACTTAGAGAAAGGAAAACTGGAGTGATAAGCTCTAAACAAAGATGGTTCACTGACTTGACAAATGCAAATAGCCAACCAACGTTATGAGAAACGCGACCTGCTACTTAGACCACTTGCCCAACCACGAACACAAGTTTAACCAATCCACACAACAATGCACTTGGGTTGAAGCACGAATTAGGGGCTTTTGCGAATTTGGATCACCAATCTTAAAAGGAAGATTGACAAGGCAAGGTTTCATAAGAGCTAAAAAGATATAAAAACTCTCACAATTTGAGAAGAACACTCAATTCTGAATTGATAATCTGATTGATACTTGTAACAAAGGATTACATGCTTTATTTATAGGTAGAGCTTGGAAACTTAAAAGACTCGCTAATTAATGAGAACTAATGGCTCTTCATCTTTCCATAAATTCAGATTTAATGGTATGGCTCTTTATCTCCCTATGAATTTATATTTAATGGTATGGCTCTTCATCTCCCCATGAATTCAGATTTAAATGATATTGCTCTTGATCTTCTCCATGACGCTTGATATTACCACAAGAATTCTGAAGATTTATTGCACATGACTCTTCATATTTTCCAATAATTCAGAATTATTAGTTGCACTCTGATCTTGGGCCTTAATTTTCTTGGGCTTGGATTAGCACGATTAAGGCCTTATTAGCTTCTTTATTAGCACAACTTTCTTGTGCCAGTAATGCTTCTACTTGGGCCCCAATTGCATCTTGCATTCTTTTTAGCATTTCTCTTGTTATTGGGTGTTCACTTAAAATTAGGTCTTCAGTTTGTAATTTGATGGGATGGTTCACATCACCTTGACATAAAAGCTATGTTTAAGGGATGAAAAAGGAGCCGATGACTCCTCTTTCCTTTCCCCTAAATGGGGTGGCACGAGCTAGGCTTTGTCTTAGCTCGCGCCTTATTAAGGCTGCGTAAATCCTGCTTGGCTTTGGTCAAACTGATCGGGTCTGATCCTTGTGAAGTGGGTCTTTGAACTGTTAAACCCATCATGGCATATGAATGGATGATGCATGTACATGGTGTAATGTTGTAAGTTTACATGGCTAGAAAACCTAATCTAATTATGGAAATAGAAGCGATAAATTTTAAAAAATTATTTCCTAATGCATTTACCTAAGAACCATAGAAATAATAGATTAATGCTGAAAAATAAAAACTTACCTATGCATTGATACGTTTACACAATATCCTGTTTTCAAAACTTGATTAAAACCTCAGAACTCATCACCAACTAGCGCGATAAATGTTTCACCTCAATGATGAAACCCTTTACAATCCACGAGCTTTCCAATGAAACACGAAGTCAGTCTCAAATGTTGCTAGCATTTGAGAGAGAGAAAAGATGAAATTTTTTATTTAGAGAATTGAATTTTACATTTGAGAAACTTTCAAATTATTCAACTTTTTTTATTGTCTGATGCTCTTTAAGAGAATGAGTGGAGCGTTTATATAGTGCTGTCATTCATATATCTCTCTTATCATATTAGATGTGAGACTAACATAATGATTCATAATAAACCTGCTTTGACTTAAAACAAATCGAGTTTAAGTTGAATTCTAATTAAGTCCAAGTTATGATTTAACCTTTCGATTTGAACCTAACCAAAAACGTGATCCACAATTCAAACCAACAGAACTAGATCTTGACCGAAAGATGGCCGCTACTAGTCACTGCCAGCTGGCAGTTCGTCGTCACCCTCGGCCATTGTTGGCATGTCGATAGCTACTGGTCGGTTCGATTAGCCAGCAGCTGGTCGGCCAGTTGCCAATTGGTGATCCAGCCTGTCACGCCCCGCTTCCCTAAAATGGAGGCGAGACGTGAGAAGGTCCGCACGAGAGTGGAGCTGTGAAGCCCCAAACCCGATAAGCGTTCAATTTAGTATAAGCAGGTCCCTGTAATCGCAAAAGGGAACAACAACAATAATAATAACGAGACGGATAAAAATACCAATCCCAAAGTTCGTCCACAAAATATTCCACATCACAGAAAAGCCACCAGGCTAACAGAAAAAGAGTCTAAGGCCCAGAACAAGGCCAACAAAATAACACAAACATAACAGAGTATCAACTAGGTGCCACGCACCGACAACGAAGCAGTCTAACAAAAGTAGCTAAACAACGACACTAGGACTGATCCCCAGTGTCAACGTAGTCCTTAATCAACGCGGGCTCTGACTCAGCGTCAGCGAACACCACGTCCTCAGCAAGTAACTCGGGCTCGGGCTCTAACATGTGTCACCCAAAAGAGAGAAGGGGCACATGTCAGCAAGTCGAACGACTTGTGCAAGGAAACTGGAATAAAGGTAAACTAGCAACCTAGCAGTTATAGTATGATGTATGGCATGGTAAGTATAGTATGGAAGTGACAAGTAAAGTACAAGTGGTAAGTGTGACAAGTATAGTCAAGTAACAAGTACAAGGGATCACCCACACATGGATGCCCTATTGCCCGCAGGCTGTATTCAAGTATCAAGTACAAGGGATCACTCAACGAGTGCCCTTTGCCCGCAGGCTGTATTCAAGTGTCAAGTACAAGGGATCACTCAACGAGTGCCCTTTGCCCGCAGGCTGTGTTGAACTCGTCTTCTGGAACACGAGCCAGAAAGTGGATTTAACAAGTGTGGCGTAGGGGTGCACCTAGCCGGAACAAGTAACACTAGTATGTAGCAAAGCTACGCAATCACGATGAGTATTCAAGCATGCAATGACATGAGCAGTTAATTCGCGTACCGTTAATTGTAATTAAACATGGCAGGCAAAATGCAATGACATGAACAGATATTCGCGTACCGTTTATTTAAATGAAACATGACAGGTAAAATGCAATAGCAGTTAAGGATGCATGGATGACATGAACATTTGATACGCGTACCGTTTAATTGGAAAGTAAACGTGACATACAAGCATGATGAGGGTGACGGACCAAGCTTCGTTGTCAAGCTAGGTCAATGGCGTCTAAACGGCTATCCTTTCACCGTCTAGTCTCTTTTACGCTAAAGCTAGGTAAATGGCCTAAGACATGGCCCAGATCAAGAGATGCAAGTTTCACTTGCCTATCACCGGGGAGAACGGTTACGAAAGTTCGTCTCCGCGGATGCTAGCCTACGGGGAATCGCTGTTATGGGGAACAATCAACAAAACACAAGTATTTTATTAGGGTTTCATAAAAATTACAATAGGATAAGAAAACAACGGTAGATCGATTTCTTACCGAGAGGAGGCGGAAGAAACACTCCGGGGAACCCTAGGACCAGATCTGGAAGCCAATGGAGAAGTTTGGGGAAACTAGGGTTTTGGGGGATTTTGGGGATTTGATGGATTTTGGTGAGATTTTGGGGAAGATGAGTGGTAGATAGGGTGAATGGATGGATTGGATGATGGATTTAGGGCTTGGAATGAAAGATTGAAGCTAGGAGGAAGATGGGGGCTTAGAGGGGAAGAAACTAGGGCTTAGGGTCGTGTTGGAGAAGATGAAAACGATTGGGTTGGGTATTTATAGGTTGGGCTGGCGGCTGCCCAGAAATTAGGGTTTTAACACTAGTTAGTCGGTCAAAGAGCAACCACTGACCGACTAGTTTGACAACCAGTCGGTCGGTCGACCAACGCTGACCGACTAAGTGCAAACAGTAACTCCTGAACGAAATAGGATTCTAGAGTTAGTCGGTCCATGAACAAGTACTGACCGACTAGTTTAGCATCTAGTCGGTCGATGAACGTTCTTAGACCGACTAAGAGTAAACAGTAACTCAACTAAAATTAAGATGATGTGTTAGTCGGTTCAAGAAGCATTGCCGACCGACTAGTTTGCAACCTAGTCGGTCAACAACTCTTCTTAGACCGACTAACGATAAACAGTAACTCCTGAGAAAATTTAGAAAGCTCACTAGTCGGTCCAAGAAGGATTGCCGACCGACTGGATCGTCATCTAGTCGGTCGGTGCCCCTTCTCATACCGGCTAATGAGCACCAAAAGTTCCGATACGGAGCACGGAGCCCCGGGATCGAATCCTAAGACTCCTAGGCTTGATCTAATAGTTAGATATGACCGTTTTGAAGCCCGTCACAAACGACGTACTTCGAAATCGAAGATCCTAAGGAAGAAGCGAGAAAATACGACGAATCGATCGAAAATGAAAGTTACGGAGACGCAAACCACACAGGAGGAGAAAATCCACCAAAACATATATTATATTATATTAAATCCAGATACACGAAAAGCAGTCGTTACATCCTCCCCAACTTAAGAAAAATTCCGTCCTCGGAATTTCCGAATACTCACGAGTCCGGAAACAAAAGTGGGAAACGCTCTCGCATCTCATCTTCTCTCTCCCAAGTAGACTCTCCCGGCGAACCGTGCCGCCACATCACTCTAACAAGATCGACGACCTTGTTTCGAAGTGACTTCTGACGCCTGTCCAGAATCTGCACTGGATGCTGGTCATACGTCAAATCTGAGCGAACGGCGATCTCCGAGAAATCCACGGCATGAGATGGATCGCTAATGTATCGACGAAGCTGCGACACATGGAAAACATTGTGAATTCCTTCCAAAGATGGCGGCAAGGCCAAGCGATAAGCTACCTCGCCAACCCTCTCCAAAATGTCAAATGGTCCAATGTATCGCGGGCTCAACTTCCCACGCTTCCCGAAACGAATCACACCACGATTCGGGGAAATCTTCAAGAACACATGGTCGCCCGGCTGAAACTCCAAAGGACGACGTTTAGCATCCGCCCAATGCTTAAAACGGTCCTGAGCAATCCTCAACCTCTCCCGAATATTCCTGACGATATCCACGGCCTCCACGATCATCTCAGGTCCCAACAACTCCCGATCACCAACGTCATCCCAACTCAATGGCGATCGACATTTCCTCCCATAAAGAGCGGCGAAAGGCGCCATGCCAATACTCGCCTGGAAGCTGTTGTTGTAGGAAAACTCTACCAGATGTAGATGGTCCTCCCACGAACCCTTGAAATCCAACATGCACGCCCTCAGCATGTCTTCCAAAATCTGAATCGTCCTCTCGGACTGGCCATCCGTCTGCGGATGGTATGCCGTGCTGAAACTCAGACGCGTACCCAAACTCTTCTGCAAACTCTGCCAAAACTGAGATGTGAACCTCGTGTCTCTGTCCGACACGATACTCACGGGGACTCCATGAAGTCGCACGACTTCCTCCATATATCTCCTCGCTAGCACCTCCGTGGACTGTCCCACTCGGAATGGAATAAAGTGCGCAGATTTGGTCAATCGATCTACGATCACCCAAATCGCGTCATTCTGCTTCGGACTCCGAGGTAGTCCAGTCACGAAATCCATAGTGATGTGCTGCCACTTCCACTCCGGAATCGGAAACGGTTGTAGCAACCCGGCCGAACGCTGATGCTCCGCCTTCACTTGCTGGCAAACCAAGCACTTGGCCACACTCCGAGCCACGCTCCTCTTCATACCATGCCACCAATAATTCAGACGAAGATCCTGGTACATCTTGGTGCCACCAGGATGCACAGAATACGGCGAACTGTGTGCCTCCACCATCAACTCCTCTCTGATATCCCCAGCTGGCACACACAACCTGGCTCCAAACCTCAGCGAGCCATCCTCATGAATCAAAAAGTCAGTTCGCAGACCGGCTTCCACCATCTCCCGAATCCTTGCCAACTTCGGATCTCCGGCCTGGCCAGCCTTAATCCGATCCACGATCGTCGACTGTACCTGCATGTACATCAACGAAGAAGCCTCTCCAGGAAGAACAATCTCCACTCCAGACTCGCAAAAATCCTGCTGCAATCTCCACTGCGAGGTCAAAATCATCACCGCTGGAAGCCTACTCAAAGCATCTGGAACCACATTCACCTTGCCAGGGTGATACTGCAAATCAATCTCATAATCCGCCATAAGCTCCAACCATCGACGCTGTCGCATGTTTAGCTCCTTCTGAGTGAAAATATACTTCAAGCTTTTGTGATCGGTGAAAATCTTCACTTTCTCACTCAGCAAGAAGTGCCTCCAAATCTTAAGAGCAAACACAACGGCAGCCAACTCCAAATCATGCGTCGGGTAATTCTTCTCATGAACCTTAAGCTGACGAGACGCATACGCCACAACATGCCCGTGCTGATGCAACACACAACCAAGACCCTTGCCAGAAGCATCGCAAAAGATCTCAAATCCACCGCTGCGATCAGGCACGACAAGAATAGGGGCACTCGTCAATCTCTCCTTCAGAACACCAAAAGCACTCTCACAATCACCCGACCAAACAAAAGCAACATCCTTCCGCGTCAACCTGGTCATCGGCTCAGCAATACGGGAAAAGTCCTTAATGAATCGCCGATAGTAACCAGCAAGTCCAAGGAAACTCCGAATCTCAGACGCAGACGACGGAACAGGCCACTCCCTGATGGCCCTAATCTTCTCGGGATCCACAGAAATTCCATCTCCAGTCACCACATGCCCAAGAAAAGCAACTCGATCCAGCCAAAACTCGCACTTCGAAAACTTAGCATACAAACGATGCTTCCTCAAAATTTCCAACACCGTCCTCAAGTGCAATGCATGCTCTTCCTCCGACTTCGAATAGATCAGAATGTCGTCGATAAAGATAACGACAAACTTATCCAAAAAGTCGTAGAAAATCAGGTTCATCAGATTCATGAAAACTGCGGGCGCGTTAGTTACGCCGAAAGGCATAACCACAAACTCATAGTGTCCATACTTCGTCCTGAACGCTGTCTTCGGAACATCATCCCTCTTCACCTTCAACTGATGGTAACCACTCCTCAAATCCAACTTAGAAAACACCCTCGAACCTCCAAGCTGATCAAAAATATCATCGATGCGAGGCAACGGGTATTTATTCTTAATGGTTACCGCATTCAATCCCCGATAGTCCACGCACATGCGACGCGAACCATCCTTCTTCTTAACCAGCAACACCGGTGCTCCCCACGGAGACACACTAGGATTAATATAACCCTTCAGCAACAGCTCATCCAACTGCTTCCGCAACTCTTCCAATTCAGCAGGTGCCATACGATACGGCGCCTTCGAAATCGGCTGCGCACCTGGAACGAGGTCAATAGAAAATTCCAGAGCTCGATCAGGCGGCAACCCAGACATCTCCTCGGGGAAGACGTCGTCAAAATCTCGCACCACAGCTGGCCACTCCAGCTCCATCTGCATAGCTACAGCCTCCACCGGCCTGGCCCGAAATCTGACAGGACCAAGCGAACTGCTACCACGACTGAACTCGAATACTGGATGTCCGGGAATCTCGAACACCACCTTCTTCCTCCTGCAGTCGATCGTAGCATAGAAGCTCGCAAGCCAATCCATCCTAAGGACCGCATCGTAGTTGATGATGTCGTGGACAATGAAATCAGCACAAAGCTCACGTCCACAAACCACCAACGGGCAAGAATTGCACCCACGATGCACCGAGACCACACCGTTCCCTGTGACGATATTCCAACTCTTGGAGAGAGGGGACGTCGACAAGGAATGCTTCCCCACGAAGCTCCGGGCCAAAATGCACATCGACGCACCAGAGTCAAAGAGGACTCGTGCAGGAAATGTGCAAACCAAAACCACACCTAACAAGCAATTAACAATCAAATCCTAGTCTAGCAGCACACATGAGCAAGCAACCAACATAATCAAGGATCAAACTAACTAAGGAAGATAAATAGCTAGAATGAGTGTTACCTGTAATAACCTCATCCACGGCCATGCTCTCCTCCTCAGTCATCAGAAAGGCCTGCCTCCTCGGCGGCACAGCCGGCCGAAAAGCCTGTCTCTGTGGAACAAGAGGCGCTCCACGTCCAACGGGCACAGGAGCTCGCTGCTGCAACGGCTGTGCTGCAATAGGAGCCCGCCAAGGCTGCCTCGACTTCGGACACTCCCGGATGGTGTGGGCAGGATCTCCGCAGACAATGCACTGTCCCAGAAACCTCCTACACTGATCCCTGAGGTGTCCAGTCTTGCCACAGAAATGACAGGTCTTCAGAATAGGCCCTCCTGGCCTCTTGAACTGAACAGGCTGGTTCGGCCTGAATCCAGGTCGAACCACAGCTCTCGCCTGCTCCACAGGCCTCCTCACAGCACCAACAACAAACCCCTTCCTCTGGTTCACAAGCAGCTCCTGCCTCTTGGCAGCGACCAAAACTTTCTGATAAGATTCCCGGTCAGAAGAGGTCACAAAGCTCTGGAGCTCTGAAGCAAGCCCCTGCAGAAACCTCTGAGCTCGCTCCTCAGCGTCCTGCACCATCTTTGGTGCAAACCGACTAAGCCTCATGAACTCTTGGTGGTACATGTCCACCGACGAGTTCCCCTGCTTCAGATCGATAAAACGCTGCAGCATCTCTTCCCTGGCAGCCTTCGGGAAGAACTCACCATCAAATCTGGCCTTGAAGGTAGCCCAGACGATCGGCTCTACCAACATCTTTTCTTCAGCATCCCACCAATTCCTGGCGTTATCCTTCAGCTGGCGCTTCGCCAAGTCAACCCAACTAACTTCGTTGACCTTGGACATCTTCAGATTGTCCTCGATATTCCTCATCCATTCATCAGCAGCTAGGGGACCTTCGGTTCCATCAAAATACGCAGGACCCAGCTCTCTGAACTGCTTCGCCCCGGGCTCAGGGCGAGGGGTCTCCACCACCCGAGCAGCTCGAGTCACCGGAGCATTCTGCACCTGCAGAAGCACACCCTGCTGAACCTGCATCATCTGCAACATCATCCTCATCATCTCCCCATTAGTGGGCTCCCGCTCAGGCTCCTCGTCATGAGGGGGCGCACCACTACCACCACCTCGGGTGATTCGCCTTCCTGCCATCTAATGACGCAGAAAACGAAACAATTAGACTCATAGCTTAGGGCCCAGATGTCGAAATTATTTGTTGGACAAACTTATATCATTATCGTTATCCCGATAGTTGCAGTTACAGAAGACCTGCATGGGCCACCACTAAAACCTATCACGCCCCGCTTCCCTAAAATGGAGGCGAGACGTGAGAAGGTCCGCACGAGAGTGAAGCTGTGAAGCCCCAAACCCGATAAGCGTTCAATTTAGTATAAGCAGGTCCATGTAATCGCAAAAGGGAACAACAACAATAATAATAACGAGACGGATAAAAATACCAATCCCAAAGTTCGTCCACAAAATATTCCACATCACAGAAAAGCCACCAGGCTAACAGAAAAAGAGTCTAAGGCCCAGAACAAGGCCAACAAAATAACACAAACATAACAGAGTATCAACTAGGTGCCACGCACCGACAACGAAGCAGTCTAACAAAAGTAGCTAAACAACGACACTAGGACTGATCCCCAGTGTCAACGTAGTCCTTAATCAACGCGGGCTCTGACTCAGCGTCAGCGAACACCACGTCCTCAGCAAGTAACTCGGGCTCGGGCTCTAACATGTGTCACCCAAAAGAGAGAAGGGGCACATGTCAGCAAGTCGAACGACTTGTGCAAGGAAACTGGAATAAAGGTAAACTAGCAACCTAGCAGTTATAGTATGATGTATGGCATGGTAAGTATAGTATGGAAGTGACAAGTAAAGTACAAGTGGTAAGTGTGACAAGTATAGTCAAGTAACAAGTACAAGGGATCACCCACACATGGATGCCCTATTGCCCGCAGGCTGTATTCAAGTATCAAGTACAAGGGATCACTCAACGAGTGCCCTTTGCCCGCAGGCTGTATTCAAGTGTCAAGTACAAGGGATCACTCAACGAGTGCCCTTTGCCCGCAGGCTGTGTTGAACTCGTCTTCTGGAACACGAGCCAGAAAGTGGATTTAACAAGTGTGGCGTAGGGGTGCACCTAGCCGGAACAAGTAACACTAGTATGTAGCAAAGCTACGCAATCACGATGAGTATTCAAGCATGCAATGACATGAGCAGTTAATTCGCGTACCGTTAATTGTAATTAAACATGGCAGGCAAAATGCAATGACATGAACAGATATTCGCGTACCGTTTATTTAAATGAAACATGACAGGCAAAATGCAATAGCAGTTAAGGATGCATGGATGACATGAACATTTGATACGCGTACCGTTTAATTGGAAAGTAAACGTGACATACAAGCATGATGAGGGTGACGGACCAAGCTTCGTTGTCAAGCTAGGTCAATGGCGTCTAAACGGCTATCCTTTCACCGTCTAGTCTCTTTTACGCTAAAGCTAGGTAAATGGCCTAAGACATGGCCCAAATCAAGAGATGCAAGTTTCACTTGCCTATCACCGGGGAGAACGGTTACGAAAGTTCGTCTCCGCGGATGCTAGCCTACGGGGAATCGCTGTTATGGGGAACAATCAACAAAACACAAGTATTTTATTAGGGTTTCATAAAAATTACAATAGGATAAGAAAACAACGGTAGATCGATTTCTTACCGAGAGGAGGCGGAAGAAACACTCCGGGGAACCCTAGGACCAGATCTGGAAGCCAATGGAGAAGTTTGGGGAAACTAGGGTTTTGGGGGATTTTGGGGATTTGATGGATTTTGGTGAGATTTTGGGGAAGATGAGTGGTAGATAGGGTGAATGGATGGATTGGATGATGGATTTAGGGCTTGGAATGAAAGATTGAAGCTAGGAGGAAGATGGGGGCTTAGAGGGGAAGAAACTAGGGCTTAGGGTCGTGTTGGAGAAGATGAAAACGATTGGGTTGGGTATTTATAGGTTGGGCTGGCGGCTGCCCAGAAATTAGGGTTTTAACACTAGTTAGTCGGTCAAAGAGCAACCACTGACCGACTAGTTTGACAACCAGTCGGTCGGTCGACCAACGCTGACCGACTAAGTGCAAACAGTAACTCCTGAACGAAATAGGATTCTAGAGTTAGTCGGTCCATGAACAAGTACTGACCGACTAGTTTAGCATCTAGTCGGTCGATGAACGTTCTTAGACCGACTAAGAGTAAACAGTAACTCAACTAAAATTAAGATGATGTGTTAGTCGGTTCAAGAAGCATTGCCGACCGACTAGTTTGCAACCTAGTCGGTCAACAACTCTTCTTAGACCGACTAACGATAAACAGTAACTCCTGAGAAAATTTAGAAAGCTCACTAGTCGGTCCAAGAAGGATTGCCGACCGACTGGATCGTCATCTAGTCGGTCGGTGCCCCTTCTCATACCGGCTAATGAGCACCAAAAGTTCCGATACGGAGCACGGAGCCCCGGGATCGAATCCTAAGACTCCTAGGCTTGATCTAATAGTTAGATATGACCGTTTTGAAGCCCGTCACAAACGACGTACTTCGAAATCGAAAATCCTAAGGAAGAAGCGAGAAAATACGACGAATCGATCGAAAATGAAAGTTACGGAGACGCAAACCACACAGGAGGAGAAAATCCACCAAAACATATATTATATTATATTAAATCCAGATACACGAAAAGCAGTCGTTACACAGCCATTGGCGACACCATGTGGTCACTGGCGATGCCTACATGTCGATAGTGATGATCCAAGCATGTCTCGGTATGTTATTGGTCTCAGATTTTTGATTTGAAGAGGTTTATTCCTTCTTTTAGAACCAAATGTTCATACCTTTTTAAAAAATTTATGCTCGCATCATAACTCTTTGTAACGAGTTTCTCTCTCAATCAAAACAATCACAATTTTATGTGATTATTTGATTAATGTAAATCCCATATACATTTACTTTTCTTCTTCGTTTATCATGACAAGTCCATTTTTATGAGACCTTAAAAGCCTAATTTTTTTATCATACTTTATAATCAAATCACTAGGACATTGGTGATACTAACTACAAATTGTAACCACACATTTTAAAATCATAATTATTTGGTTGGTATAAGATTGTGTTCTCATCCAGCATATTAGGCATGTCAGTGGCGGTTACCGTGCAATTCAGTCTCTTCATCACGATCATCGTTAAGATATTTAGGGTATGGGTATATGTCAAATCCTATTAACATTTTTAATATTAGTTGATTATGCGATACCAAAATTACTAAGATTCGTGCATCGACCGTAAAGCTGGAGGTAACTCCCCCAGCAAGCTGATCATTCGATCGACCGTAAGACTGGGTAGCTCCCACAGCTGGCCGACCGACCTGTCGCCGTAAGACTGGGGGTAGCTCCCCCAACAGGCCGACCACGCATCGACCATAAGGTTGGGGACAATTCCCCCACCAGGCCGATCATTTGATCGACAGTCAGCCTGAGGATAGCTCCCCCAGCTGACCGACTGTCCTGCCGCTGTAAGGCTGGGGCAACTTCCTCAGCGGGCCAACCACACATCGACCGTAAGGCTGGGGGCAACTCCTCTTGAAGGCCGATCATTCGATTGACCGTAAGGCTGGGGCAACTCCCCCAGCAGGCCGACACCGCATCAGCCGTGAGGATGGGAACCACTCCCCCAGCAGATCGACCGAACGCTGACCTCCAAGCCAGGGCCAACGCCCTTGATGCGTCATCCATTCGACAAACCTCGGGCAAAACGTTCAGCCGGCGATTATTGGTCTTCCACAAGCCTGGCCGCACGGCAGCTGAAGCGCAACCAGGATTGCGGAAGGGGGGCACAGCAACAGCCAAACAACAAGCACTGGACGATCACCGATTCCCATTACAAAAAGAGGATTCTCATTACAAAAAGAACGTTCACAAAGAAAGAAAAAAGCCTAAGTTTCCGCTTCGGGCTGGGCGACCGTTACCGCCTTGGGAGCATCTTATGGATGGACGGCGTTGGCGTCCTCTTCAACCTCGCCAGGAACCATCTCGAGCCTTTCGAACGCAACCCTCGAGCTTGGGAACTTGCGCTCGATCTCGTGTCGACACCGGAGGAACACCTTCTCGAACGTCCTGAACATCCGTTACATCCCAGTGACGACGAAGGTCTCGGAGTACTCCATCACCGTCTACTGCGCTATTCGGGCGGGGTCTACCTTCTCCAGCTCCCTGACCTGGGACTCGAGTGCAGCTACCTGGCCCTGGAGCCTCGACATCTCCACCTCCGCCTCGCTTACGAGAGAGACCTCGCCGAGCTTGGCTACGAGGGCACCCTCTTTCTCCTTCTCCGCCCCCAACAGCTCCTTGAGCTCTTGGATCCTGGGCCTCGTCCTCGGCCCCCTGGATGCCATTTTGGCAGCCCTCTCCTCGGCCTGCGACTTGTCGGCCAGCGCAATGCCCTCGCGATGTCCAGTCTCTCGACGTCTGCAGCAAGCTCGGTGATCCTGGCTACCATAGACCTCATGCGCACCTCGGCCTCATGGGCCTCCTCGCGGTCCCCTCCGATGCCGATTTTCGGGCAAGACTCGTCTCCGCATCAGCGAGCGCCACAAACTGCTGCCTCATCGACAGGCCGGCTGAGGACAGCTGCACCAAGTAAAAACTGCAGATCAGGACCGTCGACCAAAAATAATGCGCGGGGCTGCGAGCAAGCTTACTTGATGCCCGACGAGCACTACGAAGGCCGTGAGCCTGTCGCTCTTCATCCCATCCAGCATGGATCGATCTTGGGACAGGCAAGAGTTTTCGGCCAACCGAGCCGCTACCCCCACAGTCTATGAAGACAGACCCCTTTAACTCTACAGGGAACCGGGGGCGGAGCAACCCGTCATCTGATTGCAGAAGGTTGGCCTCAGTCGATTGGAAGATGCCCAAGGACCTCTCGTAGTCTGCGGGGAGCGAGCCCGAGCAAGTCGAGGAGAGACCGCCCTAGGGCCACTTATCCTCGACCCGCTGGGAACGGATGGAGGACGCATAGACCTTATGAGCAGTGGCCTCCCCACCAGAGGCTAGGACCCGAGCCTTCTTCCCCTTGGCTCTCCCTTGACTAGACATGAAAGGTGATACTTGCAAGTGTACGAGGTCGGCAAATAATATACCCGGTGAGTACGGGATCTATCCACAAAGACGAAACTAATCTGTAAACTCGCACAAATAGTCGGAGCATGTAATGAATGTCTGATGGTTCTAACCACTCTTTGAGGGTGAATGATTGTTTGTATGGATGATTTAACTAAGTACCCTAGAGTTAGAGTAATGTCCTAAAATTTAGATGCAAGGCGGAGAGAGTGTGTGCGGGTGTTGAGGATATCGATAGGATTACTCGATTGCTCTGCTAAATGTTAATTCCATGATAACTCAATCACTCATCCATTTCAAGGTATGAGGATCGGGAAATAAATCAATTAAGCACATATGAGGTGCACTAAAAGTAATTGCTAATTGGGTTCTTCTCCTAATTAAAGCTCATGAATCACTCTCACACACATTTCAAGGTATGTGAGAGTAGTGCATGTAGGTTATGTTGCGCACTACACAACAACCGTTCTGCGGCCCCTTTCGAGCAATGCACGATTCGATAAACGAGTTACAACCCAATTAACAATTTGGATTATTGGGTGAATTAAACTTCTAAACTATGGAATATGAATTGAAGGGTCTTGCATTCATTCAAGATATGCAATACCCATTGGATACATAGGTGCAACAATTACGAAGCACCACCGTTCTTCGGCTCCTCCATGGATAGTATCAAATCCAATTAATTATAAGCTTATTTCACCCAACAACATGGATTAACAAAGGGTGCTGGAAATTAATATTAGCAAGACAATCAAAACATCCTACATAAATCCACAACACACAATGAATTTAGCCTAACATATCAAGAATATAATAAGCATTCATATAAATATACATAGTTCAATACAAGAAATGAAAGCAAATGTAGAATGATAAAAGAGTTGGAGATTTGTCACCAAATACTAGCTTCCTCAATCATCAATCAATCTCAAGAACAGCAAAAATGAGATCAAGAAACTCAAAACTCTCCAAAACCATAATCTCCTTAAGGAAGCAGATGACCTAAAATAGTAAAAGATTAAGTTGTCCTTATTACATTTGAATAGTAGTGTTTATACCCCCTAGGGGTTGCATCTTATCCATCCAAAACGTCATCCAACGGCCCACCCCACAGCGAATGGAGAGAAATTGGGTTAAGAAAAACACGTTTCTCGCAACCCAGAATTTGGACGAAAACCCCGATTAGTCGATCGCTGAACAAACGCCAGTCGCCTGATGACAGGCGACTGGCGTTGGTCAGACAGTCGTATGGTTGGTAGGCAGCGTAGCTTCCAAATGAAGGCAGGCGACTGTCTTGAATAATACAGTCGCCTGTGTGATCCACAGGTGACTGTCTTTTGTGCTTCAGGCGCCTGCTGCAGAAGTATTGAATTAACAGTAAGTTGGCTCTTTTGACTCCCTCAGGCATCCGAGAAATCAGGCGACTGATGCGAAAATGGCAGGCGGCTGTACAATATTGCAGTCGACTGTCAATCCTTTTGCAGGCAACTGTCGTTGTTCTTCAGTTTCTCCAGCTCCAGCTCTTTAAAGGCAGGCGACTGCTGTTGTTCGGGCAGTCGCCTGTTTGATTGCTCAGGCGCCTTTCATTCCTTCTACATGCGCATGCTATGCACTCCTCTCCTTGAGTAGATTTAGTCCCCTTCGGGACCCCTGAAAAATCCAGAAAAATCGCTAAAAATATTGTAGACATTTATAATGCTTTGAGAAGTGAAATTGTACCAAAATAAAATCATATGCTCACAAATGATGAATTAACGTAAATGTAGTGAAGAGAGCATGATTCCATGGATTATGTGCACAAGAGGAGATGATTACGATGTTAGGATATGTAATATTCAGTCATAATCACCATCGCCCCGGCGACGAGCGATCCCTTACCCTCTTCACGCTCTCCTCAAACGGGCCCTTGCGGACCTGGGAAGCCCCGACTTGCTGCTTCGGCTGAACCTCCAAGACGTGATCCCCCCTCCTCGGGCTGGACATAAGAGGGGCGATCGCCATAGCGCGCGGGGGAGAACCGGAGGCAAACCCGCCTAGCAACACGGGGGTGAGAGATCAAAAAAGGAACGGAGGAAAATCCGAACCAGATAAGCGAAGACTCACCGAGGGGCCACACGGTCTTCCTCAGAACATGATTATGGAAGAGGAACTTGATATGCCGCTCAACAGGGGGGACCGCAGACAGCTTGTTGACGCTCAACAGGGATCACTGGAAAGTTTGCATCCTCGGGGAGGGTCACAAATACATATTCCTCCTTCCAATGCTTCAAGGAGGACGGCAGCCCCGACACCAAATTCTCCCCCCTCCGAGCTGTGATGTAAAGCCACGCATCCGACTTGTGATGGCTCATGTGATAGAAATTGTTGAAAATAGGAAGAGTCGGCTCCACCCCATGAAGCGAGCACAGCACGAGGAAGCCCACCAGAGACCCGACAGCGTTGGGGCTAAACTGGCACAGTGCAAGCCCGAAGACCCTCAAAAACACTGCCACGAAGGGATGGAGGGGGAACCGAAGCCCGAACGCAAAATTCTTCACGTACACCCCAAACTCACGGTCGCTGGGGAATCAAATCCTCTCGTTCATATGAGGGGACCTAACATGGTGAGGGAGGAGGAACCTGGCCCGGAGCGATCCAGCGGATGTGGCGTTGAACACCGATGGTTGCTCCATCACCGACAGGGCACGCGAAAAGGGTCCTCCGGCCATATGGATCTTAAGGCCCGCACCAGGACGAGTGGCGGCGACGGTGGCGGAGCCCACCAATGATCCCCCAGCTCCGCCACCGACGGCCGCCGATCTACTCGCCCCGGAAGCAGAGGAAGAGGACGACGACGAAGTCATGGCAGAGCACTGCGGATGTCGACGTTGAATGAAAAAAGCAAGGAAAGAGAGAATAGCGTTGGAGGGGTAAGACATTCACTCAAAAGGTAACCACCCCCTTATTTGGTTCCCTCCGAAACCCCTTGCATCATCGCCGACCGATCGTGTGCTCACACGCGTTAGCAACCCAGGATGGGGGCCCACCGAGTCCCGCACCCGAAAGGCGGGAGGATCCCTAGCGTCCGACGCCATGATGGCCCTGCATCGCCTTGACTGTCGCGCTAGTCAAATCCTAGCGTATCACATCCCTCAGACCGAACCGTCAAAACTGAACAGTCTGAGCGATGGGGGCAATTGATACGACCCACGAATGGGCCGAAGAAAGATGGTCCAGCCCCACAGCCAAGAAGCTGAACTGAGCCCGAGCCCAAAAGGCCCCGTAAGCGGGTTCGGGGCATCGAGGCCCAACGCCGCTGCCCGGTACACCGCTTGCCTCCCGCCCTTCAAGGAAACTGCTCCCCAGATCATGCCTGCTTTGATCACCATTGGAGGGACCATCAAAGCGGGGGACGCGAAGGGCGAGATAGCAGGACGCCATAAAGGTGTTGACATGCGGACTCCTACAAGAGGCGGAAAGGACGAAACGCAAAGGGATCGAATGCTGGATACTCACAAACTCTGGTATTCTACCTCTCAAAAACTTGTCTTACACCTTTGATATTTCTCCTCCATAGCTCGGCTCGAGAACTTGCACTTGGTCTCTCCGTGAACCAAGTTCGATTCCACCAAACACTTCTCAGTCACCATCTTAGGCATCGGAGGGGACTTGGTCGGAACCAATGTCCGACCCCCTGACGAGCTCTCTCGTCTGTGCGGATCAAGAAGACACCAACCCGTCGAGGCTACTCTTCGACGAACCACCGACTGGATCCGAACGTCCTCAACTGCGAGCATGTTCGACCTATCGTTCGAGGAGGCCGTCGCTCCGTCGAAGCTACCATTCGGTACACCGACGCTCGGGTCCGCGCGTTCTCAACCAAACGAACATTTGGTTTACCGACCTCGGAGGCCGCACGCGTCTCGCGTGACAGCGACGACCCTTGGACCTCCGAACTACCAACCAGTGGTAAGAAAACACCCCGAAACAAAACTATCTCACGATGGCTCCACATTGAATGACCATGGGACTAGACATTACTATCTTAATGGTAGAGATCGATGAACATTGATATATCCAGAATATCAATATTCCGTCTTGATGTTCTTACAACCATGAGCATTCTAGATTATGCTTAAGTGATTCGATTTGGACTCATCATCATAATCTCATTATGATCCTAATCTGCACGCTCAGTTCAAAGATTTTATTAATGAAATTATATATGCAATATACACATATACATTAGGGGTGGCAAAATGAACCCGACCCGAACCTGGCCACCTTAAACGGGCATGGGTATAAGTCTATCCAGGTCGGATAGGATCCGGGTTGGGTCCGGGTTTGATCCGTCAACCCGTATATACCCGGATTTCTATGTGTGTGTGTATGTATATATAATTTATATATAATTTATATATAATTTATATATAATTTATATCAAGCACCTGCATGTGGGAGTTTGGCTAGCCCGTTCAGTTGGAACGCTGTTCTCAAAAGAGATAACAGCTTCGAATCATGTTGTCCGCATTAAATTTTTTGTTTTTAAATATTAGTTTGGAATTTACATAAAGAAAAATGATGTGTAACTATCACAAAGGGTGTTAGCTTAGTTGGTTGGCTTGTGTTGTTTCCCAATGATCCCCGTGTAGAATCCCGCTTTCAGCGCTCAATTACAAACATTTTTAAGGGAATGGAATTATTATAGGCTGGTCTAGTTCGGGTGACCCGCCAACCCGCAGGGTTGGGTACGGGTTTTATTTTCCCGACCCGGATTAAATCCGGTTCGGGTTCGGGTCCACCGTTAAACAGGTCAAGTCAAACCCGACCCGACCCGTTTACCACCCCTAATATAATAGTCATATAGGAAATCATAAAGATAAAGAGTACCACATATCATACTATTATTTTGAACAAGACGTGTCAATTACAATACTTATCTCTTAATTACATACATTTCCAAACGCCTGGTAGCCATTTGTGCGTTTGAGACAGATGGTCAATTCTTCTCGAAACAATGCCATATACTCGATGAAAATTTCAAATCTCATACACTCCATGATTCTTCATTTGATATCATCCGCTTTTAATCCAATATTGTGTTTGTTTCCACTTTCCGGTCCCTCCAGGCCGATGGATTTGAAGCGGTAGCCAGAGCCGGCGTCAAGGCCAGCCACCGCGGTTTGTTGGCTGACAAGGCGGTGTTTAAGCTTTTGCAGCAATGGCTGGGTATGAGCGAGAGATCCGAGCCCTCCGCGGCAACTTCCAAGGTGATGGATTCGTTCTCAGAGCCTGTTCCTGTTCAGACAGGCGCAAAGAATCCGTCCATTTAAAAAGCCATGTACTGTGAGACAGAATGACAATGGTTGTGTGCTATTTGGGGAACTCCCTCATTCTTCATTTATCCTCCATTTATCTGGAACGTTGTACTTGTGTGTCCAAATGTTTCTAGCATCATGTATGTATCTCAGCTTATTGATATGGCACCATACACGAGGAACAGAACTATGATTGACTAACTGCAATAAAGTGAAAATTGAGAAGATGTTATTGAAGAATCGATTCGGACAATGAATCTTATTGACTGCCCAATCTGTATGCAAGGGCGGAGGCAGAGGGGGGCATGAGGGGGCCATTGCCCCCTATGCTTTTTTGGATATTTATAATATAACATTGAAAAACAGTAGCATCATGCATGGTTGGCAAGTTTGGTTGTGGGGTTTAATTTTAGGGCACTCTTTAAGAAGTCACAGGTTCAATTCCCTGAGCCTTCAAATGTTTTTTAACCATTTTAAATATTAATTCTAACCTGAGCCTTCAAATGTTTTTTAACCATTTTAAATATTAATTCTAAATGGCTGTTAAATACCTTAAACGTGCAGCTCCTTGCTCCCTGCAGCATTTATTATAAATAAAATGCTTAATACACGACCGGATATTTATGAATAATCTAGCAGCCATCACTTCTAAATGGTATTAAATAAATTAAATGTTTGCTTCTTAAACCCAAGTATGTCCACCATCATTTAGCCCACAGCCCACCAAGTCAGTCCATTTAACTCCTCCCTTTAGTTTTAGCCTCGTACATCGCAGCCTGCAGTTGCTCAAAAAAATGAAAAGAAGAAAAATGAAGGAAAGAGAGATTTGGTCGTTGCAAAACTTCGGCGTTTGGATGTCGTCTTCAAAATCGATTTGTGAAGTTTAGTGGTTGTCTTCAAACTTCGGATCTACAAGTTTTTGGAGCAAATTTTTTCAGAGCAAACTACATTTTAAAGCAAAATTTCAAGTTTTTCGGATCCGCAAGTGAGAAAAAGAGAAAGAAAAACACAGATCTGATACTTCTAGTCCCAATTGCAAAGGTGATGTTATTTTTCTTATATTTTACTACTTGCAAATTGGTTGGAATCAGAACTAATATAATAATATTTCTATTTGAACTGCCACTTGCAAAGATGATGTTTTTTCCTCAGTTTGTTGTGCTTGTGAGAATGTGCATGATTGAGGGTTTCACCAATTTATTTGAAGGTGATGGAATTTCTTTACTTGAAATATACACCCTAATAATTGAGGGAGAGGGTGTTTTGTTCATATATATATATATATATATATATATATATATGAAAGTCTAAAATGGTTTACTAGCGTTCATCCATTTTTAGAAGTCATTTTGGTTAATTTACCACTTTCTAGTATTGGGACTATTATTCATATTTTGAATCTTTGATGGTTGCCTTTTCCTAAAAATCCTGCCTGAAACAAATGCAAGTTCGTGTTTGCAGGGTTATATGTATGCTTATGTTGATTTTGTTTTCAAAGTAGAATTTTTAAGAAAAGTCAAACCAATTACTTAAATTTAATGTGTAGAGATAACTGATGACTTTTGCTTATTAGTGTTTATTGAACATAGAAATTATTTTGTATTAGCTTATAATTTGCCCCCTAAATAAAAATTTCCTGGCTCCGCCACTGTCTGTATGATAATGTGCGGAGTTGGTGAGGCCGAAGGGAACATCACGAACATGTCTCACTTTGGCCTCCTTGTTTGGTAATGATGTTTAGTTTTTAAAACATGAGTTTAGTGGAGTCTGGGGTTCCATTTTAGAAACTTTGGTTTGTTTGGATTTCACATTGGAGTTTTGAAACTGAGTTGTGTGTTAGATTATAAAAATATTTTACTTAACCCTCGTCACTGTTAGATGTATATGTCCCTTTGTATAGGATCTTTTGTGCTTATTTACCTTTCCCTGTACTCTATATATATCGGGCTATTGCCCTTGGAATAACACAAGAGAGATTATTCCTAACATGGTATCAGAGCTAGGTTTAACCTAGAACCCTAGCCGATTTTTTCTCTCTCCCGCAAAATCCAAAATCCAAATTATTATTCTAGGTCTTCGCGCCGCCGCGCCGCCGTGTCCGATCACGCACAGCGTTCGTCCGCCTTCGAGAATCCCCTCGCTCCCTTCGAGCGTTCGTCCGCACGCGTCGATCCGCACGCGTCGCCCCCCCCCCCTCGAGAATCCCTTGACAGTGACGACGCTGCCGTCGATCCCTTTGCCCGGTGGAGACGAAAATCCGTTGAAGACGCTGCCGTCGCTCCGCACGCCTTCGATCCGACTTCACTCCGACCCCGCACAAGTCGATCCGACTTCGCCTTCGTCTGCCTGCTTCGATCCGATTGAAGACGCTGCCGTCGAGCATCGTCCGCCTGCTGCAGATCCGACTTCGACCCGCACAAGTCGCTCCGCACGCCTTCGATCCGACTTCGCTCCGACTCCGCACAAGTCGATCCGACTTCGCCTTCGTCTGCCTGCTTGATCTGTGTCGACCCGGCGGTGATTCTTCGAGCATCGTCCGCCTGCTGCTGGTTCTTGCTGCCGTCCGCCTGCTTGATCTGCTTCGTCTGCCACGGATCTTCTCCTACCGCGTCCCCACCTCCGATCGTGGCGGCTTTTCGTCTGCAGCAGATCCGCAGCAGCCCGCGCCGCGCCCAGATTCGCGGATCCCTCTGATTTGCGCCCAGATCCGCAGCATCCGCCCGCGTCGTCGCCTGCGCCCGGTGTCGTTACCGGTTCCCCCTGTGCCGCTGCCGTTGGCCGTCTGCCACAATCTACCCTCCGTCTCCTACGGATTTGTTCTCTTCATATGGCGGCTCCCACGGATCTACCTCTTCATCACCATCATGTTGTTATCCCTAGGTGTTCATTGATTTTCGATGGCCTTAATTATAAGGAGTGGGTACCGCACATTCGTCTCCATATGCGCGGTCAGCGCCTTTGGGACCTTCTTACTGGCGATCGTCCTTGTCCACCGCGACCTGTGCTTCCCAGCGAGACACCACCCCCTCCCACTGCTGATGACACTGCCAAGAAGGCGGCAACAGATGCGTTTGCGACTGCTGTTGCTGCTTATTCCTCTCAGGATGTTCTCTATCGGCGGTGGTGTGATGACGATGCTCGTGCCGCCAACATCCTCATCGCTAGCATTGATGTGTCCCTGACTGGTGACATTGTGAGTTTGGCGACGTCTCAGCTGATGTGGGATCATCTTCGCTCTCACTATGAGCCTACCGGTGACTCCCTCTACCTTGCTGTCGTCAGACAGGAGCAGGCTCTTCAGCAGGGTGATGCCACGGTCGATGAGTTTTATGCACAGATATCTTCTATCTGGCGTCAGCTCGACTCTTTGGGACCAGCGATCTGTCGTATCTGCCAGTGTTGCCAGCATCAGCACTCCCACCTGCAGCTTCGTCGGGTCTATGACTTTTTGACCCGCCTTCGGCTGAGTTCGAGCAGATACGTGCCCAGCTGCTTGCCCGTCACCCACGCGTGACGTTCTTGGAGGTTCTTGCTGCTATTCGTACTGAGGAGACTCGCCTTCGTACTGCTGGTCTTCTAGCACCTTCTGCTTCTGTTTTGGCAACCCGTGCTCCTGCCTCTCCTGCTCCTATCACACCAGATCTGCCTTCTCCTACAGTACCTGTGCGAGGTGACACCAGACGCTGCACCTACTGCCACCGAGACAGACATGTGGAGGCACATTGTAACAGGAAGCGGAGGGATCAGGTTGCTGCCAAGAAGAAGAAGGAGACTCACACTGGGGGTTTCACATCTTAGAGGAGCATTGCCTCATCTGATACTGAGCAGGAGCTTCTCACGTTATTTCGTCGGATGTCTGCTTCTGGGGCATCAGGCTCTGCTTCTTCTGCCAGTCAGCCTCCAGGTACTGCGCCACCATCTTCCTCCACCTCAGTTACCTCTCCTTGGATCCTTGACTCTGGTGCTTCATTTCATATGACTCCTGACCTTACCACTCTACATTCCATTAGTACTCCCTCCCGCTCTGTCACAGTTCTTACTGCAGATGGCACCCCACTTTCAGTTACAGGTCTAGGCACACTTTCTAGTCCCACTTTTCATGTCCCTGTTGTGTCCCTTGTTCCAAAACTCACCATGCAGCTTATGTCGGCAGGCCAACTTACTGATCATGGTTGTCGTGTTATTCTTGACTCTGACTCTTGTTCTATCCAGGATCGTCGCACGGGCACTCTAGTTGGTTCTGGCCCCCGCAGGCGTGATTCTCCACGTCTTTGGGAGCTTGACTGGCTTCATCTTCCTTCCGCTGCCTCTGCCAGTCCTCCCGTCACGACTATTGCCTCCGCCTCTGCAGCCTCGTCTACCGGTTCGTTTTCCCAGTGGCATCATCGCTTAGGACATCTCTGTGGTTCGCGTCTTTCTTCTTTGGTTCGTAGAGGTTTATTGGGGTCTGTCTCTGGTGATATGTCTTTAGACTGTATGGGCTGTAAACTTGGCAAACAGTTACAGCTACCTTATCCTACTAGTGAGTCTGTCTCTCAGAGTCCCTTTGATCTTGTTCACTCAGATGTATGGGGTCCGGCCCCCTTCGTTTCGAAAGGGGGTCATCGCTACTATATTATATTTATAGATGACTTTTCTCGCTATACTTGGATATACTTTATGTCCTCTCGTACTGAGGTTTTGTCTATCTATAAATCTTTTGCTACCATGATCCAAACACAGTATAGCACTCCCATTCGGGTTCTTCGTGCTGACTCTGCTGGAGAATACTTATCTCGACACCTTCGTGCTTTCTTGATACCCATGGCACTCTCTCACAGTTTTCTTGTCCTGGTGCTCATGCCCAGAATGGCGTTGCTGAGCGCAAGCATCGTCATTTACTTGATACTGCTCGTGCTCTTATGATTGCTTCCTCTGTTCCCCCTCAGTTTTGGGCTGAGGCTGTGTCTACTGCTACATATCTCAGCAACCTGTAGCCATCTTCTCCTCTTCAGGGTGCGATTCCACTTGAGCGCCTTCCTACACCACCTCCAGATCTGCCGTCCTATCCTGAGCTTCGTCTTTTTGGTTGTGTCTGCTATGTCTTGTTGGCCCCTCGTGAGCGCACCAAGTTGACAGCCCAGTCTGCTGAGTGTGTCTTTCTTGGATATAGTGTTGTGCACAAGGGATATCGGTGTTGGGATCATGTCGCTCGACGGATGAGGATTTCTCGTGATGTGACTTTTGATGAGTCTCGTCCCTTCTTCCCTCGTCCTTCTTCATCTTCCAGTCCGGCTTCTATTGTTGAGCCTCTTTTGTTTCTCACTTTTCCTGATAGTCCACTCTCCACCATTCCACCACCCATACCTCCATCACATGTGCCCTCGCCTCCACCATCAGTGCCTCCGGTTACCTATGCACCTACCCCATGACATGTTTCTCCCTTTCCTCTTCACTACACTCGTCGTCAGCGAGTCGCGGATCCTCCTGCAGTGCCTTCTCATGAGATGCCCTCTATTACCAGTGACCCTCCTGAGTTGCCCTCTTCCTCCAGTGACCCTCCTCGTTACCACCTTCGTGATCGTGAGTCACTACGCCCTCCTGGTAGCTTTACTTCTCTGGGTGCTATTCTTGCTGAGCCGACCTCTTATCGGGATGCCGCTGCTCACCAGGAGTGGCAGCATGCTATGGCCGAGGAGATTGCTGCGCTTGAGCGTACTGGTACGTGGGATCTTGTACCCCTGCCTGCCCGTGTTCGTCCTATCACGTGCAAGTGGGTTTACAAGGTCAAGACCAGATCTGATGGTACTCTGGAGCGCTACAAGGCTCGTCTTGTAGCGCGCGGTTTTCAGCAGGAGCATGGGATAGATTTTGAGGAGACATTTGCCCCTGTTGCTCATATGACTACTGTTCGCAGTCTTATTGCTGTTGCTGCTGTTCGTTCATGGACTATTTCCCAGCTTGATGTCAAGAATGCTTTTCTCAATGGCGTTCTTGATGAGGATGTTTATATGCGACCACCACCTGGTTATTCTGTCCCTGAGGGCATGGTTTGTCGCCTTCGTCGCTCTCTATATGGTCTTCGGCAGGCTCCCCATGCTTGGTTTCAGCGGTTCTCTTCTGTCGTCACTGCTGCTGGATTTATTGCGAGTAATCATGATCCTGCTCTATTTGTTCATACCTCCTCTCGTGGTCGGACGCTTCTCCTTTTGTATGTGGATGATATGATTATCACTGGAGATGATTCCCAGTTTATTGCTTTTGTGAAAGCACGGCTGAGCGAGCAGTTTCTTATGACGGATCTTGGCCCTCTTCGTTACTTTCTGGGGATTGAGTTTTCCTCCACACCTGATGGCTACTATCTCTCTCAGGAGAAGTATATTCAGGATCTTCTTGATCGGGCTTCTCTTGTTGATCAGCGTACCGCTGATACACCGATGGAGCTGAATGTCAATCTATGCTCTACTGACGGTGAGCCTCTTCCGGACCCCACTCGTTATCGCCATCTTGTTGGTAGTCTGGTCTATCTTGGGATCACTCGGCCGGATATTTCTTATTCTGTGCACATCCTGAGCCAGTTTGTTTCTGCCCCGACTCAGATTCACTACAGCCATCTTCTTCGTGTCCTGCGTTACCTGCGCGGGACCAGCCACCGTCGATTATTCTTTCCACGCTCTGGCCCTTTACAGCTCCATGCTTACTCTGATGCGACTTGGGCCAGTGATCCTTCTGATCGTCGGTCTATATCTGCCTATTGCGTCTTCCTGGGTGGCTCTCTCATCACTTGGAAGACCAAGAAGCAGCAGGCGGTTTCTCGATCGAGTGCAGAGGCTGAGTTGCGTGCTATGGCCTTATTGACGGCAGAGATTGTTTGGCTCCGTTGGTTACTTGAGGATTTTGGTGTGTCTATTTCCACACCTACTCCTTTGTTGTCTGAGAGTACAGGTGCCATCAGTATTGCTCGTGACCCGGTGAAGCATGAGCTCACCAAGCACATTGGTGTGGACGCCTCTTTTACGCGTTCACAGGTTCGGGATGCGGTTATTGCTCTACAGTATGTGCCTTCTGAGTATCAGCTTGCAGATTTCTTCACAAAGGCCCAGACCAGAGCACAGCACAGTTTTTACCTTTCCAAACTCAGTGTTGTTGATCCACCATGAGTTTGAGGGGGGGTGTTAGATGTATATGTCCCTTTGTATAGGGTCTTTTGTGCTTATTTACCTTTCCCTGTACTCTATATATATCGGGCTATTGCCCTTGGAATAACACAAGAGAGATTATTCCTAACAATCACAACTTTGGAGTTTTGGTATAGTTGTAAGGGATTCAACATGGTATCGTATCCATCCAGGTTCAAATCCCTCTAGACGAATAAAAAAAGGTGAATTTTAGCTTTTGGCACATTAAAAAAACGGCCATCAACTTAGCTTTCAGCCCATTAAAAAGGACCATCTACGTAACGGAAGTGACTCCCTCACTTTCATACCCCATTTTAACTAAAACAAAAAATAAAACAAGTTGAAAATGTTTCCCTTCTGCAATTTCTTTCTTAAATCTCATGTATAGAAGCACACCCTAAATTAATCTTATTCCTTGAATATTTGAATGTATATGACATTGTTACTTAATGTTTTGTAGTTTTAGACTATTTAATTCAATCTAAATGATGATTTTCTTCTTAACATAAATTTTTTCGGATAATTTCATCCCATATAGAAATTAATACTATTTCCTTAAAATTAAAATGAGCAAGCAAATACTTCGTGGGAAACTCTGCTAGATTTTTGACGAAAATTGTATTTAAACAGCCCGTAAAAGGGTGAACCCAAATCCAGATCTGATAAATTTCCGAGTTGGGATATTGGATTCTACTATCAAGAGAAAATTGGTTAAATACCATCAGTCAACCGTCACTTTTAATTTCTACCACCATATTTAAAAATTTTGCTAGAATACCACACCCCTTAAAAAAGACTAAAATACATCCGTTCGTTTCCAAACATTAAAACCCAACAAAATTTAATCCCCCGGCGAAAACAATTGCAGCGGACGACGTTCTCCCTCCGGCGAGCGAAGCCCAGCACCTCGCACCGTCTCCAACTCCCCTTGACAGTCTCGACACCGCTCATCACCGCCAACCCACAACCCAGCGCCGACAGCACCCCGCACTTACGTCGACGCCGAACTCCGACCATCCCGCTTCGCCGTACTCCGACCACCTCGCATCTACGGCAACGCCTTGCCGTACTCCGACAAAATCCTATAAGCCAATATAACATAATATATGCGTCAATTTACGCCAATTTACGTCACGTGTAGATCTCGCATGGCCGACTCAGAATCCGACCCGCTGTCATCGTCCTCCTCTTTATTCTCCAGCCTCCGTCCCACCTCGTTCGCGCTCATCTCTTTCTCAAATCCAATTTTAGAACCCTAAATCTCTGGGCTTGATCCATTTGATATACTCTAATCTCCTTCAAGTCTGGAGCTTCAATTCTTTCTCAAACCCTAGCGGGTAAAATCCTTAGCGCCTAGCCCATCGCCCCCCCCCCCCCCCCCCCCCCCCCCCCCCCCCCGGTCTCTGTGCCTCTGTGTCTCTCTCTGTGTGTGTGTGTGGGGATCAGTCCCCTTTTCCAATCCCCTCCTTTTCCAAATCTCATCACATCTTGATCAGAAGAAGGCGACGCCTGCTTCGCTGATCCAGGAGGCAAGTGTTAAACTTCATGAAGTTTAATTTATTACATTTGCATTAGTTTTAATATAGATCAGATCATGCGTACTATATTTACTTTCATTTCTTTTTTCATGATTCATGCGAACAGGCCTAATTTTATTATTAAGAATCTTTGTTCCTTATATATATGAACTATCCGAGAGTTGGGAAAATTGTCATATGGATTGCTCTAAATGATAGCTGTTATTTTATTTTGCCGGAAGTTTCTTCATGGATTGATTATATTCTGGATTATCTATTTTTTCAGCTATAATTGGTGCACCAAACGCAAGGTGTTTTAAAAAAATTAGCAACCAATTCTGCTGGATCATCCTTGTGATTCATTGCGGATATTTAATTGATCTTAATTCTTTTGGCTGACGGAAGAACCCTTGAGGCAATGAAAGTCAATATGAAAAAGTGCATTGAAGAAAATAAGAAGTTTTGAAAGCAATTGAAATCAATATGAAAAGAACATTAAAGAAAATTTCCCGTCTCCTCTCATACAATTTTAAAAAAGGAAAAAAAACCATACGCATGTGCACACAAAAATCCTCACACCACCACCAAGAATGTTGTTAGGAAAAAAAAGAAGAATTATTCAAAACTCTCAAACTCAAATTGGTGCATTGATGTTGTTTATATACTTAAAAATACAAGACGAATGCGATTAGAAATACAATTCATTCTAACTCTAAAATTAGAAAATTATAATTTAGTGTTTTAAAAAGCATACCTTATAGCTTACGCTTTAGCGCTTTGTAGCAAAGTTTGGGTTTTATACTTTGTAGCGCCTTCTAAAAGCTTTAGTATTCAAAAGACTACACTTTTATATATGAATCATATGCTTTGGAACCTAAAGTGCGCTTTGCAAAAAGCATATGCTTTATAATACACTCGATTAAAAATAGATCAAGAGGGTAACGATTTGTCTCGTTGCCCTATCATCCAGTTTGCAAAGCCAAAAAAAGTAGAAGGGGAAAAGAATTTGGCAAGGGAGGCTTCGACTTACCTCTCAATGGTGACAGTCTTTTGACAGATCTATGATGCCAACGAAGACTATCGATTGTTCTCTATGGCAATCCAAACTCGGCCACAAATATCTCTGTTGTTCTATATCTCTCTTCTTCATATCTCATCTGTTGTTTCTCTCTTTCTTTATTTGTGATATGTTTCTCTTTGTTTATTTTTGATATGAAATTGAAGGTTATTGAAATTTTTTTATCTTATTTTCTAAACCATATCTTTCTATGTTTCAATGGAATTGGGGTTAATTTGCAAAAATAATGAATATAGATCTCTATTGTTTTGTTCTGTTGCAATTTAGGCACTAGTTTAGATCTACAATTTGCTATTAATGATGATCTGTTTGCTATGCCTTTTTCTTTCTATATTTCTGATGGCAATTGATGTTGATATGCATGTTGATCTTCTTGTAGCTCTGTCAGTGATCAGATGCTTTATCTTTGTAGTTGTGTTAACCTTTATATGGTATGTTAGATGTTTTATAGCTTATATAAATTATTTAAAAATTTTGGTGCAATATTATATATTTTTTTCAATTTTTGCCTTTTTATCATATTTAAATTTGACAATTATATAAAATTTTAAAGTTAAAAAAGCTAAAAATAGAAAAGCTTACGCTTTTCATTTTGAAGCTTACATTTCAATGCACAAAGGGTTCAAGCAATTTCACTTTCAGAACACTGATATAATTGTTATTTTAAGCTAGAAACTCTCTTGCTTTTAATATAACTTTAATACTTCCCCTCAAGCTTAGGGGTGGCAAAATGCACCCAACCCGACCCGACCCGATCCGAACCCGATCTCTTCAACCAGGTATGGGTAGAGCTCCATCTGAGTCGGGTAGACCCGAATAAAATTCGGGTCGACCTGGCCGACCCGAATAAAATTCGGGTCGGGTGCGGGTTTGACCCGTTAACCCGAGTTGACCCGGATTATACATGTTTTCCTTTATATATATATATATATATATATATATATATAATATTATATAACAACAACAAAATAACACAGCAACTTGGTGGTTTGGTTAGTTGGTTTGAGTTGTTGAGCACTATTATCAAGGAGTCATGGGTTCAATCCATGCACTTGCAAAAAATTTCTGATGCCATTCGGCATTTATTAATAGCAAAGTTATTTTATTATTGAAATGCTTTCAGAACACTCAAAATACGAGTGGCTAGTTGGCTAGTTGGCTAGTGCATTGAATTAATTAGAGCTGATCGCGGGTTTGAGCGTGGGCAAACACAGATTTTCTTTTTAAAAAATATTAACTGAAAATGTTTAAGACCCGGGTCGGGTTCGGGTGACCCGGGTTATTTTCGGGTCGGGTACAGGTTTCATGATCCTGACCCGAATACAATTCGGGTCAGGTATGGGTTTACCCCTATTCGGGTCGGGTCAAACCTGACCCAACCCGGACCCGGACCCAAACCCGACCCCACCCGACCCGACCCATTTGCCACCCTTGCTCAAGCTATAGCACATGTATCATATATGCTTCCAGTTTGGTACTCTGAAACCACCCAATTGTTTAGTAAATAAGTCAGCCAACTGAGGATTTGATTTGACATTTGTTGTTTCAATCATCTTACCCAAAACTTTGTTTCAAACAAAGTAACAATTAATCTCTAGATGTATTGTTCTTGCATGAAACAATGGATTGTTTGTCATATAAACAACGGCTTGATTTCAAGTTCTCATAATAAATGCTTTAACAATACCAACTCACTTATAGTAGTTGACATGGATCTGTATTCAGATTCTGTACTTAATTGAGAGATTACTTGTTGCTTCTTACTTTTTCAAGACATCAAGTTTCATCCAATAAAAATACAACCAGAAAAGGATCGTCGATTATTTGGATATCCAGCCCCATTTACAGTACAGTACTGTAGCCCTTAATCTAGATATTCTTATTATTGTTATATAACAACCTCCATCTTGAAACACTCTTTGAGTAGCATCCCAACGAGTTGTACGAGCATTATCAAGAGACTAACTAACAATGCAACAAAATACATATGGTCAAGTAATTGTATGGTATATGTTTACACACAAACTTCTATACCTGCTTGGACAATTCATCTGCATCAGTTCGCATCTTGGTATTTGAATCCAATGAGTATTGATTGGTTTGCAACCTAACAACGCTATCTCAGTCAATAAATCAAATACTTATTTTCTTCAAGAGAAGGAAATAGCATGAGTAGATGAGTAGATTGAGCAATCTCAATCCCAAGAAATAATACAGCTGGCTTAAATCTTCTTGTTTGAAACATCAATTGCAGAAAAGTCTTCAACTAGTGTAATGACTATATCATCAACATGCATAACTTGCAAAATACTCTGCAGAATTCGATATTACTCATTAAAGCCAACTATAGAACTTGTGCTATATCCTATAGCAACAAGGGATAATCCATGGAGGTCATGTAAATAAATCTCAACAATAATTATGAGGGTGATTTTTCTTTACATAATGGGTGCAACTCTGAGTTCTACCAAGAAACTCACTATGATCTCAATAATGATAGCCATAATGATATCATCTACAATGAAATCCACTACGGTAGGTGTCACAATTCTCACTTTTAAAAACAAGCGTAGACTTTGATTCCATACTAATAGACTTTGATTCGATACTAACTCAAGCATCACTTTAAACAATGACAACTAACGACAAATCTTACAATAACCAATCACCAATGATAACCATCACAACCAACGATCAACGACTACCAACTTCCAACTAACGAACAAGTTTTATGGCAATCAACATCTAATCACTAATGATAAACAGTAAATAGGACTGATGATGTAGCCATGAATGCTGACAATGATAGATTTGAAGTGGTCATTGTAGCTCTTACTGTAGCGCTACAGTGATCACGTTACTGTAGTGCTAATTAATTCTTTTTTGAAGTTGCGAGGAAGTGAGCTCAGCAATCAAATGAGAAGAAGAAGATAGTTTTAGTGTTAGGTTTTATGCTTTGGGTTTTATATAGGTATTATAGTTTTTTAGATGAAGGAAATCGGCTCTGATAGACTGATACCATGTTAGCAAAAAAAAAGAATAATTATTCAAAAACTCTCAACCCAAAAGTGGGGTATTGATGTTGTGTATATAGCTAAAAATACAAGACATACAATTAAAATTACAATTCATATTTGATTAACTCTAAAATGCAAAAAATATAAGTGTTATTTATAATCTAGAACTTTCCTAATTTTGTTAGTGCTCTAACAAAGAACAACAACAATAACCAAAATATAAAATAGGGAAAGAACTTGTAATATGTGTGCCACAAAAAGAAAGGAAAAGACTAATCCTCATATGTTGACAAATATGGCAATATGGCAGGTGCATGTTGTTATTCTATTATTGGTAAACAATCCATTTTGTGACCACTTGATGCAGGTTAAGAGCTGTTTAAATTCACATGATTTCTCATCCATATGTTGTAGGTTATGAAAACTTATTTAAATGGCATTGATCAAACAGTTGAGATTGGGAGATGAGCCGTTAAAACGCATTAAGAGAACTTTCGTTTATTTTGATTTTTATCCCAAAATTATTATATATATATATCTATATATATATATATATATATCTCTCTCTCATAGATTTTCCTACAAATTTAAAGTTTTATATCACGGCTTTCCTTTGTTTTCAGTTATATTTCTGAATGTTCTTTGATATGAAACTGTATTGTAAATTGAGAGAAATGCAAATGCTTCTTGATTTTACTGGCTAACAGTTGCTCGCGATAGAAAGTAGTTTTGAATTATGAATTTAATTTAACTGGTTTTTTTGACTCCAAACAAACTTGTGCTGGTGAGTTTAGTGAGCTTCATTTGGTTCTCATCATAATAGATGTAGTGGAGACAAGTGGTAAGTTATGACATTATCATCTCACTAGTAATTCGTGCTTTATATATAGTTAATGCTAAGTTTCTCTTAGGCATACACAATAGAGATACTCCGGAAGCATCAATCTTCTTACTTGTGGTTTTGCAAAAATCATATTATGCGAGTTCGAAGACTATTGTGATAGTGCGAACGAGTTGAAGTGTTCAACTTACAGACTATACTAATTGTCTTAGTTGATAAATTACATTCTGAATGAACTTTTATGTGAACTAGGAAATTAGTTGATTTTTATTTTATATGAAAGTGGGTTTTCAGAAGAGTTTGCTTGTTACAAAGGGAATAGTTCAATCTATACGTGATTGAGCTGCTGCTTCTCTTTTACTGCATCCTTAACCAAATCAGGAGGCGAGGCAACCAAACAAAGGCCAAAACTAAGATTTGCCCCTGCATTCATCCCCAGTGTTTAAGATTTTTTTAACAAATACATTGGTTCTGGAAAGCAGACGCTATATATTGTATGGAGTAGCATTAACATAGGAGATCTCATCTTATTTCATTTCCCTTTGGGATTACTTATCAATTATCATCATCTTTTGTGTGAATCTCTCTGTAGGTTGTATTTGGAAGAGACTAACTAGTAACCAAATGAAGCACATTTTAAAGATTATATCGTTGCTAGTCGCTATCTCTGCCATCTGGATCGGCCTATTAATGAATTCAGTGGTTCCACACAGCTATGCTTTGTTGGTCAGTTTCAATTCATGTTTCTTAAATGATATAGTTTGCTTACATGTTCACCTCTGATCATTATATCTCTTCCAGCTTCCTATTTATTTGGTTGTATCGCTAGGATGCTATGGTCTTCTGATGGTTGGTGTTGGTTTGATGTGTTTCCCTACATGTCCTCAAGAAGCTGTCCTTCTGCAGAAGGTGCTTTCTCCCACCTTTATTTCCAATAAATTAATTCTTTATCTCAACTACCTGATTATTTGTTTGGATTTTTTTGTTGGCCCAATTACTTGCATTGCTTTTCAAGTCTGTCCTTGAAGTAGCAGAAAAACATCGGCGTTGCTATTCCTTCAATTTAGCTTGCCGTTATGCATCCCGCGATAACAATTTTGCTTAAGATGCTTTGCAGATCATCTCATTACCAGAGCTATCTTACCGTGAAAGTATGTGACAGATTGTTGTCACAAATATAAAATTTTGGTATTTTGGAATTTAATTTGGTGTATTAATTTTGCCAGTATTTTAGTATTTTTAAATAGTGATTTGTTCTGATATCAAATCCAACTGAATATTGAAAACGTGTCTATTACTAGTGGACATAAAATTCCTCTCTTGATTGGCCTGTAGAACCAAAGAGGTAAATTGATTATTAATAATTAAGGTTACAAATGGCGGCAGGCGTGACGGCGAACGTCTACCACGCGCCATAACGGAATGTCATATATTTAAAACTTTAAAAATATAAAATTTGAGAAAATCAAGGAAAATTAAAATAATTCTAGAAATTTCTAAAATGTCAAATTTGTTATGAATCAACTAATGGTGGAGGAACCCCAGCCCTTTATTTATAGGCAGAAAAGGAGAGTAGAAAGATAGGATACATAGATATGGGCGTATCTCTAAGATACCCGCAATCCTAACCGACTCCGGTATTTCCATTCACAACACTCCCCCTTATCAAGCCATAGGTGTGGACTCTGCTCAAGAATACTTCAAGATTCTGAGCGTAATAGGAGTCTCACATGGGGTGGATACTTCAGGATCCTGAGTTGGTGAGGTTTGCCTCGTTAAAACTGATGCGATCTCACTATGGATTTGACGATAAAAAGATGATTTTTATTGGATCTCAGATCTGAAATTATAGGAAAGCCTACTACAAATCAACTACTCGCTAAATAACAACTACAATTTAAAAGGGCGACTAGCTAAGGATTAATCTAGGGGATAAACTAATAAAAAGAAACTTCTCTCAACAATTTTTCGCATATCCCTTAGGGCCGGCTCATCCCCTTAAATAGAAAAGACTCCCATATGTGTTGTTTTACCCAAATGCCCCTCTTCTTATTTTCGGCCGCAACACTACTCCGCCCCGGAAAAACCACCTTGTCCTCAAGGTGGTGCGTGAAGGGTATGGTCAACTACTCCACGTGCAGGTGCTCCTGATCATCATCCACGCCGGCTTCCAGCATTATCACACTCTCTTCTCCCTCTTCTTCGTCATTCACTATCAGGATCTGAAGAGTACGATTCCCGCACCGGTGTCCAAGAGTAAACTTCTCGTCGCATTTGAAACTCAGGCCCTTGGTCCGTTTATCACGAATCTCTGCCTCGGTCATTCTTCGTGTATGTCCCCCAGGTCGTAGTTCCATTCCCTTCTCCTTGGTAACCACTGTGCCGTCAGTGGATGTTGCCCCTCCTACGGCCCCCTTTGGTCCCCCTCTAGGATCCGGCCCTCGAAAGGTAGAGCCTCTCCACGTCCCTCGAGCTCTTCTCTCTGTCTCCTGATGATCCTCCACCTTCCTGGCCAGCGGCATCATCCCGCGCAAACCAACGGGCTCAAACTTCCTCAGCCCCGACCTCACCGTGGGCTTCAGCCCCTTCATGAAACAGCCCTCCAGCGACTCCTCAGAAACTCCCCGTACTCGGTGGCAGAGCGACTCGAATTTCTTGATATAATCACCCACGCTCCCCTCCTGCTTTAGCGAGTACAGTCTCTCGAACACGCCACCAGCCTGTCCTCCTCCAAACCGCTCCGTCAGGAGCGTCGTAAACTTAGCCCAGGTCTGAAAAGGCTGCTGCTGATCTGTCCAGCGAAACCAGCCCAAAGCCTCTCCCTCCCAGCAAACCCCTATCGCCCGAAGCCACTCCTCTCCTGGGACAGCGGACACCTCCAAGTAACTCTCCACCCGGTACAGCCAGTCATCTGGTTCTCCCCCCTCAAAAACAGGCACCTCCAGCTTCCTCAGACGCCTCTCGCCAGCGAATCCACATCTCTCCTGCGGCTGGAAACCTCCCCGATGCTGGTATCCCTGTCGCTTGTCTGAAACATAAGTCTCAGCCCGATCATGGTGGCCTCCCCCTGCTCCATGCCCCTGCCGGTCTCCCGGAGGGTGTCCAAACTCTGCCTGGTGGCCTCCTGGAGGGTCCTGGTACGCTCTCCAATCTCATGTAACGCCCCTAAAGGGTGGGGGCTGAGTCGATGTGCCTCCTGTGATCTGGTGGTGCCCTCCACCCTGCTGAAATTCTCCTCCCGGCCCTCCAAAAGGCTGAAATCCCCCAAACTGAGCTCCTCGGACCTCGGGCGGGGCCCCCGGGGCCGAAAATTCCTCGTACCAGGCTGTCGGGACTCCTGGGGGGTCGGTGGGCCCCCCAGGGGTCCGGTGGGCCTCGGGTCCCCCTGGGGTCGGCCGAGGCCTCCCAGGCCGCCGCCTGGGCCGGCCGGCCCTGGAATTGGGCCGGCTGGCCCCAGGCGGCGGCGGAAAGGCCCGCCGAGGCCGCTGGGGGGGCGGCAGGTGCGCCCGCCCCTCCCAGCCTCCTGGCGGCCCTCCGCCGCCCCCAATGGGGTTCGCCGACCCCCCATGTATATTTGGGGGGTCGGCGGCCATGCCGGGGGGTGCCGCTGAGTCGGAAACCCCCCCGGCCACTTGATCTTCACGGCGCGGCGGTGCGTGGTCTTGGTGGGTCCCCCACGCGTTGTCTCCTTGGTCAAAGCCTCCTTCGTCGTCTAGATCCGGATTATCTTCAAAAAAATTGCCTTTTTGGGATAAGATGAGCGGTCAACGCCGCTATGGCCTCTGTCAATTCCGAAAGTTTTGCTTCCGTTTTCTCTTGATTTTCCTTCATCTCCTTCCGGATCTCCGCGGCCATCTCCGCATCTTCTTTCCTAAAATCGATGAAACCCTTGCTGATTTGGGCTTCAATCCTTTCCACTTTTTCTTCCAAAATGTCGACCCGCTCCTTGGATCTTGTGCTCGCCATGGATCGAACGCTCTGATACCAATTGATGCGATCTCACTAGGGATTTGACGATAAAAAGAGGATTTTTATTGGATCTCAGATCTGAAATTATAGGAAAACCTACTACAAATCAACTACTCGCTAAATAACAACTACAATTTAAAAGGGCGACTAGCTAAGGATTAATCTAGGGGATAAACTAATAAAAAGAAACTTCTCTCAACAATTTTTCGCATATCCCTTAGGGCCGGCTCATCCCCCTTAAATAGAAAAGACTCCCCTATGTGTTGTTTTACCCAAATGCCCCTCTTCTTATTTTCGGCCGCAACAAAAACCTTTAGCTATGGAAAACCTTGTGGGAGAAAGCATAGTTAAGAGTTCAAACGCTCTTTAACTCCCCCTTATTTGTACAAGTGACTCTGCTCATGAATACTTCTGGATTCTGAGCGTCACAGAGGGGTGGATTCTTCAGGATCCAGAGTTGATGTGATTTGCCTCGTTAAAACCTTTATCTATGAAAAACCCAGTGGGAAAACCATAGCTAAGGGAAAAGAGTACAAATTCCCCCAACTCCCCCTGATCTATAAAAGCTCTTAGGCTTTCAGATCTCTTAGGCTTATCTCATCACTCATATTTACAACATTCCGAAAATATACACAGATTACAAATATTATCACCATTGAGCAGCTGCTTAATCCAGAAACTCTGGAGAGGTGTGCTAAGTTTCGTCGCCTCTGATGTGGTCTTCAGACTATGTGGTCAGCTCCACAATACCAGCCTCTATCCCAGTCGTCACTGGGATGTGATGTACCACCAGGCGCCCTAAAATACACCATTGGTGTGATTCTGGAATGGTGAGGATCTCGGAATGATAGGATGATGTTGCCTTCATAAGTTGCTTTGCAGATCTGCAGTTGATGGCCATCCCACTGTGGGTACCCGTTCTGTGATTTCTCAGTGTAGGGACCAGACCTGTAACCTGCATTTGCATAAACATTGGAGGATGCTACTTCATATTGTAAGGCCAAATCTTTCGACCTTTGGAAGAAGTGCAGAAGGCTTAACTCCGGTCTAATGGCCTTTTTAAGTGCCAACTATCTCTGGCTAATGAGTTTACTGTAACTACTATATCGGGACGCGTGCAGTTAGCCAGGAGTGCCTGATTGCACTTAGATAAGGGACTTTAGGACCAGTTATATCATCCCCCTCTTCCAGCGATCGGAAGGGTTCTTTTTGTACATCCATTAAGTATACTCCCATAGGTGTACTTTCGATGACAATGGTCCTTTTAATTTCTCCAACGCACTTCTGGGCGTATGTAACAGGATTCTATGAGCCATGACTTTATATTTGCCTAGGTCTTTCATTTCATGTTTAATAGTCAGGCTTGAACAGATGTTTCGGTTTTCTCTACAGGAGATCCGATGAGATTTTAGTTGTTTACAACTATGATCTCTAATCATGTTCTTTGCTTAGATGCAAAGACAACCCTCAGTAGGACTCATTGATTTGTCAAATGATTCTCTTGGTTGTACATTATTTATTATACTTATTGTTTTTCTTCAATAAAATAGACGTCCCGAAGTCTATTCAGGCATTTAAGGGAATATGGAAATTATCTTTACCAAGATATCCACGAAGGTATACCGTCACAACATCCAATAACATCATATCCAAAAATTTTCCTTCGCCAAATCGTAAGGTATTCGCTTTTGATAACTTAGGGAGACTGATGCATCATTTATGAGACATGCTCATTTTAATTTGTTCGATCCCTAGTTTCAGCGAAATTTTCCTTGGGCTATAGGTTTGTACCTTATAGCATACGATTTTGTATTTATTTTTTTCTTATGTGTGCAATACTTTATTTTATCCACAGGTTTGACACCTTTTGGTGTGTGGACTTCAGATCCGAACATTTCACGTTTCATAAATGAGTCCAGCTCATTTTTATTGCCTTGTTCCACATTTGGCCAAACTCTACGTTTGCCTTCTAGCCACGGAGTATGGAACGATAATTTATAAATATCATCGCTTTTGCGATGTATATGGCAATATGATACGTGAATACATTGTCGACAATTTATATTCTTTCTGTCCAACACCTCCCCAGTACGTACACCATTTACTTTCTATTTCACTTTTTCCCGGCAGTTCCTCTGCAGTAGATTCCAGGAAGGGTGAGGGTGTGGACATGAGCTCATTGTCCTGTGGTAGTAATGTATTAAGGTCTCCAGGAGTTTCTGTCCTTGGAGCCTAGTGGTCTGCCTCTTTTCCGTTGAGGATTAGCCACTTCTGCTGCTGGTGGATTGCATCCATTCTCGGGGATGTCAATCCTAGCTGGAGTTTTTGCAGCAAGGATGTTTGATCTGAAAATCTTCTGGTTGTCAGTAAATGAGTCCGGAAACAGGTAAACCTTGTTCTATATGTGGAGGATCTTCAGGATATCATCTTCACCTTGTTTTGTTACTGGATCATGGTGGGTCAAACTTTTTGTATCCCACGTTATAATTTGCTTCGCACCAGATTTTCCAGTATCTGGGCCTATTTTGGGGAAACTCGTCTCATCGAAATCACAGTCTTCAAGATGTGCCTTAAATACGTCCCTCGTTTGGGGTTCTAGGCATCTTATAAGTGAGGGTGAGTCAAACCATGCATGGATACTTAGGCGACGTTGAGGACCGTTTTAGTCCTCTGTGGTGGTGCAATGGGGATTTGAACTGCGCGTCCGAAGATTCTCAGATGAGAAATGTTCGGTGGCATTCCATATGCAAGTTGCATTGGAGACTCTGACCTCCAGAGGGTCTTTTATTTACGATGCAACATGCAAAATATGCATGTCCCCATGCATCTATCGGCAATCGGGATTAAATGGACGTTCAATCCAGTGGAGTCTACTTATCAGTGACTCTGCCGACCCATTTTGGATATGAACATGCGGCACTGTATGTTCATTTTCTATTCCCGTTGCTTGGCAGTACTCTTGAAATGATCGGGAGGTATATTTTCCAACATTAACCAAACTTATTTTCTATATTTTATTGTCTGAGAAATGTGCCCGCAACATTTTTATAATTGTGCCAATAGCTTTGGAAAAGCTAAGTTGCGGGTCTGTAGTAGACACACATACGAATATTCTGAGAATGCATTTATCAGTACAATGAAGTACTGAAATAGCCCACTAGGGGGTGGATTTTATCTATCTCCTTATATTCTTTTTGAGGAAGCGTGGAGATTCTTTTTCAACTTTTCGTAGAGATGACCTTATAATTAGTTTTCCCTTATAGCAAGGGATGCGAGGGAATTCTTCCTTCTGAAGAATCTTCTGGTTATTCAAGTCATACCCATAGGATAAGATGTGGTGCATCGTCACTGATCCAGGGTGGCCAAGTCTATCATGCTAGAGTAAAAACTTGGCTGATGTCGGGCACTTCAGGTGTTCCGTTTAATTTCGCTTTCTTTCTCCGAATCTTTGTATGGTTGAGGCCTGTAAGGCTCTCAAAACGTTCAAGTATGGATTTTAATCCTTTTTCTTGAGACGTTACATACCGTAATTTGTTTTTCATTTACATTTACTGTTTCCAAATGGAATCCGTTGAAACGGATGTCCTTGAAACTTAGAAAGTTTCTTTTAGAATTCGGAGAGGTTACTGCATCCTTTTTTTGTTTCTGTGTCATTTGGGGGGGCAACAGTGTTGCGATCCCTGGATCTTCAATATGGCCCTGATGTTGGGCTTTGTATTGAAAGATCGTACGTGTTTATTGTCTGCTAATCAGTTATGAGAGCAGTTCATCTATTTAAGAGATGAATTATATATGCACATTTTCAGAGAAAATATTTTCATTCAAAATCAAATCACATAATATGAAAGCTCTCATAACATAAAATGTTCTAAACAGTTTGCTAAGATAAAAATAAATGGCTAATCAAGCAGGTCATCATGTTCGAAGTCGTCAGCTGTAAACTTGACTGGAGTATCAGAGGTCATCAGGTTTGTTTCAGCTTTATTTTTCTTGTTCTCTTTATACAAATCCTGGAGATGCTGCGGAGTTATGCACACTTTGGACCAGTGGCCTTTCATGCCACAGCTACGGCACTGGTCTTCCCATTCCCTCTTGGGTGGGGGTGCATCATCTCTATTTTTGTCATTTCCGTGCCAGGTGAACTTCCACTTACTTTCATTTCTTCGTTGCTGGACTTGGCCCCTAGCCCTTTTGTTCTGTCCCCCTTTATGTGATCTTTCTTTTCATTTGTTGTCCCTCTTCTTTCGAGAAGAAGAGGCATTATAAGCTTCTGGGAGGGGGCAGTGCCAGGGGCGCATGTTGTGAGCGGCGAGGAGAATCTCTCTGTTTTGTTCAGCCATGAGTAAGCATTGTTGAGTATTGGTGTTTTATACCAATCTTATTTTGATGATGATCACAACATTATGTTGTTAATGACTCTCATGTTTTAGTCTCTCAGTTTTATCTCAAGAATATCCTTCTTGGAGACTAATCACTTGGTGCAAGGATGGACATCAAGTGGAGAAGAGCCAAAGCTTAGACTCAAGGAGTGCCAAAGCTTGGAGATGATGGAGAGCAATCAAGGCATCAAGATTGAAGACTTAGACTCTAAGGAAAGCATTGTAATCCATGTAATTTACTTTATTGCTTTCTCTCTTTTTTGAGTCTAGAATTAATGTAATGCCTTGTTAGATGGTTTACTCATTCATGCATATGCATATAACCATCTTAGTGAGCCTTAGGATTATCATAGAATCCAACCCAATAGGTTCACTCTGTCCAAAGACTCATTTGGAGTCTCTGGCTTTCCGTCAGTTGCCTGCTGAAGGAAACACAGTCGACTGGGTGATTTCCAGTCGCCTGTAGATCCTTCTACAGTCGCCTGACATGCACAGCTTAAGTCAACATTTCAATTGACTCAAACTTGAGCTTTACGCACAGTCGTCTGTCGATCAGTTTACAGTCGCCTGTATCTTTACAGTCGCCTGGAGATTGGTCATCAGTCGCCTGTATAGCGTAAGTGCATTCTCTGCATCTCTCTGTTGTTTCTTCATCTTATACTGCAGACGACTGATTAAGGTTTTACAGTCGCCTGGCTGATAGACAGTCGACTGTATTATTGACATCAGTCGCCTGTGCGTTTAAATGGAGAGAGAGTGCAGCTCTCTGTTTCGATCCATCCTCTGCAGCAGTCGCCTGCTGAAGGATTAACAGGGGCCTGTCCTGTTTGTCAGTCGACTGTATTGACTTCATCAGTCGACTGTCCTGGCTCAGATTATAGCCGTTGGATATTTTCTAGCCGTTGATCAGTCGACTGACTTTTGATCATCAGTCGACTGTTCCTGTCGTTTTCGCCCAGTTTCTAGCCGTTGCTGATTTCTTTTTTGGCTGTTTCTTTGGGTTTTGGGGCTTGATGTGGGGTTCCTATATATTTGAGTTTGCTGCCATCACTTGTGAACTCTTGACAACACTTGATAACTCTTGACTCTATAGAAAATCTCAAGAGATCAATAAGCAACTCTCAAGCTCCCTCATTTCCCTCAATTGAGCATTCATCTATCTTCATGCATTGAAGTCCAGCTCAAGGGAAATCATCCAAGTGCTCTCAAGCATATCTCAACACTTGGAGATCATCTTCCATGCCTTGCATTCATTCATGAGTAAGCATTTCAAGGCATAGGTAAGTGTATTTACTTGGTGTAATTTGTGTTTTCTAATTCTCTTTGTGGGAATTAGAACTTTCTCTCTTTGAGGGATGTTGTCTCTTTGTGGGACTTAGAATATTCTCTTTGTGGGAGTAACTCTCTTTGTGTGAGTTTAGTGTCCTAGTGTAGGGCTAACCCTAATTCTCTGAGTGGGAGTTAGTGATTCCATGTGTGGGAGTCTTGATCCTCGTGTAGGATTGGTTGGGTCCTTGTGTAGGGCATAAATCCTCTTTGTGGGGTATCTCCTTGTGAGATTTGTATTCACTTCTCTGTGTGGGAATATAGTGAATATCGGTGTGGCTGGATGTACCCAAGTTTGGGGAACCAGGGTAAAACTGTGTGTTTGCGTTTGGATTGATTGTGCCTTTTAATTCCTCTTGCATTTGCAAGTTAAATTTTAATTGGACAATTTTATTGCCATTACACTATTCACCCCCCTCTAGTGTGAGTTGTTAGTATTGCAAGGGTAAGACGATCCTCACAAGCATGACAGCAGCTCAGAATATTTGGTGAACTTGCGTTCACGGTATTGCTGCATTAGTATCGCATCTTTTTCATGGAAGGACGTATACGTCTTTTCCAGCATGCGATCTTATGAGACTTTTTCACCACAACTTCAGGCGTGAGGTGATGCTAAAAATTGCTGAGTTGTACTCAGCAATGGACTTAAAGTCCTGAAGTCTCAGGTTCTCCCACTCATATTTGCCTTTGGGAATATAACATCTTTCTGATGTTTATACCTATCCTCAAGGGCAGTCCATAGCTCAAGTGGATCTTCGACCGTAAGGTATTCAGCCTTTAGGTTCTTGTCCATGTGGCGGCGAATATAGATAATGGCTTGCGCCTTTTCTATATCGCTTACATTTTCATTATTAGTCACAACAGAAATGAGGGACTTTGTCCGCAGATGAAACTTCACATCGAGCTGCCAGCTCAGATAGTTTCTTCCTGATGCATTCAGCACTTCGAAATCGACACTTGCAATTTTAGCCATTTTATCTAGCAGAGCACAAATATGCATGAATTAATAATTTAAACATAAACATTTTCATGCGGAGGCAATTTTAATATGAAGGGCTAATTGCGTGGATCGGTCAGTCCCACATAAATAATAGTCCAAAGTCCCATTACAGTCCATATTACACAAATGAAAGCTTTAAAAAGAAATTACAGGAAACCTCCGTGGGTCCCATATAAGATCTTCAGCTTCAATTGTGGCCTCCGTCTCCATGGAAAATGGTCTTCGGTCTTGGACATTTACAAAATTTCCTCACTACAATTTCTCTCAAAAGTAAAAGAAAAGTGCATGAAAATAAAATGTGGGATTTAAACAGCCGATCCAAAAACCACAATTAGCCATCCATGCAAAAAATTTGTGTTCATCAAATAGTTTCATCAGACATTTCCATCAGACATTTTCATCACAGGCATCACAGGCATTTAATATTCGCAGAGATGGATAAACAATTTAATCACTTAATAATTATCGGACCACTGGGCAACGTCATACATTGTTAGGTTAGGTGCCTAACGGCAGAGCGGTCGCAGGATCTTCCTAATTATTAAGCTTAAATATAATGCACAACCACGCATGTAATATCCACATAATAGGCCAGTGATGCAAAGCATGTATAGATGATTTTACAGAAGAAATCATTTAATGCAAGGGTTGTGCAAAATTTGGATTTATTCCAAGAATTGGAAAAAAAGCCCAATAATTAAACATGTTCTTCGTAAAAGGAAGAAGTTTTCCTTTTTAAATTCATCCCCAATATCCCCCAATAATCCCTTATATGTCAACTTATTGCCTCATAGTATACCGTGATTTTTCACGAATTTTTAGGCCCACAAACGCCCTTTTTAATTAATTTTTAGACCAAAAAGTCTTTTAAGGCTTATTTATTAGCCTTCTTCGCCCCCTATTTCTTCTTCTTTTTTTGAAGAAGAACTGGCCTGTGGGCCTGAAAGCTGCGGGCTTCAGGCCCGCAGTCAATAAATTTTTTTTTGTGAATCTGGGCTCGGAGGCCCACTAGGGTTTTGGGGCGGCGGCTAGGGTTAGCCACCGTCGCCCCCGCCCCCGCCCCCGTACTGCCGCCGAACGGCATGGGGGGGCCGCCCCCTGCAGGGGGGACGGCAGGGGCCGCCGGCCCCCCTGCGGGGGGGGGGGGGGGGGGGGGGGGGGGGGGGGGGGGGGGGGGGGGGGGCGAACACAGCGCCGGCCGCCCCCTAAGGGGGAGGGGCGGCCATGGACGGTAGGGGGAAAACCCCTAAAAATAGGATTTTTTTTGGGACGAAAAATTTGTCGTTTTTAGGCGATCTAACAAATCCCCATGTCGATCTTGCGAGATCTAGGGGAAAAACAATCATACGTATGATTAAAAACATCGTTTGTATCGATTTTTACCTATATATCCGTCCTCCGGATATAGCGACGGTTGAACGAAGCCCTACGCAGATGACGACGCTCGATTGAGGAAGCCTTGCATCGCGCGCGTGGATCTCCCTTCTCCCTTCGCCTTCGCAACGATCGAAAAAAAAATTGTGGAAAATTTTTAGAGGCTCGTGCTGATAACGTGTTATGAATCAACTACTGGAGGAGGAACCCCAGCCCTTTATTTAAAGGCAGAAAAGGAGAGTAGAAATATAGGATACATAGATATGGGCGTATCTCTAAGATACCCACAATCCTAACCGACTCTGGTATTTCCATTCACAACAAAATTAAATTTAAACGGCAAAAAAAGTCAAATAAGTCTTCTTCACCCTCCCCTAACTCTTGATACATCCTCTCTCCTCGCCCCTTACGCGTACAGGTTGTAGCTATAGCCGCTGGCTGCTACAGTATCCATGAAGAAAACATGACGAGAAAAACAATGAAGTTGGTGGGTCAATCCGCCTTTTTAGGCCAGCCCGCCTCAACAGGCGGCGGTCGCCATAACTAGCCATGGCGGAAGGCCGCCAAACATAGCCGAAGGCAAGATGGTCATGGGCCGCAGTCGCTCCACCATGGTGTGCCATTTAAAGTACTGTAAATAACAATCTTCTATAATTATTAAAATTAGTAAATATATAACTGTAGCTTTATACCATTTTTATTTGATATTCTACTATATATAGAAAAGAAAATTGTGTGGATAAGAAAAAGTTGGAAGGAAAGGACTTTCCCTGTCTATGTATTCTACTCATTGTCTGTGTATTATTTTCATTACGTATAATGATAAAAACAAACAAAAACATGGTGAATTTATGCTATTAATTTGCATTCTTTATTGTTTTGTGTTTTTTTTTTCAACATTTTTTGTTGAGATTCTAAACGATGAGTTTAATTTTACAAATACTATCAATTTCAAACATTATGGATTCAAATTTATTGTATTTTTTATTAATAGCAGTTTTAAATATGTAATAAATAATACACTCACGGAATACCATGTAGGAAGGAAAGATAAGAGGGCAAGCTTCAGATTATTTGCTTTTAAGTGCAGTGTAGATTTGGATGACTCGTACGCTTAAATCATAGGCTCCTAATGGGGGAATGAAATCCCAACTATGGCGGCCTAGTAGGTGAAAGAAGCTCCCATAAAGGGAGAATGAACTCTTCCCTGGGCCTAAATCACACTAGTTGTAGCGTCTGTGCCCTAAATCCTAAGCATTGTGTGGTGAATTTGGGCATTTGTTTTTTAGCTTAGAAATACCCTTGCATGTTTCCAATGGGGAAGGAATGACATGTCATCTTGCTGGAGTTGACGCATCTTAAAATATGAGCATATTTTGATGCCAGTAGATTTAATTTTTTAACTAATTTTTTTGCAAAATAATTTTGCTCATGCATTTACATCCTCTAATGAGAAAGTATAAAAGTTCATTTTGACATGTTAATAAAAAAATTCCATATACCCTTCCAATTCTGGCGGATGGGTTTTGTTTGTGTTTAATATATTTATGTTTAATATATATGTTTTATATACAGACCTTGATTTCTCCAAAACATACGTTCGAAAAATATTTCAAAGTTTGGCAAAATATGACAGGTTTTAGGTTTGAGTCAACATCACAGATCAAAGTTAAGACTTATTCTTGCTCTGTTAAATTCATTGTACCAGAGATTTTATTTGACCAAGTCATGAATATGTGTTCATTCTGTCTGAAACTTACAATTAAATCCCTCTAGCTAACATATGTACATTATTTTTTTGATTATCATCACATGTACTGTGTACATCCGTACTAGCTTTATATATTAAAAATGTACTAAAAACTGCTATCGGAGGAGGAAGTTTCTGGGATTCCCTAATGAATAATAGTTAACATGGGCATGTATTTAAAAAACCGTAATATAGAAAATGTAGTGACTTCTCAAATAATTTACTAATATCGTAGCAACAGTTACAGTTTAAAGAAAAATATATTGTTATGACAACACAATGGAGGCGAGAATAAATATATCGGTAAGCACACTGAGAATAGAACAAGGTTTGAAATCACGACCTATACTAATTGATATCGTTTGTATCGTGTTGGATTGCACGCATACCGATACGGTTTATCCAAAGCTAGTAGATTGATGTGATCCTCAAGAGAATAAAAGATAAAATTAGGGCTTTTAGTGAATTTGAGGGGAAAATGTGGGATTTTTATTGAATTTCAAATAAAGATAACAAGATAGGTGGCCTCAATTCGAGAGGAGGCCGCTAGTAGATTGATGTGATCCTCAAGAGAATAAAAGATAAAATTAGGGCTTTTAGTGAATTTGAGGGGGAAATGTGGGATTTTTATTGAATTTCAAATAAAGATAACAAGATAGGTGGCCTCAATTCGAGAGGAGGCCGCTCTCCTAGCTTTTGATTCGAGATACAAGCCTAAAATCTCCCAAGATCTAAATCTTCCTACTCTCAGTTCTTTTCTCAAATCTTCGATAATCCTAATGAACACATCCTTCATATGTTTATAATTCAGATTTCTTAATATTACAAAAATAACACTGGGCCCTAAAATCACAAGTTTACCACTAAGGCTGCCGCATCCCCAAGTTGCATCACAGATACCACCGATACTAATTAATAACAACTAATATAAAAGGAGATTTAGGATTTGAATTATTAACATTTTGAAATTGTATTTTATTTTGGCGAAACGTCTCATTTAACAATCAAAATCAAGGTTAAGAAAATTGGTTGATACCAATTTATGTTAGGAAGCTTGGAATAAAGTAAACCTTTCTTTATTGGCACCAAAAGTGTCACGAAACATGGTATCATACTCTTTCTACTATAGTATGAGCCTATGAGGCTAGACATTAAACTATAAGACAGAAATAAATAGTAGATAAAGCTGTTGAATTGGGTTGGGAATGGAGATCAGCCGCTACATGTGGCAATTTTGTAATTTTGTATCAAATGGACATTGTTGTAAATATGGACCAATGACTCCTATATATAGGGTGTGAGGGGTTAGGGTTAGGATATGAAGGAAATTGATGAAGAAGAATAGAAAGTAGAGAGTAGAAGTTTAGGAGTAGAGTTTAGATCTAGATATTGTGAGAGTTAGCCTTTATCTCGAATCAAAGGTAGGAGAGCGGTTCCCTCTCTAGTTGGAACCCATTATCGTGTATTTCCCACATTAATCTATAAAAATACCATCTTTCTTCTAAATCCCCAAAGTTCTTCCATCAAATCCCTGGAATTTCCCATCAAACTGACTAATTTAGACAATTCATACACTCGACCCATTGACGGAGTGAGTTAAAAAGAGAGAATATAAAGTTATAAATGATAGAAATGATATATAGATTGATGAAGCACCTACTGAAGATGAACCTCTACTTACTACTAGCCATGTTGAGTTAAGGCAGCCAATATATAAAGTCCAATATTTCTAATACGTATTGCCTTATATTTTGGATCCAATCAATACCAATACAGCACAACCTTGTCTGATACCCAGACTGGAACCGAAATTTTGTATACTGGAATAGAGTAATACATGTGCCCATTAATTAAAAAAAGCACAAGAATCATGGTCCTTGACAACAACCATACTAATATGTTGTTGTCACATGAGTATCTTTATTCTTTGTATCCTCAAGACTTCATATAAATGTCCATCTTATTTTTCCATTTTCTACAGATGAAGAAAGCTATATGTTCTAGCATATGCTTGTGACATTGAGATGCATAGTATAAAGGACCTGGAGAATCAGATAACATATGTTTCATAGAAACAGATGAACATGCCTCTCCTGCCGTCAGAGTCAAATCTTGGGTTCAAGCCTCACTCTTTGTTTTAGTAGAATCCCATGAATGCATGTACCGGAACTAGATATCAGTTTGAATAACTTACATTTCTTAGAAAGCCTGAAAACTGACTTTCTCACAACCTGAGTTTAATCAACAAGTTTTAACCTTATTAATGTTAAATTTATTCATCTTCAATTACACTATTCAAAGTGTCTTTTAAAACTTGGATTCTGCTTGACAATTAATTTCTGTCACTTCAGTCACTTGAAAGAGAAGTTGCTCTAGTTTAAGCATTTCTTTCTAGCTAATACTGTTTAATCAACTGAAACAAACTTCAGTCTTTCTTGTGAACTTGGAGCACCTACTAGTCACATCCTCAAAGATCCAAACTTGCATCTTTTCATACTCATGACTTTCGTTTTACAGAAATCACAAGTTCCTAATATAATGGTATTATCATTAAACCAAACAAGCTTAACCAAGAAAGGTAACAGAAAACTGGGGATTTAGGAGACTGCATAATCTTAGGCAAATCTGCAGAATCGTCTATCTTTTAGTTGTTTATTGTATATCAAATTGACTTTTCTCGAGTAATGCAAATGTTCCTGAATAGATCGATGCAACTATAGTTGGATTATCAGTTTAGTGATAAACCGTTCATGGGGTGTAGATTGGATGCAAAACCGATCATCATGCCTAAGTGGCTATACCGGATTTAGTAACTGAAGTGAACAAGAAAAACATTCCAAAGCTGCCTTAAGAAGTGATCATTTGGGGGCATCTTACCATTATGAGGCAACTTACCCATGAATCCTTCTCCCCCTTGAAGGTTCTCAAGTTTCTTACACACACTAGGTTGTTCTGAAAATTGATGACCATATTGCTAGGTGCAATCTAAAATGTTAAATAGAACAATAGATGCATTGATCAATTTGAGAGGAGCCGGATGCTGGTCTTTGTTTTTCTGATTGAAATGAATAAACTGATGCAATGCGGACATGGATTTAGGATAAAATGTGATTTTTAGTGGTTTTTGTGGTGAAAGATGGGATTTTTAGGGTAAAGGAGGCATTTTATTGATAGAAATAAATGGGATACAAGATAGGTGGTCTCGATTCAAGAGGAGGCCGCTCTCCTAGCTTTGGATTCGAAATCAAAGCTTAAATCTCCACTAGATCTAAGGGATCTACCATATTCTTCTCAAAACTCAACATAATCCCCCCGCTCTAATCTCCCCCTTTATTTATAATGAGACTCATATTGAGTTGCGGCCTCTAAATTACCATAATACCACTGACCTGGTGTTTTTAACCAAAATTACAAATCTGTCCCTGAACTCACAAAATTACAAAAACGCACCGTGTCCAGAAATTACAGATCGGTCATTATTTACGTACACACTAATCCTAACACTACTCCGCTCCCGAAAAGCCTCCTTGTCCTCAAGGTGATGCATGAAGTGCGTGGGCTACTCCCCTTCGATTGATGATGCTTGTCCCCTCCTGGATCAAAAGGTCATTTAAGGTCTACATCGTCCTCCACAAAGTCTGGATGGTAGTCGTCACGCTCCTCGGGAGGTCCACCGTGCCCAAAGTACGAATGCTGCAGCTCGGGAGGTCGTCCGTGTACAAACCACGGGCCTTAGGGTCCCGCAAGGTGTCTACACACCATGGTGGGTCCCAGAGAATGTCGTCGTGCCGTGGCAGGTTTCGAACAGCGTTGTCGGGCCATGGCGGGCCTTGACAAATCTCGTTGGGCCTTTGCGGGCCCAGAAAGGCTCCGAGTATATGCCCTACAGCCCTGCATGCAGGCTTAGCAGGTCTGCCTGTAGGCCGGCGGTGGCCTACAGGGCAGCCTGCAAGCTACCGCTGGCCTGCAGGTTGTCCTACATGTCCAGCCGCCCTTCCCGGGGGTCGACGAGCCCCTGGGGAGGGTCGACAAGCCTGCCGCTCATCTCCATTTGCCAATTTTAACCGTCTGAATGCAGATCCGCATCAAAGTTGTCAACTTTTCCGCCTTTCGGGTTCAAATGTGGCCCTTTTGCTCACAATCTAGATTGTCGCCGGCGTTGCCCAGATCTGAGTCGATGTCATTGTTCTTCTTCAGATCTGAGCTGGCGGCCTCCTCTTCGCGGCGATGACTACAGTAGATCTCGAGGTATTCGTAGATCAGCTTCGTCGACTCCATTTCCTTCATCAACTCCAAATTCTTTATCACGGATCTCACTCCTCCATCAAGAACGAACCGTTCTGATACCAATTTGATGCGATATGGATCTGGATTTAGGATAAAAATATGATTTTTTAGTGGCTTTTGTCGTGAAAGATGGGATTTTTAGGATAAAAGTAGGATTTTTAGAGCTAGTGAAGAAATTTAAGGAAGAAAGGAGGCATTTTATTGATAGAAATAAAGAGAATACGAGATAGGCGACCTTGATTCGAGAGGAGGCCTCTCTCCTAGCTTTGGATTCAAGATCAAAGCCTAAATCTCCACTAGATCTAAGGTATCTACCATATTCTTCTCAAAACTCAACATAATCACCCCTCTCTAATCTCCCCCTTTATTTATAATGAGACTCATATTGAGCCTCCGCCCCTAAATTACCATAATACCACTGACGTAGTGTTTTTACCCAAAATTATAAATCTACTCATGGACCCACAAAATTACAAAAACACCCTGTGTCCAGAAATTACAGATCTGCCATTCTTCAGATAAACACTAATCCTAACATAAACTTAAATTCAATAGAGCTCCTACAATGCAAATTATAATCTAATTCTTGAAACTAAAATTGGACATCAGAGAATAATTCATTAACATCCAATTTGTCATCCCGTGATCTGTGTTGTCATAAAATGTGTTCATCGTTGTCCACTATCCATTATATATTTGACAAGGTTGTCCTAGGTGGATGGGGTTGTCACATGTGGCACCCATTGTCTCATGTGGCAAGGGGGATGGATGCCACAGCAACCCCTCACATGGGTTTGTCACCTCACCCCAAAGAAAAAGCCTCCCAAGGCCCGCTATTTACATGTTTGGCATTGCCCTTTCATGAACCCAAAGAGCACCCTCCAAAAAAACACACTCTTTTCCATGTTTATAGGTTTGTCATTGATCTTTTTCCACTTTGCTTCTCGCCACGTTTTTTGCACTTTAACCCCTGCTTTCCCCCCTTTTACACCAGACAATACCCACACACACTTCTCTTTCCTTTGCCGTTGCATGCAGGTCCCGCATCCTATGTGAGTTTTTTCTTGGTTCCTCGTACACTATGTACACATGTTAATGCTAGTGAGTATACAAGTGCAAGCAACATCCAAATGATTGATATGTTTTCTGTTACAGGATATATCAGAGGCCAAAGAATTTTTGAAGGGGAAAGGGGTTGACGTGGGATTTGATTAAAAGTGATGCCGTCTGCGCTCGGCCCGGATTGAGGAAACATGGTTACTCTGGTCTATTATAGACAATGGTTTTTTAGAGATTCAACATATATAGTCAAAAGCTATATACACTCGATTGGCATCAGATAGGTCTCGTGCACTAGATTTCAGTTTTCATTTGCCTTGTTGATGTTGCCTCCCTCTTTCTTGGCACTAGAATGTCACAGCAATATTTCATCTTCTGTTCCGAATTTCACCTCGGCTGACCTTTATAATCTGTTCATTGATATGATCGACTCCAGTGAATTCTTTTTCCTTTTTCTCCCCTGTTGTCCTAAAAAGATCAAAGTCAAAAATCATAATTTTGCAAATTATCGCAGTTCATGCAGAATCTGCTAAGCAACATGCCAGCCGTCCGTTTGCAGTGGACCGGATTAACTATGTGCGGTCAGGAATCTGCTGCCTTTTCCGTTGCTATTGATAAAAGAAACAAATGTTATACAATCATACATGCAATACGAAAACAAACCATAATTGACCATAGAATGATGGCTTGTCTGCATAGATACCTTTGGCGACTGAGGTACGTGAACATTACACATGGTTGCCCTGATAATCAAGTATCCTTCCTAACAGAAATTATGATGTCAACTATCGAGGGATTGCAAAATGGTGTAACTAGATATGATTACCTGATGCGGATACTCAAGATACTTTATTGCTTTCTACTTGAAGGATTGAAAGTGATGTTCTTGCTTCAATTTTGTAGTCTGTAGTACAAACGCTCATCACTTGCAGAATTCTTGGGGGTCACATGACCCAGCCACATGACGAAGTTGGTTGCTGCTAAGAACTTGGAGATATATGATGAATGGCGTCTCACTCGGTCAAATGAGAGTAAGTTGTACTTGGGCTCGGAGTGGGACCCAAACCAGACCTGAATATCCAACCCAATAATATTAAGTGGCTATGGATTCTAGAAGCCCTAACCGTACCAATATCCACGTCAGCCTAGCTTAGGTGACTTGGGACCCAAGATAGGATTTCCTTTTCGGACAACTCTAGTTTGCTTTTTGTTGGCTGCACAATCATGATCAAATGGCGATTGATAGTTGCTTGGAGAGGAGGTCTACGTTTAGGACCTAGAACATGTATTAATGGGCTTGATCTAATCCTTTCAATACACAGAAAACTCTAAGATGATGGTCATTGCTAGATACTTGCTCTAGATCTCCTTTTTCATGAGGATGCTGTGTGGTGGACTTATAGGGGAGATCCAGTCCTTCCTTTTCCATCAAGCGAATTAAGGTAGGAGTTTTCTTCAGTATATGTCTTCAAATTGATCTACGAAGCACATCAAGGATTCTTATGTATATTTCGAGGCGTATATTTATTATGCATTTGGTAGTATACATGTCATCAAGATTTACATATTTCCTCCTGAGTTATATATAATGCAAACCTACGAGCTTTTTTAAAAATAAACAAACAAGTAAATAATATTATAAAGCCTAAAATACTTGCACCAACAAATTTATACTTGTACTGCTTAAGGTACGATAAAATTATTCTTACATTACTATTACATTTAAGATGCAAGACAGATGTAATTTTCTCCATTATGAATCTATCATCATAACATCGGAGTTTTGGTAATCGATTCATAGAATTCTATGTATGTCCAACAAATCAAGCATAAGCAACAAACAAACTGAAAACATATGGGAATCAAGCATACTTCCCAGAAATCTTCAAGAGGTAACGGAAAAGATCTGTAGGCTTTGAGAGCATGGCCATGTGATCGGCCCCTTCGATCACATCCACCTCATCGACTGCAGCCCTCTCGATCATCGACCTCTGATCCTCCTTGTTGAACAGCATATCCTCCCCGCAGACGGCGAAGACTCGCGGCACTGACCCGTATCTCTCCTTGGTGAACCTCACGTCTTCCATGTTTTCCTTTCTGAATATTCTCGTCGCCCTCAACAGAACAGTCGCCAACTTCAAATCCTAGAAACGCGACGATGAATGTTGATTAATTGTTCAGTTGAATACTATACTTGTATACATCTGCTCGTACCTGGAATGGGCAATTTTGATAGAGTCGGTGTGCAAGCATTTGGGGTCCGAAGATGACTGCTGTTGGGCCGTGCTCTGGTCCTTCATCGTAGAAATATTTGGTGTCGTACATGCAACCGGGCTCTCCATGTGAAGGCTGGCATTGCATAAAGACGGGAAATTCTGGTTAAAATTTGAAGTCCATTTAACACAAAAAATAAAGTAATTACAATACATTGTGGGTAAGGGTAATTTTTAAATTTAGGAAAAAAATTAAAAATAATATAAAATTTTCATCCAAAAAAAAATATTTACACATTTCGACCGTTTTTTGCCACGTCAGCGGTTAGGCACGCGCCTAGTTGCTGACTGGTCCTGCTTTGATTTGGCCGCACTTGCCAAGTGCGGCCAAATTGTGCTTTGAAAATTTGGCCGCACTTGCCAAGTGCGGCCAAATTGAGTTTTCACAACAATTTGGCCGCACCTGGCAAGTGCGGCCAAATTGTTATGGTGCAGCTTCGGTTAAACCTTCAAATAGATTGTTTGCATGTTATATAATGAAGAAATTGTTAGTCTGATAGTATTACTGCTAGTTTGTAGGTAAGTGGTCCTGTGATCAATTTCCAGTCTTCCCCTATAAAATTCTATTTGTTATAAACGGGCTTTTGAAGACCCTAAAACAATACCACCACAGGAAAGTGAGCTCATCTTCATATCCTCTCCCTTTCCAGAACCTCCAGAAGAGATGAATCTGGAATAAATTGAATAATGTACGTACATGGAGAGGTATTTGGATAAAACACACTTGTCGACAATTACTCACATTTCATTTTGCCATAAATATCGTTTCCAATCTCCATTTCCTGAAGCAAACGCAGAGACTTGGCCAGATTATGTGGAACGAGGCAATAATAAGTTGAGCTAGACTCACTTATGAAATGTGAAGTGTTTACTTATGAAATGTGAAGTGTTTGGACCTGAAGTCCTGATATCAAAAGATATCAAACCTGTGGGTTACCGAGTATTGTATAAATAAATAAAATCGTATGCTATAAGCAAAACGCTATAGCTTAGAGGTTTATTTCGCAGAAACGGGAAGTAACCATGTAAGACGAGCTTAACTCACTTACAAAATTATTTAAACTGATGCATCAGGCTCCCTGGTCATGGTTGCGAAAACCATGCGATTGGCAAAAAAATTTTAGGCTATGTTGCTATGGATGATGTGACAACATACCCTTACGAGTTATCATTCTGAAGTTGAAACCATCATCCAGAAGATGAATTATCATCCTGAAGATGAAACCATCATCCTGAAAATGAAACTATCATCACGAAGATGAAACCATCATTCAGAAGATGACTAATCATCTAGCAGATGAATTATCATCCGGAAGATGAAATTATCATCCAGTTGATGAAGAAACATAGATAATCGCAATCCACTAATACACCTACTGGTTGTATGGATGCACATTAAGACCTCTTCCGTTCGCTGGAAGAGGGGAAGGATATCCTAGGTCCTGAAGTGCCTTACTCAAGTGTCTTTTGTACACACCTTTATCTGGCCAACTGCATGCGACTTTACAAAGCATTGACAGTAAACCATTTAACCAGATACAGTGCAGCACCTGCAGCGCACCACTGGACGAGAGATATGTAGCTTCTGCGCTATCTCCAAGGGTCAAGGATCATCCAACATGTTAAATGTATTTGCAGATATAGGTTACAGATCATTGCGATGACTACAACAAAGGAACGACCAACTCCTGGAGACCAGCAAAGCATGCTTCCAAGGCAACATCAATCCCACCATCCCGAGAGGCTCATCAATCCAAGAAGCAAATCATAAGTACGCACAGCCAGGTCCTGCAGTACCTCGCAGACACAGTGACGACTGGGTCAGAGACGTGGTGCTACCTACCGAATCTGCAGACCACTCCCCTTTAGAAGAGCTCCCTCAGATTCAGTAGCTACCATAGATGTGTGATACTTGTATAGATGAGCGATGCCTTGTACTTTGTACTTATTATCGGAATACTGTAAGAGATTGATGTATAGTTACCTAGGAGATCTGCAAGCATGCAGCATGTACAGATCAGGGGGGAGTCAAATATAGTGTTAGTGTTGTACTCTTTTCCCTTGTGTAACGACCCGCTCTCGGGGGCCCGTTACTTATTTGGTTTATTCGCAGGTTCCGCAGTTTACCAGTGAAATCAGCATAGCCACAACTCAGAGATGCATCACAATACTCAAACCAGCGTACAGACGTTATTACAGTCCAAATTAAAGTACAACAACAACCAGCACACTCTCTCACGAATACATAAAGGAAGTACTGAAAAGAAGTGCGGAAAAGGAAATACACAGTACAACACACACACCAACAGAAAAGTAACTAAAACTCTGCCGCCTCTGGGTCAATGTAGGCTCCACGAACTCTGGGGCAATCTCCTCGATCAGGTCTTCGTCTGCCGGTGCCATAAATGGAACCGAAGGTAAGTCACAACAATTCTAGCGATAGAAAAAGAGGAGTGCACAAATATGGAGCAGTCTATAGTAAACAAGTGCGGAAAGTAAAGTAGGGACAGACAAGCATGCAAGTGCGATAAGTAAAGTACATCTAGTCAAGCATGCAAGGGTGACAAGTAAAGTAAAGGTGATTGAGCGAGTACAACGTACAATGAATAGAAATGACGATAGTAATGACAATAGCAATAGTGAGAGTACTTGTGCCTAGCCTAGTTCGTGACTTATAACGGGAAGTACAGTGAGCAACCAAGAGGCCAACTCTTGCCGCGGGTGCTACCCGGGCGAACCAATTCTCTGAGTACTGTGCAATAATCTGTGAACTGTGAATCTGTGATCTGTGATGGTTGTCACCGGCACTGTTATGGGTTGCTAGAACCCGCACGGTGACAACAAAGTCTGGACTAGTCGCTCCCGCACTTCCGCAATTATAAGTTACCCCAAAACCCAGTGTCTGTGCAGGTTACCGTTCTTTGCAATTTTACGAGTCATGTACCATTCTCACATTTCCAGTTACAATCTTTCTGTCAAGCATGTCAATCTGTTCAGGACAATAACTGTTCCGAGACTAGATGTTAAGTCCTATGTCCATACGCGTTAACGATACTCTAAAGATCTTTGCTTGTTGAAAAGTCAAGGCAGAAACCTCAAGAGAGAATGTCAGTCCTGAGCAATGTGTGAAGTCCAATAACTAAGGTACCGATCCATGCTTTGAGCATGCGGTGTTTCCATTAAGTACACTATCTAGATTTCTAAAGTTAGAATTTACTGTGACTTACTATCGGGATCGTCGTAGTAAGACAAGGTTGAAGCTAGGGCTTCCAAGGATGCTGGTGCACTAGAATCGACACCTGCAAACACAAGAAATCATTAGTTAAAGGCTACACTATTTTATATCTATTTTTCTTAATGTGTTCATATTTTTATTATAGCTTAAAACGAGTTAAAACACTTGCTAATAGTTTTTAGCTGGGTTAGATATGAGGAAAATAATTTTATCTAGGAAGAACATATTTTTCTGAAGCTCGTATGTATTTTTAGGAATTATTGAAAGTTTTAAAACGAATTTTTAGAAGTTAAAATTAACTAAAACTAATTTTCTAAATTATAAACTAATTATTTTAATGTTCAACAATTTATTTAAAAATATATACTTGTCAGAATATTTCATGTGATATGTCAAAATATTCATCTTAACTAGTAGTTTTATAGACAATTGTATTACACCTATGTTCAAGTAAAATCCGGAAGAAACAATTGATTAGGGTGAATCAGATAGCTTTAAAATTTTATTACGGGAGATATACTTGCCTGATTCCAATGAAACTAGTGCCTACGTGTTCGTGACGAAGGCACGGATCTTCTGGTGGTATCCGTTACTTCGTCCGATACCTATATCAAAAAGACACTATTCAAATATTATAATATCAATATATATTATTATTATTAAAATCAAACTAAAAACGAAAGGGGATAAAAAAACAGAATGAAGGCTGTGCCTTCATTGATTTGCAATTTGTGGGCAATAAAAATCAGAACGAATCACAAACCGAGGGCATTAAAATCATTATCAAAATGAAAGCTGTGAGTTGTGGATTTGTGAGAGTCCGCTGCCTTGATGCTTTGCGCAGATCAAATGAGATGAAATTGACTCTGTTGGGTGAGGAAGGGAGCCTCGGGGAGTTCGGCTGGGGGCTTCGTCGGGGTTGCTTGCTCGGTGCAGCGGTGGCAGCAAAGCAGGGTGGCGGGGCGGCTGATCGGAGGTCGGAGACGGCTTCGGGCGGGCGAATCTGGGGCGGGGGATGGCGGCTTCAGGTCCGAGAACGGCGGCGATCGGCGAGATCCGGCGGTCAGGGCGATCGGGGGCTCACGGCGACGGCATGGACGGGGCGGGGTCGAGCGGTTTCCGGCGGTGGCGGGTGCTACGGTGGTAGGCGGGGAGCTCGCCGGACGGCGGAGGGCGGCGGTCGAGCCCGGAGGGGAAGAGCGTGAGTGACGAGATGAATGAGGCCATGTATAAGGAGATGATGGTGGTGTAGCCAAGAAAGGGGGAGATCGAGCACAGCTTGGTTGTTGTGTGGAGTTGATGAACGAAAGAGGGGAGAGCTTTATAACTTAATTACCTATTAGAATAATGATAAAAGTTTCAATTGGGCAGTTGGGAGTTGGGTTCCCTGACGAAAACGAGAAGTGGATGCATGCATCAAAATAAATGGGTGTAGGTGGATCAGCCTGGCGAATGAAACGTTTTTATCGTGTGTTTGGTGCCGACGGTTTGGTAATAGGTAAGGATGATTAGTAAATGTAAGTTATTAATAGATGTAATTAGTAAAATCGGACCAATACAGACCCATTTCCGTAAACAACTCTGAAGAATTACGAAAACATACCCACGGGATCGTATCGTCGCGTGGATCGCGAATACAAGATCAGTTTCAGGGTTTGGGCTACGGGAATACTAGTTTTTGGCCAAAACGTTTGGAAAGCGGGTTTGCGGGTTCTCTACTGAAATGATATCCGAAAATTATGAAATTAATGTGGGAAGCCCTAAATGATTATAGGATGCTACTGTAGAAGTTTGAAAACGTTTTGAATACGTTTGAATAGAAAATAAATTCGTCGAATCAAAACGGTAATTTTGGAAGATGAATTTTAACAGGAATGTTTTGGGCATCTGTGGAAATCTGAAAATGCTGAAATACAATACGATAAGTCTAGTGCTCTAAAATATTTTTATAAGAATTTTTGAAATCAGTTTTTTGTTATAAAACTCTTTACGACCATTTATAAAGAAGATTTAGAAAAAATACGTTAAGTACGTATTTGAAGTGTTTGAAAAATACAGGCCGTTACACCTTGGCTATTGGTTTTTTCCACTGGGTTTTCCATACCTAAAGGTTTAACGAGGCAACCTCATTGACTCTGGATCTAGAAGTATCCACCCCTAAATACTTCCACTAATCAGGGGAAGTTATGGAAAACTGTGCTCTTTTTCCTTGGCTATTGGTTTTTCCCACTGGGTTTTCCATAGCTAAAGGTTTTAACGAGTCAGTTATCCCTAACTTAGGATCCAGAAGTATCCACCTCTAGTGATATACATCGATCAGGGGAAGTTGTAGAGACTTGTACTCTTTTCCCTTAGCCACTGGTTTTTCCCACTGGGTTTTCCATGGCAAATGTTTTAACGAGGCAAGAACTCCTAACTTAGGATACAGAAGTATCCATACCCCCATGGTCAGATAAGCTCTGAACCCTGAAGGGTTCATGTATAGCTTACAACAATGGATGGATAAGGGGAAGTATTATAAACGGGCTTTTGGAGGCACATTTGTGTATTAGGTATCCACCCATTATGTAACCCTATTACTATAAATACAGGGCTACGGGTTCCGTAGCCACCAAGTTTACAACACTATTTTTAATTTAAAATTAAAAAAAAATTATTTAAGCATCGACGGCAAGATTCGAACACACAACCTCATGCGTCTCATCCACACGCCTTACAACCAAGGCAAGCATCTCATCAATATATTATATACAAATAATTTATTTGAAGGTTTAAAAGAAGCGACCCTCTTAATGACTTGGCCGCATTTGCCAAGTGAGACCAAATTGTCAATGCACAGTTTGGCCGCACTTGGCAAGTGGGGCCAAATTGTGTTGCCACAATATGGCCACACTTGTCAAGTGCGGCCAAATTGTGTTGCCAGGCCCAGTCAGCAACCAGGCGCGTGCCTAGCCGCTGACGTAGCAAAAAACGGTCGAAAACTGTAATTATTTATTTATTTTGGTCAATTTTTAATATATTTTTTATTTTGGTATTAAAAGTAAAAATTACCTAGACGTGGCTTTCTCTTCTTTATATCTTCACTCCATCTCAATCTGTAAGCACCCAAAAACCTATACCTTAAATTCAAAAATTTGCCTACCAGCAAAATTGCTAATGGTACCCGATAACTCGAAACATGATCCGACACTTTGGCATTTTTGGGTTTGGAAATAGAATTTTGAACCCGAATTATTAATCGAGCTAAAACTCTGAAACAAACCAACAACCTGGTAGGCCATACCTAGCTCAAAATGGCAAAAAAAGCTCAAGGGAAAGAGGCTAATATAAAAAGCCTCATTAAAATCTAGCCATTAAAATTACAGAAAACAAAGCATATTTTATACGATGAAAGGAGGACATAATAAAAATAAGACTATAATGGTTTAAAAAAACATGAAGTCCATTACGAACCATACAGGCTTAGTTCAAACACGAATCTGAACCCTAACCGAATAGGAGATTTCTTTTCGGATCCGGGTTCAAATCATACATGAATCCGATCCAAAATATAGTACCTGTGAAAAAGCCTCATACAAGGTAGAATCCGGCGGGACCACCGTGGCCGCTATGTACACCCCGACGGAGACCTTCTCGGAAAACCTCTCGACTGCCAGAATGGCGGCCAGGCCGCCGTAGCTGTGCGAAACAAGCACGACCCTCTCGCCCTCCGGAACCAACTCCATCACATCCATCAAAGGCTCAACGTAATCTTGGACCGAAGAAACCTAAATCGTCTGCTCCGGGTTGATGCCGCAGCCCGCGAGGTCCACCGTAGTAACGTTGTGGCCGGCCGTCTCCAGCATCGCGGTAAGCTTGAACCAGCACCATGCACCGTGCCCTGCACCGTGCACCAAAACAAAGCGCAGCTTCTCGGTGTTTGATTGCTTCTCCATCGTGTGCTTCGATGTTTTCAGCGCGAAGCTCGAATGGATGAATATGGTATGTGGTTCGTTAACAGAAGAATCCCTTATGCATGTGATTTGCAAGAATACAGGACCGACCATTTTTGCCAAAAAAGGATAAGGTAGGTGGTACGAACGAATTTTGTGTGTTTACTAGTATATGACTATAGTCACATAAAGGCCTGTTTTTTTTTTTGCGTGGATTTGGGGTAGAAAGTGGGAAATATATACTATGCCACGTCACTTCCATCACGTGCATCTGTTTTCTCTCTTCACTTTCTTCGCGTGTGTTCCTTTGCAGCGAATTCCGCTGCGTTTTCTCGACCCCCTCTTTCTCCAACGTGGCAGGGCAAAACCCTAGCTTCGAAATCGCCGGATTTTGCGGGGATTTCATCGCGATTCCTTGCCATCGGGCCCCACTCGATCTCATCACCGCTCAACTCCTCTTCCATTTCAGCGGGAGCCAACGGCAGGCTGAAAAAACCCGAGGGGCGGAGGGCTTTGCGGATCTGAGGTTGGAGCTGGGTTTCGGATGGTTTGGATCTGCCTGCCGTTCGAATCTGAGTTCGGATCTTTGTTAGGATCTGTTGCGGGTGTACCAAGCTTGGGGTTTTTGGGATCCTTCAAAGCTCTGTGCAAAACCCTAGGCTACCATTGGATCGGTGAGCTTTGATCTGTTTTTTCTGCGATTTGCTCGACAAGGTATAAATTCTGAAGCCCTAATTTTAATATTCCATTGTTCTCTTGCTGTCATGGGTTCTTGCTATGGTCTTTTGCTGTGATAGGGTGCATGCTGCTAGGATTTCATATTTGTGGGGTTTAGGCCCTTTGCAGTGCTGAATATGTGAATTTGGTAGTGTTGGGATCAAGCATGCTTTGTATTTTGCATGCGAGTAGCTCGAAGCCGTTACCTGTGCAATGTTGAATAATTTGTATGCGATTGTAGTATGGATTCGATAGTTTGAAGTTACACATTCTAGCTCAGAAAATGCAACACATACATGCTCCAAATGTTGGAATTATAGACTTCATATCATTGTATATAACCCGTATTTGCATCTGGACGTGTGGACGCACACGTATTGCATTAATTGTCACATATATGTTACTAAAGAATTAATTTAGGATCTAATTGTAATGATCAAATTAAGTTTTATGGTCCTATTTAATTAATAATAAGTGTGGAAACTTATTTGCAAATGTGTGGAATTCCTGATGCAATTACTAATTTTTGATGGGCTAATTAGTAAAATGCAAAATCTATAAATAAGGGGGTGTGGTCCCTTGTTAACGTATGTTATATTTTTTACGCTCTCATTTAGAAAAGTGTGTAAGACAAAAGAGAGAAGAAAAGGGCTTCTCATCTCCCTCTCTCCATTCGTACGATCAATAAGAAGATCTATATCTGTATTTCTTCTTCTTCTTCTTTATGGATTCGGGTAATGTTACGCACTCAATTCAAACAATTTCTAGACAAGATTCCTCATGTAATTCAATTTATTTCACCAAAACCACGCAAAGACACATACCCTTAGTGGTGCTCCAAATAGCCCAATAATGTAAAATTATAAATGAATTTGGTAGGCTTGTCTTTGCAACATTCATATATATATATATATATATATATATATATATATATGCTGGATGGCTTGCTTGATGGTTCCATTTTTTACCCAATTTGTTTTTCACAGTGTTGGCGATACATACGCCATGAAAGGGATTTTGTTTGAATTTTTAACAGTGTGTCGATTTCAAGTTAAATTTTCAATAATTTGGTATTTTTGAGATTTCAAGTTAAATTTTCAATAGTTTAGTATTTTTTATATTTGTTTCACTTTGACCTTGTTTACTTGAGAACAATGGGTGCTAGGAAATTTTTATGAAGTGAGATTTTTAACTTGATTTATGCCAATTGATTTTTGGGTTGAAATGGAAGGAGCAAAGGGAAAGCAACCAGTTGCGAAAATGATTAAACATAAATACTGAGGGCTATGACAATGTAGATTGCATGCGAGGTTTTCATAGCTGATAATTGTACATTATTGAATAATTTTCCTGCGAGAGTTGTATGGATACGATATTTTGCAGAACACATCCAAGCTCCACTAAAGACACCATATTTATGGCGTATGGGCAATTCATAATGCTTGACGGTTGGGTTGATAGATGAATGATATGACATTGCATTATTCCAAATAGCCCAATGATGTAAAATTATAAATGAATTTGGCAGGCTTGGCTTTGCAACATTCATAAATGCTAGATGGTTTGCTTGATAGTTCATTTTATTACCCAATTTGTTTTTTACAGTGTTGGAGATACATATGCAATGAAAGGGATTTTGTTTGAATTTTTTTACATCAAGTCGATTTCATGTAAAATTTTCATAATTTAAGACTTTTTGATATCTTTTTCATTCTGCGCTTGTTTACTTGAGTACAATGGGTTATTGGAATGTGTACGAAGTCGGTTTTTTACCTTGATTTATGACGGTTGATTTCTGGTTTGAAATGGAAGGAGCAACGACAAAGCAACCAATTGTGAAAATGATTAAAAATATATACTGAGGGCTAATTTTTTGGATATGCACAATTTTAGATGAAATGGGTTATTCATATTTTTATATGATATGGATTTAATTCATAGTGGATATCAAAGGGTATATTTTTTAGTTTGCCATAAGTTATATAGGATAATGGATATCAAAGGGTATATTTTTTAGCTTACCATAAGTTATATAGGATACTGGATAGCAATGGGTATCTTTTTCCCATGCCCTACTTTATGGTAATATCATATGTCATTCATCACTTACGCGTTAAGTTATGTTTGATGCAAATAAGGTGGACATGGATATACAAGGAGACCATTCGGCTTGTGAGTTATGTACCTCTTCCTCGGCGGCAATAATGTTTGTCATCTTAGCATTACAACTTCACAAATCCGGTAGGGCCGACCCTATACCCAGAGAGCCGTCAGCTATGCGGGATCTGCATAGAAAATCCAACATGCGGAGAATTCTGTATGGGTCTGACAGTAGTTGTTTGCACTACTTAATAATGCGCAGACATGCTTTCATGAATCTTGCAGGATTAATGCGACAGCGTGGTCTTCTCAAGGACACTATTCATGTCTCCATAGAGGAGCAGGTGGCCATGTTCCTGCATATTGTAATGCACAAGTCAAAAAATAGAGTCATGCAAGTGGATTTTATAAGGGGAGGGAGGACAGTTAGCCGGTATTTTAACAAAGTTATGGCGGGAGTGTGTGCACTTCGGGATATGTTCATGAAGCAAGCTACTATTGAGACGCCACCAGAGATAGTCAATAATCCTAATTGGTTCCCATTTTTTAAGGTATGTGTGATTATCTGTATATGTTTCAGTATAGTAATTATCGTCATGGTGATTGCAAAGTGGGCTCATTGACTACGTTATAGGACTGTATTGGTCTCATTGATGGGACCCACATAGATGCCATGCTACCAGCCAGGCTCATACCCCGCTTTAGAGGTCGTAAAGGGGTTACACAAAATGTGCTAGCAGATGTTACTCCAAATAAACGATTCACATACGTAATGGCCGGGTGGGAAGGATCCGCAGATGATTATACGGTCCTAAAAGATGCAATGTATTTACCCCCCAATGGGGCTGCGAGTGTTGAAGGTAATATGCATAATTTTACATCTAAATTATATATACGTCTCTCAGAAAGCATTGGATCATAAACTGGGTTTATTTTTCCGAATGTAGGTAAATATTACCTTTGTAATACTGGATATACTACAATGTCCGGTTTCATATCTCCATATAGGGGCGTTAGATACCATTTGAATGAACATACTGAGTGGGTTCCTCAAAACCGACGAGAGCTATTAAACCTACATCATTCTACCTTAAGATCAAAGATCGAGTCGACATTTGGTATCCTAAAGAACAAGTTTAAAATATTGACTACCAAGCCTCACTACCCATTCAACAGTCAGCTCGATACCGTACCAGCTTGCACTGTTTTGCATAATTACATCCAAATAGCAGATCCTCTTAACCCCCAACTAACTGAAGATGTTGATGGGTTTGAGGATGATGTAGAGGGTATCGATGAGTATGATGACGATGTTATGGGTATATCCCAACAGGTGACCGTTCGTGAACAAACCGGACAACGGGATCAATGGAAAATGCGCAAGGAGCAGATAGCTTGGGATATATGGGTGGACTTCTGTAACATAAATAATAACCGGAACACATTAGAGCATGGGCTATGAGGGGATCGTCTTAGACTTTGCCTATTCAGGCTGAACATTTTAACCTTGTAACTTGAGTATTGTATTGTATTTGCTATGTTGCGTATGACCATTTTTGATGCTTTGGCTTATACATTAACTGCTTTACAATTCTGAATTTTTATACCCCTTGCAGTATAGTATCTGATTATATGATGGTTGGATGTTTATAGCCCATATTTTGCATGTTCAATATCATATTATTGATGGTGTAGGGATGGAAGGAGCTTCAAATTCAGGGCAGGGGTGAGCCATTTCGGAACGGTAGTGATCCCATGCAACCATTTTATGAAAATGTATATGGGACCCGATGGGGAGAATCAGAACGAAGGGTGGATCCCCGTATAAACCGACCAATGCCCAGTAGGATGCCTACTTTGCCATTCCTCATGCATGGCTACCAAGTAGGTGGGCCTTGCATGGCATATCAACAATATGGCAATTTCAGCATTCCAATGCAAATGCCAATGGCACTGCCCTCGCATAGTGGACAGGGGTATATGAATATGCTACAAGGGGGGAAGTCCCCACTTTCGAAATACCCTCGTCGCAAGATGCCTTCGATATGCCAACACCACCAAGTGGTATTGAAAAAACTCCCGGCAATGACTCCTCTAAAAAGTCGAGCCGGCATAGCGATGATGCTGATGGGTCCGTGTCAAGTCCTAGAAAAAATTCCAAGCTACCATCTTCATCTTCCCAACACAACAAATTGTGGAAGCCCGAGCACGATGATACACTTATTCCATTCCTAGCGGAACTTGCACGGCAGGGGCTTAAAGTCGATAAGACATTTAAAGGGTCTGCATTCAATGCCGCTGTAGCAGAAATCAATAGCATTCATGGTACGACGTTCACAAGTGGGAATGTGAAAAATCACATGAAAGCTTTGAAGACACGTCTCAAAGATGTGTACGAGTGCATGGAAATGAGCGGTGCGGGATGGGATGCTGATAAGAAGATAATTGAACTTGATCCTGAAACGTATGCAACGTGGGCCGTGGTAATTACTTCTATCTTATTTATAGGCTAGGTTCTAATAAATTATATATAGCTATAAATACACTTGTTCATATTTGCTCTGCTAATCGTTCAGGCAAACCATCGGAAGCGTGTGTATGTGAACCATCCCATAGCATGGTTTGACGATCTTGTGGTCATCATAGGGAATGACTCTGTAAGGGGGATTTTTGCAAATCGGTGTATGACACCTTTGGTGGCCCATTTTCTTGTGGCGAAGGAGAGCCCGCAACTCCTGAACCGACACAGATTCCTTCTCCATGCCACTATACCCCGCAGGACATCCCCACCCAAGCGTCGACAGGTCATTATCCAGGAGGGACAAGCCATGCTACCCCACCCTCGCTGGGAAAAAAGAAACAGTGCCGACGGGCCGTAAGGAAAGATCTCGACGTCATGCGGGAGATAGTCGATAATGTGAAAGAGGTCGCGAATGCTATAAGGAGCGCACACTCGCACTGGACAGAAACGCTTGCGCAGCGTGTGTACGAGTTTAGAGAATATCCGGCCGATCTACTGTTGAAGTTGTTTAAGGACCTTAGCATGGATGAGATGGTGGCATGCCGCTTTTAGTCATTGCCACACTCGAGTATGAAGCTTATGCTTGATGCTTTAATTAATGATATGGATAAGGAGTTGCATGTTGCAGGGTATGAAAAAGGATATGATAAAGGTCTGAGATGATGAACGGTGGGGACGTTTGTTGGATCTGGATCTAAGCCTAGAGGGGGGTGAATATGCTAATAAAAATTCTTATGCAAACCACGAGCAATCACACACAGTTATAGCATATTCAGTGTAAATAAAAAGTAATCACAGATGCACAGCAGATTTACCCTGGTTCGGTCGTCACCACGACCTACGTCCAGCCTCCAAAGCAGATATTAGATTAATAATGTAACAGGTACAACCCTAATAGCTAGAGCAAACGTCTCTACACTCACCAGGCTCTGAGTACCCCACTCACTGTGTTCAACAAAATTAATCCTAGTATAAGCTTTCTATTGGCTAGTCCCAACTAGCCAAGTCCCGCTTGTCTATCACCCACTAGACAAGACCCCAAAACATGTATCAATGTTAAAATTTCCCCTACAGAGATCTATACAAGTACACAAATTTAATAATAAAGAGTTTAGAGAATCTCAGATTGTGTAGCGGCAGTCGTCTCTGTCAATCATCTCAGGTCAGATCGTATCTGACAGGATGTCATCGCCAAGGTCACGTCCTCGCCTCTGGAAGTTGTGGCCTAGGTGACTTTGCTCCTCCTTGAAACTTGCGGCCCTATGTGCTCTCCTCATTGTATTGCGCAATGTGTGGTGATGGCTCTCCCCTTTAAACTTGCACAAGGTATGGATGGCTTCTCCTTTGTGTGTTGTGCAATTATGGATGGCTTCTCCTTGTGAACTTGCAGCCTATGGGATCTTGCAAGCTTGAAGATGCGGCAGTGTGGCTTTTGGAGTTGATGCTTGCGGCTAAGGGGATGGAGAGCTCTTGGAGATGGTTGGTTGACTTGCTTTGAGGGGGAAGGAGATGGAGCTCTTGGAGATTGAAACTTGCGGTAATGGAGATGATTGTGGCTTGCCCAATATGTGAGGGTACTTGGCAATGAGGCTTTGGCAAGGTGCTTGGACAATGAAGCTTTTGGCCTTGGAGATGGGAGATTGCAATGGAGGAAGGAGCTTAGGCAAGAGGCTTGGCTTCAAAAGTTGCGCAATATAGAAGTTTGTTGACATGCAAAGTTGCGGCCTCCCCCTCCCTTTGATGTTTGGCTGAAATTCTTCTCCTTGTTTGGTTGCCCTCTCTCTCTCTCAAAATCCCTCTCTTTGGATATGCGTTTATATAGGAGAGGATGAATATGATAGAATCAATAGAATTCCATAATTGATGGAGATTGGAAGGAATTCTAATTTGATTAGGATTTGAATGAATCTCTTTGGATATGGAGTTTGAATATAGATGGCTATGGAATTAAATTTGAGTAGTTATAGGATTTGAATTGGATCTTATTTAATCACCTTTGATTTGCATGAGTTCTCCGTATCTCTCCATCTTTGACCCAGTCTTTAATTTGCATGGCATTAGGATTTGAATGTTGCACCAATTGATTTGAATCAATTCAAATATGGATTTGAATTGATTTGCTCATTATCTTCTCCTCTTTGACTTAGTCTAATTTTTGCAGCCATATTCTCCATCTTTGACTTAGTCCACTTGACTAATGCATGGCTCATTCTCCATCACTTTTGGCTAGTCTTTCTTTGAGTATTCGTGAGAGTGTCATTCCTGAAAACACTTAGCACACACATTAAATCGTTCACATATGTTTGTTATCATCAAACACGAAGTCATCGATCTTTGTATCCAACAACATTGGCTTTTTGGATGGTTGGTGATGGATTTTAGGTGGGTTGGGGATGGGGTTTATTGGGGGTTGGGGATGGTTTTGCGGTGTGTTTGGGCAGTTTCTAAGGGGATGGGTTTTTTGTTATTGTTAATGTTACCACACAATCTCTATGATGTAAATATATGTGTTTGCGCATGAATGTGTATTAGGATCTGTTTTGGGATGTGTTGCATTTTCTGTTCTTGGAAGTGATTCAGTTTATGAGCTTGGATGTGATTCAGGTTTTGAGCTTTAATGTGTTTCATTATATTTGCTTGGGAGTGTTGCATTTTATGGGCTTGTTTGTGATTCAGTATCTAAGCTTGGATGTGTTTCATTGTTTGTGTTTGGATGTGTTTTAGTGTTTGAGCTTTTATGTGTTTCAGTTTCTGAACTTGGAAGGTTTTTCATTTTTTGAGCTTCATTCTTTGTACCTGTTTCTGGGATTGGATTTGTAGCATTTTCTGGGCTTGGATGTGTTTCAGTTTCTGATCTTGAATGTGTTTCATTTTTTTGTTATTCAATGCATATCAGTTGATGTGATTGATTGTGTTTCATTTTATAGGCTAGGATGTGTTTCAATTTCTGATCTTGAATGTGGTTCAATTTTTTATTTTCAATGTGTATCATTTTCTGGTCTTGGTTTTGTGTCATTTTATGGGGTTGGATGTGTTTCAGTATCACAAAATGATTGTGTTTCATATTTTGAGCTTCAATGTGTTCAGTTTCTGGACTTGGATGTGTTGCATTTTCTGGCCTTCAATGAGTATCAGTTTCATGATATTTGAAGATTTTCAGTTTCATATATGATATAATATGTATAATGATTTTTTTCCTGTAGCCCTATGATGATGAAATATTTTTGAACACTTTGTCCCTATGTTCGTATGAAATCATTGGAATATGGCTTGAAGGCTTCTTTATACCCCAATAATGTGTGTCAGTTTCTGAACTTGGATGTGCTTCTGAGCTTGGATGTGTTTCAGTTTTTGATCTTGAATGTGTTTCAGTTTTTAAGCTTCAATGTGTATCATTTTCTGGCATTGGATGTGTTTCATTATTTCGGCTTGGATGTTTTTCAGTATGTGAGCTTGAAAGAGAAACAGTTCCATAGCTATTTATTTGCACTAGTTGGCTTGTGAATGAAGGAGCAACTGCCTGAAACCAAGGATGGAAAATGAAGAAGAAGAAAAGTTTCTGAGGGAAAAATATTTATTTTTCTTAGTCTAGGTTCATTTTGAGTCTATGAGCAAGGTTGTGTTTCAGTTTATGACCTTTAAAGTGTTCTTAGTTGTGTTTCAGTTTCTTGCCTTGGATGTGTTTCAGTTTATGGCCTTGGATGTGTTTCAGTTTCTTATGGAGTGCATTATTTCAAATAGCCCAATGAGCAAGTTTGTGTTTCAGTGTATGAGCTTGAATTTTTTTCAGTTTTTCTGCTTGTTTCTACTTCAGTTTCTGGGGTTGGATGTGTTGCATTTTCTGGGCTTGGTTGTTTTTAAATTTCTGATCTTGAATTTGTTTCAGTTTTTCAGCTTCAATGTGTATCATGTTCTGGCATTGGATGTGTTTCATTATCTGGGCTTGGATGTTTTTCAGTATGTGAGCTTGAAAGCGAAACAGTTCCATAGCTATTTATTTGCACTAGTTGGCTTGTGAATGAAGGAGCAACGGCCTGAAACCAAGGATGGAAAATGAAGAAGAAGAAAAATTTCTGAGGGCAACATATTTATTTTTCTTTGTCTAGGTTCATTTTGAGTCTATGAGCAAGGTTGTGCTTCAGTTTATGACCTTTAATGTGTTCTTGTTGGGGTTTTGGCGGACCCCCAGAGCTCGGATCTGTGTCCGTCCTAAGTCAGACGGACCACAGAGGCACGAATGCGCAGCGGAAAACGGAAATTCTAAATTTCCAGACTAGCTAAACTATTTAGCTAGGCTCTGGGGAGCCAGAACCTAGCCCGATCTATGCCAACTTGGGGTGGATCTGACCACCCCAAGAGGGATCTACTCTAAAGCGGCTAATTAAATCTACACTACAAATTACTTAACCACATACCCGGAATCTTGGCCCTGGAGCAGGCAAGATGTACCGCACCGTCTTCAGAAGCTCCTCGTAGCCGAGCCGCTTTGACTCGATCCGCCTGAGCCGCCTCGCACCCTCGCACCGATCCGCCCGAGCTGACTTTCGCCTCCGAGCCAATCACACGCGGTAGAAAGTTTCACTTGAGAAGAACCCGTGTCTTAGACGTCCGGATCAAGAATCCAAACCCCCTTCGTAGTCTTGCAAGGACTACTCCGGAGAACAGGAAGAGAGAGAGAGAATTTTGGTCGCCGATCGAGCTTGCTCTAAAAATCTGGAGCTACTCGATCAATGGCTTGGTGTGTTTTTCAACGAGGAGAGTGCACCCCTATTTATATAGGGAGTCGGCACTCACTCTCTCGTTGCGAGCAATGTGGGACATTCCGCAAGAGGGAGAAAAATCAATTAAGCCAATTTGGCTTAATTTCAAGTTAAAGTGAGCTTTTCATAAAAGCAAACTTTAACTAATTAATTCTCCTTGCACATTAAACTTCAGACACCAAACAAGCTATCAATTCGAAAAACTTTGAATGGTGAACGCGTAGGAACCGACGGTGACGAATTTCGACTTCGTTTGACCCCTCAAACAATTGCTCAAAGTTTAGCAAATTGTCAAAATCCGTAGCCGTCAATTGGGGTTTCAAAAAACCCTAAAACAACTTAAGTTGCGGGCGCGCCCGCTAAGCTTAGCGGGCGTGCCCGCCCAAGGAGGCTAAGGCGGGTGGCACGCCCGCTGCATGCAGCGGGCGCCCGCCCGCTTGCCTTGCCTATGGGCTTTTTAGCCCAGTGGGTCTCACCCACTTTTCCTTAGACCGTTTTCGCTTTTCCGGGCTCGTTTGAGCTCCGATTTGGACACGGTTTGAACCTGTGTTTAGACCGGGACGATCCCGTCATCCAGGTAACCCTTTCCAACATGTTTGTTCCTACTAAATTTGTCGTAACCAATTTACGACACGTTTAATCATAGTTTGCATCAAATGCAACGTTTGCCCTTATTGCTATTGCGACTAACTTTCACAACTTGACTTGTGAATATCATCAAATGATTTTCTCTCAATTAATCTTCATATTACTAAGACACGAACACTACTCGGTGTGAGACCATACAGCCTGACCTTACTACAGGTTGGGGCTCGAAACCCCTAGACGACGGTCACTACGAGCAGTAGCTGTCGTCCCTGTTTCAGAATCATCATAACGTGATCGACCCTTTGACAAAAGTATCATTGGGTTTACATTGGCTGTGTCAGTGATGAACTTCGTTAGTCGTAGTCCCTTCGTCAAGACTGTGTTTATTTTGGTCTAGGGTATGGTTTACTGTCAACCCTATTAGACAACATTGATCAGTATACGTCGGTCTTTATTGTATACACGTTGTACTTCTTACAACGTACCCCGGTCGAGGATTAACATAAAGACCGTACTGAGCCTGTAACACTAACTTCCCTTTAACGGAAGTGACGAATCCCATCTTAGTCATCTACTCACCTCGAGAGCTTCGGGTGCAGCTCAACCTAAGATCTTTCAGCAGGCCTAGCCTCGAAGCTAGATCATAGGTCTAAGCTACCCCGTTCACTCACAGGTTTGTACAAATGACTTCAGGTCTTAAGGACCAGCTAACCTATCATCACCCTAGAGTTATTAAAGACAGTTCAGTTAAAGTCAACCATTTAATAACTCTTATGTGGTCGTTCAGTGAACTCATTCTCTAATGAGCACATGTGTCTCGTCTCCGACTTCACCAAGTCGAATGACTATGAGATCATCATTACCCTAAGGTAAGACTAAGACACAATGGTCTATCCGATGTGTCGATATCCAGTTCTCGACACATCTATGACCACGAACCGTTTAAGACTTATGTTTATTTATTCGGTCGCTTACTTACTCATAATCGAGATCTCATCTAGATACGTAAGGACCTAACTATAAGTCTATGGATATTATCTAAGTATATTAATACGAACGATTTTATTATACTTAGAATAATACGTACCATATACTGTATGAACAAGACGTATATCTGGATAAATTGCCTTATGGGCACATATTCTCCTACATCTCCCACTTGCACTTAGGCTATTTATCTCGGTATCTCATACCGTTATAGCATATCAGTCACATTGACATTTATATGACAAACCTAAGAGTGGTTTTACTAACGAGTATCTACAACTAATTTTTTAATGGATTAAATAATACATCTCTTGATCACACAGGGTTGATCCTTCGAAAAAATGATCTGGATCAATTTTTCCTATCTATGTATAGCTAACAATTAGCATATAGAATCTAGATGTAGGGTCTAACATTATAAACTATGAGTCAGTCTCAGCTCATTCCACTTTTCTTGTGTCAATATGTCAAGTACATACGTGACACCCTGAGTCTCTATATATTCGATTAAATCAAAACAATTTTTGATTCACTGTTCTATATAGATGATTTGTTTTAAGGTGGAAATCATTTTTACGTAGTCCGAAAGACCGGAACTAAGTATACGAGCTTGCTCCCACTGACTTTGAGAATTGCCTGGTTAAATACTTCAATATTATATCTTAATCAAATTTATATTATATATACGAAGATATAACCATTTCATAAGTGCTTTAGATGGAATGTACTAGTGTCAGGTTCGGTTTGACGAGTGAGTCAAGTCAAGATCAGTTTAAGGAATCTTGACATTGACTCGCTCAATCAAGACATCCTACACTGTACCTTTCCCTTAACCAACATTTAATATTAACTCTTTAATAACTAAATGTGGTTTATTAAGAATTAATCTTTAATATGCGTATAATTGTGATCGCACACAATTTATATGCACCTGGAACCCATGCTTAACTACCAATAGGCTCTAACATCAAGTCAGCTCAAAAATCAACATTTTCCAAAGCTTCGCATCATCATTCGAGAATTTCGCAACCATCTCAGATAAGCCATAATCACAGAAAATTTAACCCATTCAAAATTTCAACTCAACATCAGACATAATTTCTGAGACATTCATAAAACAACGGATTCATTAAAATGAACCGTAATTTGTTTATCCAAATAAACTTTGAGTGTAGAACACTCAATCATTGTTTTCAACTAAAAAGAAATGATACAATTTATTTAAACTAAAATAGTATCATCTTCTTTTTGATCATGTCTCTTGAAGTCGTTTGAACGGCCCTAGCAGCAACGATTGCTCAATTGCCGCACTTCACCTGTATACAATGCACAGATGTGTTTTAGTATCTCATACTAAATGATTGGAAATAATTACGTTTTAATGAATTGAATTTGTACCTAAGGTAGAGGCATCCGTATGCCCCTTCTTCTTCTCTGCAAGATAGATCTTACAGTTCCTCTTCAAGTGGCCAATCTTGTGGCAATGGAAGCACTCAGATTTCAACGGGGCCCCTTTAGTCTTTTTCTTCCCTTTCTTCGCCTTCGCAGGTTGCGGGACCTGCCTCTTCTTACCCTTGCCTTTCGGCTGGTCGGAAGAAGCAGAGCCAACAACCAGTGCAGTCGGCTTCTTCTCAATCTCCTCAACTGCCTAAGCATATTGAGGAGACCAGGAAGATCCGTCTCAAGGCTGTTCATTATAAAACCGGTGATAAAGGGCTTAAACTCAGGAGTTAAAGACTTTAGGATAATGTCTGTGGACATCTCATTGTCCAAGACAAATCCTAACTGCGCGACATCCTCCACGTACCTGATCATCTTGATAACATGATCCTGTACGGGCTCCGTCCCCATCTTGGTGCCCCAGGGGTTGCTGGTGGCTTCGAACTTGGCAGCTCGAGATCGCTTGCCGTACAACTCTTGTGCATTGAGGAGCATGCTTTGAACATCCATATGTTCATGCTTCCTCTGCAACTCGTTGGTCATCGAAGCCAGAGTAAGGCACATGGCCTTCTCTGCATCCCTCTGGTACAATTTGTAGGCTTCCTTTTCCTCGAAGGTCGAATCTTCTTCGGGCTTATCCGGAGCGTCGTCGAACAGTACGTATCCTATCCCGGCTAGGGAAAGGACCAACTTGATGTTCCTAAGCCAGTCTTTGTAGTTCGTCCCATCCATCACGTTCTTCTCAACCATATATCTAAGTCCCGAATCCATTCTGTATTTTATAGATACTTCAATCAGTATTAGTTCGTAGTATAGTTTTAATGGTTTTTATAAAACTATATTCTCCCACTAAATTTATTAAAGCCATAATAATAAACAATTTATTATAAAATAACATTTGTGAGAGAGGGATCCGACTACCCTGAGTCTGACAACCTTGAGTGTATCTCAACAAGTTGTCCGACTCTGCAGTCGGTAGACGAACTTGTCGTCAATCACATTAACTATGATTCCCTATCGATTTTTTTACCCATAGTCATTTGTGATCATGAGTGTGCTCAACCGGATCATAATGGCTAGCCTAGTCGGTCCCTTGTTTTCATGTATAGCCGGACTTGCCCCGCCGCTCGGTGTATGCACGACACGTCGGTTTGGGTCAGGACTTAGACTACATTCTTGGTTAGACTTACGCCGATGCTCGAAGGATGAGACAACGGTTTCAGTCAGGTCAAGATGTCAATCAAGAAATCGGTTTCTATAAGATTGACATATCACGGCTTGAGTGTAGCTCAACAACCGTAACATGTTTCTTACAGTTGCCAACTCCTAAAACAAGGAGGGCTACGATTTATCTTGAACTAGATTATTATCGTATTGACTTAGGTATAGTCGATGGACTTACATAGTCATGAATCGACTCCTTGAGGTCCAGCGGACGCGGCCAGGGAATTGACTAAGCCAGGACCACTTGTTACCCAGTCTAGCTAGGTTGGTCCAGCAAACTTAGCCAAGCACATTGATCGACATCATGATCCATTGAAGGAGTTTTCATCAATTCTATGTTTTCCAAACAACTAAATGGCTTTTAGTTAAGAAAACTAGTTAATCCTTATCAACTAGTGGACCCTAAAATTCGTAATTTTATGGATTGGTTGAACAATTTTTATTAAGTCCTTATCAACTATAAGGTTCATTTGTTCAACGTGCTACCCCAATCTAATTAGGATTTTATAAAACAATTCAACATTTTCAAAATTAGTCTCTTGTGAAAATCATCAATTAAACGATTTATTAGAAATGATTTACAAACAACGGGACTGCCCTAATCTGGTATTAGGTTTTGATATTGTTATGTTTTGTCAAACATAACATGTCACTAGTTTATAAAATTTCATCTCATAAAATTTTTAAACACTTAATGGCTAACCTAATAAGGTTCATGAATACATTATTCAATATGACCATTAAATAAAATGAAACAACTAATTTATCCGCATAAAAGAAAGTTTCATATTTGTGACATCTAACAAGTATTTGCAAGTTTAAAATTATCTACATAATAAAAAACATGCAAATCTAAATTTTAACAATTAAAATTAAAGATTAAAATTTAAAGCCTAAAAAAAATTTCATCGCATAAAACTAGGTTGTATAAAATTATCAAATAATTTCAAACCTAGGCTTTTTAAAAATTTTAATCATATTTCTAAAATTAAAATATCACATAAATAATTTTAGAAACATCTATGTAATATAAAAAGAAACTAATTTATGTTTCATCTCATGAAAATAAAGTATTTCTATTATTTACATATTTTTAAAACAATTTTAAAACTCTTTTAAAATCTTTTAGAAATCGTTTTAGAAGCTTTCAAACAAAGTTTTTAAAGATTTCTACCCTTTATGTAACTAAAGAAAATTTAAATTTCAAAGATAAAATTTTTCTATAAAGTTACATAGAAATTAAATACCCCATAAAATTTTTTATATCTCATTAAAGTATTTAAACATTGGTGACCTATTTAAAATTTATCGCATAAAATAAATAGTCCCAAAAAATTTCGTGTTGCAAAAACAATTTTTAAACACAAAACAATTTTTAAAACTATTTTTAAAAAAAATTTGTATGTTAAAACTTAAGCAATTTTAAAGATTTAAAACCGCTTAAAAGATCAACATGCATAACCGTGGCTCTGATACCACTGTTGGGGTTTTGGCGGACCCCCAGCGCTCGGATCTGTGTCCGTCCTAAGTCGGACGGATCACAGAGGCACGAATGCGCAGCGGAAAACGGAAATTCTAAATTTCCAGACTAGCGAAACTATTTAGCTAGGCTCTGGGGAGCCAGAACCTAGCCCGATCTATGCCAACTTGGGGTGGATCTGACCACCCCAAGAGGGATCTACTCTAAAGCGGCTAATTAAATCTACACTACAAATTACTTAACCACATACCCGGAATCTTGGCCCTGGAGCAGGCAAGATGTACCGCACCGTCTTCAGAAGCTCCTCGTAGCCGAACTGCTTTGACTCGATCCGCCAGAGCCGCCTCGCACCCTCGCACCGATCCGCCCGAGCTGACTTTCGCCTCCGAGCCGATCACACGCGGTAGAAAGTTTCACTTGAGAAGAACCCGCGTCTTAGACGTCCGGATCAAGAATCCAAACCCCCTTCGTAGTCTTGCTAGCACTACTCCGGAGAACAGGAAGAGAGAGAGAGAATTTAGTCGTCGATCGAGCTTGCTCTAAAAATCTGGAGCTACTCGATCGATGGCTTGGTGTGTTTTTCAACGAGGAGAGTGCACCCCTATTTATATAGGGAGTCGGCACTCACTCTCTCGTTGCGAGCAATGTGGGACATTCCGCAAGAGGGAGAAAAATCAATTAAGCCAATTTGGCTTAATTTCAAGTTAAAGTGAGCTTTTCATAAAGGCAAACTTTAACTAATTAATTCTCCTTGCACATTAAACTTCAGACACCAAACAAGCTATCAATTCGAAAAGCTTTGAATGGTGAACGCGTAGGAACCGACGGTGACGAATTTCGACTTCGTTTGACCCCTCAAACAATTGCTCAAAGTTTAGCAAATTGTCAAAATCCGTAGCCGTCAATTGGGGTTTCAAAAAACCCTAAAACAACTTAAGTTGCGGGCGCGCCCGCCCAAGGAGGCTAAGGCGGGCGGCACGCCCGCTGCATGCAGCGGGCGCCCGCCCGCTTGCCTTGCCTATGGGCTTTTTAGCCCAGTGGGTCTCACCCACTTTTCCTTAGATCGTTTTCGCGTTTTCGGGCTCGTTTGAGCTCCGATTTGGACACGGTTTGAACCTGTGTTTAGACCGGGACGATCCCGTCATCCAGGTAACCCTTTCCAACATGTTTGTTCCTACTAAATTTGTCGTAACCAATTTACGACACGTTTAATCATAGTTTGCATCAAATGCAACGTTTGCCCTTATTGCTATTGCGACTAACTTTCACAACTTGACTTGTGAATATCATCAAATGATTTTCTCTCAATTAATCTTCATATTACTAAGACACGAACACTACTCGGTGTGAGACCCTACAGCCTAACCTTACTACAGGTTGGGGCTCGAAACCCCTAGACGACGGTCACTACGAGCAGTAGCTGTCGTCCCTGTTTCAGAATCATCATAACGTGATCGACCATTTGACAAAAGTATCATTGGGTTTACATTGGTTGTGTCAGTGATGAACTTCGTTAGTCGTAGTCCCTTCGTCAAGACTGTGTTTATGTTGGTCTAGGGTATGGTTTACTGTCAACCCTATTAGACAACATTGATCAGTATACGTCGGTCTTTATTGTATACACGTTGTACTTCTTACAACGTACCCCGATCGAGGATTAACATAAAGACCGTACTGAGCCTGTAACACTAACTTCCCTTTAACGGAAGTGACGAATCCCATCTTAGTCATCTACCCACCTTGAGAGCTTCGGGTGCAGCTCAACCTAAGATCTTTCAGCAGGCCTAGCCTCGAAGCTAGATCATAGGTCTAAGCTACCCCGTTCACTCACAGGTTTGTACAAATGACTTCAGGTCTTAAGGACCAGCTAACCTATCATCACCCTAGAGTTATTAAAGACAGTTCAGTTAAAGTCAACCATTTAATAACTCTTATGTGGTCGTTCAGTGAACTCATTCTCTAATGAGCACATGTGTCTCGTCTTCGACTTCACCAAGTCGAATGACTATGAGATCATCATTACCCTAAGGTAAGACTAAGACACAATGGTCTATCCGATGTGTCGATATCCAGTTCTCGACACATCTATGACCACGAACCGTTTAAGACTTATGTTTATTTATTCGGTCGCTTACTTACTCATAATCGAGATCTCATCTAGATACGTAAGGACCTAACTATAAGTCTATGAATATTATCTAAGTATATTAATACGAACGATTTTATTATACTTAGAATAATACGTACCATATAGTGTATGAACAAGACGTATATCTGGATAAATTGCCTTATGGGCACATAGTCTCCTACAGTTCTTAGTTGTAAGTGTTTCAGTTTATGGCCTTAGATGTGTTTCAGTTTCTTATGGTGTGCCTTATTCCACATAGCCCAATGAGCAAGTTTGTGTTTCAGTGTATGAGCTTGAATTTTTTTCAATTTTTCTGCTTGTTTCTACTTCAGTTTCTGGGGTTGGATGTGTTGCATTTTCTGGGCTTGGCTGTTTTTAAGTTTCTGAGCTTGAATGTTTGTTTCATTTTCTGGGCTTGGATGTTTTTCAGTTTCCGAGTTTGGATGTTTATTGCATTTTTTGGGCTTGGTGGTTTTAAGTTTGTGAGCTTGGATGTATGTTGTATTTTCTGGGCTTGGATGTTTTTAAGTTTGTGAGCTTGGATGTTTGTTGCATTTTCTGGGCTTTGATGTTTTTAAGTTTCTGAGCTTGGATGTTTGTTGCATTATCTGGGCTTGGATGTTTATAAGTTTGTGAGTTTGGATGTTTGTTGCATTTTCTGGGCTTGGATGTTTTTAATTTTCTGTTCTTGGATGTTTGTTGCAGTTTCTGGGCTTGGATGTTTTTAATTTTCTGTTCTTGGATGTATGTTGCATTTTCTGGGATTGGATGTTTTTAAGTTTCTGAGCTAAGATGTTTGTTGCATTTTCTGGGCAAAGTATGTTTTTAAGTTTCTGAGCTTGGATGTATGTTGCATTTCCTGGGCTTGGATGTTTTTAAGTTTCCGAGTTTGGATGTATGTTGTATTTTCTGGGCTTGGATGTTTTTAAGTTTCTGAGCTTGGATGTTTGTTGCATTTTCTGGGCAAAGGCTGTTTTTACGTTTCTGAGCTTGGATGTATGTTGCAGTTTATGAGCTTGGATGTTTTTAAGTATCTGACCTTAGATGTTTGCTGCATATTCTGGGCTTGGATGTTTTTAAGTTTCCGAGTTTGGATGTTTGTTGCATTTTCTGGGCATGGATGTTTTTAAGTTTGTGAGCTTGGATGTATGTTGCATTTTATGCGCTTGGATGTTTTTCAGTTTGGGGGTTTGGATGTTTGTTGCATTTTCTGGGCTTGGATGTTTTTAAGTTTCCGAGTGTGGATGTTTGTTGCAGTTTCTGCGCTTGAATGCTTTTAAGTTTCTGATCTTGGATGTTTGTTGCATTTTCTGGGCTTGGATGTTTTGAAGTTTCTGGGCTTGGATGTATGTTGCATTTTCTGGGCTGTGATGTTTTGAAGTTTCTGAGCTTAGATTTTTGTTTCATTTCTGGGCTTGGATGTTTTTAAGTTTCTGATCTTGGATGTTTTCAGTTTCATATATGATTTAATATTTATAGGAAATGTTTTGCAAATAGCCCTATGATGAATAACATTTTTGTAACACTTTGTCCCGATATTATTAAGAAATCATTGGTATATGTCATGATGGCTCCTTTATCCCCCAATATGTGTCAGTTTCATACATGGCTATCCATGGGCTTGGATGTGTTTCAGTTTCTGAGTTTGGATGTTTGTTGCATTTTCTGGGCTTGGATGTTTTTAAGTTTGTGAGCTTGGATGTTGCATTTTCTGGGCTTGGATGTGTTTCAATTTCTGTGCTTATATGTGTTTCATTTTCTTAGCTATGTCTTTGCACATATTGGGATGTGAATGACTGAGCAACTGACTGATACCAAGGCTGGAAAATGAAGACAAAATAATATTTCTGAGGGCTACAGAATTATTTTTCTTATATTGGTTTCAAATTTAATTTTTTTGACCTTCAATGAATATCAGTTTCTGGTCTTGGATGTGTTTCATTTTATGGGATTGGATGTGTTTCTGTTTCTGATCTTGAATGTGTTTCATGTTTTGATCATCAATGTGTATCAGTTTCTGGGCTTGGATGTGTTGCATTTTCTGGGCTTGGATGTATTGCATTTTCTGGGCTTGAATGTGTGTCATTTTTTATATGTAATTCCTCATGCATGTTGTAATGCCCTGATAGCTACTGCACAAGTACTAGAGGGGGGGTGAATAGTACTTTAAAATAATCAAGAGTATAATTCCTAATTATCGTGCAAACTCAACCAACAATGCGGAAATGAAAGTAGACAACAATGAAAGACAAGCGCAAACAAGCGATGTAACGGGTTCGGATCCACCCAAGTCTTCCCGACTTGTTCCCGGTGATCCTACGTCCCAAACACCCGGATCCCCTCCGGCTACTTGAGTTAGAATCCTCTAACCCAAGTTTGCACTATGAAATTCTTGTAGAAACTACTACAAGATCAAATCATACACAAATGTAAATGTGACTCCCACAAGCCGGGATCACAAACTTCTCTCACAACCGAGAGATAAACTTAATATCAAAGTAAATGAAATATAAAACACTTACCAGCAAAATCCTATGCCTTGAGTAAAACTTACGATTTTAGGGCAAGGAGGATTTTGAAGAAGAAGCAAGCACCAAACCCTAGCTCCACCAAGATGGACAGCAATAGGTGGCTAGGGAGAAGTTGGTGGCTTGGATTCAAGCTCCTAGCTTGAGTAGTTCACAATCAATGAGAATCTCTCTTGAGGAATAAGAGTGAGGGAGAGATTCTTGTGAAGAGAGGGAGCTTGGAAATAGGAAATTAAATGCTCTCTCTTTGATTCTCAGAGTCTTAATAATATCAACCTTGAATGCTATGAAGAAGCATCCCAAGTATATATAGGATAGAGAGAAAAGAGAGGGAAAAATCGTGCATTTAATGCTCCAACGAATCTATTCTGAAGCAGTCTAATCGGTCTAAGAAGGATCACTGACCGATTAGTTTTGCAACTAGTCGGTTGGTGATTCTTCTTGGACCGACTAAAAGGTTCACTGCCAAGAAATATAGTTCAGGAGATAAAGAACTAGTCGGTCTAAGAAGACTTGCCAACCGACTAGTTTGACAACTAGTCAGTCAGTGAGTGTTCTTTGACCGACTAAGCAGTTGAAAAACAATAAGCTGAACACAAGAGAACTAGTCGGTCTAAGAACAAATTCCAACCGACTAGTTTCACAACTAGTCGGTCGATGGTTGTTCTTGGACCGACTAAGAGTAAACAGTAGCTCAGGCTGAGAAATGAAGTTTTAACTAGCCGGTCTAAGAAGGATTCCAACCCGACTAGTTTCACAACTAGTCGGTCGGTGAACCTTCTTGGACCGGCTAATTGGTCGACAGAGAAATGAGTGCAATAAGAGGGGAATAACTAGTCAGTCTAAGAAGAAACACTAACCGACTAGTTTGACAACTAGTCGATCGGTGAACCTTCTTGGACCAACTAATTGGTCGACAGTGAAGATGCTGAAATGGGCAAGGAGATCTAGTCGGTTCAAGAAGGATTCTTAACCGACTAGATGACAATCTAGTCGGTTGGTCCTTCTTCTTGAACTAACTAAGATGCACTAGAAGCCGCGAAATGAAGCGTGAAGCTTCGGGAAAGTTTCTATGGGCTTCTAAGATAATCATAGCTCTAAGATATGAGCGTTATGAAGATTATAATGTAAGACCTACTCAAGGCTTAACATTCTACGAAAAGAAGCTAGAAGACTATAAAATAAACTTGACGAACCATCTTCAAAGCTTCAATCTGAATCTCTTGACTTCAATAATGCTCCTAGAGCTTCAACGAAGCTTCAGGCACACGATCACGCGCTTTGAGAAGTCTTGAGACGTCGCTTTTGATGTACGTAGAATTTTGGCGACGGTCTCCATAACTGCGCTCACAAAGAGTTAGTTCACGATATTTATGTTTGTTCATCATCAAAACCAAATCCGAGGAATCAATACTCAACACATGTCTTCCCAGTAGGTGCCTATTTCTATGTAATATGTATATCTGTTGCATGCCTCCCTTGTCTATCTTTATTTCATGCTATGTACAAATGAGTAGCGGGTCTAGCTCTTCTACGCAATCTAGACCCAGTGTAGCGGCATGTGGTGAGTTGGATGGAGATGCAGATGACAGCAGGTTTTTCCATTGTAGGCTGTAGGTTCCCAGGAGGACATCATGGACCCGAAGAAACCCTGGCCGGAGATTTTGGAGCTGTCCATCGCGATGGAATCAATGCAAATACTACGAATGGAAGGATCCCCCACACTCGGACTAGTCACATATGTGATACTCCAGTTACTGGATGAGCTTGAAAGAAGCCTCACTCATGCATCATCTTCCATAGCATTCTCTGATATGAGGCTTTTAAAGATAGAGGTGCGGTTTGCCACGCTCGTGGGTCGATTTGAGCGGAACACAGTGAAAATGGACAACATCCTATCCAATTACAAAACCATTAAGGTGGTTTTGTTTTCGCGCATAGGATTGATGTTTTGTTTGTTATTGTTGATTAACAAGAGTGTTTGATGGGGACGAAACAATGTCCAGCTTGTGTTCTGTATGAACTTGTCACTGTGTATGCACAATGAGATTGTAACTTGTATAAATTTGTTGTAGTTTAGTTTATGAGCTTGGTTGTGTTTCCGTTTCAAGTCTCTGTGCTTGGAGTTGCTTCTCGGCTTGGATGTGTTTCAGTTTCTGATATTGGATGTATTTCAGTTTCTGATATTGGATGTTTTTCTGTTTCTGAGCTTGAATGTGTATCAGTTGATGGGCTTGGATGTGTTGTAGTTTCTGTGCGTGGATGTGCTTCTAAACTTGCGTGTATTTCAGTTTCTGATCTTGTATTTGTTGCACATTTCTGAGCTTGTTTGTGCTGCCTTTTCTGGGCTTGGATCAGTTTCTGAGCTTTGCTCTATTTCACTTTCTGAGCTTGGCTGTGTATCAGTTGATGGGCTTGGATGTGTTGCAGTTTCTGTGCGTGGATGTGCTTCTACCTTGCGTGAGTGTCGGTTTCTGACCTTGTATTTGTTGCACATTTGCGAGCTTGTATGTGTTGTCTTTTCTGGGCTTTGATCAGTTCTGAGCTGTGATCTGTTTCAGTTTCTGAGCTTGAATTTGTTTCATATTTTTCTTCACTATGAGGCTGGGGGTAATCTCATCTCAAAAAACCATAACCAACTTCCAACTTTCCTCCAACAATCTCAATCCCACTTTAACCAAAAGAAACACAATACTTTAGTGTGGGACCCACAAACAAATCCCAAACCCACTTTCCAACCCATTTTCCAACAAAAGAAACACAAAACTCATCTTCTCTCTCCCCAAGATTCCAACCAAGATTTACTATTCACAACAGTAAACCCCAACCCAAAGTTTTGCAAAGAAACACAACCTAATCCGCGAACTATTTGAAAAGTTCGCAAATTATTCCCGCATGAAACAGTAAACGAATACGTTTTGAATTTTTTTACAGGCTCGTGGAATATTCCGTAAATCAGTGATCCATTTGTAAAAATCGCGCATTGTTTGCGCCATTACTAAGGCTTGTGAGTTTAACCTGAGCCCCGCAACGAAAAAAATTTCATTTCACACCTAGATAGACGAAACAATACGTATTACTTGCACATGATGTAGGAATTTATTTCAAATAACAATGCATAATAGTGCAAATGTAAATGCGTTTTCTGTGGCGGAAATTTTCTCGGACGGCACATATACTTCATTTCATTTTTAAAAATTTTTACACATCATAAATTATCACAATATAAAAAATCAAGTCAATCTAACGCTATTTAACCTTCGATGTATTCGTTGCAAATTTAGTGGTTTCAGAAGAATAGACATTTTTATAATGGGTGGATCGGATGTCGAAATAACCTCCATGGTTCATCCATAGTTTGGAGTTTTTGTGTTTTAAAACGTGTACTTTATAGAAAATTTAGGAGGATGGAAAGGGGATAGGCCATAAGTTGGCAGCCCAGGAAATTTCATGGGCTGCAGTACAGAGTGCATGTTTACTAGTTTATTTGAAAATGTATTTTGTTAATGAACTAATTCCTTTTCTACTCAACTAATACAGAGTGCATGTTTACTACTACATTGCATAAGTCAACTAATGCAGTGCATTAGTTTACTTATCATGCAATTTGTGACTATTGATCTTCAGACAAACGTCTGTAGAAAACGGTTATACCAATTATTTGTTTAAATCATTTGGATGTTGGATCTTATGCGTATATATATCTAACCAACTCCTTCTCTATTTAAAAGAAAACTAGTCATAACCCGTGCCTAGAGGGCACGGGGCCAGTCGTCGCCCGTGCGCAAATGAGGATAGAAGCGGTCGCCAAAGTGAAAAAAGCATGGGTGTGTGTGTGAGGAGGGTCGGATGCAAAAGGAGGAAAAGCAGGTACTGAAATGCAAAAAAATCACCAAAAACGCATCACAAACCCAAGTCCAGAACCACACACAACCCCCACGTGGCGTCCCAATCAGCAACCAAAAATATGACCGGGACAAAACTGCCACGGGGGGACAAAACTGCCACGTAGGACAAAGTTCGTGAATTGTATAATAGATTGATTTATATTCGTTGAGTTTCTTTGAGAAAAACTCTAGAAAAAGTCCTAAAGTTTGTTCTCTCAAACTTTTCATTCTTGAATAGAAATTTCCTCCTAGCTTACATAATCACTTACACTGATCACCCAAGGCTAATAAGATTATTGTACAATTAGTTACGTTGAGTTGTCAATTTGTAAAAGTTGATTTCTTACGATTTTCAAGAGTGCTATAATGAAAAATATCTGGCATAATTTACTTGGGTAGCATAATTAACTTGGGTACTGGAATAGGCCTGGAGGATTGAACCATGATAAAACTTACTGTTTGCGGTTGACTAGGGGTGTGCACGGGTACAGGGTACCCAGATACCCGATCGGAACCTACCCTAACGGGTAGGTTCTGGGTAGATAGTTATCGGTTCCGGGTAGGTTCCGGGTAGGAAAATTTGGACCCGACGGGTATCGGGTCCGGTTCCGGTTCCCGTCTATAGAAAACGGGTACCCAGAACCGGAACCGATATATATATATATATAATTTTTTATTATAATATTAAGGATCAAAATATATAAGAGTGATCCACCCTGGGTGTATCTAAATTGAACTTATAATATTAGTGAGTACAACTTGCGTCCTGCAGTTTTGAGCAACGTGTAAGTTCATTAAACAATGCATTTGAATCAAAGATCATATTGTTATCTTATGCGTTCAAAAGAGCAGTATAGGTAAACGTGAATCATTCTTCCATATGTTTAGCTTTATCTAGTAGAAATGACTGGTCAGTATGCATTTATCACCGAAGAAAGAGACTAGAGACAATATTTTACTTCCAGATTGATTTTTATTCATGCGTATTTGAGATAATTGTCATGCACAGATCATTTGGAAATCATTGTTCGTAATGCCTCACAAATTAGTTACGTTGAGTTGTCAATTTGTAAAAGTTGATTTCTTACGATTTTCAAGAGTGCTATAATGAAAAATCTCCAGCATAATTAACTTGGGTAGCATAATTAACTTGGGTACTGGAATAGCCTTGGAGAATTGAACCATGATAAAACTTACTGTTTGCGGTTGACTACATATTGTTTGGTTTGAAATTTCAGGTATCTTATGATTTATAGTTTATATTATTCGATAAAAACTATGTGTTGTATGATAATGAACTCAAGAGAGAGAGAGAGAATTCCATTGCTAAGAATAAGTCACCATGGCTAAGAGCCATGGTGCTCTATTTATATATCTCATAGTGGGGAGGCCAAAAGCCTCTAGGAGACCAAGGGTCCACATTACTCTAAGTAATGGGGGCCTAATGAATGGGTAATGAAGGAGGGGAGGCCAAAGGCCTCCCTCATTCATAACACTCCCCCTTACACATTCATCACTTCGGTCAGCTACTGAGGCAAGGGGTGGATACTTCTGGATCCAGAGTAAGTGTGTTTGCCTCGTTAAAACCTTAGCTGTGGAAAACCCAGTGGGAAAACCCAACAGCTTAAGGAAAAAGAGTGCAACTCACATGTTACTCCCCCTGATCCGTACAAGCTTCAGGCTTGCAGGTCTTTCAACTGTCGCATACCAATGTTCTTTACAAGCTTTACAAAAGTACATTTAGGCAATGCCTTAGTAAAAAGATCAGCTAAGTTGTTGCATGACTGGATCTGTCGAACTTCAATCTGCTTGTCGTTCTTCTGCTCGTGCGTCCAGAAAAACTTGGGAGAAATGTGTTTTGTCCTGTCGCCTTTGATGTAGCCCTTCTGAAGCTGAGCAATGCATGCGGCGTTGTCTTCGAATAGGGCAGTAGGCTCCAGATCACTGGTCTTCAGGCCAGTGGATTGGAGGATGTGTTGGACGACGGAGCGTAGCCAAAAACATTCTCTGCTCGCCTCATGGATCGCGATGAGCTCTGCATGGTTGGAAGATGTAGCAGTAGTGGTTTGTTTTACCGATCTCCAAGAGATAGCAGTACCTCCGTAGGTAAATACAAAACCTGTTTGAGATTTTGCCGTGTGCGGATCAGAGAGATAACCTGCATCAGCATAACCAAACAATTTGGGGGAGGCACCTCTCTGGTAGTAAAGTTCAAGATCAATGGAACCCTGAAGGTATCGCAGAAGATGCTTTACTCCGTTCCAGTGGCGCTTTGTGGGCGCAGCACTGTATCTGGCTAGTAGATTAACTATAAACGCTATATCGGGACGCGTACAGTTAGCCAGATATAGAAGTGCTCCAATGGCACTGAGGTAGGGTACTTCAGGACCCAGTATCTCCTCCCCCTCTTCCAGTGGCCGGAAGGGGTCCTTATGTACATCTAGTGATCTTACGACCATAGGAGTACCTAAAGGATGACATTTATCCATATGAAACTTGCGTAGAAGTTTCTTTGTATAATTAGATTGGTGTAATAGGATTCCACCTCTTAGGTGTTATATCTGTAAGCCAAGACAATACTTTGTTTTGCCTAGGTCTTTCATTTCAAAATTATGTTTAAGGCTTTCAGATATCTCTTTGATCTCTGCAGGAGATCCTATGAGATTTAAGTCATCTACATATACAGCTATGATGACAAATCCTGTTCCCGTTCTTTTGATAAAGATACACGGGCAGACTTCGTTATTCGTGAATCCTTGCTGTGCAAGAAAATCACTTAGTCTGTTATACCACATCTTGCCCGATTGTTTTAGACCATATAATGATCTATGTAGCCTTACAGAGAATACGTCCCGAGGTATCTCTTTCATCTCTGGGGGTATATTAAACCCATCAGGAAGTCTCATATAGATATTTTTATCTATATCGCCATATAGATATGCAGTCACAACGTCCATGAGCTGCATTTCTAGGCTTTCCAGAGAAGTTAGGCTGATTAAAAATCGGAAGGTGATCGAATCCATGACCGGGGAATACGTATCTTCGTAATCAATCCCCGGTCTTTGGGAAAATCCCTGGGCTACAAGGCGTGCCTTATAGCGAACGATCACATTATTTTCATCTCTTTTTCTTATGAAAACCCACTTATATCCCACAGGTTTTACACCTACTGGTGTTTGGACTACTGGTCCAAAGACTTTGCGTTTCAAGAGTGAGTCCAGCTCTACTCTTATTGCCTCGTCCCACTTTGGCCAATTATCTCTGCGTTTACATTCCGCTAGAGATCGTGGTTCGACGTCATCGTCATATTCAGTGACGTGAACGGCAATATCGAACGCAAAATCGTCGTCGACGACTATGCTATTTCTGTCCAGTACTTCTCCAGTACGTACAAAATTTAATGATGTTTCTCCTATTATTTCCTCTGCTGGGGAAATCAGGAGGGGAGAAGTAGCTGGTCTGAGCTCAGCATCCTGTGGAGGGATAATCTTAGTATCGCCAGGAGTCTTCCTCTTTCGAGGAACTTTATCTTTTGAACCTGGTGGGCGTCCTCTTTTCATTTGAGGTACAACCAATTCTGCTGCCGGTGGGCTGCATCCATCTATGGGAATGTCAATCCTAGCTGGCGTATTGGCAGCAGGGACGTGTGAACGGACAATCTTCTGGTTGTTCGTGAATTTATCCGGTAAAAGATGTACTGTATTCTGGATGTGAAGGATCTTCAGGATCTCATCTTCACACAGATTAGTACGCGGATCATATAGGGACAAAGACTTCTGGTCCCAACTAATGGTCTCAGAAGCTTCTGGCTTCTTAGACTGTGTGCCCAGTTTTGGAAAAAATTTCTCATTAAATTCACAGTCTGCAAAACGTGCCTTGAATGCGTCACCCGTCAGGGGTTCAAGGTATCTGATAATAGAGGGCGAATCAAACCCAATATATATACCTAGACGACGCTGAGGACCCATTTTGGTCCTCTGCGGTGGTGCTATTGGGACATATACCGCACAACCAAACACTCTCAAATGAGAGATATCCGGAGGTGCGCCGTATGCTAGTTGCATCAGGGATAAAGTGTGACCTCCAGAGGGTCTTATCCTAATAAGTGATGCGGCATGTAAAATAGCATGCCCCCAAGCAACCACAGGCAACTGGGATTGCATAAGCAATGGACGTGCAATCCATTGGAGTCTCTTTATAAGAGCCTCAGCTAATCCGTTTTGGGTGTGAACATGTGCTACCGGATGTTCAACTTCAATACCAGTTGCCCGGCAATAGTCTTCAAAGACTTGTGAAGTAAATTCTCCCGCATTATCAAGACGTAGTTTCTTGATATGGTTATCGGGGAAATGAGCACGCAACCTTATTATTTGTGCCAATAGCTTTGGAAAAGCTAGGTTGCGGGTGGACAAGAGGCACACATAAGACCATTTGGTTGATGCATCAATCAGTACCATGAAGTACCGAAATGGGCCACTTGCGGGGTGAATAGGCCCGCAAATGTCACCATGAATTCTCTCAAGGAAGCCAGGAGACTCTAATCCCACTTTCAGGAGGGATGGTCTCGTTATTAGTTTTCCCTTAAAACAAGGGAGACATGGAAATTCACCCTTTTGAAGAATCTTCAGGTTCTTCAATTTGTGTCCACGGGATTCAGTGATGATGTGGCGCATCATTGCTGTTCCAGGGTGACCAAGTCTATTGTGCCAGAGTTGGAATTCTGGTAGTGATTGGCACGTCTGGTGTTCAATCATATTGGCTTCTACTGGTTGAATGTATGTTTGGTATAGACCTGACGGGAGTCCCTTGAATCGCTCGCAGATGATCTTCCGGTCATCTTTTTGACGAGTTACAATTAGATATTCAACCTTATTTTTATCCCTGGTCTCTAAGTGATATCCGTTTAAACGGAAATCCTTGAAACTTACGAGATTTCTGTTTGATATAGGAGAGAATAATGCATTATTAATTTGAAGTCTTGTGTTATTTGGGAGCAATATAATTGCATCACCAGTTCCTTCGATTATTTGGGACAGTCCTGAAATTGTGATAACAGGACCGTCATATTTGTTTAAGCTATTAAAATAGCAATGATCGCGAAGGATTGTGTGCGTCGAGGCACTGTCCACTAGGCACTTAGACATCATCTATATAAGCCAAAAAAAATTTTATTTGAGGGAAAATGTAGACAACATTCATAAATAAAAGTCCGCACTAAAGCAAATAACAGATGAAGATACATCGAATTCTAAATGCATAGATAAATGATGATGCTCAATCTAGCAGATCGTCGTTCTCGAAGTCTTTAGCAGTAAAGACTGTTGGCGGCTGTACACCTGCCAAGTTTGTTTCAGGTCGAGACTTCTGGCTCGCCTGATATAGATCCTGTAGGTGGCGAGGAGTGCGGCAGTTTCTGGACCAATGGCCAGTCATGCCGCATCTATGGCATTTGTCCTCCCAGGTCTTCTTTGGAAGTGACACGTGCTTGGTGTCCTTTCGCTTCCAAGTGAAGTTTTTTTTCCCTTTATTGTTTTTGTTTGTCTGGGGAGCTGCACCTCTTGGTTGCTTCATTACCGCTTTCCCTTTAGTATTTTTAGTCTTCCTCTTGTTTTTCCACTTCTGGGGAGAAACGTGGTGGGCGTCAGGGATAGGGGCAGTGCCAGCTGGACGTAAGTTATGAGTTGCCAGCAGTAAATCTCGATTCTGCTCTGCTCTAAGTAGGCATGAGATCAGATCGGAGAATCTCGTGAAGTTGCGTTCACGATACTGCTGCATGAGGATTGCATCTTTCTCGTGAAACGAGGTAAATGTTTTTTCCAACATGCGCTGTTCTGTCACTTCTTCACCGCACAACTTCAAGCGTGAGGTGATGTTATGAAGTGCAGAATTATACTCAGCGACGGACTTATAGTCCTGAAGTCTGAGGTTTTCCCACTCATAACTGGCACGGGGTAATATAACATCAATTTGATGTTTATACCGTGCTTCCAGTGCTGTCCACAGGTCCTTCGGGTCCTCAACCGTTAAGTATTCGGCCTTTAAGGTCCGATCTATATGCTTCCTAATGTAAATTATGGCTTTCGCCTTATCTACATCGGATACAGTGGTTGTGGGGCTGCTGCTAGCTGTAGCAGAAGCTTTGGCCGCTGCTGGGGCCGAGGAAGGAGCCAAAATGGACCCAAGGAGGGCCATTGAACGCAAGTGGAACTTCAGGTCCACTCGTCAACTCAGGTAATTTGTCCCTGCAGAATCGAGGACCTCGAAATCGACGCTTGCCAATTTTGCCATTTATCTACGTATTTTAAAATGAGCATGAATTAATTAAAATTCAAAAATTCATGCATAAAGAAAAAAACAAGTAAAAATGCGGGGATCGGCCAGATACCCAAAATAGTACACAGTCCAAAGTTCGTTTAAAGTCCATAATAGAAAAAAAAATAATACAACTTTGGAAACCCAAACTGAACTGGGTCCCTATATCTCCGTCTTCATATGCTGTTGCATCGAGCTTTGGCTTACACAGTCATGAATCGACTCCTTGCGGTCCAGCGGACGCGGCCAGGGAATTGACTAAGCCAGGACCACTTGTTACCCAGTCAAGCTAGGTTGGTCCAGCAAACTTAGCCAAGCACATTGACCGACATCATGATCCATTGAAGGAGTTTTCATCAATTCTATGTGCTGTTGCATCGAGCTTTGGCTTTAAAATACAAATTTCCTCACTTACAAATTCTCTCAAAAGAAAATAAAAGTGCAAGGAAAGTAAATAGGTATACAATGGCCGATCCCGAAAAACACATTTTTACTTATTTAAACATCCACGCAGTTCTAAATATGCTACAGGCATAAAAATAAACAACCACGCATATATCTCAAACATAACATATGGTAAAGGAAACTAGAAAATATGATTATCTCGTAGACCACGTGGAAACGTCATACACCGTTAGGTTAGTTGACTAACGGCAGAGCGGTCTCAGGATCTTTAAGATAATTATATTTTGAAAAATCTTAATATTCCATAAATAATTAATAATGCAAGAGTGATGTTTAACATAATTTTAGCAATATGACAAATTGGGCGTCGGCCCATAACAAGAAATTAAAATAAATTAATATTTTCATTGGAGCTGCAGGCCCATAAGTAAAATATTAATCATTTTAATAAGCAATTTTATTAACTTGGCTTCTAGCCCAATAAGCCAAATTAATTTAGTATTAATCTTTGGGCTTCAGGCCCAGTTGCAAAATTTTAATTGACATATAAAATTTGCAATTGGATTAACTGGGCTTCTGGCCCAATTTGGAAAACCAAAATAATAATTAATCGGAATGGGATTGCAGGCCCATAAAACATACAGATAGTATGATTTATTAAATATAATAGCATATAGCTCATTGCATTTTTCATTGTCAGTTTTATCTCCTTCTTCAATTATTATTATCATTATTATTTTTCAAATTTGACGTTGCTGCCTTGATTTTGCACACAGTAAGTAAGATGCTTATGCAAGGTCATGCTTAATTGCTAGTGTTAATGCACTGTATGCAAACTGGCACATATTGCTAGAATTTTAGGTCCAACAAGACAAAAGCTTTGAATTTAGCATGCCATTTAGAGGGGTTCGATGAATTTGGCTAGGCCCCACGCCATTCAAAATGGTGACAAGTGATAACATCTTAGGCATTTGCATCTTCAGATTTCCCGGCCACAAATTTCATTTTTTTTAAAATTTTTGTTATTAATCAGATTTATACAAGACTTTAAGATAAGCTTTGTAAAATCATGTTTATCAATATATTGTAATTTTCTACGGGATCAAAAAGAATTACCTCTAGATTAAAAAATCTAGGGACGATCGTAAAAACAGAAAATCCGTAGAAAGAGAAATCCACGCTCCTAATACGCCAAAACGGATCGCCGCAACGGAGAGCCGCAAAGGTACGCCGCAACAATAGATTCCTTCGCGCGTAGGGGATGGATTTTTGAGGGGAGACGGGATGAAAAGCTCAAAGAATTTTAGAGCAAATGTGCTGATAACGTGTTGTATGATAATGAACTCAAGAGAGAGAGAGAGAGAATTCCATTGCTAAGAATAAGTCACCATGGCTAAGAGCCATGGTGCTCTATTTATATATCTCATAGTGGGGAGGCCAAAAGCCTCTAGGAGACCAAGGGTCCCCATTACTCTAAGTAATGGGGGCCTAATGAATGGGTAATGAAGGAGGGGAGGCCAAAGGCCTCCCTCATTCATAACACTATGTGATTACTCTTAATTTTTTTCTTTCATATTTTATTGTTAGTAATCATGTATTATGATTGCAATTGAAACAAGTAAAGGGCCAACCTGAAAGCTCGATGACCGACCCAGAAGCTTGTATGGTACAATTAGGGATGTCATTTAAAAGGCTCAGAACCGACGTCGGAGCCGTATGTTAAGCCTGAAATAAATTGGGCATGTTCCGACCCGACCCGTTTTGATCTCTCTTAATAAGACCGATAGATATATGAAGGTGTTGGAAGGCCGGATTGGCGGACCATTGGGATGGTTCAGCCCACTGTCCTCCACGAACAGGCCCAGTTTGGCCCAATATGAGAATCATCAATGGGCTTAATGCATAATGGCCACTACAAGTTTTAAACGAGAAGTTACTGTTGGGTCAAACAAATACTTTACCCAGGCGTACCAGCTGGATGCATAGTTGCATACTTACAATGTCCAACCACTCATGTATGCATAGTTGCATACTTCCACTGCTCGTCCATATACAAATCTCAGCTATCCACCGTTCATCTCTCATCCAATGGCGTTCCATGCACGAAGCCGCCATACGTGCCATCACGTGCTGAAGAGATCGATTCAGGATGCCAGTAATAAGATATGAGCTCTAAAAACTGGAACACCGTAAATCTGTCCTGATCGTTTAACCCCGAACACGGAGAAGCATGTATCAATATGAGCTCTAAAAACTGGAAAATAAATCAAATTAAAATGTGATTCGATATTTCGAACCCGGGCCTCCACTGAGACAGCCAGATGATTCAACCACTAGGATGAGTATCGGAGCTCACCGATATGCTGTTAAAAATTGTTTAAACAATAGTTTGAACTTCAGAATTCGTTTCCATATGCATTAAGGGTGTATTTGAATGCCGAATGCCATCTCTCATTTTGGAATCATACGTCCAAGATTATAACTCATATGCATTAGATGCTAGAAAGTACTACAATTTCATGTATGCTACATTAAAGAAACTTTCTTAGATACACATTGTTGCGGGGTAGAACTCGCGTACAATGAATTTATATTATGGAGAACCAAGGGCACGGTGATTATGATGTGGATGGTGATTAGGGAAGGTTGTTTGACAGGTGATTAGGGAGATGATGAGGCTAAACCGGTTGTGAAGGCTGACCACGGTGTCGAATCCGGAAGGACGCGGTTAGAAGGGCCGAACTTCCTGGGACAGGGATGAGCACGACTGATGGTGACGAGCTAACCTGCGCACGGAGAAACTCGTCAGAAAGGCCGGGTTGGGGTCCAACCCTTAGCCTCTCCGATGCCTAAGTCAGTAATAAGACTTAAAGCGGGTGAAGGTGAGTCGACCGTACGTGACGAGCTATGAGTGGTGAAAGAACAAAGATCTGGACGACCTTTGCTCTTGTGTGTGAGTAATAAGATCCAGAGTAAATTTGCACACCCCTTCCCCGTTGGAGGCGAAGGTGTATTTATACCTGAAAGAGGCGGTTAGGTGAGGCTGACCTGGCAAGCTGACTCGACGTGTTGAGCTGGCCCAACTGTCGGCGGAAGCTTCGGTCGAGGATGTCAGGATCAGGGGTGTCAGCCACGCTTTTGTCAGACGGTGCAACGGCCAGTGGCACTTTTGTCAGGATGCCAGTGCCGAAAGCATTAAGTGTCAAGGGGCGCAGCGATCAGTGGGCACTTTGTCAGTTTGTCGAGCGGTGGAAGTGTCAATATTGTCCTTATACTAGGTTGTTTGTCGTGTCCGATGCGCCAAAGAGTCGTCGGTGCGCAACTGAGGAGCGGGGTTGCCGATAGGACGCGGGTCGCCCCTGACTAAGGACGCGCGGCCCGGTCGCACGCCTTGCGCACCGTTCCTGGCGAGCTGGGGGTGGGAACATGCTCGTGATCAACTGGGACCAAGGCGGTGCGCGCCCCCATCATCGGTCGGGGCGGAGTGCACCCCTTCCTCAGTCGGGTCTGATACTAGGACCGACAGGCACTCTGCTAGCCTGGAAAAACAAGCGAGCGGCCTCCGAAGTTGGGGCGAGGGGCGTCCGGTCGCTGGGCCGGCTCGCCTTAGGGATGGAGGGGCGTGTCGGCAGGGTATCAGGCGGACTAAGATGGAAGGTCGGACTATCACGATCTTTAGGTCGTAACAATTGCCCCCGGTATTCGAGTTTGAGGGGGGCCCGGCTCCGCTCGGATGACGTACTGCCTCCCCTCGCTAGAGAAGACAGTTGGGATCTTGTTCCCTGCCAGGAAGCGATGGCTGCAGCCTCGGGGTCCCCGCCCTGCCAGCCATCATGACGATTTTGAAAAGGCGGGGGAAATCGAAGCGTCTCCGCTACCGAACAGGTGACGCATGGCTGAAGTGTCTGTCGCGCCAGCCGAGGCGTCAGAGGTGCTCCGATGGGTGCCGCGTGGCATTGTGCTCGGCCTGTGCCCTTTTTCTCCAGTTTGGGTGGCGAAGCTTTTTAGGCTTGTCCCGGAGTCTTTACTTGAGGGGGGAGCGAGCGTGTAGCTCGGCCCGTGTCCTTCTCCAGTTTGGGTGGCGAGGACGGATCCTGCCCCGGAGTCTTCGTAGGGGGGAGAGAGCCGTAGCTCGGCCCGTGCCGTTTTTCTCCAGTTTGGATGGCGAAGCTTTTTAGGCTTGCCCCGGAGTCTTTACTTGAGGGGGGAGCGAGCGCGTAGCTCAGCCCGTGTCCTTCTCCGGTTTGGGTGGCGAGGACGGATCCTGCCCCGGAGTCCTCGTAGGGGGGAGGGAGCCGTAGCTCGGCCCGTGTCCTTCTCCGGTTTGGGTGATGAGGACGGATCCTGCCCCTGAGTCTTCGTAGGGGGGGAGCCGTAGCTTGGTCGGTGCCCTTTTTCTCCAGTTTGGATGGCGAAGCTTTTTAGGCTTGCCCCAGAGTCTTCAAGATCGCGGGTACAGATTGGCAGAAGCCTCCCCCGCATTTTTCCTCTCCAGTTTGGGTGGCGAGCTGACGAGCTACCCCGGAGGTCTTCAAGATCGCGGGTACAAATTGGCCGAAACCTCCCCCGCATTTTTCCTCTCCAGTTTGGTTGGCGAGCTGACGAGCTGCCCCGGAGGTCTTCAAGATCGCGGGTACAGATTGGTCGGAGCATCCCCCTCATTTTTCCTCTCCACTTTGGGTGGCGAGCTGACGAGCTGCCCCGGAGGTCTTCAATATCGCGTGTACAGATTGGCCGGAGCCTCCCCCGCATTTTTCCTCTCCAGTTTGGGTGGCAAGCTAACGAGCTGCCCCGGAGGTCTTCAAGATCGCGGGTACAGATTTGGCCGGAGCCTCCCCCGCATTTTTCCTCTCCAGTTAGAGTGGCGAGCTGACGAGCTGCCCCGGAGGTCTTCAAGATCGCGGGTACAGATTGGCCGAAGCATCCCCGCATTTTTCCTCTCCAGTTTGGGTGGCGAGCTGACGAGCTGCCCCGGAGGTCTTCAAGATCACGGGTACAGATTGGCCGAAGCCTCCCCCGCATTTTCCCTCTCCAGTTTGGGTGGTGAGCTGACGAGCTGTCCCGGAGGTCTTCAAAATCGCGGGTACAGATTGGCCGAAGCCTCCCCCGCATTTTCCCTCTCCAGTTTGGGTGGCGAGCTGACGAGCTGCCCAGGAGGTCTTCAAGATCGCGGGTAAAGATTGGCCGAAGCCTCCCCCGCATTTTTCCTCTCCAGTTTGGGTGACGAGCTGACGAGCTGCCCCGGAGGTCTTCAAGATCGCGGGTACAGATTGGCCGAAGCCTCCCCCGCATTTTTCCTCTCCAGTTTGGGTGGAGAGCTGACGAGCTGCCCCGGAGGTCTTCAAGATCACGGGTACAGATTGTCCGAAGCCTCCCCTGCATTTTTCCTCTCCACTTTGGGTAGCGAGCTGACGAGCTGCCCGGAGGTCTTCAAGATCGCGGGTACAGATTTGGCCAAAGCCTCCCCGTATTTTTCCTCTCCAGTTTGGGTGGCGAGCTGATGAGCTGCCCCGGATGTCTTCAAGACCACGGGTACAGATTTGGCCAAGCCTCCCCCGCATTTTTCGTCTCCAGTTTGGGTGGCGAGCTGATGAGCTGCCCCGGAGGTCTTCAAGACCACGGGTACAGATTTGGCCGAAGCCTCCCCCGCATTTTTCCTCTCCAGTTTGGGTGGGGAGCTGACGAGCTGCCCCGGAGGTCTTCAAGACCGCATGTACAAATTTGCCGAAGCCTCCCCCGCATTTTTCCTCTCCAGTTTGGGTGGCGAGCTGACGAGCTGCCCCGGAGGTCTTCAAGATCGCGGGTACAGATTTGCCGAAGCCTCCCCCGTATTTTTCCTCTCCAGTTTGGGTGGCGAGCTGATGAGCTACCCCAGAAGTCTTCAAGACCACGGGTACAGATTGGCCGAAGCCTCACTCGCATATCACATCTATGCGCATGACCACCCTAGGCGGGCATGGCTCTTCCTGCCCATTGCCCGACGGTGGGTCTGGCCTCCGCGCTCCTCGTGGGGCCCTTTCTTCTTGGATCAGCCGCCTGCCCTCCATGAAGCCCCCCAGGTGACCCGCCTAGATCAACCGCTCGATCTTCCTCTTGAGGGTGAAGCAATCGTCGGTATCGTGGTCGTGGTCCCGGTGATACTGACAATACTTCCGGACGTCTCGCCTTGTCGGGTCCGACTTCATTTCCCTGGACGGGTCCGGTAGCAGTCCGGCCCTGGTCGCCGCGGCCAACACCTCTATCATGGGGGCGTTGAGCTGTGTGTACGGGGCCCTGAGGGGTCCCTCCAGCTTCGGGGTCGCTCGGGCGGGCTCCCGGGTGGGGGCGAATTCATGCACTGGGCCCAGGCGATACTGCGGACGACGCCCCCTGGGTCACGTCTTGGCTGAACCAGCTGGTCATGGCCCCGGGACCCGTCTTCTTGCCTATGCCTGGGATAAGATGATCGCTCCGGATATACACCCAAAGAACGGTTGTAGTTTTACCGCAAGTGCACGGTGTAGCAGCGAGCGGGTATCGAACACAGGGAGGACGAATGACTGTGCTTGCTCCGAATCAACCTGGCTATTTGAGAACAGAGAAAATTGCCTTGGGCGATCCTGTCACAATCGTCAGACAAATGTGCGAAATATCAAACCAAATAAAGAACGTCTAGGGAATGGGGAATTCCCGCTACTCACCGTACTTCATAAACGTGGTGCGTCGGTATCAAAATTGCTAGAAAGAGAATTCGGATGAACTAGTTGCAACTGAATGTAGAACCAAGCTCACGCTCTCGCGCTGTTGCCGGTCTATAGCTATCCTAGGTTTGGGTCCAATCTCTTGCAAACCCTAGCCTAGGGAAGCTAGCATTAGGATCAACATCATCGTCCAATTGCGCACCGAGCCCAATCTCTTGCAAACTCGGTCCACAATCTAAATTAGGATAGTTCCTACCCATCCAATCTCTTGCAAACGTGTATTGGCATGGAATCGCAATCGGAAATCCTGGTATCGGTCCAATCTCTTGCAAACCGATACTTCGAAAATCCGACTCCAACCCAATTCGGATTTCTAGGGCTTCCTATCAAATTGGGATCCAATCTCTTGCAAATCCCAATTGACATGAATTCCTAGCTATCCGTAGTAAATCGATCCCAATCTAATCCCTAATAGCAATTCTAGCTCAATTTCTACCAATTCATCACAAATAGGAAATAGGGCTTGTAGGGTTCATCCCCACGCCCCAAGACGTGGAGACTACTCACAAATCATAGCAATAGCACAAAAATAATCAATGAAATAAGCAATAGAATTCATCACAAATATTGAGATAAACAATAAAAATAGAATTTTTAGGGAAGAGAGATGCAAACCAATGGAGTTCTTCAATTTAATCCAACAAAAATCCAAGTTTTTCCTCTTCTCCAATCACAATAATAAAGCTAAAAAGTAATCTAAAAAGCTGCAAAAAATCTAAGCGATGGCCCTCAAAACTAGGGTAAAAACAGGGCTTAAATAGCCCCAAAAATCGTCCAAAATCGTGACCAAAATACCCCTGCACAGCCTGTTTTCCGCAGTTTTCGCTACAGGCAGCGCATCGCACTCGGCCGAGTGACAAAAGTCGCTCGGCCGAGTGAAACCCCTGCAATTTTCCAGAAAGTCGGGACTTTCAGGGGTCTTCAGTTCGGGGGCGGCTCGGCCGAGTGAGATGTCGTCACTCGGCCGATGACTTCACTGCACTCGGGCGGACGGGATTCTCCACTCGGCCGAGTGGGTATTCTGAAGCTCAGGCAGCCGAAAAACAGTAACTTCGATGTTTTGGAAGGGCCTCGTCTGGGCGCCACTCGGGCGGACGTGGTATCGTCACTCGGCCGAGTGGGTCTTCTGTGCTCGGCCGAGTGCACAGGTAACTCGTGTCTGAAGTGGTCGGCCGAGCAGTGTCTCGCTGGTCGGCCGAGTGGCTCCTCCACTCGGCCGAGTGGGACACAAAGAATGCCCAATCTGCTTGTTTTGGCCTCCTCGTCGCTCCTGCGACGTCCATTCTTCTTCCGCTCCTCTCCAACAGCAAAATACCCCTCGGGGAGGTCGTTGGTGACCGTCTAGAGTAAGCGCATCTCGGGATCACTCCAAATCGCGCCAAATCACCTGAAATGCGACAAAAACAACAAATCGTGAAAAGCATCGCAATATCGTCGATATATCGTGAAAAACATGATTTGGGCGATCCAAACGGCATGCAAACATGCGGAAAAAAGGTGTAAAATAAGGAGTGATCATAAGACCGAGGCTCGCCCTGGGGAAATTTCGTCGGGGCGACTGGTTTCTTCCTGCCGAGAGTCTCCTCGCTCAGTGCATACCTCTCCACCTGAGCGATTAGCGCATCGTAGTTGGCAGGCGGGTCTCGGAGTAGGGATTTGTGGAGGCTCTGATTCCGCAGTCCCGTCTTGAAGGCCAGCATGAGCACTTCATCACCGCATGCCACCACCGTCCGCCTTTCGTCCTAAAAGCGGCGTAGGTATTTCCCAGTCGTCTCTCCTTCCCCTTGGACTATCGTGCTGAGGTAGTTCAAAGGCTTCTTCTTTGTGCGTCCGGCCAGGAACTCCAGGCAAAATTTGTGGGATAATTCACCAAAGCTCCCGATGGATCTTGCAGGCAGGCCGTAGTACCACTCCAGCACCGTGTCCTGCGGGCTCTGTGAGAAAAGCCGTCACAGGAACGCATCATCCACATCATGTGCCTATATTGCCCCCGGTATTGTTGTACGTGCGAGAGGGGTCGCCTCTTCCGTTGAAGGTGGCCAAATGGGGTGTCTTGAACCTTGAGGGTCTCGGAGCCAAGGTTATCCAGCGCACCAGTGGCGTGGCCTCCTCAGGGTAAGCGGGGCGCTCTAGCTCGCGCCCGCTCCGCCACTCCGGGGTTTGGCTCCGGTCTCGCCTCGGCTGCCGACGGTCATCATGCCCCGGGGACGGGCGCAGCGGTCGCCGGGGGGACTCCTTCCGTGCGGGGGGATCCGGCGGGAGGCAGACTACGGGCAGTCCAGTATCCCCGGCCCAAAGCCGATGCCTCCGGGACCTCTCTCCGCTCCTGATTCTCCCTTAAGAGCCTCTCGCGCTCTGCGGCCAGGAATCGAAATTGTTGACGAACGGCTTCCTCGTCGAGGCGATCCGGGGAGAGACGCCGATGGGGGGACTTCGCCCCCGAGGAGGGGACCTGGCAAACGGGGGGCTGCGCGTGTTCACGTGTCGCCGGCCCGCCGTCGACACCGTCGGGATCTCCTGGTTCTCCTCATTCTCCCGCCGGAGCCTTTCGCGCTCCGCGATAATGAAGCGGAGCTGGCGACGGGCGGCCTCTTCATCGAGGAGGGCTCGCTGGGTGGCCTCGGCTGCTTCATCTAGATGCCTCTGTGCGGCGGTTGCCTCCTCCTGGCGCCTTTGTACCCGCATGACCTCCATCTCTTCCTCCAAGAGCCTTTGTTGGGCCGCTATCTCCTCGGCGAGCCCTTTGTCCCCTACTTCTTCCTTGAACTGAGGGTGAAGGTTTCGCCTCACGTTTGGGGGCTCAGAGGGGCCGGGAAGCGCTTTGTTCCCACCCGCTGTGAAGCCCGTCATCATTTTGGCGAAGACCTCGAAGCTTTGCTGCACCGCACGGTGGAGGCCTGGACTGTCTTGACCTCCACCTCAGGGGGTGGATTAGTCGGAGGAGTCATGGGGTGAGAGTGCGATTCTTGATCCATGGGGTCCTTGCCGTGGTCAGGGTTTCGGTTGATTGGTATAGGATTTGACATGGGTGTGACCCTTCATTCCCACAGACGGCGCCAATTGTTGCGGGGTAGAACTCGCGTACAATGAATTTATATTACGGGAAAACAAGGGCACGGTGGTTATGATGTGGATGGTGATTAGGGAAGGTTGTTTGACAGGTGATTAGGGGGACGATGAGGCTAAACCAGTTGTGAAGGCTGACCACGGTGTCGAATCCCAAAGGACGCGGTTAGAAGGGCCGAACTTCCCGGGACAGGGGTGAGCACGACTGATGGTGACGAGCTAACCTGTGCACGGAGCAACTCGTCAGAAAGTCCGGGTTGGGGTCCAACCCTTAGCCTCTCCGATCCCTAAGTCAGTAATAGGACTTAAAGCGGGGGCTAGGCATGCAGATCGGACTGAAGGTGAGTCGACCATACATGACGAGCTATGAGTGGTGGAAGAACAAAGATCTTGACGACCTTTGCTCTTGTGTGTGAGTAATAAGATTCAGAGTAAATTTGCCCACCCCTTCCCCGTTAGAGGCGAAGGGGTGTTTATACCTGATAGAGGCGGTTAGGTGAGGCTGACCTGGCGTGCTGACTCGACGTGCTGAGATGGCCCAACTGTCAGCAGAAGCTTCGGACAAGGATGTCAGGATCAGGGGTGTCAGTCATGCTTTTGTCAGACGGCGCAACGACTAGGGGCGCTTTTGTCAGGATGTCAGGGCCGAAAGCATTAAGTATCAAGGGGCGCAGCGATCAGGGGGCGCTTTGTCAGGTTGTCGAGCGGCGGAAGTGTCAGTATTGTCCTTATACTAGGTTATTCGTCGTGTCCGATGCACCAAAGAGTTGTCGGTGCGCAACCGAGGAGCGGGGTCGCCGATAGGACATGGGTCTCCTCTGACTAAGGACGCGCGGCCCGGTCGCACGCCTTGCGCGCCGTTCCTAGCGAGCTGGGGGTAGGAACGGGCTCGTGATCAACTGGGACCGAGGCGGAGCGCGCCCCCATCATCGGTCGGGGCGGAGTGCGCCCCTTTCCCAATCGGGTTTGATCCTAGGACCGACAGGCGCTCTGCTGGCCTGGAAAAACAAGCGAGCGGCCTCCGAAATTGGGGCGAGGGGCGTCCTGTCGCTGGGCCGGCTAGCCTTAGGGATGGAGGGGCGTGTCGACAGGGTATCAGGCGGACTAAGATGGAAGGTCGGACTATCACGATCTTTAGGTCGTAACACACATCATTCTCAAGTTTGATACTTTCAAAGGATTTGTAGGAATATGCCAATATGGTGATGAATCGGTAAGTGGAGATAGGGATGAAAATACTGATGACATCGGTAGCATGGTGCAGACGGTGGCAATTCGATCACAATCCATCACAGTTTGGCATGTGGAGATAACTGTATTGACTTAGATGGAAAAAACAGTTCGACACGCGGAGTAGTCAGCGACGATGGTGTCAGTCTGATGGCAAGGGTGATGGCTTGACTTGTAAAGATGATGGTAATGTAGTGATTACAGTGACGGTTCATCAAATTAAGATAGCATCAACTGCAATGATGGCAATTTAATGGTGATGATGATGGTTCGACATGCAAAGGCAGTGATAGTTGTTGCGGGGTAAAATCCGCTAACACTGAATTTGTATTAAAATGAGAATCACTGTTACAATGATTACAAGTGTTTGGGGGTGGACGAGGCTAATCACGCACTCGAGAGCACTTTGAGGATAGAGATCTCAAGGTCGCCCTTTATCTAGTGAAGGTCGCTCGTCAATTGGTGAAGGTGGCTCGTCAGTTGGTGAAGGTCGCCGCAGATCGCTTTGACCGCTGGTCGCTGGGGCGAGTTTCCTACAAGAAGAACAACTCGTCAGAAAGGCTCGGTTGCCTGTCAAGAGCCTCTCCGATGCTTAAGTCAGTTAATGACTATTTGGAGAATGTCGGACACGCTGGGCGATCTCAAAGGCAGATCGGCCTTTGCGTGGCGAACTAGTGTGAAAGGCGCGAATATATAGAGGATATTTGGCATTGAATATAAATAGCTGTGTTAGGGTTTCTTACAGATTAGCCAATCCCTTTGTCATTGGAGGAGAGGGTGTATTTATAGGCTGTTTGATTCGGTTGCTTTAGCTGAGCTGGGGGTGTCAGGGTGTCGGGGGTTCAGCCGAGGATGTCCGAGCCGAACGTGTCAGGCGCGCTTTTGTCAGGCTGTCAGAGCCGAAAGTGTCAGGCGCATTTTTATCAGGCTGTCTGGCGGTGAAACGGCCAGGTGCGCTTTTGTCAAGCTTATCTGTTGTGAGACTGTCAGTGATATTTATGGTGGGTCGCCTCCCCCTGTGCCGAGCTCGTCGCCTGAGTCCGTCGTCTCATGCCCATCCTTGGGCACTACTTCTTCTGGGCGGAGAGGTAGGCGAGCTACCTCTGGGTCAAGCTACCTCTGGGGCGAGCTAGCGTAGAACATGTGCGATCTACCGGAGGGCTCTTTTCTTTGGTTCGGTTGACAAGATTACTGCTCTACCGGTGCAGCTGCTCTGAGCTCGACGAGCTAGGTCTCATTGAGAAGATTTGGCAAACTATTACTTGGGTTTCGATCATACGGGCCAAGATCAACTGGACCGATCTTAAGATTGTAACAATTGCCCCCGCCATTCGAGTTCGAAACGTGTAATGACCCCAATTTCAATGTACGTGTATTTGTATGTATTTTGGCGTAGATGCGTACGTATAATTTTTGGGAGTATGCCCGTATTTTTCTTTAATTATTTTGGTGAAGGAATTATTTTTAAATGGTTTTAAACCCATTATTGATATTAGAAAATAAGGGTATTGGGATGAAATACATGTATTTAAGAAGTATGGTGTATTTCACCATGTATTTTTATTTTTCTAAAATTCTAATTTTAAAATTTTGTAGCCATGACACTTAGTATGGCTATGTGTCATGTTGTTAGCTTAAGCTAGGAGACATGGCTTAATTTTGACTAAAATGAGTGGAGGAGAGGGTTTTAGGGAATACAACTTTCAAGGCAAGACAACAAAAATAAAAAAAATAAGAAAATCCCATTTTTCACCTCTCATTCTCTCCCTCATTTCCCCTAAGCCTGGCCGAAACTTGTCTTCCCCATTTTCTTTCATGTTGCTTCATCTTCCTCCATCAAACACACTTCCAAATAATCCCTCTTCAATTACTAAAAGCCCTCAAAAATTCACACATCTTCCTAACTCCAAAAATTAGCCCAAATCACCTCAAAAATCCAACTTTTGGAGACCAAATTGGGGCTTGAAGAAGGAAGATAGGAGGCTCTCCATCAAGGACTAAGAAGGGCCAAAGAATAATTTTGGAGGACTTTTGCAAGGTAGGATTTTCTAACATTCTAGTTAGGATTTAGTTTTAGGATTTGTGTTAGTAGAAATTCTTGGTGTAGGATGATTAGTAAAATAATTAGCTCATTCTCATTGCTAGAAAAGGAATATTGAAAGTATGTAAGTGCATGCCATAGATATAGTGTTGTGTTTTAACATGTTGATAAACATTGCTTAAAAATCCATATGTTAGTATTAAAGGAACTTTTGGCTAGCTTATCCCTAGACTTTATTCATGCTTGGATATGAAATTGTTGCATCATTATAGTTATGTATATTAATACCATGTTCAATATGTTAATTTGCTAAAATAGTGCTAGAATGTAGTTTGTTATGTTTAGAGAATTGATTTCTATGTTAGTTTCATTTTAGTAGGAAGTTGCAAGTTATATGGCCATATTGTGTGACATTTGTTCAATAGTAAACGTATCCTCTTTGTAAAGTTGGAATTATGTTAAGGATTTGTAAATGTTGTAACATTATTCCCATGGTAGTGTAATTATGTTAATTTTGGCATTCAAACATGTTAGAACTAGATTTTGTAAGAAAACTAGTTGCTGGAATTTTTTGTGTACAGGACAGTAACTTCTAAAAATCATATAAAATAGTAGAAAAATCAGAAAAATATAATTAAGGACACTACGAAAAACAACAGAAAATTTCCTGCAACTTTGAAGGGGGCCGAGAGCCAATTCTGACTGCAGATAGGATAACAGAGCCATTCTTTCTGGACTGACACTTTTGGCAGATTTGTGTTGTAATTTTGAGTAGGAATGTCATAGTTGTACTTTTGTTTTAAATTAATGTAGAACATGTTAGTTGTGCTTTATTATCATGCTCTTAAGATATGCTTTAGTGATGATGTTTAATGTATTATGTTTCATTGATGATGAGAATGCAAGTATGTTGAAACAAAAGTGGTATTTGAGACCACTAATTGATACCATGTCAAATGAAGTAATGCATATCAAAAGAAAAGTTGTGAGTGAGGATGAGAGTATGACATCGGGAGTTCTCGTTCCATTTTGAAATGGGTGAGACTCCGGGTGGGGGTTTGGGGGAAACACGGGTAAATTTAGGTGTTAAGGAGCAGACGTAGTATGATTTCTCACTCGCTACGTCACTCCCGTAAGGGGGAGTTGACTAGAGTTAGAGAGGCTGTTGGTGCGCTCGTGACGCACCAGGACGGTAAATGATGGTTTTCTCCATTTGTCTGACAGAAAACCGAGATGAGTCTCGCTCTAGTACCTTGTACCGTTCGGGCACAGAGTTACGAGAGGCCCATCCAGTGCTCGTGTCGCTGGAGTGGTACCACCTTTTCACCCACCCTGGGTGAAGTCCGCTTCCTTAGCAGTTTACGGTTTACCTGGGTTCCAAAAGAGAACAACAATTAATTTTAATTAAGTTAATCAGTAAATTTACTTCTGTTCTACTTCCTGTTATTTACTTTCAGCATTTATGTTCTGTTCTTAATTTCTGCATAAATATGTGATGATATGACACTTGTTAGTTAGTCAGTTAGGAAGACCAGCTCTAAAACTGGGTTCTACTAGGGTGTTAGGAGTTCCTACTGGGTCACGCGTTGACGTGTCCCATCCCGTGGTTTTTAGGTATGAGTTCCGAGCAGTCTTCGGGTGTACCGGAGCCAGAGACCGGTGCCAGTACAGCGGAGGTGGAGCCTACGGGCGACCTTGTTTAGTTAGACTTCCTGGGTTTAGAGTAGCGGGTGTGTTGTACCGGGTGGACTTTTGTACTTTTGGGCTGGAGGTTTCTACTTTTTGTTGTACCCGCTTTTTGTACCCCCTTTGTACAGCTGATGCTTGTATGTATATGAACTTATGTAAGTGATATAATGGGGGGTTTCTACTTTTTGTTGTACCCGCTTTTTGTACCCCCTTTGTACAGCTGATGCTTGTATGTATATGCACTTATGTAAGTGATATAATGTAACTTCTGTGTTGATGTATTTCCTTTTCAGTACTGCGTTTTATTTTCTGTTGGAGCACTTTTTTCTATGTGTACTATTCCAATGTTATTTGATTGACCACGAGGCGTGCACAATCCAAGTAGGATGCACACACTCACCTCCCAAGAGTAGGAGTGTCAAATCAATATAATCCCGGTGAGTACGGGTCGAATCCACAGAGACAATTCGTTTCACGTTCACAATCTCAATTGGTTATGGAAAGCTAAAGCTGTTGGTACGACCAACTAAACTAACAAGTACCGTGCGAGGGAGTGTGGTGGTAAGACGGCCGAGCCAAATCTAAGATAGGTATAATGGAGACCAAAGTAGGGAGCTAGTCAAGCAAGGAGAAGTGTATGGAATGGGATGTCATTAGGGTTGTGAATTGAGAATATAACCCTATAACTCAATGATGTCCCTTTTGAGGACGCACCATCGGAAAATACTCTTTTGGAGGTGAAAATAAGTGTAAAATGTGATTCAATTGTGGATCCCTTTTGGGGTCACACTTGGAAGTGAAAGCGGTCACGGGTTATGGTTCTTTATGACTCAATGACATCCCTTTTGGGGAAGCATCATCGGGGATATCCTTTTGGGAGTTAAAACGATGGGAAAAGGGTAGTGGCTTTAGATTTAGGTTTCATGGAAGTTAAGTTGATACTTCTTTTTGAGAAGATCAAACTCATCCTTTTGGGATGATCAGCTCTCTAATAAAATCTTTTGGGTTCGTATAAGAGAGTTAATTTAGAAACTTAGATTTACGCCACATAAAAATTAATTAAATCCAAATGAACCAATACTAATCAATCTCATCAACCCCTAATTAATCCAATTCACACCCTATTGGCTCTAGGTCTTCATACTGAAAAGCAACTTGATAATCATAAATGAAGAGCAAATGGCATTCATCACAAACCAACAATCAAACAACTATTTAATGATTCTCACATTCATTCAATAATCATTCAAATATTCATACAAATCAAGAGAAACCAATAGCTACAAGAGAGGGGAAAGAGATAACCAAATAAAGCCCTAAAAATCCAAGCTTTCCCCTTCCTTGCTCCTTTTCCAAGCTCTCCTAGCCTCCAATGGCCTCCAAACCCTTACCCTAGCTCTTGGAGAAGAAGAGGGGGTCTCAAACCACCAATAGAACAGAAAAACCACAGCAAAACGAAGAGCACACCCCCCCCCAAATTCGCATCAGGCCGAAAATAGCCAAAATAACGGGCTTGCAGGTCGGATCTGGGTCGGATCCGACCCGCCTGCACAAAGCCGCCCGCCTGCGCCTTTAATTGCGCGCGCAGCAGCCCAAAGAAACAAAGCGGGGCGAAGCCCGCTCATAAGCTGCCGCGTTTTTAAATTTTTTTTAAAAAATACAAAACCCAGCGGCCCGCTCAGGAGAGCGGGCCGCGTGAGTGGGCCAGCCCGCTTGCCGGCCCACAAACCATTTCTGCAGGTTTTTTATTTTTTTTGTTTTCTTTTTTTTTAAAATCCAGAAACACATTCTTGCTTACAAAATGTACGGAAAATAGCCCGAAGCTCCCAAAAATTCTGGAAAAGTTCCAGAAAATCCAGAAAAATCCCAGAAGTACCTAAAAATAAGGGGAGCAAAAATTAGTCTATAAAAATCGTATTTTATGTATAAAAAGAGATTAGGCGTTAATAATCCACGATATTACGAAAACACACATATCAACGCCAAAATAAACATGATATACACATAAAATACCGAGAAATGGGGGGAAAATAAGAAATTTATATCCCGAATCATTATTGCAGTGGCCTGCTCATTATTTTATATTAAACCACAAAAAATGCCTAGTAGTATTCAGAAAGAGGGCTCGAAGCCTGAGTCCGAATACTACGGCGACCTCGTTAGCTACGCTCCACGTACTTGGGTGAGCGGGGCGTGACAAAACGGGAAATTCGGCTCGGCTCGGATGACGTGCTCCACTCTTTTTTGGCTGACAGCTGTGGCATTTAATGCGAGATGACCGCTGAATCTCTAAAGTCATTATGACGATTCGGTATTGGGGGGAAATGGAGGCACCCAGCCACTCGGAGCACGACACATGTCACGTACGGTTTTGGGGAGAAGCTGAGGCGACAGCTTCACTTCGGATCTTGCCATGTGGCCCACCTTCAACGGTCGAGATCAGCCGACTCCTTTTATAAAACAGAGAGAAGGCGCAACGGTGGAGGGCTTCTGCATTCGAATTTCAAAAGCTTTTTCTTCTTCTCGTTCTTCGTTTCCGAGAGCTTCCGTTGTCGGTCGCCACTTTGTCAGAGCTCCGGTGATCTTCTTTTAGGTACTTCTTCGATCTTTCAGATGTCTTCATCCGAATCTTCTTCCTCCAATAAACACGTAGAGAAGAACTTCGACGAGTTTGAGGGTGCTAGCACCGAGGAGATGGATGAACAGACGATGTCGGTGGAACCGGAGGAGTGGGAAATAACCCTTGCCGTCCCATAGACATCGATGGTCCCCAAGAAAACCAAGAAGAAAGGCTCAGGGCCGACCATCGGCGAAGTTACAACGGCGGTCCCGGCAGAGATCCAGGCCATAGTGCCCAAGACAAAACATATCAGTCGCACCGAGATTCGCTCTAAGTATATCTGACCGCCCTATACAGTTCGCCTCCTCACATTCGATGGAAGAGTCTGCTCGCCTGGGGACAATGAAGTCGGGGTCTATTATCTGACATTCGAGCTCGGACTTCGATTTTCACTTCACCCCTTCCTCCTGCACTTGCTGAACTTCCTCGAGCTTCCGCTCTTCTAGCTGATGCCAAACTCGATCAACGCCATGGTCGGGTTCCTTGTTCTCTTCTTCGGTAACGGCATAAGTCCGACCCTGCCACTGTTCTGGTATTTCTCCGAGGCGAAGCGGAGAGGAGTGTACTATTATGCCAGTGCGAGGAGGGATCGGCATCTCATCCTTGAGTAGTCGAGTAAAGTGAGTGATTGGAAGGAGATGTTTGTTTTCATCTAGATGCCGGCGGACTTGACTTTGCGGTTGAACTATGGGAGGTTGAATCCCCAAGTGAACAAGGAGGTGACTTTGCAGGGGCAAGATCTGGAGAACTCCAAGATCTTAATGGAGATCCTCCAAGAGCTCCGAAAACATGTGAAGCTGGTTAAGGACGACCAGATCGCCCTACATATCTGGCCCGAAGGTACTGCGATCTAAGCGACCTTCTTCATATATGCTCACCCTGATCTCTTTTCTCCTTGCAGGTGCGAACATGAGTCTGTCCTGAGACGAGCTGATGAGGATGGCCATTGGGGGGGGCCCGTCGACCGAGGAGCCAGCAGCCAAGGTCAAAGGCATGGGGGTGGCACCGAGCTTGACAAAGAAGGCTGGGTAGAAACGGGGCCTGGAGGTGGCGTCCACCGTTCGGGCCGAGGAGGAGGAGCAAAGCAAAAGGACGAAGAAGACGTCCACGGATGCCTTTCCTTCCCATCGAGAGAGCGAGCTCGCGCGGGGTGACATCATCCATATTGACGACGTCGAGGAGCCAGTGGCCGATTCGACGGTCGCCACGGAAGTCGCCGTTGAGGTCCCCTTTCACTCGGCCCAACCTCAAGAGCCTCCAGCCAGAGTTTAGGTCGACAAGGCTAAAGTGGCCGAGCTTTGCCCCTATGGATGCCCCTTGTGAGCAAGGGGAGCCAGATCGGAGGAAGCCGGAGCATCCAAGCGCCGAGGCAGCACTCGCAAGCTTTAAGGCGAAGAAAGCCAAGGTCCACGCTATTCCTAAGGTGGATCTTTTCGCGTCGAGCTTCTGGGTGGGCGCCTAGGAGTCACTGTTCAAGGATGCCGGGGCTGCGGCCCGTCTGGCGGAGAACTGCATGCTGTCGAGGGACCGGGAGTTCCTGTATGATATCGGAGCCGAGCGCCTCTGTGATATTGCGGTTTGGCACAGCATGCGGGTTAGTTGTTCTCTCCGCTCATATTTCCGGTCTTTGTTTCTTCATGGGGGCTTATGTACTTTGTTCTTTTTGTAGGCTGCGGCTGTGATGGCGTACCTGCAGCGCCACACTAACGTGGCCATGCTCAAGGTGACCCTGTGAAGAAAGAAGACAGAGCTCAAGGCAGCCACTGATAAGCTGCAGAAGAAGGAGGTGAAACTCAAGCAGGTCGTCGAGAGGCTGCAGAACAGGGAGGAGAAGCTGGAGGAAGTCCGCGGGTACTTTGCGACCCAGAAAGCGGAGACCGAAAAGCAGCGGAAGATCTCGAAAGAGCTGGCACGACGGCTTCAGGACGAGGAGGCCCGTAGGGTCACTGCGATGAACACCCATGCCGAGGAGGTGGAGACGAAGGCGAGGGAGATCGTCGAGCTCAAGCATCAGGTGGCGGAGCTGAAGAAGGTCGATCCGGAAGCTATGAAGGCGGATGATGTCCGCCAATATTAGATCGACGAGCTCCTTCCCATCATAAAGGATGTGCGAGCCAATAGCATGGAGGAGGGCTGGTAGGAGGGCCTGCAGGCGGGCCTTGGGAGGACGGAGAAGAGGTTGAAGAGGCTGCATCCCGATCTGGAGGTCAACTTCTCTTCGTTGTTGGTGGCCTTGGTTGGCGAGGAAGACGAGGACGTCGGGGAAGCAGGACGTTCGTCGGTCGGTGATCAAGCTTCAGGCGATGTAGGCGGCCAGGGGGAGGTCGCAGCGACAAGTCCAGCGGAGACTGAGGTGGAGGTGCCAGCGGAGGCACAGGGTGAGGAGGTCGGTGGCCGAGTAGAGGCACCGTAGTTACCTGTTTGGGGGGCATATGTAGGGCCGATCTTGGGGACAGGCATAGGACTTGTATATATTTTTTGAAAGAAACTTGGTGTAAATATTTCAATTTAATGAAAGATATCACCTTCGAGGTAGTTCGCCTCATTTGTCTTTGTGCTTGTATGTACTTGTATGCCCCCAAATTTCTGCTTGGAAGAGCCTAAGAGCGAGGAGAAGCGGAATGTTATAGATTCATTCTTTGTGAAGTTGTGTCGGCGTGGTTCTTTAGTAGGTCGCCATTGGAGCGTTTGGGGAGCCCACCTCGGACTTTCACAAAATAGGGGAGTTTTGAAGAAAATCCGCAAATCCTGATGGCCTATGAGGTGCGCAGCTTCGGTGGCCCGCCCCGGACTTCCTTGAGAGGGCGAGTATAGATGAGTCGTAGCCGACCCCGCATTATCGTTCCGGTTTGGATGTCGAGTTGCCCCGGAGGTCTTTGAGAGTGCGGGTATTGGGTCATCGCCTACTCCGCATCCTCTATAATCGGGCGGGTATTGGGCCGTTGCCTACCCCGCATTTTCACTCTGGGTTGGATGGTGAACTGCCCCGGATGTCTTCGAGTGGGCAGGTATAGATGGGCCGTAGCCTACCCCGCATTATCGCTCCGGTTTGGGTGGCGAACTACCCCGGAGGTCTTCGAGAGGGCGGGTATAGATGGGCCGTAGCCTACCCCGCATTTTTCACTCCGGTTTGGATAGCGAACTGCCCCGGAGGTCTTTAAGAGGGCGGGTATTGGGCCGTCGCCTACCCCGTAATCTCTGTAATCGGGCGGGTATTGGACCGTCGCCTACCCCGCATTTTCGCTCCAGTTTGGATGGCAAGCTGCCCCGGAGGTCTTCGAGAGGGCATGTATAGATAGGCCGTAGCCTACCCTACATTATCGGTCCGGTTTTGGTGGCAAACTACCCCCGAGGTCTTTGAGAGGGCGGGTATAGATGGGCCGTAGCCTACCCTGCATTATCGCTCCGGTTTGGGTGGCGAACTGCCCCGGAGGTCTTCGAGAGGACGGGTATAGATGGGCCGTGGCCTACCCTGCATTATCGCTCCGGTTTGGGTGGCAAACTGCCCCGGAGGTCTTCGAGAGAGCGGGTATAGATGGGTCGTAGCCTAACCCGCATTTTTCACTCCGGTTTGGGTGGCGAGCTGTCCCGGAGGTCTTCGAGAAGGCAGGTATAGATGGGCCATAGCCTACCCCGCAACCTCTGTAATCAGGCGGGTATTGGACCGTCGCCTGCCCCGGAGGTCTTCGAGAGGGCGGGTATAGATGGGCCATAGCCTACCTTGCATTATCGCTCCGGTTTGGGTGGCGAACTGCCCTGGAGGTCTTCGAGAGGGCGGGTATAGATGGGTCATAGCCTACCTGCATTTTCCCTCCGGTCTGGGTGCCAAACTGCCCCAGAGTCTTCGAGAGGGCGGGTATAGATGGGCTGTTGCCTACCCCGCATTTTCACTCCGGTTTGGGTGGCAAACTGCCCGAAGGTCTTCAAGAGGGCGGGTATAGATGGGTCGTAGCCTATCTCGTATTTTCACTCCGGTTTTGGTGGCGAACTGCCCCGGAGGTCTTTGAAAGGGCGGGTATTGGGCTGTCGCCTACCCCGCAACCTCTGTAATCGGGCGGGTATTAGGCCGTCGCTTACCTCCATCTTTGCTCTGGTTTGGATGGCGAGGAGCCCCGGATGTCTTCGAGAGGGCGGGTATAGATGGGATGTAGCCTATCCCGCATTATCGCTCTGGTTTGGATGGCGAGCGGCACCGGAGGTCCTTGAGAGGGCGGGTATTAGGCCATCTCCTACCCCGCATCCTCTGTAATCGGGCGGGTATTAGGCCGTTGACTACCCCGCATTTTCACTCCGGTTTTGATGGCGAACTGCCCTGGAGGTCTTCGAGAGGGTGGGTATAGATGGGCCATAGCCGACCCCGCTTTATCCCTCCGGTTTGGATGGCGAACTGCCCCGGATTCTTCGGGAGGGATGGTATAGATGGGCCGTAGCCGACCCCGCGTTATTGCTCCGGTTTGGTTGGCGAACTGCCCCGTAGGTCTTTGAGAGGGCGGGTAGAGATGGGCCGTAGCCTAACCCGTATTATCGCTCCGGTTTGGGTGGCGAACTGCCTCGGAGGTCTTCGAGAGGGCGGGTATAGATGGGCCATAGCCTTCCCCACATTTTCACTTCGATTTGGGTGGCGAACTGTCCTGGAGGTCTTTGAGAGGGCTGGTATTGGGCCGTCGCCTACCCCGCATTTTCGCTCCGGTTTGGATGGCGAGCTGCCCCGGAGGGCTCTTTTCTTTGGTTTGGTTGACAAGATTACCGCTCTGCCGGTGCGGCTGCTCTAAGCCTCGGCGAGCCAGGTCTCATTGAGGAGATTCGGGGGACTATTACTTGGGCTTCGATCATACTGGCCAAGATCAACTGGGCCGATCTTAAGGTTGTAACAATAATGATGGTTGCATTTTGGCAGTCGAGATGGCAACGACTAAAGTGGTTGATGCTATGACAGTCGGTGTGGCAAAGGCATTGGTTGTTTAACATATATAGATGATGGTGGTATGTTGGTGATCAGACAATGACATTTGCAATTTGACAGATGGAGATGACATCAATGACAATGGTAGCGATTGTTGTGACCGTTTGACGACAATATTGGTGGTTCAACATTTGGAGACAACAATATCGGCAACAACAATGTTGACGATAATGGCAACGACTACAATGGCTATATAGTAGTAGCAGCAACAATGTTTGACATGTAAAAACAATAATGGCAACGACGACGACGACAATAACGTCTTTGTATGTAGAAATGGCAACATCGACAGTGACAGTGACAACAATGATAATAGTTTGGCAAGTAGCGATGGTGGCGATGTGGTAATCTAATAGCAACAATGGTGATTCAGCTAGTGAAGAAGATTGTAATGACGATAATGATAGTGGCAGTATAGCATGTTAAGATGGCGATAGCGAAGATGGCGACTACCGTAATAGAAGTTCAACATACAGAGAAACTATAATAGTGGTTCGATATGTGTCATAGGCTATGGCTCTACACGTGGAGATGATTGGAATGCCATTGAAAGTTTGGCAAGAAGATATAATGGTGGTTCGATAGGAAGAAACAATAGTGGGTTGACTGGTGGATACTGTGACAACAACAGCCGTTAAAAAATATTTTTTATTGATTCACATAAGACGAAATAAAGAGTATACACCATTTACAAAGGAAATCATATTAGCATGTAACGAGGGAGCACGATCCTCACATGAATTCAATATTTTTTGGAAATATTGAATTTTGTTATAAACTCATAAGATGATACCAATAACAAAGTGTCAAGTAGTCATGGCATAAGCCATGACTCTCTATATATTCTTCCTCAATGGGGTGGTAAGAAGCCCAAGGGACCCCCACTACTTAGTAGTGGGGTGTAATGGAAGATAATGAGGGGAGAGATGCCAATGGCCTCCCTCAACTCACAACACTCCCCCTTATCTCTCCATTACCTTGGGTTAATCATATGAATACTTCATGATTCAATATGCTAGTGAGGTAGATACTTCTGGATCCAGAGCCACTGTGGTTGCCTCGTTAAAACCTTAGCTGTGGAAAACCCAGTGGAAAAAACCAGCAGCTTTAAGGGAAAAGAGTACAACCAACTTGTGACGCCCCCTGATCCATACAAGCCTTATGCTTGTAGGTCTTTCAGCTTTCATTATGGGTGAACACTTCAGGGTCTAGAGTTAAAATGAGGTTGCCTCATTAAAACCTTTGGCTATTGAAAACCCAGTGGAAAAACCCATAGCTAAGGGAAAAGAGTACAACTCTACTATCAAATTTCCCTGATCTGTACAAGCTTTAGGCTTGCAGATCTCCTATATATCTATACAATCATCTCCTATTCGTCTATACATCCATCATGTTCTGAAAGCAAATACAATCATCACTCATCTATACAAGTTTCACTCATATCTAGCTGTTACTGGAAAACAGTGGCGCTCTGGAGTGGTACGCTCTTTGAAGTTGGTAGATGACTCCACGTATGTATTCTTTTACTCAGTCTTCACTGTGTCTGTAAGATACTGATGGACCTGGCTGAGCGTATTCTAGACTTTCTTCTTGGATGATGAGCTTCTCAGAAGATGTAGACTTTGGAGGAGGATGTGTAGATCTTTAGGAGGTGGCCGGACATTTGTGCTTAGTCATTGCGATGATGTGTAAACATGCATATGCGATATATATTCCTTGGATGATGATCCTTGACCATTGGAAGTTGCGCAGAAGCAGCTTATTCTTGGTCCAACGGTGCTCTCCAGGGCAGCACTGAATCCGGCTAACAGCTTTACCACAGACGTTCTATTAGAGACATGTGCAGTTGGCCAGATAAAAGAGTGTAACTAGTACACTAGAGCTAGGCTCTTCAGGACCTATGATGTCCTCCAACTCTTCCAGCGACTGAAAGGCGTCATAAATAAGCATCCATTTTTAATAGATTGCAAATGGACAGCTTTCTTCATAAACTCCTGGTGTATGAAGAATATGATAGGTATAAAAGGATTCCACGAAGGTGTTTAATCTGTAAGCCGAGACAATACCTTGTTGTGCCTAGGTATTTCATTACGAGGGTATGCTTAAGGCTATCAGATATCTCAATGGTCTCAGCAGGAGATCCTATTAGATTTAAGTCGTCCACATATACGGCGATTATTACAATTCCTGTCACCGTTCTTTTGATAAAGATACACGGGCAGACTTCATTATTGGTGAATCCTTGTTCAGCAAGGAATTCGATAAATCTGTTATACCACATGTTTCTTGATTGCTTAAGATCATATAATGATCTTTGAAGCATTTATAGAGAAGATGTTCATACGTCTCTCTTTCATCTCTGGGGGTAGAGTATACCCTTCTGGAAGTTTCATATATATATATATATCTATTATACATTTGACAGCGATTTTTGAATCCTAGGGCTGATTAGGACAAGCTGATTAGGACAAACCGGTTGATAAAAGACGGCCAGGATTTAATCTTGGATGATGAACGGTTGGGATTAAAAATTGAGATGAATGGTTTGTATTTTTGAGTTTTTGTGGGTCCCATTTCTCTTCGTAACCAGCTATTTGACTTGGAAAAGCAAATCTGCTTTTGGGGGAGAGCAAGGGGTTTTTTTTTGGGATAGCAACAGCCATTTGCTTGCTTTATTGGAAAGGAGCCCCAGATCTCTCAACGGCAGTTTGCTCTGATCAAGGTAACTCTTGATATATGTTCTCTTGCGCAGGTCAAACAGATCGAACAAGTTGGTGTTCAGATGGCCGAGAAGAACAAGTTGGTGTTCTTTGATGGCTGCTCCTATACTTTCGACTTGGATGATTTGCTGAGGGCTTCGGCTGAGGTTCTCGGTAAGGGGAGTTTTGGGACGGCGTACAAGGCCGTTCTCGAGGACAGGACGATGGTGGTGGTGAAGAGGTTGAAGGATGTGGTGGCCGGGAAGATGTTAACCCGAATTTGCTGACGTGGTGGCCGGGAAGATGTGGTGGCCACTCTCGAGTACGGGATTTGCTGATGCCGATCTCCCTGTCGCCTGTTGCCTCAAAAACCGCCATTGATCAAAATGGTGGCCGCCACCGCGTCTCCACTCAGCATTTCATCGAGCACCGACCGACATCCTTAAATCAATGCACCGATGAGGGAGGTGTAGTGGTAGATGGAGGGGTCTTCGATGGCTGCGAAGATTTGAGAGGCGTAGGTTGGGGAATCGAGGGAGGAGAGGAGGAGGAGGAGGGTCTTGAAGAGGAGGTGGGGGTTTTGGGGATTGTTGGTTTTGAATTTTGATGATAAGGGAGTGGATTTGGGGGAACTGGGTTAGGATTTTGCACTGGTTGATGAGCGATATGAGATGCTGATGATGACGACGGGGACTTAGAGTTTGAGGTTGGGTCGAACTGCAGATGGAAGCGATCGGAAGGGTTGGCCAGCACCCGAACCTTCTGCCCGTCTGCGCCTACTACTACTCCAAGGATGAGAAGCTCATGGTGTATCACTACGCCCCTGCAGGCAGCTTTTCCACCCTCCTCCATGGTATTTCCTCTCCCATCAATTTGCTATTCCGAATTCTATGTTCTTGACTTAACCTTCTGATTGCAACAGGAAACCGCGGGGGCGCAGCAAGAACTCCGTTGGACTGGGAGTCCAGGGTGAAGATCATACTCGGCGCGGCAAAAGGCGTAGCTCACATCCACGCCGAAGGCGGTGGTAAATTCGTTCACGGGAACGTAAAGTCTTCCAAAGTCCTCCAGACCCAGGATCGCTCCGCTGCCATCGCCGACTACGGTCAAGCTGATCTACACACACTATTTTTAATTTTTTTCTTATTTTTTTGTTTAATATATTGTTTCTGGTTGTAAAATTAGGCTTTTGTTGCCTTAATAAGTGAGGTATATGCTGTTCAAATTCAAAATATGCAACATTTCTTATATCAGTGTACTGTGAGCGGGGCTAACTGGTTGAATCATTGCTTAATGATTTGTCCGAGAATGAAGAAAGAATTCGATATTGTATTTTCCTTTGGAAAGACCATCATAATGAGACAAGCGGAGACAAACTAAAGTCACTTCACGGACAGCTTGACTTTGGATTGCAACTCGGTTTTGGGAACGTCGCTGACAGCCGCTCAGTTGGCCCACACAGTAGCTTCGACGATGGCTGCCCTGTTGTAATCGGAGGGGGGTGTGCACGCAATATGTAGTCGAAACTCCATCAACGGTCAGTCAAAACTCGGGCGGTCAGTCGAGAAGCCACGACACTGAGTAGAGTGCAGGGAAAATCGGTGGAAGGGGCTACCTACAATGGGATCTTATATTTTTGGGGGTGTTGTGCTGGACAGAGAAGAACATGGCAGGTATCCTAAGTCCATTTACATTGGCAGTAATCTTAAGTCATTAATGATAAATCTGGGGAAGGTATTGAGTGCAAGCTTGCTTCTCATTTGTTGGTTATTATTATTTCCCATGAACTTGCCACAAAATTTTCGTTAGCCACTATGTTTCTTTAGGACTCTACCTTTGAGTTTGAGCAGAAGAGAAATAGGCCAGAAAGATATGATAGAAATGTTGCTCAGAAGACGCTAAATGCCATCAAGTATATTGATGAAGTCAGAGCACGCAGAGAGGCGAAGCATCACGAAATGAGGTGTGTTTCTCCTACTGTTCTTTCTTTCATGTATGCCACTGTAGTCTGTTTCTCACTTGAATTTGTTATTTGGGGGAGTAACCTCTGGATGAAGGGGAAGAAACAGAAGGAGCATATGGAAGCGACAAAAGAGTTGGATCAGAGCATCCCCCTGATCAGAGCACCAAGCCCGCTTCGTGTGGACCAGGCTCTCATCTCTCGAAAGACCAAAGTCAAGGTTTCTCATTCACAAGCAGCGAACACACAGATGGAAGAGTAGAGAACACTTGCTGCAAAGCGTTTGCTCGCCTGCAGCTGGACGCATTGCCATCATGGATGAATGTTTCCTTTGCTGTATGGTTACTCTTTGTAGGTATGCTGTTCTTAATGTATTATTATTGTCGGGACCACTGGAAAACAAATTCGACATGTTTTTTTATTTTTATTTCCTGAAGTCCATGAAGCAGAACCGAATTTTTAGAAAGGTGATTATGGTAAATTGTTAAATTTGTGTTGGTTTATGTTGTTCATCTATTGGGATGCTTTTATCTACCAAACAAAAATAGTTTGGAATGCTGTTATTGATGATATCAAATCAAAATTGGTTTCTGTTAAGAAATTCAAGAATATTTGGAAGTTTCCATTATTTAGGTATTTACGTCTATGGAAAGGTCATTGGAGTTTTTATTATTTAAACTATTTATTTTGCTTAAGATTTAAGAGTTTTTATACCATGTAAGTCATATCCATGTCACCGGTTTTTTCTTTATCAATCAATAGAGAATAATGTGTATTATAGGATTAGGTCATATGTGATCTCGAAAAAGTTAACCGCTTATATATATTTTTTGGCCGATTGGAATTGTTCATTTTGATTTAACATTTTAAAATATCAAAATATCAAATATTAAGTGATTCTAATAAATTTTGTTCGTTCATTTACCTGCCACAAAAAGTTCTATTAGTCTAAAGCTATTAAACTTGCGATGTGGAAAAAGGAGCAAAACCTTAACGGTCAGTGTCGAAATTCATGCATTTGGTTTGATGGGTCCACATCTATTAACTTAGAACCCAACTATTTTTATTTTCCGAAGGCGCCCGCGCCGAAGGCGCCCGCGCCGAAGGCGCCCGCGCCGAAGGCGCTCGCTAAATTTTTTTACGTTAATTTGTTGTTCCGACTCAAAGGCGCCCTCGCCGGAATTTATTGTTCTACGCCGAATTTATCCGCACAAATTTGACTGTGTAAATAATGTATGTGAACTAAGATTTCACGGGGAAAAATCTTAAATGAACCGCGTCAGCGCCGAAGGCGCCCATTTGTTGTTCCGACTCAAGGGCGCCCTCGCCGAATTTATTGTTCTACGCCGAATTTGTTGTTCCGCACAAATTTGATAGTGTAAATAATGTTTGGGAACTAAGATTTCACGGGGGAAAATCTTAAATGAACCGTGCCCGCGGGCACGGGTTATGACTAGTGTATATATATATATATATATATATATATATATATATATATATATATATATATATATATATATATATATATATATATATATATATATAAATATAACCGTATAGATATGCAATCACAACGTCCATGAGCTACATTTCTTGGCTTTTCCAGAGACGGTTAGGCTTAGTATGAAATAGGAAAATGATTACATTTCCTTCATTTCTTTTTCTTATGAAAAACAACTTATATTCCACAGGTTTTACACATTCAGGTGTTTGGACTACTGGTTCAAAGACTTTGCGTTTCAAGAGTGTGTCCAGCTCTACTCTTATTGCCTCGTCCCACTTTGGCTAATCTATGCATTTACGCTATAGAAAAGTGGGTTGACATCATCGTCGTATTCAGTGACGTGAACGTCAATAGCGAAAGCAAAATCGTTGACGACGACTGTGCTATATTTGTCCAGTACCTCTCCAGTACGTACGTAATATAATGGCGTTTCTCCTATTATTTCTTTTGTAGGGGAAATCAGGATGAGAGAGGTCACTGGTCTGAGCTCAGCATCCTGCAGATGGATCATTTTAATATCTCCAGGAATCTTCCTCTTTCGAAGAAATTTATCTTTTGAACCTGTCGGGCGTCCTCTTTTCAATTGAGGTACATCCAATTCTGCTGCCGGTAGATTGCATCCATCTTTGGGATGTCAATCATAGCTGGCGTATTGGCAGTATGGATGTGTGAACGAACAATCTTATGGTTTGTCTGTAAATTTATCCGGTAATTGATGTACGTTAGTCTGAATGTGGATGATCTTCAGGATCTCATCTTCACACAGAAATAGTATGCGGATCATAACGAGATTAGGACTTTTATGTCCCATGATATGGTCTTAGAAGCTTCAGGCTTCTTTAGACTGCGTGCCTATTTTAATGAGACTTTGTTCATCAAATTCACATTTATCAAGACGTGCCTTTAATGCATCGCTTGTCAGGGGTTCTAGGAATCTAATAATACATGGTGAATCAAACCATATAAAGATAACTAGTTTTGATGAGGACCCATTTTGGTCCTCTGAGGTGGTGCTATTGGGACATATATCAGCACATCCAAATACTCTTAAATGAGATATGTTTGGTGGTGAACTATAAGCAAGCGGCATCAGCAATAAGATATGGTCACAAGAGGGCCGTATCGTATAAGGGATGCAGAATGCAGTATGGAGTATCCCTAAACATCCACAGGCAACTGGGATTTAACAATAGACGTGAAATCTATTGGAGTCTCTTTATCAGAGACTCTGATAACCCATTATGAGTATGAACATGCTACAAGATGTTTAATTTCAATGCCAGTTGCTTGGCAGTAGTCTTGAAAGACATGTGTAGTGAATTTACCCACATTATCAGATTTTGAGAAAACTAGGTTGCGGGTGGCAAAAAGGCACATATAAGACTATCTAGTAGATGCATCTATCAGTACAATGAAGTACCGAAATGGGCCACTTGCGGGGTGAATAGGCCCGCAAAGGTCACCATGTATTATCTCAATGAAGCCAGGAGACTCTAATCCCACATTCAGGAGGGAAGGTCTCTTCATAAGTTTTCCCTTATGACAAGGGGTAAGGAAACTCAACCTTTTGAAGAATCTTTAGGCTCTCCAAGGGATTCATTTGATGATGTGTCCATCATCGCTGATCCAGGATGACCAAGTCTATTGTGCCAGAGTTGAAAACTCTGGCAATGAAAGGCTGTCACGCCCCGCTCACCCAAGTACGGGGGCGTAGCTGACGAGGTCGCCGTAGTATTCAGACTCAGGCTTCGAGCCCTCTTATCTAAATACTACTAGGCTTTTTTGTGTGGTTAATTATAAAATAAATTAGCAGGCCACTGCGATAACACTGGAATAGTACACAGAGTAAAAAGAAAAGTGCTCCAACAGAAAGTAAAACGTAGTACTGAAAAGTAAAATACATCAACACTGAAGTTACATTACATTATATAAGTCCATATACATACATACATCAGCTGTACAACGGGGGTACAAAAAGCGAGTACAACAAAAAAGAAACCCCAGCCCAAAAGTACAAAAGTCCACACCCGGTACAACGCACCCACTAGTCTACCCCGGGGAAATCTAACTGTACAAAGTCGCCCGAAGGCTCTACCTCAGCAGCACTGGCACCGACCTCTGGCTCCTGGACACCCGCTGATTGCTCGGGACTCGTACCTGTAAACCACGGAATGGGACACGTCAACGCGTGACCCAGTAGGAACTCCTAACTCCCTAGTAGAACCCAGTTTAGAACTGATCTTCCTAACTAACTAACTGACTACAGGTGTCACATCATCACATGTTATGTAGAAATTAAAACAGAGTACAAGTGCTAAAGTAAGTAACAGTGAACAGAACTGAAGTAATAAATGACTAAATTAAATAAATTAAATGGTTGTTCTGTATTTGGAACCCGGATAAACCATAGGCTGCTAAGAGAGCGGACTTCACCCAGGGTGGGTGAAAAGTGGTACCACTCCAGAGACACGAGCACTGAAGGGGCCTCTCGTAACTCCGTACCCGACTGGACAAGGTACCGGAGTGAGAATCATCTCGGTTTTTCTGTCGGACAAACGGAGAAAACCATCACTTACAGTCCAGGTGCGTCACGAGCGCACCGGCAGCCTCTCTAACTCTAGTCAACTCCCCCTTCGGAAGTGATGTAGTGAGTGAGAAATCATACTACGTCCGCTCCTTAACACCTACCATTTATCCGTGTTTACCCCAAACCCACATCTGGAGTCTCACCCATCTCAAGAATGGACCGAGAACTCCGATGTCAAACTCTCAACCTCACTCTCAGTTTTAAACATGATACATCATTGTTTTTTAGCAACGATTCTTTAACGGTTTCAACTACCGTTTTCATTTCGTACTTACACAATTTTCATCATCATCATTATTCCACATGAATCATGACATATGAAACATCAACATAGGAACATATTTCAAGAGCATATAATGATGTATCATCAACATTAATCAATTTCAACTCAAGATAAAATACAACATTAAAAATTCCTAAACAAGTTAACGCAAGAATCTGTCCAAGACTGTCACACCAGAAAGATTGGCTCTGTTACCCTAATTGCAGTCAGAATTGGCTCTCGGCCTCCTTCAAAGTTGTAGGAAATTTTCTCTAGTTTTTCGTAGTGTCCTTAATTTTATTTTTCTGATTTTTCTACTATTTTCTACGAATTTTACAAGTTACTGTTCTGCTGCAACAAAAATTCCAGCAACTAATTTCTCTAGCTAAACTTGTTTTCTAACATATTGGGTGCCATAATTAACATAACAAAACTATCATAATACTAAGTTTACTCCATTTCCAAGCCATCAATATGTTTCTTCTTAATTAAAACTATGATACAAACATTTTATTCACTAAGTGAAGCTAATGTTAAAACTAGCTTCCTCACCACAAATCAAACACAAATTGGCATGTTAGCATAAAACTTCTACTTCCAAATTTACAACATGGTACAAAATTACTAATTCTAACATATCAACATGATAGAAATACTATCTCTTTAAGCATGAAGATGAAATTCCAAAAAAAAATAAGAACTTAATCAAAAATTTCTCCTTACAACTAACCTACTAGCAAAACATGTCAAATTGATAGTTAAAATTCCATTCTACCAACTAAAGCAATCATCATGGGATAAAACTAACCTTGATAATATATAAATCCTATCATGGAATCTAAGCATGGATTTCCAATACAAAATTTTTATGTAACCTACTAACTTAATTTTCTCCAAAAGAACCCAATCCTAAACTAGAATTCTACCTAAGTGATAGAGGTTCTACCTTGTATAAAGTCCTCCAAATTTAAGTCTTGGGCCCTTCTTAATCCTTGATGAAAGAGCTCATAGCTTCTTCTCCAAGCTCCAATTTTAGTCTCCAATTTGTGAGATTTTTGGCTAATTTTTGGGCTAATTTGGTGTTGGAATGAGAAGGGAATTTGTGGGCTTTAAGTGCTTGAAGAGGGGATTATTTGGAAGGATTTTTGAGGGAGAAAGATGAAGCAAGGAAAATGAAAGGGGGAGGGCTAGGTTTTGGCCTGGTGTTAGGGGAGAGAGGAAGGAAAAAAATGAGAGTTTTTCTTTTCTTTTTTGGTTTTGTTTTTCATTGACTAGATTTTAGGATTCCTTAAAACCCTCTCCTTCTTACAACTAATAGGCCAAGTGTCTCTAATTAACTAACAACATGACGCATAATAGGATGTGTTGTCATGGTAATAAAAATTTGGATTTTTGTATTTTAAGAAAATAAAAATACATGTAGAAATACTTCATACACTCCAAATACATGTATTTCTCCAAATATTCTTATTTCCTAATATCCATAATGGGTTTAAATCTATTTAAAAATAATTCATCCACCAAAATAATTAAAGAAAAATACGGGCATACTCCCCAAAAATATACGGACATATCTACGTCAAAAATACATACAAATACGCGTATATAGAAATTAGGGTCATTACATCCTACCCCCCTTAAAATAAATTCCGTCCTCAGTATTTCAAATTAAGGGAGAAAACTTTCTATGAATCATATACATTCAAAACAAAATCACATCAGACAAACAAGTGAGGGTATTTCTCTCTCATCTCATCCTCGAGTTCCCAGGTAGACTCTCCTGGTGATTCTCGGTGCCACATAACCCTCACTAGATTGATCGACTTTTTTCTTAGCATCTTCTCCCTCCGGTCTAGAATGGCCACAGGCTGCTGATCATAAGTCAAGTCTGGTCGAACTTCGATCTCAGAGAAGTCAACGACATGATCAGGATTTCCAATACATCTCCTGAGTTGTGATATATGAAACACATTATGCACTCCCTCAAGAGATGCTGGCAAGGCAATTCTGTAGGCCACTTCTCCAACACGAGCCAGAACTTCAAAAGGTCCAATATATATTGGGCTCAACTTGCCATGTCTTCCAAATCGAATCAGCCCTCGTGTTGGTGAGATCTTCAAAAATACCAACTCTCCTAGCTGAAATTCAAAATGTCGTCTCTTTGTATCTGCCCAGTGCTTGTAACGGTCCTGAGCTATGCGAAGATTGTCTCTGATGACTCTCACAACATATACGGTCTCAGCTATCATATCCGGTCCCAACAATTCACGATCTCCAACATCATCCCAACTGAGAGGAGATCGGCACTTCCTTCCATATAAGGCCGCAAATGGTGTCATGCCTATGCTGGTTTGATAACTGTTATTGTAGGCGAACTCTACCAGATGTAGATGTTCGTCCCAAGAACCCTTGAAATCCAGCATGCACGCCCTCAGCATATCTTCTAGAATCTGAATTGTCCTCTCCAACTGACCGTCTGTCTGAGGATGGTATACAGTGCTGAAACTCAGCTGAGTTCCCAAGCTAGCATGCAGACTTCTCCAAAAATGAGACGTAAACCTTGTGTCACGGTCGGAGACTATGCTTACAGGTACTCCGTGAAGCCTCACAATTTCCTGCATATATGACTAATCAGAATCTAGACTAGCAATAACCAAACAGAAACAAAACAATGAATCTTACCTCCATATATCTCTTAGCAAGATGGTCTGTTGACTGGCCCACTCGAAATGGTAGAAAGTGAGCTGATTTGGTTAATCGGTCAACGATTACCCAAATAGCATCATGTCCTCGAGAAATGCGAGGTAAGCCAGTTACAAAATCCATCGTCACATGCTGCCACTTCCACATTGGAATTGGAAGAGGCTACAGAAGTCCTGCCGTTCTCTGATGTTCGGCCTTGACTTGCTGACATGTCATACATGAAGCTACACTTCTAGCCACACTACGCTTCATGCCGTGCCACCAAAAATGTTGTCGCAGATCACGATACATTTTGGTGCCTCCGTGATGAATAGAATAAGGTGAGCTATGAGCTTCTTTCAACAGTTCATCCCGAATGTCACCTGATGGCACACAGATCCTGCTCCCAAAACACAGAGATCTATCTTCATGAGCACAGAAATCATTACGAAGTCCGGCTTCTGTCTGCTCGCGAATCTTCTTCAACTTCGCATCCCCAGACTGAGCTGCCTTAATCCTCTCAATTAAATCAGATTGAACCTGCAAGTTCATCATCAGCACTGAGGAATCAGGTAAGACAACTTCAATCTCCAACTGTCGAATATCACCCCGAAGTTCTCTCTGCACGGTCAACATCATCACTGTCGGCATGCGACTAAGAGCATCAGGTACTACGTTGACTTTCCCAGGGTGATATTGGAGGTCGACATCATAATCAGCCATCAATTCTAGCCATCTACGCTGCCTCATATTCAGCTCTTTCTGAGTAAACACGTACTTCAAACTCTTGTGATCTGTGTATATCTTTACACGTTCACCCAGAAGAAAATGCCTCCACAACTTCAATGCAAACACCACTGCTGCTAACTCCAAGTCATGCGTAGGATAGTTCCTCTCATGGGTCTTCAACAATCTAGAAGCATAAGCTACTACCCTACCATGCTGATGGAGAACACATCCCAATCCTCTGCCAGACGCATCGCAGTAAATCTCATATCCACTTGAACGGTCTAGAATCGTCAGGACAGGTGCACTGATTAATCTATGCTTCAGTTCATCAAATGCTCGCTGACATTCCTCTAACCAATTGTAAGAAACATTCTTCTTGAGATGAGTCATTGGTGCAGCGATCTTAGAAAAATCCTTGATGAACTTCCTGTAGTATCCAGCCAATCCCAAGAAACTTCTGATCTCTGTTAGTGATTTAGGAACTGGCCACTTCTCTACTGCAGCCACCTCTGGATCTACAGCTATACCATCTCCAGGAACAACATGTCCCAAAAAACAACCTTGGTCATCCAAAACTGACACTTGATATACTTAGCATATAACTGGTGATGTCTCAGAGTCTCCAGGACTATCCTCAGATGCTCAACATGATCTTCCTCTAATCTCGAGTACACCAAGATATCATATATGAAGACGACCACAAACTTATCCAAATACTCATAGAAGACTTGGTTCATCAACCTCATAAATGTGGCTGGTGCATTAGTAACACCGAAAGGCATCACTAAGAACTCATAATGACCATATCGGGTTCTAAATGCACTCTTTGGAACATCTGATCCTCTGACCTTCACCTGATGATATCCGCTTCTCAAATCCAGCTTTGAATACACTCGCGATCCACCCAACTGATCAAAGATGTCATCAATCCAGGAAGAGGATACTTGTTCTTCACAGTAACTTTATTCAACTCTCGGTAGTCGATACACATCCTTCGAGTTCCATCCTTCTTGTTCACCAAAAGCACTGGCGCACCCCATAGTGAAACACTTGGCTGAATCAAACCACGCTCTGACAAATCCTTCAGCTGACTACAAAGCTCAGCTAACTCTGAAGGAGCCATACGGTATGGAGCCTTCGCAATCGGTTGAGTGCCTGGAATCAGATCGATGGTGAACTCCAATGATCTATCCGGAGGAAGTCCATAGATATCGTCTGGAAAGACATCCGGAAAATCCAGGACTACCTTCGGTAATATAGGTTCAGCATCCATCTCCATCATCACTTCTACTGGGCTGGCCTTAAACTTCAATGGTCCAAGGGAACTACTACCACTAAGAAACTCAAACTCTGGATGATCAGTAATCTGAAACACTATCTTCCTGAGTCTAAAATCTATAGTGGCATAGAACATCCCTAACCAGTCTATCCCAAACACTGCTTCAAAATGGGGCATCTCCATTACAAAGAAATCTGCATACAGCCTACGTCCACAAATCTCAACAGGACACTGTCGGTATCCCGAAGAACTGTGGATCACTCTATTCCCTGTATGGATATTCCAACTAGAAGCAAAGGAGTCTACTACTAATGAATTCTTAGTCACAAACTGCTGAGACATGAAGCAATGGGATGCTCCCGAATCGAATAGTGACAAGGCAGGGAAGGAAGCTACTCTAATGACACCTAAGAGAATAAACATAAACTAACATAAGAATCTAAACATCCTAATCACAACCACAAACATAACATACTATAGTAAAATAACAACGCATTCAACTCTAAAAAGAAATAGGTACCAGTGATAACACGACCAATGTCCTCTGCCTCAATAGCCGTCATGGTGAAAGCCTGACGCCTCGGCACCGCTCTCCTAGTGGTCTGCTGCTGTTGCTGTGGAGGCCTAGGTGGTCCTCTCTGAGTCACTGCACCAGGCGCTGGTGGAGCTGGCAGTGGAAGCCTCTGTGGAGCCGGCGGAAGGGTCCTCTGCTGCTGCTGCACAGGCCGGACTGCCACTGGTGCCCCAGATCCTGAAGTCTGTCCCTGCTGAGGACACTGCCTACTGATGTCCCCAGACTGACTGCTGGTAAAGCATCGCCCATGCCTAAACCTGCAATCCCGCTGCTCATGTCCAGTCTTCCCACAAAATCCACGAGACTGACGCCGCTGTGATGCTGGTGGAGCTCCAGGCCTCATAAACTGAGTGGTCTAAGTGGGCCTCGGGAAACTCCTCTACTGACCAGCAGGGCGCCTCTCAGATGTTGCTGGACCTCTACCCACACTCTTCAGGTGCGTCTCATGTATCCTGGCCGCCTCCAGTACGGCACTGTAAGTAAGCAACACCTGAGTCGACATCGCTGCTCTGAACTCGGGGTCCAGCCCCATCCTGAATCGTCTAGCTCTGGTGGCCTCTGACTGCACCAACTCCGGAGCAAACTTGCTCAATAATGAGAACTCTGCATCATAAGCATCTATGCTCCGTCTACCATGAGTCAAGTGCTCAAACCTCAACCGCAGCTCATCCTTCTTCATCTCTGGCAAGTACCGAGCCTCAAACAACTCTCTAAACTTCGCCCACGAGATCGGCTTAGTCAAATGCAGCTCCTGAGCATCCCACCAATCTTGTGCCTGATGTGTCAGCTGTCTCTTCGCGGCATCCCTCCACTTAGCTTTCGGGTATCCAATAGCCTCCAGATCAGCCTCAGAATGCCTGATCCACTCGTCCACCTCCAAAGGACTCTCCTTGCCTGAAAAGGACCTCGGGCGTAAAACTCTAAACTGCCTGATACCCACTGGCTTCGGTGGCACACCACTAGCCACCATATCCTCCATCTGCTACATGTGCTCCAGAATCCCTATCAGAATCTTTCCAATCAGGGAAGCCATAGATGATGCAGCATCAGAAGCAGGGGTCCTGTTCTCGGACGATCCATTCCCCGGATCCATTCTGCAAGAATGAACAGGGAAACAACATTCAGTACCAAAATTGCGAATTATAATTTTGGAGCTTACCTGTACTATTCTTACGTGTATCGCAGTGTGAGCTGACCTGCATGGGCCACCACAAAAACCTGTCACGCCCCACTCACCCAAGTACGGGGGCGTAGCTGACGAGGTCGCCGTAGTATTCAGACTCAGGCTTCGAGCCCTCTTATCTAAATACTACTATGCTTTTTTTGTGGTTGATTATAAAATAAATTAGCAGGCCACTGCGATAACACTGGAATAGTACACAGAGTAAAAAGAAAAGTGCTCCAACAGAAAGTAAAACGCAGTACTAAAAAGTAAAATACATCAACACTGAAGTTATACATAAGTCCATATACATACATACATACATCAGCTGTACAACGGGGGTACAAAAAGCGGGTACAACAAAAGAGAAACCCCCAGCCCAAAAGTACAAAAGTCCACACCCGGTACAACGCACCCACTAGTCTACCCCCGGGAAATCTAACTGTACAAAGTCGCCCGAAGGCTCTACCTCAGCAGCACTGGCACCGACCTCTGGCTCCTGGACACCCGCTGACTGCTCGGGACTCGCACCTGTAACGGGACACGTCAACGCATGACCCAATAGGAACTCCTAACTCCCTGGTAGAACCCAGTTTAGAACTGGTCTTCCTAACTAACTAACTAACTAACTACATGTGTCACATCATCACATGTTATGCAGAAATTAAAACAGAGTACAAGTGCTGAAGTAAGTAACAGTGAACAGAACTGAAATAATAAATGACTAAATTAAATAAATTAAATTGTTGTTCTGTATTTGGAACCCGGATAAACCATAGGCTGCTAAGAGAGCGGACTTCACCCAGGGTGGGTGAAAAGTGGTACCACTCCAGAGACACGAGCACTGAAGGGGCCTCTCATAACTCCGTACCCGACTGGACAAGGTACCGGAGTAAGAATCATCTCGGTTTTTTCTGTCGGACAAACGAAGAAAACCATCACTTACCGTCCAGGTGCGTCACGAGCGCACCGGCGGCCTCTCTAACTCTAGTCAACTCCCCCTTCCGGAAGTGACGTAGTGAGTGAGAAATCATACTACGTCCGCTCCGTAACACCTACCATTTATCTGTGTTTCCCTCAAACCCACATATGGAGTCTCACCCATTTCAAGAATGGACCGAGAACTCCGATGTCAAACTCTCAACCTCACTCTCAGTTTTAAACATGATACATCATTGTTTTTTTAGCAACGATTCTTTAACGGTTTCAACTACCATTTTCATTTCGTACTTACACAATTTTCATCATCATCATTATTCCACAGGAATCATGACATATGAAACATCAACATAGGAACATATTTCAGGAGCATATAATGATGTATCATCAACATTAATCAATTTCAACTCAAGATAAAATACAACATTAAAAATTCCTAAACAAGTTACACAAGAATCTGTCCAAGACTGTCACACCAGAAAGATTGGCTCTGTTACCCTAATTACAGTCAGAATTGGCTCTCGGCCTCCTTCAAAGTTGTAGGAAATTTTCTCTAGTTTTTCGTAGTGTCCTTAATTTTATTTTTCTGATTTTTCTACTATTTTCTACGAATTTTACAAGTTACTGTTCTGCTGCAACAAAAATTCCAGCAACTAATTTCTCTAGCTAAACTTGTTTTCTAACATATTGGGTGCCATAATTAACATAACAAAACTATCATAATACTAAGTTTACTCCATTTCCAAGCCATCAATATGTTTCTTCTTAATTAAAACTATGATACAAACATTTTATTCACTAAGTAAAGCTAATGTTAAAACTAGCTTCCTCACCACAAATCAAAGACAAATTGGCATGTTAGCATAAAACTTCTACTTCCAAATTTACAACATGGTACAAACTTACTAATTCTAACATATCAACATGATAGAAATGCTATCTCTTTAAGCATGAAGATGAAATTCCACAAAAAAAAAAAATAAGAACTTAATCCAAAATTTCTCCTTACAACTAACCTACTAGCAAAACATGTCAAATTGATAGTTAAAATTCCATTCTACCAACTAAAGCAATCAGCATGGGATAAAACTAACCTTGATAATATATAAATCCTATCATGGAATCTAAGCATGGATTTCCAATACAAAATTTTTATGTAACCTACTAACTTACTTTTCTCCAAAAGAAACCAATCCTAAACTAGAATTCTACCTAAGTGATAGAGGTTCTACCTTGTATAAAGTCCTCCAAATTTAAGTCTTGGGCCCTTCTTAATCCTTGATGAAAGAGCTCCTAGCTTCTTCTCCAAGCTCCAATTTTAGTCTCCAATTTGTGGGATTTTTGGCTAATTTTTGGGCTAATTTGGTGTTGGAATGAGAAGGGAATTTGTGGGCAAAAGGGGATTACTTGGAAGGATTTTTGAGGGAGAAAGATGAAGCAAAGAAAATGAAAGGGGGAGGGCTAGGTTTTGGCCTGGTGTTAGGGGAGAGAGGGAGGAAAAAAATGAGAGTTTTTCTTTTCTTTTTTGGTTTTGTTTTTCATTGCCTAGATTTTAGGATTCCTTAAAACCCTCTCCTTCTTACAACTAATAGGCCAAGTGTCTCTAATTAACTAACAACATGACACATAATAGGATGTGTTGTCATGGTAATAAAAATTTGGATTTTTGTATTTTAAGAAAATAAAAATACATGTAGAAATACTTCATACACTCCAAATACATGTATTTCTCCAAATACTCTTATTTCCTAATATCCATAATGGGTTTAAATCTATTTAAAAATAATTCCTCCACCAAAATAATTAAAGAAAAATACCTGGCATACTCCCCAAAAATATACGGACATATCTACGTCAAAAATATATACAAATACGCGTATGTAGAAATTAGGGTCATTACAAAGGCACTTAGGGTGCTCAGCCAAGTTGGCTTTATATAGGATGAATATCTGTAATGATAGGGACCCGACGGGGTTCCAACGAATCGTGCGTAGATGGTCTTCTGGCCATCCTCTTGACGAGATACATAAAGATATCCACTATTTATTATCCATAGTTTCCAAGTTATGTTTGTTTAAACGAAATATCCTTGAAACTTGGGAGATTACTTTATGATTTAGGAGAGAAATATGCATCTTTTAGTCTCGTTGTAACGACCCGATTCCCGGGCCCGTTACTTTTTGGTATTTGCGCAGGTCCTGCAGTTAACCAGTGAAAAAAAAATAGCCACGATGCAGAGATGTACAAAAATACCCAAATAGTGTCCTATTATTACATCCGTATTGTACAAAAATTGTCCAACAATCGTACATGAAGGAAAGTAAATACAACTGGAAACAACTCTGAAAGCTGCAGACTCATGGTCAAATTCTGGCGCTATTAACTCTAGAGCATCTGCCTCCATATGTACATCGTCTGCGGTGCCACAGAGATGAAACCGTAGGTAAGTCACAACAATTCTAGCAATAGAAACAAAGTAGTGCAAAAGTATGAAACAGACTATAGTAAACAACAGATGGTCATATAGGTACAAAAAAGTAAAGTATGAGCTGACAGATAAGTAAAGTACTTGTAACTGTACGTAAAGGTGACTGTGTAAGTGTAAGAGTGATAACTGTGACATGGCATATGGTAGCAACAATATTTCGAACACAGACAATGTGATGACGATAGTTAGACATCCATGTGGTTGTAGCAACACTTAGGGAGGTGAGCGTCGTTTGGCTATCTAATAGTGTAGGCGGGCCTAATAATAAGAAGTCTAACTTAACTTCCAAATCAGCCAGTCAGTCAGGGCTTGAAGGCACAGGTCACTTCAAAGACCGCAGGAACAAGTCCATTGGTTGACCAACCCCCTTCCCATTCCTTCCTAGACACTGATTCGGTCGTAATTTAAGACCGCTCATTATTAAACCGTTCTATCACGTTCGAGTAGTCTCAACTTAGTCCGTAGAATAGTAGTAGTCGTATTATTAATTAGTGCAACTTCAATCAAACTAGTGCATCAGTCTTAAATGCCGCAAGGACCCAATAGTGTGCTCCGTAAATGCCCGAGGGCCCAATAGTGTTTTCCGTAAGTGTGCTCCGTAAATGCCCGAAGGCCCAATAGTGTGTTCCGACAATACAAACAACCATGAGTACAATACAGCAATCAAACTAGTGCATCAGCCTTGGCTCGAGTGTACGATATGCAACCAGAAGTGCACCCATCCCACGGAGCAACTCGTGGAATATCTACCTACCATTCATGCAGGGTGATGGTACAGCTTAACTAATAAGGGTGGACCCGGTCACTCCCGCACACTTCGTAGCTCAAGACTACCCTGTATCCCGTGTATTATCATAGTCCAATGTTCATATCAGTGTTCGTATCAATATGGCCTCATGGGCCCTGTATCAATCAGCTAGTGCAACAGTCTTAGCTCGAGTGTACGATATGCAACCAGAAGTGCACCCATCCCACGTAGCAACTCGTGGAATATCTACCTACCATCCCCTTTAGGGTGATGGTACAGCTTAACTAATAAGGGTGGACCCAGTCACTCCCGCACACTACGTAGCTCAAGACTACCCCATAACCCATGTTGTATCACATTTCACATTTATATCAGTATCCGTGTCTGTATCCATATCCGTATCCGTATGGCCTCATAGGCCTATCATTTCGTACATCCAACAATGTGTACAACAATACATCCATCAATGAGTACATCAATTACATTTATATGGTAGTTACTTGCTGAAAAGTCAAGGCAGAAGCCTCAACAGAGAATATCAGTCCTGAGCAATGCTTTGAAGTCCAACAACTATGATATCAAATTTCATAAAAGTTTACTATCTCAATTTAGTCCGAGCAATGATTTGAAGTCCAACAACTATGATATCAAAGTTTACTATCTCAATTTAGTCCGAGCAATGATTTGAAGTCCAACAACTATGATATCAAAGTTTACTATCTCAATTTAGTCCGAGCAATGATTTGAAGTCCAACAACTATGATATTAAAGTGTACTATCTCAATTTAGTCCTTTGGTCACTCCACTATTGATAGTTCGCTAGTTAATTAGGTCTCTAGTCATTGGTTCAAGTCAATAGCTGTTCTGAGACTAGATGACATGTCCTAAGTTCATACGAGTACACTATCCAGATTTCCAAAGATAGAATTAGAGTGACTTACCCTTTTAAAGATTGCCGTGGTAAGACGAGATTGGAGCTAGAGCTTTTAAAGATGCTGGTGCACGAGAATTGGTACCTGCAAACACAAGAAATCATTTGTTACAGGCTACCCTATTTTCCATTTATTTAATCTGATCGTTTTGATTTTTATAATCGATTGAAACGTTGTCAAAAAGTGTTCTAAATTTTTCTATAGCCTAGATATAAGGAAAATAATTTTAATGTAAGAGGAAATATTTTTCGGAAGCTAATAGTAATTTTTATAATTTTTAAAAGCTTAAAATAGATTTAAAACTAATTTTTAATTAAGTAACGTAATTATTCAATTATTTCTCCTGTATGCAATCTGCATCGGAAAGTTGCGAATGAACTGTCAAAATGACCGTATCGAAGAGTACTTTAACATATATTTTTATCATATATTAGTTTGCGTGAAAATAGCAAGTTACTGATTTTTGAATGAAAATAACCGATTTAACTTTTAGGCTTAAAAATTAATTCTGGAAAATCTAAGCGTCCGATTGAGACGAAACTAGTGCCATTGGGTCCAGAATGTCATTTCTGATTTTCTAGGGCTAGCCTCGTATTTTTCTGACCCTTATTTTATTTATTATCAATTATAAATCATTAAACCCATTTTATTTAATTTATAAAATACGTAAATACGTATAAAATACGTATCGCATATTTTCCTCTTCGTTCTCACCGTTGCACAGCGAGAAAGATGGGGCGAGCGGCTTGTCGTCGGCGATGGTGGCGGAGAGGCGAGGCACGGCGGCAGAGTTCAGCGAGCGGTCGGGGTGGCGGAGGCGAGTCGCCGCACGGGGGTGGCGCCGTCGGAGGCGGTGCTGTCGGGTTGCTCTGGTGGCGACTCGGGGAGCTCGGAGCGGCGTCTGTCGGAGTCGGGGGACGCCGGAGATGGCAGCGGAGTGTGATCACTCCATATTTTACACCTTTTTCCCGTGGATTTGCATGCCATTTAGATCGCCCAAATCATGTTTTTCACGATATATCGACGATATTGCGATGCTTTTCACGATTTGTTGTTTTTGTCGCATTTCAGGTGATTTGGCGCGATTAGGAGTGATCTCGAGACGCGCTTACTCTACACGCCCACCGACGACCTCCCCGAGGGATATGTTGCTGTTGGAGAGGAGCGGAAGAAGAATGGACGTCGCAGGAGCAACGAGGAGGCCAAAACAATCAGATTGGGCATCTTTTGTGTCCCACTCGGCCGAGTGGAGGAGCCACTCGGCCGACCAGCGAGACACTGCTCGGCCGACCCGTTCAGACACGTTTTCCATGTGTACTCGGCCGAGCGACGGAGACCACATCGGCCGAGTGACGATACCACGTCCGCCCGAGTGGCGCCCAGACGAAGGCCCTCAAAAAGATCGAAGTTACTGTTTTTCGGCCACCTGAGCTTCAGAAGACCCACTCGGCCGAGTGGTAAACCACGTCCGCCCGAGTGTAGTGAAGCCATCGGCCGAGTGACGACAACTCACTCGGTCGAGCCGCCTCCGAACTGAAGACCCTTGAAGCCCCCGACTTACTGGAAAATGACAGGGTTTTCACTCGGCCGAGCGACTTTTGTCACTCGGCCGAGTGCGATGCGCTGCCTGTAGCGAAATTTGCGGAAAACAGGCTGTGCAGGGGCGTTTTGGTCAGGATTTTTGGACGATTTTTGGGGCTATTTAAGCCCAGTTTTTACCCTAGTTTTAGGAGCCATCTCTTAGATTTTTTGCAGCTTTTTGAGATTACTTTTCAGCTTTATTATTTTGTGATTGGAGAAGAGAAAAACTTGGATTTTTGTTGGGTTAATTGAAGAACTACTTTGGTTTGCATCTCTCTTCCCCAAAAACTCTATTTTTATTGTTTATATCATTGTTGTGATGAATTCCATTGTCTATTTCATTGATTATTTTCGTGCTATTGCCATGATTTGTGAGTAGTCTCCACGTCTTGGGGCGTGGGGATGAACCCTACAAGCCCAATTTCGTATTTGTGATAAATTGGTAGAAATTGTGCTAGAATCAATAATTAGAGATTAGATTGGGATCGAATTACTACGGATAGCTAGGTATTCATATCAATTGGGATTTGCAAGAGATTGGATCCCAATTTGATAGGAAGCCCTAGAAATCCGAATTGGGTTGGAGTCGGATTTTCGAAGTATCGGTTTGCAAGAGATTGGACCGATACTAGGATCTCCGGTTGCAATTCCGTGCCGATACCCGTTTGCAAGAGATTGGACGGGTAGGAACTATCCTAATTTAGATTGTGGACCGAGTTTGCAAGAGATTGGGCTCGGTGCGCAATTGGACGATGATGTTGATCCTAATGCTAGCTTTCCTAGGCTAGGGTTTGCAAGAGATTGGACCCGACCCTAGGATAGCTATAGACCGGCAACAGCGCGAGAGCGTGAGCTTGGTTCCACATTTAGTTGCAACTAGTTCATCCAAATTCTCATTCTAACAATTTTGATACCGACGAACCACATCTATGAAATACGGTGAGTAGCGGGGATTCCCCATTCCCTAGACGTTCTTTATTTGATTTGATATTTCGCACATTTGTCTGACGATTGTGACAGGATCGCCCAAGGCAATTCTCTCTATTCTTAAATAGCCAGGTTGATTAGGAGCAAGCATGATCATTCGTCCTCCCTGTGTTCGATACCCGCTCGCCGCTATACCGTGCGCTTGCAGTAAAACTACAACCGTTCTTTGGGTGTACGTCCCGGAGTGATCAAGTTTTTGGCGCCGTTGCCGGGGAGGCGATTGCGTTTGATTCTTTTTCACCCTAGCTATTTCTTTCTTTTATTTTTATTATTTTTTTATTACCATTATTATTATTTCCTACCATTCTTACCTAACCCTTCCACGGTACTAATCATCTCTTTGAAACTCTGTTTTCCCTGTGCATGTACACGAGATCCACGGCGGACCCCGAAGCCTTATTATTCGATCCCGAGATCGAACGTACCACGCGGAGACTTAGAGCGGAAAGGAGACAATATCCGGAAGGGCGGTTTATGACCAACCCGGAAACTCCCGAAGAATTGGCGGCGAGGATGGCGAGAATAATTTCTATTCGCGATAGGCTTCGGCCTAAGACCTCTTCCACTACGTCATCCATTGCCGTGCCGGAGTTGGCGGCCGACAAGAACTTCGAGCTAAAGACGGGATTGGTGGTTTTGATGCAACAAGACCCATTTCATGGGAACGCTCATGAGAACCCCCACTACCACATCCAATCATTCTTGTCAAAGTGCGCCACATTCCAAATGCCGGGGGTCCCCATCGATGCCATCAGACTGCGCCTCTTCCCCTTCACGCTAAAGGACAAAGCACTCTATTGGCTGAGGACGCAAGCTGACGGAGTTTTCACCTCTTGGGACGGGTTGGCGGATGCATTCATTGACAAATTCTATCCACCATCCAAGACGGTGAAGATCCGGAGCGCTCTCATGTCCTTCAAGCAAGGACCACATGAGACGCTCTATGAAGCTTGGGAGCGATTTAAGGATTTGCAGCACCAATGCCCGCACCACAGTATAGAGGACTGGGAGCTAGTTCATAGCTTCTACAACGGTCTCCAACCGGGGACCAAGCAAATTATTGATGCCGCGGCGAATGGTGCAATCTTGTCAAAGACTCCCGAGGAAGCTACGGCCCTAATTGAGGAGATGGCCTCAAATAACCAACAATGGGGTGATGAGAGAGGACACTCCACGTCCTCCTTAAAGCCAACTAGCATCTACAAAGCGAAGGCCGTAGCGGAGCTCACGAGCAAATTCGATTCTCTCCACAAGGTGGTGGAGAGATTGGAGAAATTCATCACGGAGCCCCAAGGAAGCCCATCCACCTCCGCACCGACCAACCAAATGTGTGATTGGCAAGACCAATCTCAAGTCATGTACTCGGGAGGAGAGCAAGGAGAAGGATCCTTGGAGCAAGTACAATATGTTGCGGGGAACCAAGGGTATTGGTCCAATCCGGCCGCAAGAAATCATCCAGGATTCTCCTACGCCAACAATGAAGGAGCTTTGAACCCGCCACAACAACCGCCTAATCAAGCTCGACCACCACCACCCCAACAACAATACTATCCGCCGAGGGGGCCTCCACAACAAAACTTCCAACCAAAGCAACAAGTTCCACCTTATAGGCCTCCCGGATTCAACCAAGGGTGGAGGAATCAAAATCAAAACCCTCCGCAAACTCCACAACGATCCGATTTCGAAACTAGAGTGGAGGCGTTCATGGTCGAGCAAAACAAGGTGAATGCTACTTTGAAGGCGGGGCAAGAGTCTCTTAATACCGTAGTGGCTCAAATATCGGAGCAATTGGCGTTGCTCAATCGGAACACTCAAAGATTGTCGGCGCAACCGGAGCAAAACCCACGGGGCAACACGGGCCACATCAATGCCGTAGTTGCCGTTACTACTAGAGGCGGGAAGGACACCACCCCCGTTATGATTCCTACCGAGGAGGCCGTGGAGGAAAGCTTGGAGCCGGTTGAGCCGGTAGTTGAGATTGAAAAGGAGAATGAGCCACGAGACAAGGAGAAATCTAGGGAGGAGCTATTAATTGAGGAGAGGCGCTTCATGCCACCGGTCCCATTCCCCCAAAGACTAGCGAAAGCGAAAATGGAGAAAAGGCTAGCGAAATTCCTCGAGTATCTAAGAGGAGTTAGCCTCAATATCCCCTTCCTCGACGCCATCGCGGAGATCCCCACGTATGCCAAATTCTTGAAGGACTTGATTTCGGGGAGAAAGAGGAAGGAGAAGATCATGCTAGCCGAGGAGGGCTCTTGGTTCACCAAGAGAGAAAAGGAGCCGGCAAAATTTAAAGATCCGGGGAGTTTTCGGATTCCTTGCACTTTGGGCGGCGTGCCTCTCCAAAAGGCGTTGGTCGATCTTGGGGCTAGTGTGAGTCTCATGCCCCTCTCCATGTTCTTAAAGCTTAACACCGGGACAAAGTTGAAACCCACCGACATGCGCATTCAATTAGCCGATGGCCGGATAACAAGGCCGGTGGGGATTGCCGAAGACATCCCACTTCAAGTCCCGGGTGGAATATGCTTGCCATGTGACTTCGTCATCATGGACGTTAAGGAAGAGGGAGACACCTCATTGATACTTGGACGCCCATTCCTCGCCACCGCCGGAGTTATCGTCGACGTGCGCGAAGGTAACTTAACCTTAAACGTCGGAAACATCGAGGTGGAGCTCCACATTCCCAAGGCAATGAAGCACATGCCTTACCATGAGGAGCTTGATTATATGGACCTCCTCGATGAGGTGATAGAGGAGACGATTCCTCACTCAATTGGCGCCCTTTTTGATGAAGAATTTGAAGAAGGCCCGGATTTAGGCCATGAAGACAATGATGATGATTCCCCCGACCTCTCCGCTGATGAAGATGAAGGCGACGCTGATGTCGCAAGGATTCGAGAGCTCTGCAAGCTCTCGAAATCAAAGTCTCCAAAGAAAGCTCCGCCGGTACGGAAAGCGGCATCGCCGGTTAAGCCGTTGACCGGGGCAAATGCTAGCTTGGGGGAGCCTCCCCCCAACACTATTCGAGACAAGAGACCCCCGAGGGAGCACGCTACGCCGCCACGTCCAAATCCAAGCGCGCTCCCCGGCAAGTTTGACGGGTGCATCTCATATGCACCAAACATCCCGCATTGATTGAAAATTATAGGGGGTCGAGCTCACGACCTAAAACGAGCGCTTGTCGGGAGGCAACCCGACGGTTTTTGCTTTATTTTTACCTTTTCTTTATTTTCGTTTTAAAGATTTTTAGTGTATTGAGTCATCCGACCAAAAATTTTGTGATAACGGGTCCTATTTTTCTTGACAGGAGAGGAGATAGGTAGATCCATCATGAGGAGGATGAACGAGACGATGAGGAGCGCCCCAAGATGGCGTTCGACGCTTAGGAGGGGCATGAAATCGACTGGAGGAAGAAAGACGGAGTTTAGAGCCTAAACGAAGACAAACAGCAGAATACAAGGCTCACTCGGCCGAGTATACTAGTCACTCGGCCGAGTCCATAAGTTCGTCCGGCCGAGCCGCTCACGAACGAGGGAAGTCTGCTGTACCCAACTCTCTGTCTATTTTCCTCATTTCATTAGAACTGCTACTCGGCCGAGTCTACATTCTCACTCGGCCGAGTAAAACGGACACCCTCCTAGGGCGAGTCATGCCGAGTAGCTTGAGTCACTCGGCCGAATGGACTTACTCCACTCGGCCGAGGCTGGCAAAGCCACTCGGCCGACGCGATATCGGGGAGAAATTTTTATTTGCCTCGCTCGGCCGAGTGATCACGTCACTCGGCCGAGTCGTAACTTTTCTATATATAAGCTGAAGGGGGGCACGCAAAATCCCCAAATTCTCGCCCGCGCCCCTTCAGCTCCCACGCCCGATTGGAGATCGCTCGACCCTCACTCGCCCGACCGCCGCTGCCCCGCCGCCGCTCGGCCCGCCACCGCCGGCCGAGCCCGCCGACGCCTCGCCCGAGTCACCGCCGGCGGCCTTGTCTCCGATCACCTCCTGTTCGCTCGTTTTTCACCATTTTCTCCTCTTTTTGCGTAGTTTTTGAGGATCCGTGTATTAATCGAACCCCTAACCCGAATCAATTCCCATATCTATCTGTTATACCCCTATTGCTCCATACATTTTGATTATTACTCGCTGATATCGCTTTTCCATGTGCAGGTTGCTTTTTGGAGCTTAGGGGAGCTCAAGGGAGCTTCTACGGGCTGCTCAGGACTTCGTGGAGGCGCGGACTTCGCACGCTTCCACTGCTTAGCACTCGCGGCGTGTTTGGGTAACTCTTTCCACTCTTTGTGCACACGCCACACTTTTCACTTTTCGGCGCACGCTCGGGGCCGATATGCCGCCCCGGACACGGCCGCGGTCGAAGAGAGCTTCCGCCAAGCGGAAGCGGTCGGATGATGCCGGCCCCTCCCACGAGTTGGAGGACTCTCCTCCACCGTCCCCCACACACCCCGCACACCCAGCACAGCCTGCAAGCCCCGCACACCCCGCACAGCCTGCAGTGCACCCACAGCCCGCACAGCCTCTCCCTGCCGATCCACAGCCACCACCACCGGCTCCACTGGTCGGGCCGCTCGGGATTACGTTCCGAGACGACGCACACCGCGCCGTCTTCGAGCGTATCTCCCAGCGCTCGATTGTACCCTCCAGGTTTGCACACCTCGCTGACCTAGGACGCCTGGGGGTACTTGAGGGGATGCTCACGTTGTATGACAACGTGGGCTGGCGAGATTTTTTCCAGGTGTCGGCGGATACTTTTACCCGCCCGACACTTGAGGTTTTGAGTTCGATCGCCCGGACCGATGAGGGATGCTCATTTAGGTTCATGGATCGAGAGTGCCAGGTCACTCTCGATATGATGAGAGCGTTCTTCTCATGGCCCGCAGTCCCCGGAGCCGATCGCGGTTACGGCCCTACCCATATCCCCCCACCTTCTTTCGACGCCGGTGCCTTCTGGGCCCGGATCACAAGCCACCACGCCGCCTTTGACCCTAGTAGGGCCAAGGCCTCGGCCATTGTCCACCCCTGCCTACGTATTGCCCAGCGCCTTATGGCGACCACCTTTTTGGCCAGATATGAGCCGGGCACGATGTCTACGCCAGAGCTTTACATGCTCTACGCGATGACACGTCCCAGAGCTCTATCTAGGGATGGAGATGAGCTTGTCCCCGCCGTCGTGATCGACATTGCGGCTTGGTTTTTAGACCGTATCATTGTATCGGTGGGCGCTCGCTCACCGATATGCTGCGGCGGTCTGATCACCCTGCTTACCATGATGACCGGCGAGGACCTACCCGACGACCTGCGACGCGTTCCGGGCCCCACTTCCTTGTCGATAGACGTTATGGCCCGGATGAAGATGCTGCGTCCGCATGGTGAGCGTCATTGGGTCTGGTTGCACGGCCCTTTCGGTGCCGACTACATGATTCTCCCGAGCCCAGCTCGGACCCAGATTGCACCGGCCCACGTTGACTGGCTCCCAGCGATGGATGTCATCATCCCCGCTACGTACGTGCTCGAGGCCGAGGAGGCCGAGCAGGCCCACGCTGCCCACGCTGCCCAGGCTGCTCCCGCAGACCCTGCTGCACACCCTGCCGAGCCTGCTGCCGACCCCGTCGACCCTGTGGCCCCTCAGCCTGTTCCTGACTTTTCCACTGCTCCTGACACTTCTGTCCCCACCTCTGTCAGTGTCGAGAGTACTTTTGCTGAGCCCACTTCCACCACTGTCACCACTTCCGAGGCTGTCCCCACCACTCCCGCTGCCACCTCTGGCCCTCTGTCCGTGGAGCCTCTTTGCTCCGCACTCCCCGAGCGCCCGCCTACCTTTGTCGAGAGTGGAGCACCCTCGTTTGCCGCGGTCGTGGAGACCATGGCTAGCATGATCTCCGCTGGGATTGCGCCTTTTGGCCCACACAGTTCCGCCCCAGCGGTAGAGTCCTCTGTCTCCACAGCCGCCGTATTCTCCGAGAGCGTCGTGGCGTCTGTCCACACTTCTGGGCCACTGACCTCTCTTGCCACCTCGTTGCCTCTTTTGCACGCTTCCTTTGCTGTCGCTGCCTCCACTTCTCACCAGCCGGTGTCCCGGCCTCACACTGAGGCCAGGCCCACATTTGCTGGCGCGGCACCTTTTGTCCCCTTCCCTGCTGAGCCCGTTACATACTCCACTCGCGTACGCCAGCCCCGCCCCGCGCAGCCTAGACCGGTGCGTCCCTCTGCACCACCCCCGCCCGACACTGTACTACAGAGCATACATGCTCTTGAGTTGGCGGTGAGTGGTATTAGAGCTGACCTTAGGACCATGTCCTCCACCGTCTCTACGATGGCTGGACGCTCTGCCCTGATCCCTCAGATCCACTACTGCCTGACACAGATCTTAGAGCGTCTTCCGCGCGTACCCCCACCCACCCAGCAGGTTCCCACTCACACTTCCACACACACTAGACCTGCTTCCACTCCCACGCCCACCCCAGCTCAGCAGCCTACACCACCACCACCACCACCTCCGCCTCAGGACGGAGACGGCGCAGCACCACCTTCCTAGGCACCCTTGATGCCACTGATTCCTTTCGCCGTTGTGCTGCCCGTTTCTGCTGGGTCCTGATGCCTTTTTGACCCCCTCCCCTCCCCTCACTTTTTTGTGATTCTCATTTGCCGTATCGTTATATATCTTTTTTGGGAGAGAGGGAGAGCTTTTGGTGACTCATTTATACTCGTATCACTCATATCTGTGCATGCACCATATCCGCATCATATTTTCGGTCCTTTATTTTTCGTTCTATTATTTTTTTTTTCTTTCCATCATGCATGCATCCTCACTTGCCCCTCTCATTACTTGTCTCTCTGTGTGCCACACTCTGCACATTGAGGACACTGTGCACTTTAGCTTGGGGGAGTGAGTTCTCACGTTCTTTTTCGATTTGCCACCTTTATTTTTAGTTTTTCACACCGTTTCTTTTCACTTTTGCACTCATTTTTCTTTATTTTCTTTCATTTTGCCATGCATCACGTTTTTCTTATTTCTCTGTGTGCCGCATTGCATAGTTTTATTTTTCTTATCTTTATTTCTTTCCTTTTTCATCTCATGCTAGAGATGAATTTTCTGTGATGATGTCTACGTGGAGTTAACTTATTCTATATGCATGCTATATTTGTCATGTTTTAGATTTTATTTCTGATATCATATGATATGACTTGCTTTGCATCTAGAATAGTAACCCACACTTTCTCCGCATGAAAATGGATGAAGTTTTATTATTAACTGAGCCTGAATATTCATATGTATGCTATCACAGAAAACACACCAAGATTCACGCATTGAATGCCTATATCTGGAGTACCGATTTCTTTTCCTATATCACTTCTATATGCATGAATTGTACACTTCACTTCGGGATGATTGAATGATGTTAGCCATGATATATCTGGATTAGTTAGCTTTTTTGTGATCGAAACTGAGTAGATTAGATTACCCTGCTGAAGTTGTCGTGCATGTCTTATAGAGTGAACCGAGAGTTATATATATTTCTTTCTCCATAAATCTTGAACATCATTTCTCTACTTTTAAAAATCATTGGTGAATCTCCCCTTAGTGATTCTATTTTATGGCATTTCCCCCGCTATTAATTCCTAGCTCCAAATCCCCTCTTCTAAAAATAATAATAAATAAATAGATGAAAGAGAGAAAAACATACTTGTAGATCATTATCTCTCTCTGAGTTGGGATCATTGTGTATATATTGCTTATTGAAAAAGAAAAGAAAAAAAAAGAAAAGAAAAAAAAAGAAGAGAAAAGAGGAAAAGTCCTCAATAAAAGATCCCATCTCACTTTCTTTCTTTCTTCTTTCTTTTCTTTGCTTTTGGAGCTATATGAAAATGGGGATGTAAATATTTTTGTGCCACCACGCTTATAGATAAGCTTGGGGGAGGGGATCCATTGATGTGTGAGAGAGTGACTACTTGACATTGCACGACAACCTAGGCTAAGTAATATTCTATACTCGGTGAGATTGTTTCTAGCTTCACGAAATCCAGAAATCTAAGCCTAGCGTTCATTTCATGAAATCCAAACTTTTCCATTCTCTCTATTCTATAGTGTGATACTCTTATACTCCAGATAGAAAGCGTTCAATTGAAAAGTGTGTGATCTGTGATTTGTATACCGCTTTAAATGATTCAGGCAATGTTAATTTTAAAATCATTCCGTTCTTCATGATTATATTAATGTTCGTGGGTTTTCTATTTCTATTTGCACTATTATACTATGATATCAAAATAAGATTCTTTGACATGTATTTCTCATTCGGTGCATGCTATAAGAGTAAGTGAAACCCACGTCCTGAGAAAATGATCTAGCACCCTACCTCTTCGCTTCTTTCTTTCGTCTTTATTTTCATTTGGTTTTCATTCTTCTTCGTTTTTCATTTTTTTTTCGTTTTTCGCCGTTTTCGTTTTCCGAAGCCACCGGGTTCGCCTTTTACTTATCTTCCTCGAGGACGAGTAAGAGGCAAGCTTGGGGGATTTTGATCACTCCATATTTTACACCTTTTTCCCGTGGATTTGCATGCCATTTAGATCGCCCAAATCATGTTTTTCACGATATATCGACGATATTGCGATGCTTTTCACGATTTGTTGTTTTTGTCGCATTTCAGGTGATTTGGCGCGATTAGGAGTGATCTCGAGACGCGCTTACTCTACACGCCCACCGACGACCTCCCCGAGGGATATGTTGCTGTTGGAGAGGAGCGGAAGAAGAATGGACGTCGCAGGAGCAACGATGAGGCCAAAACAATCAGATTGGGCATCTTTTGTGTCCCACTCGGCCGAGTGGAGGAGCCACTCGGCCGACCAGCGAGACACTGCTCGGCCGACCCGTTCAGACACGTTTTCCATGTGTACTCGGTCGAGCGACGGAGACCACATCGGCCGAGTGACGATACCACGTCCGCCCGAGTGGCGCCCAGACGAAGGCCCTCAAAAAGATCGAAGTTACTGTTTTTCGGCCACCTGAGCTTCAGAAGACCCACTCGGCCGAGTGGTAAACCACGTCCGCCCGAGTGCAGCGAAGCCATCGGCCGAGTGACGACAACTCACTCGGCCGAGCCGCCTCCGAACTGAAGACCCTTGAAGCCCCCGACTTACTGGAAAATGACAGGGTTTTCACTCGGCCGAGCGACTTTTGTCACTCGGCCGAGTGCGATGCGCTGCCTGTAGCGAAATTTGCGGAAAACAGGCTGTGCAGAGGCGTTTTGGTCAGGATTTTTGGACGATTTTTGGGGCTATTTAAGCCCAGTTTTTACCCTAGTTTTAGGAGCCATCTCTTAGATTTTTTGCAGCCTTTTGAGATTACTTTTCAGCTTTATTATTTTGTGATTGGAGAAGAGAAAAACTTGGATTTTTGTTGGGTTAATTGAAGAACTACTTTGGTTTGCATCTCTCTTCCCCAAAAACTCTATTTTTATTGTTTATATCATTGTTGTGATGAATTCCATTGTCTATTTCATTGATTATTTTCGTGCTATTGCCATGATTTGTGAGTAGTCTCCACGTCTTGGGGCGTGGGGATGAACCCTACAAGCCCAATTTCGTATTTGTGATAAATTGGTAGAAATTGTGCTAGAATCAATAATTAGAGATTAGATTGGGATCGAATTACTACAGATAGCTAGGTATTCATATCAATTGGGATTTGCAAGAGATTGGATCCCAATTTGATAGGAAGCCCTAGAAATCCGAATTGGGTTGGAGTCGGATTTTCGAAGTATCGGTTTGCAAGAGATTGGACCGATACTAGGATCTCCGGTTGCAATTCCGTGCCGATACCCATTTGCAAGAGATTGGACGGGTAGGAACTATCCTAATTTAGATTGTGGACCGAGTTTGCAAGAGATTGGGCTCGGTGCGCAATTGGACGATGATGTTGATCCTAATGCTAGCTTTCCTAGGCTAGGGTTTGCAAGAGATTGGACCCGACCCTAGGATAGCTATAGACCGGCAACAGCGCGAGAGCGTGAGCTTGGTTCCACATTTAGTTGCAACTAGTTCATCCAAATTCTCATTCTAGCAATTTTGATACCGACGAACCACATCTATGAAATACGGTGAGTAGCGGGGATTCCCCATTCCCTAGACGTTCTTTATTTGATTTGATATTTCGCACATTTGTCTGACGATTGTGACAGGATCGCCCAAGGCAATTCTCTCTATTCTTAAATAGCCAGGTTGATTAGGAGCAAGCACGATCATTCGTCCTCCCTGTGTTCGATACCCGCTCGCCGCTATACCGTGCGCTTGCGGTAAAACTACAACCGTTCTTTGGGTGTACGTCCCGGAGCGATCAGAGTGCACGGCGCTCCGGTCGAGCTCCGGTGACCGTGGGTTGCTGCAGTGGGGTCGTCGGTGACACGAGCGGGCATGGGCAGCGGCGCTGTGGGTGGTCGGGTTCCAAACAGCGGTGCTCGGGGGTTCTCGTGGGCGGAAGGCGGCATGGGGCGGAGCAACGACTGCTCTCGGAGCGGGGGTCGGTGCTCGGCGAGTTGGCGGGTGTGCAGTCGGAGACGGCCGGCACTGCTGCTGGGGGTAGAGGCGCTCGGGGCTTCCGGTGGGTTCTCGCAGACGGAGGAGGCATGGCGGAGCTCGGGGTTGCCGGTGATTGTCTGGGGGTCTTTGGGCACGTCGAGAGAGGCGAGACGGGACGAGGCAATGGCGGGGCACGGGCTGAGGGTACGGTGGGCATGAGCGGAGGTGGGTTTGATCGAGTTGATCATGGCGGCGGTGGGGTGCTCCGGAGCGTGGCGGTGGAAAGGTTCGTGGGCTCGCCGGAGTAAGGCGGAGGCGTGGATGTTGGGGGTGAAGCTTGAAGAGGAGAGGCGAGCTTGGGAGGCTGTGTCCGTGAGTGGGCTTAGAGTCTTGTGAACGAAGGAGATCGGGGATGAGGGTAAGAATTAATGTAATATTAGGGTACGGGCCTGGGTTTGCGAGAGAGAAGATGGGTTAGGGTTTAAGTATAGATTAAATTTGTAGTTAGTCAAAGGAAATTTAATAGGTTGGGTGGGTATTTAATGAAACTTTAGACTAAAACTTTAAAGTAGGGAATGCATGCACCACGTTTAAACGTGGGGGGTGGTTACGGGTAGGTTAGATAGGGATTAAAGTAAATTAAAATAGTTAATAGGGTAATTAGTAATTAAGTAAAAAGGTTAAAACCTGATTAGTAGATAGAGTCAAAAATACAAAATTATGATTTTGCCCCTACTAGTAAACATGTCCAAAAAAATTATGAAAACATACCCACGGGATCGTATCGTCGCGAGGATCGCGAATACGAAGTCCGTTTCAGGGTTTGAGCTACGGAAATACTAGTTTTTGGCCAAAACGTTTAGGAAGCGGGTTTGTGGGTTCTCTATCGATTTGACTTCAGAAAATTTCGAAATAAATATGGAAAGCCCTAAATGATCATTGAATGTTACTGTAAAAGTTTGAAATCGTTTTGATGATGTTTGTATAGAAAATAAATTCATTAAGTCAAAACGGTAAAAACTGAAAATGAATTTTATCAGAAATGTTTTGAGTATTTGATGAAATCCGATCTTACTAAAATACTCCATACCTAGTCTGGTACTTCAAAATATTTGTATAAGAAATTTTTGAAATCAGTAAAACTCCTGACAAACCATTATAAAATAGTTTAAAAATTGAAAAAAATTGATCAAATACGTAAATAGTTGTCTTGATGAAAACAGGTCGTTACACTCGTTGTATATGGGAGCAATTTTAATGCTTCACCAGTGCATCGATGCACTGTCCACAATATATCACAGTTCATCTATACATCAGAATGAATAGACTTTATAAAATAAAGCTAAGTATGCATTCATAAAGTTCAAAAAAGGAAATACAGATGAAGGAAACTATAATTTAAAATGCAAAGATAAAATCAAAATAAGATAAGGCTCAGTCGAGTAAGTCATCATTCTCGAAGTCTTGTGCAGTGAACTTGGTCGGAGCTTGAATATCCGCCAGGTTTGTTTCAGGGGGAGGCTTCAGGCTCGCCTGATACATGTCATGGAGGTAGCGAGGAGTGCGACAGTTTCTGGACCAATGTCCAGTCATGCCACATCTATGACATTTGTCCTCCCAGGTCTTCTTTGGAATTGGCACTGGACCAGTGTTCTTACGCTTCCATGTGAAGTTTTTCTTCTCCTTGTTGTTGTTGTTGTTGTTCTGGGGTGGTGCTCTTGCTGGCTTCATTGCAGCTTTCCCTTTGTTCTTTCTAGCCTTCCTCTTGTTTTTCCACTTCTGGGGAGAAACATGGTGGGCTTCAGGGAGAGGGGCAGCACCAGCAGTGCGCATATTATGAGTGGCACGTGGTAAGTCTCTATTATGTTCTGTCCTAAGAAGGTAAGAGAGCAAATCAGAGAACTCCGAGAAGTTGCGTTCACGGTACTGTTGCATGAGGATTGCATCTTTCTCGTAGAACGAGGTAAATGGCTTTTCCAACATGCGATGCTCCGAGACTTCTTCACCACACAACTTCAGGCGTGAGGTGATATTATGAAGTGCTAAGTTGTACTCAGCAACGGATTTATAGTCCTGAAGACGGAGATTTTCCCACTCATAACTGGCACGTGGTAGTATGACATCAATTTGATGCCTATAACGTGCTTCCAGCGCTGTCCACAACTCAAGAGGGTCTTCTACCGTTAAGTATTCGGTCTTTAAGGTCCGATCTATGTGTCTCCTGATATAGATATAATGGCTTTCGCCTTATCCATGTCGGAGACAACGGTAGTGGAACTGCCAGCTGGCTGGGCCGCTGTAGGGGCCTTTCTAGCAGTTGTCTCGACCGCTGCGGAGGCCAGAATTGAGTGAAGGAGGGCCATTGAACGCAAGTGGAACTTCAGGTCCACTTGCCAGCTCAGGTAGTCCTTTCCTGCTGCGTCAAGGGCCTCGAAATCGACGCTAGACAATTTTGCCATTTATCTATGCAATTAAATACGCATGAATTAATTTTTTTGAAAAATAAATTCACGCAAAGTAAATAAACAGTCATGTGGGGATCGGCCAGATACCCTTAGAAACAAAATGTCCCAAAATGTCCGAATACAGTCCATAAAAATGAAACACAAAAGAAATGAAAAATACAACTTGGAAACCGATTTTAGGTCGCAGTATAACGCAGATTTCATCTCCGTCTTCAATTTGGTTGAGCTCCGGTCTCTTGGCATTTTACATTATAACTTCACTACAATTCCTCTCAAAACAGAAAAAGAAAGCAAGTAATATAAAAAGGTGTATCTCAAAATGGACGATCCCAACCCACAAGACTGAATTATTTACAACATCCATGCAGTTTATATATGCTACATGCAATATAAAAATCAACCACGCAAACACAGATGCATAAGATGTATATTCAGCATAGCAAGCATATAATGTAAAAATTACGTTTAACAATTTACTTGGACCACGGGGAAACGTCATTACCCGTTAGGTGGGGTAACTAACCTAACGACAGAGCGGTCTCAGGGTCCTTGTAATTTATTAAAACATAATTTAATTTTTTATCCAATTTAAAATAATGCGAGAAAAATTAATTACACATCAAATTTAAATTACATATTTATTAATTGACACAAATACTCCGAGAGGAGATAATCAAACCCAATATCATCACCCTGATTTTTCCTGATTTTTCTGGATTTTTCCAGAATTTTCTGGAATTTCAGGGGTTTAATAGGGTATTATACGAATTTAAATTAAATTAGGCCTGCACGCCAGAGGCGTGTGGGCTGTAGGCCCGTTAGCCAAAAAAATATCCATTTTATTTATTTTTTTGTTAATTACTGGGCTTCTGGCCCATCAGGGGAGGCCCATGCCTCTTCTCCCCCTTACCCTAATTAGGGCTTTAAGGGGAAAAATTCTGGTTTGGAAAAGTCAGTCGTCAGGGGAAACATAAAGGCCCCCCCCCTTTCCCATTCCTCTACGAATGCAATGGAAGTTGGGGGGGGGAGAACAGTGCCCCACCTCTGAGATTGCTGCCAGGCTAACCCCCTCGACGGGGGGGGGGGGGATTTGGGCTGCGCCCCGCAACAAGCAGGAGGACCCCCTGTCCGGGGGCTCCGATTCCGGTAGGCCCACCTGTCCGGGGGGGCTCCGATTCCGGCAGGCCCCCCCGACAGGGGGGTGGCGCACCGACTCCGGCAACCCCCCCCCCGACGGGGGGGGAGGGGGAGGCGCTCCGATGATAGGCGGCCACCCCTTCGACGTGAAAAGATCGGCCCCATGTGGCGCCGGTGGTTTGGAGGCCCCCAGTGGCACCGGCGGACCGGCGGACCGGAGGCCCCCCGCCGGGGGTGGCGAAATTGGGGCGGCGACCTGGAAAGTCAAACCCCCGCCAGGGGGATGGCCGGTGAATCGAAGGGTGGCCCCCCGACAGGGGGGCGACGCTCCAACGCCCAGGGCGGCGCTCCGACATGAATTGGAGAAGAGCGCCCCGCTTCGAAGACCGGTGGTCCATCGATTCCAAATTTTATATGGTCCGGTGCCATTACGATTCAAATGCCACATATTGTGTATGAATTATATAGTTCTTAATGATAATTGATTTGTATGCATTGATATCATAACAGAGAGCACCTATGTACAAATCAACTTCAAGCACAAATCTAATCAAAATTCATGCTGCGACCAATTTTAGGTATTTATTTATTTTTATTAACAGTAAATTTGTGTTTTGAAAAATGATTTTCTAAATATTTTGCTATAGATCACTTAGAAAAAAATATATCACAGATTTAACAACATGCGCATGTAAATATGTTGATCTAGGGGTTTATTATAATTTTACCTCTAGATCCGTTAGATCTAGGGATGATCGTCGAAAAAGATTAGATATGTAGAATGAATCCCCGCTCCCGATGCACCGTGGAAATCGCCGCAACGGATCGTTGCAACCAAAGATTCCAAGGGATCGAGCTTCAACGCGCAGAAATCGTCGCAACGGATCGCATCAACTAAGATTCCTAAGCGCGGTGAGAATGATTTGATGGGATAAAAAGAGAAGTTCAAGAACGAGAGCTAATGTGCTGATAACGTGTTATAAACTCATAAGATGATACCAATAACAAAGTGTCAAGTAGTCTTGGCATAGGCCATGGCTCTCTATATATTCTACCTCAATGGGAGGTAAGAAGCCCAAGGGACCCCCACTATTTAGTAGTGAGGTGTAATGGAAGATAATGAGGGGAGGGAGGCCGGCCTCCCTCAACTCACAACAAATTTGACATATGTCAAAATATGAAAATCCACATGTGAATTTTGGATTCCATTATAGACCCCGGCTTGCCGTTTAAATGAATAATGTTATGAATCAACTACTGAGGGGAGAGCCCTCAAGTCTATATTTATAGCCAAAGGGGAGAATACAAGTGGGTATGGGCCCAACCACTTGGGTTGGCCCAATAACTCATCAACCCAGTAAATACACATTCACAACACTCCCCCTTATCCAGCCATGGTTGTGGACCCCGCTCATGAATACTTCAGGATTCTGAGCCTGTATGGGTCTCACATGGGGTGGATACTTCAGGATCCTGAGTTGGTGAGATTTGCCTCGTTAAAACCTTTGGCTATGGAAAACCCAGTGGGAAAAACCATAGTTAAGGAAAAAGAGTGCAAACGCTCTTTGACTCCCCCTGATTTGTACAAGTGACTCTGCTCATGAATACTTCTGGATTCTGAGCGTCACTGAGGGGTGGGTACTTCAGGATCCAGAGTTGATGTGATTTGCCTCGTTAAAACCTTTGGCTATGGAAAACCCAGTGGGAAAAACCATAGCTAAGGGAAAAGAGTACAAATTCTGTCAACTCCCCCTGATCTGTAAAAGCTCTTAGGCTTTCAGATCTCTTAGGTTTATCTCATCACTCCTATTTACAATATTCCGAAAATGTACACAGATTGCAAATTTTGTCACCATCAAGCAGCTGCTGAATCCAGAAACTCTGGAGAGGAAACTCTGGAGAGGTGTGCTAAGTTTCGTCGCCTCTGATGTGGTCTTCAGACTATATGGTCAGCTCCACGGAACCAGCCTCTATCCCAATCGTCACTGGGATGTGATGTACCACCAGGCGCCCTTAAATACACCATTGGTGTGATTCTGGAATGGTGAGGATCTCGGAATTATAGGATGATGTTGCCTTCATAAGTTGCTTTGCATATTTGCAGTAGATGGTCATCCCACTGTTGGTACCTGTTCTGTGATTTCACAGCATAGGGACTGGACCTGAAACCTGCATTTGCATAAACATTGGAGGATGCTACTACATTTTGTAAGTCCGAATATTTCGACCCTTGGAGTAAGCGCAGAAGGCTTAACTCAGGTCTAATGGCCCTTTTTAGGTGCCAACTATCTCTGGCTAATGAGTTTACTGCAATTGTTATACCGGGACACATGCAGTTAGCCAGGAGTGCATGATTGCACTAAGATAAGGGACTTTAGGACCAGTTATATCCTCCCCCTCTTCCAGCGATCGGAAGGGTTCTTTTTGTTCATCCAGTAAGTGTACCACCGTATGTGTTCTTTGGATGACAATGGTCCTGTTAATATCTCCCACGCACTTCTGGGCGTTTGTAACAGGATTCTATGAGCCATGACTTTATATTTGCCTAGGTCTTTTTTATTTCATGTTTTAAAAGTCAGGCTTGTACATTTATTTCGGTTTTCTCTTCAGGAGATCCGATGAGATGTTAGTTGTCTACAACTAAGATCTCTAATCATGTTCTTTGCATAGATGCAAAGACAACCTTCAGAAGGAATCATTGACTTGTCAAGTGATTCTCTTGGTTGTACATTTATTTATACTTATTGTTTTTCTTGAATAGACGTCCCGAAGTCTATTCAGGCAATTTAAGGAGATGTGGAAATTATCTTTACAAGATATCCACGAAGGTATGCCGTCACAACATCCAATAACAGCATATCCAAAATTTTCCTTCGCCAAATCGTAAGGTATTCGCTTTTGATAACTTAGGGAGACTGATGCATCATTTATGAGACATGCTCATTTGAATTTGTTTCGATCCCTAGTTTCAGCGAAATTTTCCTTGGGCTATATGTTGTACCGTATAGCATACGATTTTGTATTTATTTTTCTTATGTTAGCAATACTTTGTTTTATCCACAGGTTTGACACCTTTTGGTGTCTGGACTTCAGGTCCGAACATTTCACGTTTCATAAGTGAGTCCAGCTCATCTTTTATTGCCACGTTCCACGTTTGGCCAATCTCTACGTTTGCCTTCTAGCAACGGAGTGTGGAACGATAATTTATAAACATCATCGCCATTGCGATGTATATGGCAATATGATACGTGAATACATTGTCGACAATTTTTGTTCTATCTGTCCAACACCTCCACAGTACGTACACCATTTACTTAATTTCACTTTTTCCCGGCAATTCCTCTGCAGTGGATTCCGGGAAGGGTGATGGTGTGGACATGAGCTCATTGTCCTGTGGTAGTATTGTCTTAAGGTCTCCAGGAGTTTCTGTCCTTGGAGCCTGGTGGTCTGCCTCTTTTCTGTTGAGGATCAGCCACTTCTGCTGCTGGTGGATTGCATCCATTCTCGGGGATGTCAATCCTAGCTGGAGTTTTTGCAGCAGGGATGTGTGATCTGACAATCTTCTGGTTGTCAATAAATGATTCCGGTAATTGGTAGACAGTGTTCTGTATGTGGAGGATCTTCGGGATCTCTTCTACACATTGTATTGTTACCGGATCATGGTGGGTCAAACTTTTTGTATCCCACGTTATAATTTTCTTCGCACCAGATTTTCTAGTATCTGGGCATATATTTGGGAAACTTGTCTCATCGAAATCACAGTCTTCAAGATGTGCCTTAAATGCGTCCCCCGTTTGGGGTTCTAGGTATCTTATAAGTGAGGGTGAGTCAAACCCTGCATGGATACCTAGGCGACGTTGAGTACCGTTTTGGTCCTCTTTGGTGGTGCGATGGGGATTTAAGACTGCGCGACCGGAGATTCTCAGATGAGAGATGTTCGGTGGCATTCCATATGCAAATTGCATTGGAGACTCTGACCTCCAGAGGGTCTTATTTTCATTTACGATGCAGCATGCAGAGTTTGCATGTCCCCATGCATCCATAGGCAATCGGGATTTAATGGACGTTTAGTCCATTGGAGTCTACTTTTCAGTAACTCTGTCGACCCATTTTGGGTATGAACATGCGGCACTTGTATGTTCATTTTCAATTCCCGTTGATTTGCAGTACTCTTGAAAAGACTGGGAGGTATATTTCCCAACATTAACCAGACTTATTTACAATATTTTATTGTCTGGGAAATGTGCCCGCAACATTTTTATTCTTGTGCCAATAGCTTTTGGAAAAGCTAAGTTGCGGGTCTTGTAGTAGACATACGTACGAATATTCTGAGGATGCATTTATCAGTACAATGAAGTACCAAAATAGCCCACTAGGGGTGGTGGATTTTATCCACATCTGTCTCCTTGTATTCTTTTTGAGGAAGCGTGGAGATTCTTTTTCAACTTATTGTGGAGATGGCCTTGCAATTAGTCTTCCCTTATAGTAAGGGATGCGAGGGAATTTTCCCTTCTGAAGAATCTTCTGGTTCTTCAAGTCATACCCATAGGATAAGATGCTGTGCATCACAAATCCAGGGTGGCCAAGTCCAACATGCCAGAGTGAAAACTCGGCTGATGTAGGGCACTTCAGGTGCTCCGTTTAATTCTGCTTCCTTTCTCCGAATCTTCGTATGGTAGAGGCCTATAAGGTTCTCAAACCGTTCAAGTGTGGATTTTACTCCTTTTTCTTGAGACGTTGCATACGGTAATTTTTCTTTTACATTTGCTGTTTCCAAATGGGATCCGTTGAAACGGATGTCCTTGAAACTTAGAAAGTTTCTTTTTGGAATTCGGAGGGATTAGTGCATCCATTATTTTTGTGTCGTTTGGGGGCAACTGTGTTGCATTCCCTGGATCTTCAATATAGCCCTGATATTGGGCTTTGTATTGATAGAAATCGTACGTGTTTATTGTCTACTAAGCATTTATGAGAGCAGTTTCAAAAGATGAAACGTATCGGCACATGCATATTTAGATAAACATTTTCATTTATTGTCTACTAAACATTTTCATTCAGAACAAATTTCATAAAAAATGCTCTCATAAATTATTCTCAAAACAAATTGCTAAGATAAAAATAAGGGCTAATCAAGCAAGTCATCATTTTCGAAGTTGTCAGCTGAAAACTTGACTGGAGCATCAGATGTCATCAGGTTTGTTTCAACTTTATTTTTCTTGTTCTTTTTATACAAATCCTGGAGATGATGCGGAGTTCGGCACACTCTGGACCAGTGGCTTTTCAAGCCACAATTGTGGCACTAGTCTTCCCATTCCCTCTTGGGTGGGGGTGAATTATTTTTGTCATTTCTGTGCCACGTGAACTTCCGCTTATTTCGCTGATGCTGTACATGGCCCTTGGCATCCCCTTCTGTGGTCTTTCTTTTCTTTTTATTATCTCTCTTCTTTTTGAAGGAAGAGGAATAGTGAGCTTCTGGTGGGGGGCAGTGCCGGGGAGCGTAGATTGTGAGTGGAGAGGAGAAGCTCTCTGTTTTGCTCAGCCATAAGTAAACACGACAGTAGCTAGGAATACTTGGTGAACTTGCGTTCACGGTATTGCTGCATGAGTATCGCATCTTTTTCATGGAAGGACGTATACGTCTTTTCCAGCATGCGATTTTCTGAGACTTTTTCACCACACAACTTCAGGCGTGCGGTGATGCTAAAAAGTGCTGAGTTGTACTCAGCGACGGACTTTAAGTCCTGCAGTCTCAGGTTCTCCCACTCGTATCGTGCCCTTGGGAGTATAACATCTTTCTGATGTTTATACCTGTCCTCAAGGGCAGTCCATAGCTCAAGTGGATCTTCGACCGTAAGGTATTCAGCCTTTAAGGTCTTGTCCACATGGCGGCGAATATAAATGATGGCTTGCGCCATCTCTATATCGCTAACATTTTCTTTTTCATTCACAGCAGCGATGAGGGTCTTTTGCCCGCAGGTGAAACTTTACATCTAGCTGCCAGCTTAGATAGTTTCTACCTGATGCTTCCAGTACTTCGAAATTAACGCTTGCAATATTAGCCATTTATCTAGCAGAGCACAAACATGCATGAATTAATAATTAATCAGAGAAAACATTTTCATGCGGAGGCAATATTTAACGAAAAACTAAATGTGTGGATCGGCCAGTCCCACAAGAAAGAGTCCAAAAGTCCACAGTCCAAATTATACAAATTTGCAGCTTTAAAAAATGAAAATACAACTTTGGAAACCCCGTTGGTCACATATGATATCTCCATCTTCAAGCGTGGCCTCCGTCTTCATGGAAGTTGGTCTTCTTTCTTTGACATTTACATAAATTCCTCACTACAATTTCTCTCAAAAATAAAAGAAAAGTGCAGGAAATAAACTGTGGGACTAAACGGCCGATCCAAAAACCACATTTAGCAATTCATGCAAAAATATTGTGCTCATCAACATTTTCATCAGACATTTTCATCACAGGCATCACAGGCATTTAATATTCGCAGAGATGGATAAATAATTTAAACACTTAATAATTATTGGACCACTGGGCAACGTCATACACCGTTAGGTTACTAACGGCAGAGCGGTCGCAGGATCTTCCTAATTATTAAGTTTTAAATACAATGCACAACCACGCATATAATATCCAACAGAATATACCAGAGATGCAAAGCATGTAAATATGATATTTGCAGAAAACATCATTACAATGCAAAGGTTGTAATCCGAATGAGGTTTAATCAATTAAATTGATTAAGAGCCCAAAATAAACTTTTTCTTTGTCAGAGGGAAAAGTTTCCCTCATCATCCCAAAAGCCCCCCAAGAATACCCAAAAAGTCCTCGCCTGCCCGATATTTGTCCCGTAATATACCGTGATTTTTCACGAATATTTTGCACTTAAATCCCCCTTTTGAATTAATATTTAGGCTAATAAATTGCCTTTTGAGGCGAGTTTATAGCCCTTTGCCTCCCCCCAATTTTTTTTTCTTTCAGATAAACCAGCCTGCGGGCCTGAAGCCCGCAGTCGACCTATGGGCTTCAGGCCCATATGTCTCTTTTTTTTGGAAATCTGTGGGCCTGAAGCCCACAGATCTGCTGTGGGCTTCAGGCCCACAGATCTGTTTATATATATATATATATATATATTTTATTTTTTATAAGAAAAATTGGCCTGTGGGCCTGAAGCCCACAGGCTGCCTGTGGGCTTCAGGCCCACAGGTTTTTATCTTCTTTTTTTTTTGAATTAGGGCTTGCTGGTATGGGGGGGGGGGGGCCGGCGCCGCCGCCGCCCCCCTGCAGGGGGGGGCGCGGCCGCCGGGGGCCGCCGCCCCCTGCAGGGGGGGCGGCGGGGGCCGCCCCCCCTGCAGGGGGAGGCGGCCACGGGGGCCGCCGCCCCCTCCAGGGGCGGCGGCGGGGGCCGCCCCCTGCAGGGGGAGGCGGCCAAGGGGGGGGCCGCCCCCTGCAGGGGGAGGCGGCCACGGGGGCCGCCGTCCCCTGCAGGGGCGGCGGCGGGGGCCGCCCCCCTGCAGGGGGAGGCGGCAAGGGAGGGGGGGGTGTTTTCCGGCGAGGGGGGGAGGGTTTCCGGCGAGGGGGGGTTTCCGGCGACGGCTAGCCGTCGGAGAGATCAAAATTAGGGTTTTGTCCCTAAAAATTGGGTTTTTGGGATGAAAAATCCGTCGTTTTCAAGGCGACGATGAATCCCCATGACGATCTTGTGAGATCTAGGGGAGGGGTAATCATACGTATGATTAAAAATCTTGTTTTTAGAGTTTTTACCTCTATATCCGTCCTCCGGATATAGCGACGGTTGCTCGAAGCCCTACGCGGATGACGACCCTTGATGGAGGAAGCCTTGCACCGCGCTCGTCAATCTCCCGTCTCGCCTTCGCCTTCGCCTTTGCAACGAACGGAAAAAAAAATTTGTGGAAAACAAAAAATTTTAGAGGCTCGTGCTGATAACGTGTTATGAATCAACTACTGAGGGGAGAGCCCTCAAGTCTATATTTATAGCCAAAGGGGAGAATACAAGTGGGTATGTGCCCAACCACTTGGGTTGGCCCAATAACTCATCAACCCAGTAAATACACATTCACAACAAATAATCCATTTCCAACACAGCAATAAGAAAGAAAGGTTAAATCTTTGAGTCATTAGCAAAACAAAAAATTAACTACATTTGAGTGGTAGCATAGAGTTATTATAGTGATTAATTTTAATTTGGTTGGGTTCTAAACTGCAAGTGGTCCAATACACATGTCCCCCCCTGCAACTGAACTGCCGTGTGTCGAGCTGCTGCTTCTTTTTCAAATGTGTTTTTTCTTGCACAAAAAGACTAACGAGAAGGTTTTTCTGCACGAAAAAGAACAAAAAGAAAAAAGAAGTACAGAAAGGAAAGAGGGAAGGGAGAGAGAGAGAGTTGTAACAGAAGAGAGAAGTGAGCGTTCCTTCTAATAGTTAATGGCGATCGGCCTCGTTTTTGCTGGTAACAATTACTCACGATACCACCCCTTTTCTCGTCATCCCTAAATATTTATAGACGACTTACTGATAGTGACCCATCTAGGTTTTTGCTAAATTATACTTTAAAGCAGAGATTTTTTCTCTGATTTAGATATGCCCATTAGCGAAATATTGAAACCCATTTCAGATCTTTTATCGAAATTTCTGATTAACGCACTTGGAAGTCTGATATTATGGGAGTGATGAACAATGGAAAAGGTTCGAAAAGGAGCCCTTTTGGTTGAACTTTTGTCTTCTGATCATTGCGCGTTTCTTTCTTCAGAAGAAAGGAGAAACATGTGTGGACTCACATCGAGCTTTTGAAATCTTTGTTCTATTTCACTTGGTGAACATTTTGGGTTATAATTCATATTCACGATATTTTCTTTTCTTTTCCTTTTCAATCTTTTGGAATTATGTTTAGCAGTTTCTTCGCAGCGCCAGTTTTGTCTCAGAGAAAAGCAGCGCTGTTCGATGTCCATTGGGAGTATCGGAGGGTGGTTTCGGCCTTATATTGATCGTCGAAGAAGTTCCAATAACTCGAGTATTTGGTATGCTTCTTTCTCTCAGAAAATGCTGAATACCATAACTTTGTTCATAGTCACTTTTTGAACGTTTTTCAATTGTACATCATAATCATCACGGACACTTATACCTGTATATCATGAATCAGATTTCTAAATTGCGAAGGGTCAATTGTAAGATTACCAAGCTTTGGAAATTTTGCAGTCGGATGTCAATAAGGGATGGCGTCATTGGATTGGTACACTGCCGGGCTTTAAGGCTAGTTTGTTTGTATGGAAATCAACCCTTGTTGTCCTGCTGTTTAGACTTATAGAACGATAAAGAAATAGACAAAATTGGACACATTGACACACTCAAGCAATAAACTCTAAAATAATACATGCAACATGGAAATCAACCTTGAAGGGTAACTTTTGTTCGGTTGGGGTATGCCACACCCGTTATTTGCTTTGTTTACGTTTATCATCTCTGCTTGATGTGTTTCATTAAGCACATATTAATGGAATTCGGGAAGTGTGGTTCACTCACTGTTTCATAAAAAGGCATGACGTGTGTTCGAGTTGCGTGTTTCCAACACATCATGGTTTCATGATAGAAATCTTCATGTAATATAGTGAAGTATAATACACAACAAAACATGCCAAAGTTCTAATCTTGGAATATAAACATGCACATAGATACACAAACAGTTTCTTTTCATCTCTTTTATTAAATATATTAAGTGAATGGTGTGTTATGCTTGAAATGCAAGAATATATGCAAACCTTGATCCTCTTATAAAAGAATGGGTATCTATATATTAGGAATGCCCATATATGCTTACTCTATTTCTAAAAAACCTTGGCTAATTACTATGTGTCTGTAAACTTTGCCACCATCATCCCTTTGTACATGCTATATTTGAAGCCAGTGTCTTGTATGTTGAGGAAAGTTTAAAAGGATTTAGACCAAGCAGAGTGAACATGGCATGCACACATTGCTAACTGTGTGAGCAATAATGATTACTAGGAGATGGCTCACTCTAATCATCCTGATGCTGGATAGAAACATCACCAAATTAGGGTCCTATGATAATGGAAAATCACATGTCTCTAGTTTATTAAAGTCACTTAAATATTTTGATGGGGTTTTATTGCAACATCGAGTTGTGTCCAACACCGGATTGGATATAAACCTTCTTATCTTGTCACCATTGGTTTTCATGTACTCTTTTTGAATTTATTGTGCACAAATGTGTCATGTCATACACAATCTGAGTTTTTGTGTCTTTTCATGTCTGAACACCATATCATTCTTCTTAGAAAGCCCAAGAGTAACTCTTGATGTGGGTTTGAGTTATACGGGATTGTTTTTCTACTCTTAATGTTTTGAGGTCCCTATTAGAAACCACATCGTGCCTCTTTTTAATTATTGTTTACAACTCAAGGCTTGTCATTATTTATAGAGGACCAACATAAGTTCTCTACTTGGGACTACAAAAAATATTGGGATTGCATACAATAAATTCTTGGTAAAGATAGATTCTTTTTAGCACATACAATATATGCAACATTGACACGGACCTGGGGCATATATGCAACACGACATGGATACATGAACACTATAAATTCTTAAAAAGTAAGACACGTAGACACATCATATAACAACGTATGTGCATGCATGTGTTTATATATGATTCACATTGAAACCCATGATGATTAGGATTTGCTTTAATAAAATATAAAAGAAAAGCAATATAAATATCAAATAATAAAAATTCAATATTTTCTAAGTAAGGAATGAAATAAAATAAAAATATTTAGAAAAATCTAATCATTACTAAACTAGTTCAGGTGATATTTAAATTTTGACATATTACCAACTTGATTGAGAAGATCATTATTATACATATTGGGTTTTATTTGTAAGTCTGCTTATTTTTGGCTATTAAAAAAGAATCTTTCAAATCATGTTATTTATGATTTGGTTTCTGAAATTTATTAATTTAAACGAAAAGAATCTCCCTTAATATTTTTCATCCAAAATTTAACTCGGAGCTGGTTAAATACTAAGCTGAATTGGTTACTGATACGATCTGGTTGATCGTATAATTAAATCTAGAAAAGTTAGCAAAGGAACGGACCAAAGCCTGAGCACCTTCACAAAGATACCTAATTGTTCTTCACAAATAAGCATAAACGACTAAGTCATACCCCTATAAGTCATGTCGCCCCGTAAAGGTGGGTCCGCCTGTGCGGGTGGGGTGTCCACATCAATACCCCCCCTAAAAGAGCCACCTTATCCTCAAGGTGGAAATATGGAAACTGCTCCTTGACTACATCGTACGCCTCCCAAGTAGCGTCACAGTTTGGTAACCTTGCGCAGTAAATCAAAACCTCCTTCCGTCGTCCTGCCCCCTGACGAACCGTCCTCACCGTCAGTGGCTCCAACAATACCTCCATGTCCTCAGTGAATGTCTGTGGCAAAGTGGAAGATGCTGCCTGATCCCCAATCGCTCTCCGGAGCTGTGACACATGAAACACCGGGTGTATCGTCGAAGGGGGGTGGCAACCTCAGTCGGTACGCCACTTGGCCAATCTTTGCCTCAATCTGATAAAGGCCGTAATATCGAGCTGCAAGCTTCTCGTTCCGCATCCGTGCCAATGACTTCTGTCGGTAGGGACGCAGCTTTAGGTACATCATATCGCCCTCCTGAAAGTGCACATCTCGACGATGCCCATCTGCTCTAGTCTTCATCACATGCTGTGCCCTCAACAGATGCTTCCTTAACTCTTCCAACAGACCATCCCTCTCGCCCATATACTCCTCCACCTGCGACACTAGGGTCTGCCTGTCTCCAAATCGCAACAACGGTGGAGGATCACGCCCATATATGACCCGAAAAGGTGTCGTCCCGGCTGTCGAATGGTACGAGGTGTTGTACCAATACTCAGCCCAAGCCAACCACCTGTATCACTGACGATGTCTTCGAAGCGAAACTACTGCGGTTCACCACATGTGGATGATACACTGTATACAGCCTGATCACCTCCCGAGTAAAGGCCGCAGCCACTGAGACGACAGTATAAGGATGCCACAGAGGGATGAAGTGGACTTGCCCAGTCGATCCACACTGAGTATCCCTTTGACCGTGGTAACATGTCAATGAAGTCCATCGTGACCTCCTCCCAGACCCTCTCCGGTAAAGCCAACTGCTGTAACAACCCTGCTGGCGTCAACAAGCTGCCACTAAACTGGCCAGAACACCTGACGGGCCACCCTCGTGTAAGTCTGCTGCACGCCCGAGTGGCCCCCCGTCACCGAGCTGTTGAACTCCTGGAAAAGGACCGGTATAAAAACCGAGGTCCGCGGCAACACCAACTTCCTCAGGTATAATAGCCTGCGCCCTGCCAGCGAATAACCCGTCGGTTCCTCCTTCCTGCCGCAGCTCTACGTTCTGTAACATCGGTTTCTCTCCAACCATATAGGTAGGTCGGCCCCCGCTTCTCTGCGAGACAAGGCATCATCGGCCTTGTTCTCCAGTCCGGGCTGGTACTCGATGTCAAATGATATCCTACCAGCTTGGATAGCCACTGTTGATGCTCCTCAGTCACCAACCCCTGCCGAAATCTCTCCCTAACACTTCTGCACCGCTAAGATAGCCATAAGCTCCCGATATACCGACTTCAGCATACCCCGATGCATCGGTCAGGTAAAGCCAACACTTGCTGTCATCATTGCCACAACCGGTCGGCCTCCAACACAATATGCCCCAAGCTCCTAGAAGACCACCTTCCTCCATACTCCTGCTATCAAGGCTGGAATGTCCGGCACATCCTCTAGGCGATCTTCGAAAAGGCCACCGCTCCGTGCAGCTCATCCGGCAACTCGTCGATCACCGGAATGTGAAACTTGTCTGCGACAGTTTTCTTATTCAGCGCCTGGTAATCAATGCAGAACCGCCAACTCCCGTCTTTCTTCTTCACCAGCAGCACTGGGCTAGAAAAAGGGCTCATACTGGGTTGGATCACCCCGACCTGCAGCATCTCCCGCACCATCTGCTCGATCTCATCCTTCTGCACATGCGGGTACCTGTATGACCGCACACTGACTGGTGCTGCCCCCTCACGCAGCACGATCGCGTGCTCGTGTCCTCTCGCTGGAGGTAGCTCCTGCAAACTCTGAAACACCTCCTGGTACTACTCCAGCACTGGCTCCACCTCCCCTGAGGTCTCCTCGCCATCCCCTGAAATTCGTGATTGCCTTAAAGGTATCACTGAAAAACACAGGTCGGTTCTCCAGTCAGCAAGAAATCCTTTACCAACACACCCCCTGCACAGCACCTTCCTCGTACCCATAGTATAGTAAACTTCTTACTCAACTCTAGCCTATCTGTTAACAACACTGACTCTCCTCTGTCATTATCAATCTGCAGCAGTTTGGCAGCTCGCCTCGCCATCTCTTTTCTCCCCCGCGACCGGTGCTGTCTGGATCATCCGTCACCCCATTCGTCTCTCACCGTAACCTCCTGCCTCAGAGCTGAAAGCTGCTCATAGAAGTCGCACCCCGTGGTCTCCTGAAATCGATCGATGATGTGTGCTGACAGCTCCTCCCAAGTGCGAAAAGAGGTCCGTGCCACCTTCCATCGGTACCATGCCAGAGCCTTACCCTCGAAATAGATCCCGATGGCTCTCAAGACCTACTCCTCCGTCAATCTCATCATCTGAAAGTAGCGCTCCGCCCGGTAGATCCAACCGTCAGGATCCGTGTCATCAAATATCAGCATCTGCAGCTTCCTCTGCCACAACCACCAGCGCCTCCACTGTGCCTCCATCATCCCCTCCGTGCAGCTCCTCAGGCCAACTAGGCCTCTCTCCCAAGCCTCAGTCTGGTAGTAGTACCCTGGAAACTCCGGTGGTCTCGCAAAAGTGGACCCTTCGGCCCCTCCGTACTGCTGGGTAGACGCTGTCCGGCCTCCCAAATAGCCCCTGGACCTTGCCCACACCCCGGGAAGTCCTCAAAAATCTGTCTGGGGTCGACATTGGTCTCGGCCCTTGTGAAAAAGTCCTCCGCCGTGCCCTGCGAACCCCGCAACACTCCTGCGGTGTACGCCGCACCTCGATTTGGGGCCGCGGGACCTGCGACATCCCGCAGGGGCCCGCCCAGCCTGCCGCACACCCGAAAGGGGGCACGCCTCCTCCTGCACCCCTGCGAGGGGGTGCAGTTGTTGCGGCAGGCCCGGGGGCCTGCCGCTGCCGCCGCAGGCCCAGAAGGGCCATCCGAAGTTGCTGCAGGCCCAGAAGGGCCTGTCGATGCTGCCGCGGGCCCGGAGGGGTCTGCCGAAGAAGCCCCGGGCCTGGCGGGGCCTGTCGAAGAAAACGCAGGCCTGGATGGGCCTGCCGCCTGATGAACAGGGTCGGACGGCCCTGTTGCTTGCTGCGCGGGGCTGGAGAAGCCTGCTGGAGCCGCAGCAGCATTCGGTTGACCTAGGGTTGTTGATTCGAGCGTGGAATCGCCCTGGATCTCCGCCTCTTGGATCCCATTGCCTCGATCTCCTCTTTTCTCGGCCGTTAGGGTTTGTAACATCGCCATCATCACCGGAATTGACGTTGTGGTTTCTCTTAAAAATTTCAGATCCGACGTGGCTTCTTTTAACCCTTGGAGATCACGACTTGTTTGCGCGGCCTCCCTCCTAATGAGATCTTCTCAGAGCTCTTGAATCTTCTCGTCTATCAGATCCGTCTTCCCTCTCGTATTCGCCGTCATCAGATCTCACCATTCTGATACCAATTTGATACGATCTGGTTGATCGTATAATTAAATCAGCGATTAAAAAGTGGAAAAATATAAAAAAGTGGAATTTTTATAGAAAAGTTAGCAAAGAACAAAAGATAATTAGATCTCCTTCGAGACGATATCCTATCTCCTAGCGTTGGATGAACGGACCAAAGCCTAAGCACCTTCATAAAGACAAGACGGTTAGCCCTAGATTAAATAGAAAAGTGGAATCACACTAAGTCATACCCCTATAAACCCACTAAGTAATTCTCCCTGTCTCCTGCGTCCAAGGTGGGCTCTAGTCGTGGCGGGGTTCGGCTAAAGGTGGGCCCGCCTGTGCGGGTGGGGTGTCCACATCAATACCCCCCTAAAAGAGCCACCTTGTCCTCAAGGTGGAAATCTGGAAACTGCTCCCTGACTACATCATACGCCTCCCAAGTAGCGTACCATATTTTAGGTATTTGGTTTCAAATAATTGGGTTTTAGGGTTGTTTTGAGAAATTTAACGTTTTTGGGTTGGAGAAAGAGTTAAAAGAGGTTGCAGAAGTAAGGATGACAATAAGGATGAGGAAAAGGGATGAATGGATGCAGTTTGGTGGGGAGTAGGAGAGGGGAGGAGGTACGACAATTTATGAAGGAAGTAAAGAATGAGAGGGGATGAGGGGGGTGGCAAGTTGGGGGAGGTGGGGGATGAGGAGAGGGGATGGAGGAGGGACTATGTTTTGAGGGAGGTGGGGGAGTGAAGGAGAGGCGACGATTTATGTTTCGTGGACGAGGAGGGATAAAAGATTGCATTTTGGGAAAGGAGGGCAGGAAAGGAGGGGCGATGGGTTAGGAAAGGAGGGAGGATGAGAGGGGAGGAGGTTTGGGGGGAAGATGAGGGCGGGTTAAAGTTTGGGAGAGGAGCAAAGTGTTAACATACATAGTATAATCGGTTAATTTTAACTATATATATCTCAAGTTTAAACAAAAAGTTAACTAGGCGGATTGAGTAAATTAATAAATTTGAGTTCCAAATTGCAAATATATGATTTGATGGACTCTTTTAAAAATAGCTACAAATGAGAGGATTTATATATTAAATCCTACATTTCAAAGAGATATTTGACTAAAAAGTATAGCCATCTTAGAATTTTATTTTATTTTTTGAAAAAAATATACCGACCTTCACGCCCGCGCACAGTTTCCAAATGCATAAATTAAAAAAGAAACCAAAATGTTTAAAGAAACAAAGAAAACAAAAGGTTTAGAAGAAAGCAGAAATAAAAAATCCGTAGAGAAAAAAGAAAATAGTAAAAATAATTATAATAAAAAAGGAAAAAAATTATGAAGCCATGAATATAAAAGCTTAAAACAAACAAAAAAATAGAAAAGAAAATGACGGAAAGGAAAAAGCTAAGGAGAACAAAGAAATAATAAAAGGGAAATTATAAAATAAAATTATCAAAAATATAAGTATCGAATTTACAAGAAAGAAAAAACAAAAAAAAGAAAAATATATATTAAATTTAGTTACAAATATTTAAATAAGACCGGTAATAAATGATGAAATGTCAACTAATTAATGAAAAATGAATTTTGAAATTGATTTTAGATAATTAACTAGTGAAAATAGAAGTTTTAAAATGATATCAACCTATTAATAATATTATATAAATAGTGCCACATCATCTACATAGCAATGTTATTTCTATCATGAAACTATACCCATATCAAACATGCCAACATTCGTACTAGACATCGACTGTTCTCATATGATCCTCAGGTATGTGTTAAACACTTTTCAATACTTGTGGACACAATTCTGGACACAATTCAAGACATGGTTACTTATATACTTGTATTTTATTTTGGTCGGAGGGGTATGCTTGTATTATTATGGAGTGTGCATGTAGCTTCGTGGGTTATACTGTGATTTTGTGTATGCTTGAGACAACTAGAAATTGTAACTACAAGATGAAATCATGAATTTATCTAAATTGTGTTTAAAATTATATTGTTAGACGTCACCTTTTATATTTTTTTGTTGTGTGTATATACATATATAAAATATTTTAAGGTAAATAAATAAATATAATTTATAGAGTATCATTTGGCATAAGTCTCATATATACCCCAAAAATTCCGCACACTGCTATTTTTTTCCCGAGGATCAGAACTGTTCATTTTACAGATTCTAAAACTCTAAAACATCGAATATCAGACAGACGGTATTTTACGAACGGGATTTTGCATGTTCTTCCAACCGTCACAAATTTAACGATTTGGTATGAATAAACTTTTACGACGGGTAGATTAACATGCAAAACACCTTGGTTCATCCAATATTCCAATATTCGATGTTTTGGGTTTTTAGAATATGTACATCAAAATGAACGGTTCCAATCCTCTTAAAAAATGGCAGAGCTGTGAGGTTTGGAGGCCGTATATGAGGCTTAGCCTCATATGTCATATAATACTAATTTTTCTCTAAAATTTAATATATTATATTATAATAGATGTGTCCCCCGTATCCTACCTTTTACAAGTTTACCATGCCCAATATCCTTACCAATACATGTACCATATCAATACCCTGTACATGTGCCTATGCTTCCTAGCACATCATCAATAATTACCAAATCCAGATTGTTTAACAACCCAAATGAATCCAACCTCAAAATTTAAATCATAGTTGAAATCCAACTTGGACCAAATTCTAAATCCAACTCCCTCCCCAACCCCCCAACCCCCTTAATGCTCTCCTTAAGGATGTAAGCCATTGCCCAAACTATTTTTCTATTTTCTATTTTGTATTTCACTAGACACTTCGTATGCCTCTATTTAAATATGCTCAGTGATCATGCTTTTACACTAAAGGATGCCCCAATAATGGGCACCCAAAAAGGTGTCAATTTCTCTACAATAGTGTCAGAATTTAGGGGTTTCTTGAACATATAAGTTTTTCAAAATACCACCTGGATGAGGATGATGCTTATAATGCAAATAGGCTTGCCTGAACAAGGAAAAGTATGCATGGCAATCAAGGGTGAGATCAGTTTATGCCAACCTCTAATCAAAGAAGAATTAAGGTTAAGATGTCGCCATGGTGATGCAATATTTTAGTGGCAGGATATGTGAAGGTGAGAACATTGTGAAGATAATTGAATGTCAAAGTTACAACAACGGCTGACTGTGGCATATCTGTGGCATATCGAGATCATCATTGAGTTAGTCGATTTGGTGATGGGGACATCCAAGTGTACTTATGCTGACGGAGACGTGAGCCCCAACCTAGTTCACTGTGGCTGGATTTGAGCCTAGGTGGAGCCACTTGTTAGGCCTATTTTTATGTAGTTGTTTTATTTTTATTTTTATTTTGGAATAAGTTTAGATTCACATTGGTTGGGAGGAGAAGACGGTTTCAGTTGTAAGCCTATAAATAGACCTTAAAAACTGATTTTATTGATCAATGAAAATTATTAAGTGATTAAACCCAGGTCTTTGTTCACGAGAAGTCGGCTCCTTTGTGAGAAGCATGGAACCTTAAATTTTTTTTGTTCTTCCCCAAATTCTTCCCCAAAATTTTCCAAATCTTTCTAGTTCTACATCATCTGGCATAAATCTGGCATAAGGTTGAGATTGTTATATGTGTTGGCAGATGTCTCAAAGGTGACATCATGCTAGAAATGGTCGATCTAACATGTGGTTGGGGTCATCAACAGTTGCACTATAAATCCCGCAAAATTCATGGAGTGGGGAAACCAAGGATTTATTAGTCGATGGCCATAACATTGTTAGCAGGTAGCCAAGTCAGACTTTGGTAATCAGCCTCAATACTAGCAGTGTGCACGGTGGCCAGTGAGGCCTCACAAATTAGGTATTGGTTAGTACAGTGGTGATTGCAATGGAACTTACAATAGGTATGATGTTGAAAGGTGCATGCATGACAAGCATGGATCGGCATGGCTAATGCATACGGCATTTTCAGCTTCATGGATTGAAATGGTGGAAAACTGCTTCATAATAGGCTTCCTGCATGTGATAAAGCACAATGTTTCTTATAGAGGTGGTTGTGCTAGTCTAAGATCAGAATATTTGCATATCTGAAAGAAGGGTGATGCATGACACTAAGATTGTTGAGGAAATAAATGGAAAAACTAGATCTAGGGTTTAAAAATATGGAAAATTATGGATTTGAAAAGATGAGAAATGTTAATAATTTCTCTCCAGGCTAATCCTTAGCCTACTCCAGCAAATCAGTAAATTTAGATCTAGTTCTAGACTTCTCACCAAGGTTCTCATGTGTCCATTTTCTCACATCTCACATGAAAGATTTTAAAAAGACTTTTGTCAACCAATTCATTCGCTAAGTGTCATCTTGTAATGAGATACAAGTTTACATATAAGCTAAACTACATGCACTATACATGCAAACCATAAATAGAAGAAACTCCCAAAATAAATAAAAACATGTGCACATCATGTGAATCACATAATCAACTAAAAGCTAAAAATAAAACTAAAGTCTAAATCAAATGGTGAGTAGTCAGATCTCCATTAAATGGCCTTCTATTCACATTTAGGTTTTCTTTTCTTTTTTTGTTTTTTGTTTTGTTTTTTCCATGGGATTATGACATATGACAATTTTTGCAAATAGGACAAATTAAAAAATTAATTTGAAAAACCGACCTCTTTTATTTTTATTTAGCAAAATCGATCTCTTTTGGTTTTGGCGCCAAAAAGAGGTCGGTTTGGGGCCTGGGAAGCGTGTGTGGCCTCGGCCGCAGCTTCAGAGTGCGGCCGAGAGCCGCACTTCCAGAGTGCGGCTCTCGGCCGCACCTGAGAACTGCGGCCAAGGCCACCCAACAACAGAGCCGAATTGCTGCTGCTGCTTTCTCCTCTCTGTTTGCAAATGCAAATAGCTGCTGCTGCTGCTCTTCTCCATTTCAGCAGCTGCTTCTCATACTCTCCCGATAATTCAACCCTAATTCATCCAGCATATGCATATAAAATCAAAATGTGTCCCAAATTATTCTCACACTAATACTTCTCACAGCCATAGCGTATCACAAATATCACAAATAGTATATCACAACACATCACTTGGATATCCGAAAGTTCATATAAATCAAAACACACATCACATCGAATTCAAGCTCAAGTAACACATAAATCAAACAACATTGAATTCATCAACCATAGTAGTTTCAATTTCAAAATACATATCATGTCGAATTCAATAAACTTACAAAAAACATGGTCCTAACACATCAATCATGGCCCTAACACAACAATATCAGTAGAGTAACATCCATCATTGCATCATGTGCGGGATCTGCCATGGCCTTGAGATGAAGACGTGCCCCGGCCTTGAGATGAAGACGCGCCGCGGCCTTGAGATGAAGACGCGCCGCGGCCTTGAGATGAAGACGCGCCGCGGCCTTGTGATGGAGACCCACCGCGAACTTGAGATGAATACTTACAAGATAAGCAAAAATTAGAACAACATTTTTATATCCACAAGAAATATATGAATTGAAGAATCAACATACGCGTGTGTTGGAGGATTTCGGCAGCGTGATTTGTAGTGCCCGAGTTGATGACAATTGCCACATCTATTCTGTCGGCTTCCTTCGCGCGGAATATCCATTGCCCCCGAATACGTGTAGATGTAGGCCGACCTGGAGGTCTTCTTTTGTCGGGTGGAAGTAATTTGGGACCATCCCAAGCCTTCCAATACCGTGCATCGGGTATGTGGTAAAATAAAGGTTCATATGCAAGGCGATATCTGCTATAAATTTGGCTGTGAATCAGAAAGTGTTATGGAGTGTGATACGATACGTATCACACTCCGGCCGACTTCAAACCGTGGCTGGCCGAAAGCAGTTGCTGTGATGGTGCTTGCGTGACGGGAACAACGTGGTCCAGCTATATGGAGAAAGATTGTTGACGGAATGATGGAGGTATTATGTCACTGGGTTGGGCTCCGCTCCAGTGGAGAATTTTCTCCTTCTGATCTCATCTACACGTCTTTTTGCCGCTTCGTTGGCCGCTTGAGCCGCTGTCTTCCTCCTGTAAGCTGTGGAGAAATCCCGCCGCTCAAACTACCACTGAAGCAGCAAAAGAGCATCTAGGTGAGTTCGGGAGGAGAAAATTCTCCTCTGGAGCGCAGCCCAATTCGATGACTGAATACCTCCATCAAGCCCAAACACAACCTTTCTCGTATTTATATGTGATGTTTGAATATTGGGTGTATGAAGGAATTCGTTGAATAAATATGGGGTGTATGAAAGATTTGTTTTTAAACCATACATAACACATATATTATATATCAAATTCATTTGAGAAACCGTACATAACATAACAAATGTCTCAAATCCAACAAATATACATAACAAATTTCAAAGATACATATCATCGACGACTCCCTTTGCGTCGAGTAAATACACGAGAATACCAGGGCCTATCCGAATGCGTTCCCTTTTTGTCTGCTGAGACACCTCGCCAACCTGTGACACGCTGAGACACCTCGTCAATCTGTGACACGCCAACCTGTGAAACCTCGCCAACCTGTGACACCTCGTCAACCTGTGACACGCCTTCACCATCACCTTGTGTCTCAGGTGGCTGAGACGGGCCAACATCCACTTCCACATGCTGCTGTGAAATGCATGTGTCATCCCATTCTGTCTGTTGCGGCTGTGACGTGTCACCTTGGGTAGGCTGCCAATCTGCATGCGTCAAATGCTGCCGTCAAGTGCTGCCGTCATCCCATGTACCCTGGGTAGGCTGCTGCTGTCAATCGGCTGGAACATCCCATATGCTCGGGTGCCAATCTCCGGCGTCAAATGATATGGGAGGGGGCTGCTGCCAAGTGCCGGGGTCATAACCTCCGTGAGGGTGCTGCATCCAAGTGTCGGGGTCATAACCTCCGTGAGGGTCCAGCTGCCAAGTGCAGGCCTCATGTACTCCTGTAAGCTCCTGCTGAGAGGTGCCGGCGTCATCTGCTCTAGGATGCTCCTGCTGAGAAGTGCCGGCGTCATCTCCTCTGGTATGCTCCTGCTGAGAAGTGCCGGCCTCACCCATCCTATATAAACGACTCAGCTCGCTCGTATCTACACCTTCTGGAAGATGGCGTGTACGATGTAGCACATCATCGATATGGGTCCTCATCGTATGCAACAAATCCTGATCCTGTGTTTGCAATACTTGGCCTGCCATATCGTACAATGAAACATATCCTGCAACCTGTAAAACAAATTAAGTACTAAACATATTGGTTATAAAAAATACTATAAAAAATTAAACTTGAACATCTTCTTACATGTTGGCGCTCGATGGGTCCTCGGGGCATTTGTGCGAACGGTGGTTGCTGCCTCAGAAAAATCCACCTCCTGGTAATCCCCCAATACCACTCCATATATGCAGCAACTGATACCACATCCCCTTCATGCACAATGTGATCTGCTCTATTCATCCAATGCGCAAGAGGATCCCTGATTACAGTCACCTCTGTTGGCTGCGCTGGTCTTGGCTTCCCCGCCAAGACTGAGAGTGCAGATGGGATGTGTTGCTGTAAACCAAATTGCCGCATGACGCGGTCGGGTGCATGCATCACCCGTGCTTCCCAGCAGAATATGGGTACACTCGCTCGCCATAACTCTGGATGTTCGCGACATAACGCCGGCAGCTGCTCGAATCGCTCTCCATAAGGCTCTCAGGTAACCTATTAGGCATGAAGTAAACAAATATATCAGTGTATTATATTATATATCAATTGATCACCGACGTTATAAAATTTATATATACACACCTGCGTACTCTCTAACGTGTCAAACTGGTCTCTATATGTATCAAGGTTTTCATGAGCAGTTTCCATGAATGATTTTCCCGTATTCCACCTGAACCCATAGGGAACGGTGTCATCAAATACATCCTGCAAGAGCCTTGGTCTGCCTACATACATTCTCTTCCAGCTCCAAACCTGTAATATGAATTTTTCCTCAGAATGTGAAATATATAGATATATATAGATATATCACTATTATAGCTAACGAAAAAAATTATACTTGCAATAATAACCCGCATGCATATAAAGCCTTTGTCTGCTTTAATGCCACCTTGCTGAGCTCAGCGTACAAGTGCGCAAGCACCGCACTTCCCCATGAATATCCACCGGCCTCCTCAAAATCATCTAACTTTGTCAACCAGCGGAGATTTATAGATCCTTTGCTTGGATCCAGAACCCGTAAGGTTCCAATCATATGAAGCAGATATGCCCGTGCATACCGCTGAATGTCCTCATCATCTGCATCCTCAGGCAAATCAGTAAATGTATCACGCAACCAACTAAGTTTTACTTTGGATGCTTTCCTTAGTGGGGTATCATGTCCAAGTAGTCTCTCCATCAACGCACCCCAGCTGCCATCTCGCATTTCACATTGATATATTGGTTCTCCATCAATCGGTAGGCCTGTGATGACTGTCACGTCTTGCAACGTGATTGTCATCTCTCCCTGGCGCATGTGAAATGTAGTTGTCTCTGGCCTCCATCTTTCAACCAAAGCCGTCAGCAGTGCGTGGTCCAACCGGACCCAACGCAAGCGCGCACATAGGTGTAATCTGGAGGCTTCAATATAAGGTCGCGCGCGCTGATCTAATCTCCACTTTGTATGTTTTTGTCCATGATCGACAATTGCTATCGATGCCTGCAAACATATAATTCACACCTTAATTATTTTCTTTTCAAACATAATTTCTTACTTTGACTATTAATTCTTTCTATTTACCTGGCCGTGCACTACATCGGCAGAACGATGACGTGCTTGGTCATACAAGACCACATTAGTAATGGGTCTAGCCTCCTCCATTTTACAAAAACCTATAAAATTTTACAAACTATAGATTCATCTCAAAAACCCTAAATTTCAATCTAGATTGTACAAAAATCACAAAAACAATTCATTACTATAACATAGAGAGTAGAAATAACCTGAAATAAAGTCGATTAATCACCAAAAAAATTTGGAAACGCCGGACTTCGAAGGAGCGGCCGCGAGGGTGTGTTGGGGAAGATGAACAGCAGCCCGCGACCTTGCGGGCTGTCTGTCTTTCAGAGTGCGGCTCTTGGCCGCACCTGAAGAGTGTGGCCGAGGCCACACACGTGCCCCAACCCCCAACCCGACCTCCTTTTGGCCCCAAAACCAAAAGAGGTCGGTTTTGCTAAATAAAAAAAATAGGTCGGTTTTTCAAATTAATTTTTTAATTTGGCCTATTTGCAAAAATTGTCCTATGACATAATAAATCCCAGCATGAATAATTAGTAGTTGTTTAGTCACCGAAACTAGTATAAGTTGTCATGTGAGTGTCAATGTACATAAATTATGTGAATAAACCATATCTTATACTAATTACAATTCACTGGAATTTCCAGATTAGACTGCTGCATAAATTATTCTTGATTTTCGTTTGCACCTATGATTTTATTGGCACACTCAAGTAACCATATGCTTGTTTTAGCTTTAGATGCAGGAATCCCTTGTTTGGAGCCATGCAATTTCACTGGTTGGCCATTGGACAGGATCCACCTCTATCCAATCTTCAGGTTGCTGCTGATGATTACTCAGACTCAACACTTGATTCATCTGAGTTTATCGCACGTCATGGTTACCATCCTCTTGAAGAACTGAAAAAACACGAAAAGAACGTAGATATGCTGCTAACGGATGCTGAAATTGCCAGGACAACCATTGAGGTAAGCTACATCTCGATCTGGAACAGAATAGTTATACGCTGTGCTGATGTAATTTAATTCTTGATTGGTACTTACAATAATGAGGATATGTACATAGTATTGTACTCAAGACATTTTTATAAGCTTGCTGCTATCATCTTCTGGAGACAAATATCATTCATCATGAATATTTTTATCCTTGTTTCATCCAGAAGGTAGCCTAGTCATCTTAGTAATGTCCATTATGGTTTTGTACTCAGAATTGAGTAGTCCTGGATGTTTTTCAGGCCAATAGCAAGGGATTGCTGGTATTTCCAGGAAGAGTACACTGTGAGCCACACGGGCATTCTTCGTGGGCAGAGTATCAGTATGTTGTCGATGACTATGGAGGTGCGAATTCATATATAACCTCCACATAGCTTGATGTTTACTGTTATTCACCTAATACATTATTATTATCTCAATTTCCTCAGATATGTTTTTCGAGCTGTTTGATGATGAAAGTATCTTGCAAGATCACCATGCAAGCAATCCTGTGGTCAGAATGTAATCCGATCCTTTCTATGTAAAGCTGCTGTTTTGTGGGGGTGCTGCTAACTTGTTGATTTCACTTGCAGTCAGCTCTGATTGGGATGGAAAATTCTATCTGTGGAGAGAATAGAATTGCAAGTAGGAACTATAGTGATCATTTGGGCCACGACAGTACTATCAGGATCTTGTTTGAAGATGACTATGATGAGGTTCGTTATATTTTTCATTTTTCCGTCTTTCCTCTGCACTTCTTTCACTGCGTCAACTGTGACTGACCTACCCGGCAGTTATTTTGTTGCCAACTATGAGTGTCCGTGATCATGTGCATTTTGTAACCACGACAGATTGTTAATATAGAAGTAACTGATGCTCTCATCAAACGGGGAATGCCAGAGACCATGCACAATATTCATCCTATGTATTTTTCAAAATGTTTGGTGAAGGTAAGCATCACACAGCTTGTCTAGTTACATGCTTACTTTGCAGGCAGGACTTACAATACAGTTTTTACATAATTTAGTGTGGACATTACCTCTTTATTTATCTAATTCTATGAAAAATAAAAGTTGAACGAGCATTCTCTTCTGTCAGAAAAAGTTTGAGAAAAAGTTTCACATGACATACACTGACTGGGTAACGCAATCTTAGAATGCATGAGTTATATATGGAAACAACAAAACTATGTGAACATACATGGTCCACGCTTGTAACAATCTCCTTCATACATAGATCAACAACAATGTATTTTCGCATTATATGATGAAGATAGGTTATTGTTTGAGTTATTTTGAGCCAAAAAAATTTTAGTTTTGTAGAGGAGCGATACAAGGAAACCAAACTGAAAGGATAAAATTGATGCAAAGCATCCATAAGCATCATCATACCAAAACTGTTGCCTTTTGCAAGTGTTCAATGGGATGAAATTTCATCTTCCAATCCCTCCACCGCCACCCCCAGTGGTTCTTTTTTTTGGGGGGCGGGGGGATATGTATTGAAAAACCAAAAGAAAAGACAACATGTGGCAAACCAATTATCTCATGCGCTGCTCATTTTATAAGTGTAAATTGATTATCTTGTTCCAGCACTGGGACAATCCCATTAGTGCACTACGGCTCAGTGATAGTTATCTTTATTAACCCAACACCTATGTCACCTTTCTCCCCCCGGTGTGCTACTCCATTTAATGAGATCCTAATGATCCATTTGATAGTCATTATCATCTAAATTTTCTCATTACCACTGCTACACCAAATCGGTCTTACATTTAGGTTACAGGCACACTTCCTCCTCTAGGGCTATCCATCCTTGCTATCTCAGGTCACGTGGTTCTTGATAAGGGAGTTTTTTTTACATATGTTTATGGATCACTTCCTACTCCTAGGCTATATCTCTGCTTGTCACCATGGTCCATGTCTTTGTTCTCCCATTGTTATCATTGAAGCTTCAAAGCAGCCTGATGCTTGGCTTAGATGCCTATTTTCGACCCCTCAATATCCCATAGCCTCTTCGTTTAAACCTAAAATATTTATTTGCATGGCCGTATTTCAAGGAATTTCAACACCTTTGCAGATTTCTCCGAGCTAAGCGCACAGTGGGACTCCTTGTTGGAGGTTATGACATGTGCTTGAAAAATTTGTTGCCTGCAAGGGAACTCGCCAAATTAGATGTGAAGCTTCTTGGCCACATTATCCCCTCCCCTTTCATTTATCATTTACAAGGAAAAAGTCACTGTTACAAACATCTACATTTGAGACCGTACTAATTCTCTATAGGGAAGGAGAATATTCCAGAATATCTATCAATATCTCCAAAGCATGGTGGAGATTTATGGTTTCATGAGCATGCAGATTACCACAAAATATTATTATTATTTCGCTATCCGCAACACATTGCTTTTTTAGGTCTCCAATACCTAATGTTGCTATGTAATATCTAGTTTGACTGCCGAATGCAACTTATTAATAGAACTGGCCCTGAAATTTCCATCTTTGTTAATATTTCTGCCCTCTACTTACTAATGAAAGTATCCGTTTCTTTCAAAATGAACCTGATGTATTTTTATCCGATGTCTTTGAAAAAAGATTTGCAATCACTATTCTCTCCAATTAGTTCATATAGCTTCCAATTGTTCGATCTTGTACCGCATTTTGTGATCCATTTTGACATTTTTAGATACTTTTGATTCCACTAAATTCTTTATTCTTGCTTTTTGTAAGGAAAGATTTCTAATCTTTTTTCTTTAAATAACCATTTCTGGCTGACTGATCGGCCCCAATTCCATTGAAGTTATCCAATGCCATTTACATCTGGCTGTCACCACAATTGGTTGATTCCTATCCAATTTTTCTACTTTTCTTGTGAAGAGAATTTCAAACACTGGGGGTTCTACCTGATTATTATGTAACAAATTTGAGGTGTTGAGCAAAATTCAAAATCTTTTGGGCTTCTATTCAGGGACTGTTGCATGATTGGTAGGCCACATCTTTCTTATCTTATCTAGAATTTCTCTGGACAATAATATGTTTCTGAGACAGATAAAAACCATTAGGCCAAATTATGCTCTCAATGGAGGGAGCAAGATTAAAATTAGAGTATCAAATGATGCTTCTGTGGAGGATGGAGTTTGGGACATTATATGTGGCACATTATACTGTTTAGAGAACTCAGCTCCGGTTTTTCAGGCCTGTGACAATGCTTTCTCTTCTCTCAATTATACAGTCAGTGCATACGAAGCATGAGAAAAAGATGGAACTCCCATCAAATGGCATTTACATTGTTGGATGTCTTAGACCTGCATTCATAGACGAAGAAATTTATCTTAGGAGGTTATTTCATCGTGAGGATGGCGATGGCTATTTGTCTGATTGGAGAGGTACAACGTGCCAAATTTGGTGGAGTTGTCATCTAATCAAGTTTTAGATCAGCGGATCTTGCCTCCTTTTTATTTTTCTCATACACTTATCATAAGCACCACTGTTCTTACTGAAAATGCAGATGAATCTGAAAAGGAAGAGGAACAGCTGGCCGGAACATCTGATTTAATTGGTAATTAAATGCTTTGATTGTCTTTTTTTAATCAGTTGTCCCTTTTGTTTCACACTTTTTTGGTGGTAAATTCCGTTTCACAATTTAAATTTTTTTTGTCTAATTGTACCGTGTAGATGGTGAAATAGTGAACTTCGGAAGAAGAGGTTATATTAGTTCTTCCCTCTACAAATTGGAGATCATGTCAATGGATCTGTTCTCTGTTTATGGTGTTCAGGCAAGTAAATTTCTTCTGAAATCAGAATTTGTGTAATAGAAATTCAATGAAATTCTTTCTTTTGCTTCACTTATACACTATCAAATGTGTGTCATGTTGCTATATGAAATCAATTCTGTGATGATATATTTTTAATCCCTCGTATTCCATGAAACTTATTCAAGTTTATCAGTGCTCATTAGTCTTAGTATGAAAGACATTTCTTCTTTGAATAAAGCAGTCCGGCGCGTTCTTTTTGTGGGTGGAAGATTTTTCTCACTTAAATGATGCAGTCTTTTACATGACACAGTCCACCATCAGTTTACAAGATTTTCAAGATGCTGAACCCGATTTGCTTGCTCATTCTGCTTTAGCAATTATAGAACGTCTAAATGAATGCCGAATGCAATGCAGCGTGGCTCTCAAAGCTCTGTGTCGAAAGAGAAAAGGTCTTATAGTTGAGGTAAAATATTTATGCAGCCTCTCTGTTGATTTGAATGATATGTTTCTATAAAGCTATGTACTGCAGCAGTTTGCACCCATTGCCTCCAATACTCAGTGAAAATTTAAAAATGTTTCAAGCACTGAACTGTTGGTTGATTTTTATCATACTGCTAGTATCCTGCTTTACTTTGATGTCGACCCATCTCTTAATATCTTTTCAGCCGTTCGCTTGGCACAGTGATGTGTACTGTCTAGGAGTGTTTCACACTGAAGATAACAGTCCTAGTGATCCAAAATGTTGAGTTATATATCTAATTTAGCACATGTGCTAACCCTCACTGGAAATTTTTTGTCATTACTCTGTAGGTAGCTCATGTAATATGATTCACTTATATTAGTTATTTACATTTGTATTGCCATATGCCAATCTACATCCTCGACTATTTTAAGACATGCACACAAGTTCATATGCACACAGTTGTCCATTAATTGGATAATTCATTTTGTTTAGCTAAATATCCAATAGAGAATGTCAAAGAAAACACACTGTTGATTGACTTTCTATGCATCAAAAGTGTTAGTAGATGTGTATGCCCTTAAGTCAATTTATCTCTGTGTATATGTACAAACATCTTGTTCGAAATAACAGCAAGTTGTTTGGTAATAATTTACCCTAGTTAATAATAATATAGTCTACATTAGAACTTAGGTAAAGTCCTGAGACGTGATGCGAGGTCAAACAAGTATCGAGAGGAGGATCTCGATCATAGACAATTGCTTGACCGTTTGTAGCATAAGTCTAAAACCGTTGGTGGTCGTAGATGTTTCGAGAAAAGGATATCGATACATCGGGTAGACCATTGTGTCTTTGTCGTCACCATGGAGTGGTGACGATGATCTCATGGTCGTTCGACTTGGCGAAGTCGGAGACGAGACACATGTGCTTATTCGAAAATGAGTTCACTAAACGACTTAACGAGAGCTATCACATGGTTAACATAACTAATCTGTCAATGATAACTCTCAGTGATGATAAGCAAGTTGGTCCTTAGACTTGAGCTCATTGTACGAACCTGTACGTGAACAGTGTCACTTAGATCTCTGACCTAGCTTCGAGGCAAGGCCTGTTAAAAGGTCTTTGGTTGGGTGACACTTGAAGCGTGCGAGGAGAGTAATGACCAAGAGAGGATTCATCTCTCCAGTTTATGTGATGTTAGTGTCGTACGTGTTAGTTCGGTCTTTAGTAAAAACTCTGGCCAGAGTATGTTGGAAGAAGTCCAACATTATTTGACTGAAGATTGATGGAGACTAACAGATTTCGAGCTATTTAGATTGACAGTTGACCATACCCTAAGCTTGGCTAAGCGACATAGTTATGACGAAGGGACTAAAACTGCGATATTCATCACAGACACAGTCAGAGTGATCTCGACGACACTTTAGTCAATGTGTCAATCACGTAATTATGATGTCGAAACAGAAACACATGCTGCTCGTGGACCCCTGCTGCTCGTGGTCACTGTCGTCTAGGAATTTCGAGACCCAACCTGTAGTAGGGTCAGACTTAGGGTCTCACACCGGGTAGGATATGCATCTTGATAATAGGAAGAATTAAAGAGGAGTGCACTCGGGTGCACGTGAATAGTTAAAGTCACAAAGGGTTTGTGACAATAAGTCTATAATAATTAAATTGGGATTATAATATGTCATGATAAAATATTTATGGACATATGATGCATAGAAATGAAAAGAGGTGTTTTACGAAGGTCGGGGAAAAAAGCGCGCTCAAATCGGAGCTCAAACGGAGCTAAACTGATCCATTTAAAGCCGAAAAGGCCAGAACCCAGCCCTACTGGGCGGGCTGGGCTAGCCCGCCCAGCTCAAAGGGGCGGGTCAAACCCGCCCTCCAGGCGGGCCGAGCCCGCTTGCCGGGCAGGCCGGCGGGTCGGGCGCCCGTGCCCAGGCGGGCCCAACCCGCGGGTGGGCCCACGATGTTGAAAAACCTAATTTCAAAGCGGCAACTAAGTTTTTTTTTAAAACGTGATTTTTGGGCATCTTTGGATGATCATTTAGGGGGTCAAACGAACTCGGAATGGATCACCGTTTGTTTCTATGCGTTCACCGTTCAACGCTCTTCAATTTGATATATGATATCACCTTCAGAGTCCAATGGTGAGACAGAAACAATTCGTTAAAGTTTGGTCTTTGTGAAAGACAAACTTGAACTTAATTGTTTCTCAAATTTGATTAGTCACACAGTGCTCGTGAGACGAGGAAGGTGGGACGGCTTCCTATATAAATAGGGGCTAATCCCATGAAAACTTGCACCAAGTCTTCAATTCGAGTAGCTCCAAAAAGTTTTGAGCACGCTCGAATTAAGATTTGAAGAATTATTCCCTCCTAAAATTCTTCTGTTCCTCTGTTCGAGTCCTAACAAGACGACGAATAGGTTTGGATCGGATCCAAAGTCTTTGACGCTGGTCCTGCTCAAGTGAAACTTTTTTGGCAAGTGATTGGCTCGGAGGCACACGATGTTGGCTTGCCTCTGGACGCGGTTCGGTTCGGGACGCGGTTCGGCTCGGGAGTGTCGGATCGCTTCGGGAGGTCAAAGAAAGGTTGTTGAAAACGACGCTTCGTATTCTGCCGAAACAAAGTTCCGGGTATGTTTTATTTTACTACGCTTTCATATATGTTGCATTAGTTTAGATCTTTCTAAGGTGTTGGTCTGACCCACCCCAAAGACAATATATTTTCTTGGCTAGGGTTCATGAAACTGTTAGGGCTGACATTAAATAGTTTAATGTAATTTTCTTCGCTGCCTATTTTGCTTCTATCGTCCGTCCGACGTATGACGTGCGTAGATTTCATGCCCTTAGGGTACAATAAAACCCAACAAAAAGGACATGCCAAAAGTATTGACGCAGGTCAGAAACAGGAAGGGATGTTGTGGGAATTTGAGAAAGAAGTAAATTAGAGAGTTGATAAATTTTCGGATCTCGCACCACAAAAATCTTTCGATCACTGACTTGCACGCCTCGCACGTGGAGATTCTTCTGACCTCTCACACATGCAATCAAGCCCACTCGCACACCAATGCAAAAGATTTAATTTGTGGAGAAACTAAAAGTTTACACCAAAACTAATTTTCATTGAATTCTTCATACAAAAAAACTATAGGTTTGTGTTCTTTATATAGGCTTACAACTTGACTCTCTGAATCTAATTAGGACTAAAAAATCTAAATAAACTAAAACGCTCAAATAAAAAGACTCGAATAATAAAAGGACTCAAATAACTAAAACTCTCAAAACGAACAAAAAGGCTCAAACTAATAGGAATTCTTCAAGGACTCATACTCTATCAAATAAAAGACTGGACTCAATCCAATATGAATTCTATAAGGACTCAAATTATATTAAATAAAAGACTCTTTAAATTGAACTCTTTCTCGAATTTGATCTCTATCATTCTCTTCGGCTTGGGAACTTCACCACTACCTGGTGAACGACGATTGGAATAGTATAGCCAAGCAGAAATCAGCAGTCCCTTAAAGCTGGAGAAGATGCGATCATGAACTTTGAAGTAAAATATGACGTAGATTTGTAGCCGAATATTCTGTAAAAATTTTCAAAAATAGCAAAAGAGATGAAAGCATATATAATTTTCTTATTAGGAGGATGTGGAGAATTTGTTATGCAAACTTGATGTGCTCAATCTCAGAAATACTTGACTCAGTCACATCAGGATTATCACTTAGTAAACCTCGTCGAGAATCTGTATGATGTGTGCAAAGCATCTTCGCTGGTTCTAGTACGAACCTCTGTGCAAACTCAAATCACCTCGTCATCCATAATTGTAAATTCCTGTAAATTTTTATTTGATTCTGTAACAAACTTGTGATTATCATCGTTAATTACAAGAGTTTCATTAGTCTCGATATGCAAAACACTCAAATCAGATGTAAAATGCTCATGAGATGCAGTATAAGATCAAAACCTAATTCTAAGGAACTGAGATTTTCAAGATGATGTATTTGCTGTGGTGGTTCTTCAACCGTAACCTTTTCTTTTTTCTCTTTAGCGGTACCAGTTTCAGATTTAGTCATATTATTGCTTGACCGCTTAAATTGCTTCCGGCTTTAAAAGTAGGTTTCCTATTTATGAGGACTTTCATAGATTCTAAATTTAAGGCTAGTTTAAATGTTTGCCGCACACTATCAACAGTGCATGGCAACATCTCACGTTTAATGTCTGCTTTCAATTCAGAATGAAACCTAATAAGGGTATATATTGGATCTTTTCTTGTACTTCACTCCTAACAAATAGGTCGTTGAACTTAGTCATGTACTCATCTATGGTCATGCTTCCTTGACATAGGTCGTTTAGTTTGGCAAATATTTTTTTAGGCTTAAGTCTCATTTTAAAATTTTGCTTTTTAGTCGATTTATTTTCTAGAGCTTTTAAGCGATCTTTTGTTCGATATTCTAGATTGTCGGCTTTTAGTTTTAGATTTATCATTTGGAGCAGATTTTCTGGCCTCTGAATAACATTATCATTCATGTTTGCTCCTGGGGTTTCAACGCAATCCTAAATATGCTAATGCGGCACACAAATCAAGTTTAAAAATATGCAATGCCAATGATATCGACTAATCTGAACAAAATCAAATAAAGGATTTTTTTTGAAATTTAACAATTACGAATTTGATCCGATTAGATGTCACATGAAGTGTAAATCAGCTTTGTTATATTATGCAAGGCCTTTATAACTTGTAGAGATTTAATACAGACGATCAGGACCAAAAATTTTGCCCGAAAAGCTCAAGAAATCACCAAAATACGCTAAAAATACTATTGAAATATGGCGAAAATATGCTGAAAATCCTTTGAAATAGAAAAACCACGAGCCGCACTGTTGAGCCGCGACTTCAGTCAGCGGGTCAACAACTCAGTCTCGGCTCGACTCTGCCTTAGGATCGGCTTGATCAAGCCGTTACTGTAGCAGTGGTCGGCATGGTGACGTCGACGATGTTTTTGTCAGCAAAACGACGGTGTTTCGTCGTCTCCTTCCTATTGTAGCCTCGTTTGGGGTTGGTGCACCGACTGATGGGGTCGGGGACTCCGGTGATCATCAATGGTTGCTCCGACGATCTTCGTATGGTTCAACGACGGTGGATCAGAGGTTTCCTATCGTTGATGGTGGATATGGCCTTTATTGAGTAGTGTGTGAGTAAATGGGGTGTGTGTGTAAAGAAAGTGTGAAATCATATAAATAGAAGTGATAGCCTCACTTTGGAGGCTAATCACACTTTCCCCAAATAACAACATGGTATCAGAGCCCTAAAAGAAAAGAAAAACAAAAGCCCTAACCCCCCGCCTGCGCCACCCTCCCAAAGCCCCCACCAGCGACCAACGACCGTCTGCGACAGCCCTTCCTCCCGCGACCTCGCCTCCACCACCCGCGACCAAAGCCCCCACCCGCGACCCGCACCCGCGACCTCGTCGCCTGCGCGCGCGCCTGCGAGCGCCGCCGCCTGCGCGCGCTGATCTCCGGCCAACTGGCCTCCGGCGCTGCTCTCCGGTGATCTCCGGCTCTCCCAAGCTCGGTCCTCGCTCCTCCCCTGATCTCCTGGCGTCGACAGCAGGGACCTGATCTCCTGGCGTCCCAAGCTCCGGCGCTGATCTCCGACAGAAGATCCTTTTTCACCTTCTGTTGCAAGGACCTGATCTCCGGTCTCCGGCGCTGATCTCCGGCCACCACTGCCTTGCGATCCCCTCTATCCCAAATCCTCTTCTAGCCCCACTATCCTAACTAGCTACAAAGAAAACCCACAAAACCCTAACCCTAGATCTATGGTAGAGTCATGAAAAGGGCTCCATAGATTTACGGTTAGGGTATGCCCTAGAAGAGGAAGTAGAGAAGTAGATCTGCGGATCTAAGGAGGAAGAGAGGAAAGATCTGCGGATCTGAGGAGAGATGTGGGACAATCTTACATCCGCTGACATGAAGGCCTTCATTGGAGAGATAACGAAGCTGCTTGCTTCGAAGGAGTTGGGATCCTCGAGTGGATCGACGCCTTCTCGTCCCGTGCAGAAGCTGGAATTGATGCCCAATAACGTGAAATTGGAAGGGACGAAGAATTATCTCAGTTGGTCCAGGAGGGTACTTCTCATTCTGAGATCGAAGGGGTTAGAAGGCGTCGTTCTGGGTTCGTGCAAGGAACCGCTGGACAAGGATGGGGATGATTGGAAGGTCTGGAGCACCACCAACTCACTGGTGGCTGCTTGGTTGATGACATCGATGGTTCCACCCATTGCTGGGATGGTGGAGGCCATAGTGAGTGCTGCGGGGATTTGGAGTATGGTGGAGAAAATGTACTCTGGAGCAGGGAATGTGATGCTCATGATGGAGGTTCAGGGCAAGGTCGACACTTTGAAGCAGGGGGAGATGACTATTCTAGCCTACTCTGCGGAGTTGAAAAGGCTTTGGTCAGAGTTAGATCACTATGACCCTATTGACCTGCCTGATCCTAGGAGCGCTGCGATACACAGGAAGTGGGTGGAGCGTAGGCGTGTGACACACTTTCTGAGGAACCTGAATGGAGACTTTGAGGCCAGGAGGGCGAGTATGTGCCACCTATCCTCCATCCCATCCCTGGAGGAGGCCATAGCTGCAATGGCACAGGAGGAGACCAGACTGAGGGTTATGAAGGATGAGGGTACTCAGGTCACTCGGGCTGCACTGGCTGTACCCCCAGTGGCAGCAATGAGCGAGGATCGAGAGTGCTACACATGTGGGGTGAAGGGGCACCTGAGCTTTAACTGCCCACAGAAGGGCAGTGGACGAGGACGTGGCACAGGAGGCAGAGGAGGAGGTCGTTGGGGCCGTGGAGGCCGTGGACGAGGTCGCGGTGGCCCACGGGCCAACTTTGCTACTGCTGATGGACGACAGGAGACAGTGATGATTGAGGCTACGCCAGCTGAGGCGTCAGATCTAGAGCAGCGGAGACAGTCTAGGTCTACTACTGAGAGCTCGGAGAGCTATGCAGACCAGACTGGGGATATTGCCTCGCCATTCGGTAACTTTGCCCACTTCGCTCACACAGGCTCAGGTAACCGATTAGCCCTTTCATGTAGAGATCATATAGAGTGGATTATTGACTCAGGTGCATCTAGTCATGTGTCAGGAGCATATAGACAATTTTCCACATATAAACCACATTCCATTCATGAAACCGTTCAGACAGCTGATGGCACATCCCAACCCATTAGAGGGACTGGTAATATTCAGTGCACTCCCTCCATACGCCTCTCTTCAGTCCTTCACGTCCCATCATTCCCAGTCAACCTCTTATCTGTTGGCTCTATTGTTGATGATCTCGACTGTAGCATTACTTTTGACTCTACTCATTGTGTGTTGCAGGAAAGGAAGACTGGGAGGAGGCTTGGGACTGGCGTCAGGCGTGATGGACTGTGGTATCTTGACAGAGCTAGTGGGGATGCTGCACTGGCTGTCGTTGGTGGAGAAAAGGAAAGGGATGTACTTTTGTTACATTGTCAGTTAGGACACTTGCCTTTTGATATTTTGAGAAAAATGTATCCCGATGTTTTGAATAGAGTGAATGAAATGAATTTGAAATGTGATGCGTGTGAATTTGGGAAACACACTAGGACGTCATATCCTAGTGTAGGAATGAGGAGTATAGAGAAATTTCATCTCATTCACTCAGATGTTTGGGGGCCCTGCCCAGTGACTTCAGTTAGTGGGTTCAGGTGGTTTATCACCTTCATAGATTGTCATTCTCGGATGACATGGCTTTATATGATGAAAAACAAAGGTGAAGCGTTGAAGTGTTTTCAGGACTTCCATAGAAGTGTCAGAAATAGGTATGAGGCCAAGATCTGTGTCTTGAGAACGGATAATGGGACCGAGTATGTAAACAGGGAGTTTGCATCTTACCTATCTGAGAGTGGGATAACTCATCAAACCACTTGCCCCAACACCCCCCAACAGAATGGAGTTGCTGAAAGGAAAAATAGACACTTGCTGGAGGTAACTAGGTCACTCATGCTCACCATGAATGTACCTAAGATATTGTGGAGTGAAGCAGTGATGACAGCCACATATCTTATCAACAGGATGCCTTCACGGATCCTTGGTATGAAGTCTCCATGTGAGATTCTTATGGGAAAGAACACTTTTGTAGTTCCACCAAAAGTGTTCGGATGCACATGCTTTGTGAGGGATCATAGACCCTCTGTGGGGAAGCTGGATGCTCAGGCAATTAAATGTATATTTGTTGGGTATCCTTCAAATCAGAAAGGCTACAGGTGTTGGAGTCCCTCAGAAAGAAAGCTGTTTGTGAGCATGGATGTGACGTTCAGAGAGACTGAACCGTTTTATGGAGGACTGACAGATTCTACATCAGTATTTGATACTGGGGCCTCTCCAAGCACAGGAGGAGTTGGTCGAGAGGGGGAGACTGATGACAGGAGGGTAGTGGTTGGACTTATACCGTGCCCTGTCAGGCCTACTGGTACTGGTCCTGATAGTAGGGAGGAAGGAAGGACCTTGGTGGAAGAGGAGGAAGACAGGCTGTACGGCAGGAAATATAGCAGGAGACAGAAGGGTAGTCATGGCGATGGAGGACAACAAGAAGACATCTTCCCCACTGAAGAACCACTAGCTCCATTGCCCCATGTCGAGGTTGATCAGTCTATCACGCCTGCTCGAGTCCCGACCTCCTTACTGCCTTCCTCTCCTACCACGGATGGTAACCTTTCTTTGCCTTCCTCTAGTTTAGATCTTCCACTTGCATCTCGTAGGGAGCCTCGTATCAATGCCGGCAGGCCTCCTGTACGGTATGGATATGAGACTGATATTGCTAATCATGTCTCCTACGATTCTCTTACACATGCATATAGGGCTATCATTTCATCCTTACAGTCTATCCCTATACCAAGTGATTGGCGAGTGGCAAAGCAACATCCCCAGTGGAAGAAAGCAATGCTCGAAGAACTTGAGGCACTGGAGAAGAACAAGACATGGAGACTTGTCTCACTTCCAGCAGGGAAGAAGGCTGTGGGCTGCAAGTGGGTATTCACAGTAAAGCAAACTGCAGAAGGGAAGGTGGACAGGTACAAGGCGAGGCTGGTTGCCAAGGGTTACAGTCAGACTTATGGGATCGATTATGATGAGACATTTGCCCCAGTGGCAAAGATGAGTACTGTGAGAGTACTGATATCCTGTGCAGCGAATTTTGGATGGAAATTGCATCAGTTGGATGTAAAGAATGCCTTCTTGCATGGAGACTTACAGGAGGAGGTATACATGGAGGTTCCACCTGGCTTTGGCACACAACAGACTATGGGAAAGGTGTGTAGACTGGACAAGTCTTTGTATGGGCTGAAGCAATCTCCAAGGGCATGGTTCGACAGGTTCAGGCGTGCAGTCATCACCATGGGCTACAAGCAGAGTAATGGTGATCATACTGTATTCTATAGACATTCAGGGCAACGGATCACCCTTTTGGCTGTGTATGTTGATGACATTATTATCACTGGAGATGATGAAGAGGGAATCTCTCACTTGAAGGTGAGGTTGGCGAGAGAGTTTGAGGTCAAGGACCTTGGACAGTTGGGATACTTCCTTGGACTAGAGATTGCCAGGTCCAGGAAGGGTATAGTTCTCTCACAGAGAAAGTATGCACTGGACCTTCTGGCTGAGACAGGTATGTTGGGGTGTCGTCCAGCAGTTACTCCTATTGATCAGAATCATAGGTTGCATTCACAATCAGGGGAGCCAGTGGATAAAGAGAGGTACCAGAGACTTGTTGGACGCCTCATCTACTTATGCCATACCAGACCTGACATTGCCTATGCTATCAGTGTGGTAAGTAGGTACATGCATGATCCTAGGACTGGACATATGGAGGCAGTCTTCAGGATACTGAGGTATCTGAAGAATAGTCCAGGAAAAGGCATATTATTTGGTAGTCATGGTCACATGAATGTGACAGGCTACTGTGATGCAGATTGGGCCAGTTGCTTGGATGATAGGAGATCGACCTCGGGCTACTGTGTGTTTGTTGGGGGCAACTTGGTCTCTTGGCGCAGCAAGAAGCAGGATTTGGTGGCTCGTTCCACTGCAGAGGCAGAGTATCGTGCTATGGTACTTAGTACTTGTGAGATGATCTGGTTGAGATCACTTCTACATGAGCTACGCCTGCTGAGAGAAGGACCATTGCAGTTGTTGTGTGATAACAAGTCTGCAATTAATATTGCCAACAACCCAGTGCAACATGATAGAACGAAGCACATAGAGATTGACAGGTTCTTCATTAAAGAGAGACTGGACAAGAAACAGCTGGAGATCTCCTACATTAACTCTGGACAGCAACTAGCAGATTGCCTTACGAAGGGGTTGAGCTCTAAAGGAGTGGATGATGCTTGTAACAAGATGGGCATGATAAATATCTTTTGCTCATCTTGAGGGGGAGTATTGAGTAGTGTGTGAGTAAATGGGGGGTGTGTGTAAAGAAAGTGTGAAATCATATAAATAGAAGTGATAGCCTCACTTTGGAGGCTAATCACACTTTCCCCAAATAACAACAGCCTTCGATGGGGTTGTCGAGGGTGGAGGGGCTTCTCTGAGGTGGTGGCGACGTCAAAGGAAGGGCGTGGAGGTGGTGTTGGTTTTCTTCGACTAAACTGAGGGTTTTGAGTAGCGCGGGTTCTCCGTCGTTTGCTGGCGGCGTTGCGGGCAATTGCTGCGGTCGACGATGGTGAGTGCTGCTCCTGGCGGTCGTCTGTGAAGCAGCTGGAGGGGTTGTGGTCGTCGACGATGCATGGATGAGAGTTGTGTGAGGCTTCGCCAGCGATATGCTGCTAGAGGAGTTGGTGGTGAATGCAGCGACGGCGACGGCGGGTCGAAAAGTAAGTTTTGTTTTTAATTAATTCTCTCTTTTTCTTTTTTTCCATCTTCTTTTTTCGATCTTCTTTTTTCTGTTCTTTTTCCTGAAAATTCTCTTTGGTTTTCTTTTTGCTGAAAAATTCTCTCATTTGTTCACAAGTTTGTTTTTATTGATTTTTTGAACTTTTTAAATCTAATTAACAGAAATTTTTTTATGGATGGAGAAGAAAAGAAAAAAACTAACCAGATTTAGCTCTGATACCAATTTGATGCAGGACGGAAACGGGAAGGGATGTATGTGGTGGAAATTTGGGGAAGAAGTAGATTATGTAGTTGATAAATTTTTGGATCTTGCACCACGTAAATATTTCGATCACCGACTCGCACGGCTCACACCTGGAGATTTTTCGGACCTATCGTTCAGGCAATCAAGCCAACTTTCGCACACCAATGCAAAAAATTTATTTTGTGGAGAAACTAAAAGTTTACATCAGAAACTAATTTTCATTAAATTTTTTATACTTAAAAACCTAATAAAATTTGTGGCCTTTATATTGGCTTACAACTTGACTCTCTAAATCTAATTATAACTAGAAATTCTAAATCAACGAAAACATTCAAATAATAAGACTCAATTAACTAAAACTGTCAAAAATAAACAAAAGACTCGAACTAATATGAATTCGCCAAGGACTCAAACTCTATCAAATAAAAGACTCCTTCTCAAATCTCAAATTGAACTCTTTCTCGAATTCGATCTCTATCAAGTATCTTCTTGATAAAACTATGGTTTGGAACATGTTGGGGAAAATTGATGTGAACGCATTGAAAACCCTTGCCAACAAGGATTCTGAACATCCCGGGGCATTTATAACGTGTTACTTTCTACTGTCATTTAATCACTTCTTGATTCATTTGCAGTTAACTCGAATCACAACAAATTTTGGTTTCAGGTATGCTACATATTTTAGGTTATGAGTGGAGCATGTTTGCAAGTTGAAAGGCCCATCATTAGCTGCGATGATTTTGATTTTTAATCCTCTCATAAGGAGTCAAGTATCAGATGTGCACATGCATGTAATTTTAGGTGTGCCATGGCTTGGTCATTGGTGCTTGTGCACTTCGCCTTTTTCCACATTCACCCCCCTCCGTGTGTTCTTCTTTCTTTCTTTTTTTTTGGGGGGGGGGCATGTATGGGGTACCCTTTCATGACTTTTAAATCCAAGATATTTACAAAATTTGATCTGTGCTTACGCAGAGAGCAAATATAATTGGCGTTGACACTCTTGGCATGGATGTAAGAGTTTCCTCTGGGATGGAAGTGTGGACGCTCCGTTTCTCATTTAATTCTCGGGTAGGCATTTGTTTCCTGCTCAATCATAGAATGTTGGAGTATCATTGTTGTTTCATTTTCTCTGGTTATTCTGATTCATTTATCTGGAAATTCATAAGATTTGATGGGGCTGTAAGAGATGATAAATAACAATATATGAAAGAGCAATCACAATAACTGCTAACTGTTGGAATATTAGAATATATGTTTAGTGAGATAAATTTGTAGTAATTTAGAATACAAAGAAATAATAAAATAAGATGTTTAGGATATCTGACCTATGGGATTAGGGCGAGCACACATTGCCATACAAAAGTTAATTTTGGCCTTCATGCAGGCTCTCTAAGATATCAAAATCCGTAGTGATAAAGTAACCCCCAAGTAGGCGGCACTGAGCAGTGCACAAGTAGTCACGCCTCTTGACCCGAATAGCCCTTCTGATAGCCCAAATACAAATAATATGTGAAGAAATATTGAAAATGAGAGAGAGAGCCGGGGGGTGAGAGGGAGAGGGAGAGATTCTTTCATTTCTCTGTAAGTCTAATGAGACGTGGGAATTATTAACTTTGGAGACAATAATGATTTGTCCCATTATTCCCCAGTTATTACACACTAATTAATGAGGATTAATATGCGTAACAGCATGTTTTACTCTATCAAAGTTGAAATAATAAGTAGTGTTCCCATTAAAGAAAATTGGTTTTTTTTTCATAAAAGAAATTTACAAATGAAAATCCCAATAATCCCCGCAAAAAATCGAGTTTCAGAAACTAAATCGTGATATATATATAATGGGGGTTTCAGGTGCAAACATTGCACACCAGCCCGCTATGCGAAAACATTTTTAATAGGTTTTTTCTCGAATTTTTTTAAAGGTTTAATCCACACACACATCCTTAGAAAAATAATGGATGAACCCTAAAGGGAATCGACGCCTGATCAAGTTGTTACAAATGCAACCGTTTTAGAACAATAGAACAACTTTTAATGGTCGGATCGAGTGGCAAATATGGAGAATGTTTTTGATTTTTTTGTGGGTGGATGTATAATGATTCTATGATGTGTAGATCACATTCAACTGTTTAGATCTAAAAAATATTGATAAGACATTTTTCTCAGAGTGTAAATACTCTGGGAAGTTTGTGCAATGGAAAATTTTTCTTAGGCTACATACACAATGGATTTAGCTTTTGTATAGCTTTCGGATTTGAACCAAAGTAGTTACATTTGGTTACTACTTGAGGTGTGTAATGGACTAGGCTTTGAATTAGGCACATTTATCAGATAAGAACAAAAGCATACAATATCAGTTGTTCATTGGGTCCAGCATGTTGGATCATTAATGGCCATCCACACAGTATTATTTTATGCTAGTTTCTAGGGATCAACATGATACCCCCAGATCTGCTGCCTTCACGACAACCTATGTAGGGAATTCCTCAAAAGATATCTATGATCAGTATGATACCTACCACAATACTGTCGGACCTATTAAGAGCATAAGCATAATGTATCCGATCACATCATATGAGCACTGTCATAATTAACAATGGGGTGGTAGTTACAATAGTGCAACTAAATGCATCAGACCTACTAATATAGAAATTGACTTCAAAGGTTAGCGTTCCACAAGAATCACCAATCCAACTTGTTTATACAACATTGAATCTTCATGTGGATAGCCTTGTCAATCAGATAGGTTAGTTTCTTGCTGTCGATGACATCTTATGTGGACTTATCCTCAACACCTTTGATGAATCAATGATTTCCTTTCTATATGGAGCCGTTCTTGTTGTCGATGACATCTTATGTGGACTTATCCTCAACACCTTTGATGAATCAATGATTTCCTTTCTATATGGAGCCGTTCTTCATTTCTAGACAAACCCTTTATTAGAATGTATTTTATTAAACATAAGGTCATATAGCAGATTAAAAGCCATCCATTTCGTTTTGATCTTTACAGTGCAAGCATGATAGCCCATCTTATACAACGCCCCTCATTTGGGAGAATACAACAAGGATATATAACAATAGTTAGAAAATTGGATTATATACTTTTTGATGCCACCGTAAATAATAAATGTATATCCATGCATATTAGTATATCAAGCAATTAGCAAAATCATGCTCAAGTTTTTTTCGCACATCAATTCATGTATAATGAACAAGTTTGTGTTTTCTTACTATGGACAGACGTCATGTTTTCTTACTATGGACAGATGGCATATCATCACATTTAGAACTTGTTATAGCCCTTTCAGGCCTATAAAGCTCATTCATTGTCTCATGTAGTAGAATTTCCCTTAGTTCCTAGACTAATGAAACTAAAGTTAAGTATATACGTGTATTGTAGATACATATCAAATAATTGCAAAATTGAACTTCGTCAATCATTCAGCATGCTTACATATCAAATCATGATGTCACAATTGCCAACAAGTATAAAGGAAACTTCAACTTTCTAACATAGAATAATCATAAATTAATTAACAAAATCTATATTACATTTGATGACTGTTTTTGAATTCTAGGGCTGACTAGGATAAGCTGATTAGGACAAAAGGGTTGATAGAAGAACGACTGAGATTTAATCTTGCGGAATGAATGATTGAGATGAGATTTTGTGGAAAGTTTTGGAGGGAAAAATATTTCTGCGGAAATGAAATTTTCTGGGGAATAGCAGAGTGCACACAATTAATGCATTTGTGAGGAAAAAATTTAACTTGCACTTAATACTGCAGATCGAATGATCTCTCCTTCAACGCGGGGCCCACCATCTCTTCGACGCATGTGGCAACAAGATGCGAATAATTTCCTGCGTAGAGGGCACCCGCTAAATTTTTTACGCTAATTTGTTGTTCCGCGTCGAATTTGTTGTTCTATGCCGAATTTGTTGTTCCGCGTCGAAATAATTTTTTGAGAACAAAGATTTCGCGGAGGAAAATCTTAAATGAACTGTGCCCGCGGGCATGGGTTATGACTAGTTCTATTGTATCCTATGTAGTTCATAACTTTACATATTATCAAGACAACAATGATGCTTGTTTGTATTCATATCGTAAATCTGACTGCAATTTGGTTGCCACAAAGTTAGCCCTTCAAACTTGCTTGCCATTTAAAAACATCCTCTTATTAAACCGCTCACATAATAGGCATCATTGCCTTGACATAATTCTAGTTCTGGAGTTGGAAAATTAGACAAATTGGAGTCGCAAACAAAGAAAAAAGTATGAGAAAACACCAAAACAAGAAAGCGTAGCAATAAATTCGCACATTAGAAGACAGAATACAGTCACATTCAATGTGACTGAATTTTCCTTCTTCCTACTGCTCTTTTCTTATGTTGGGAGAGGAGGTGTGGAGTTTGAATAGCGCTTGGAGGGAGGGAGGGAGGGAGGGAGAATGTGTGTGTGTATAGGCAACTCAACCATACCTCATGGGGTTAATTAAATTTTAATCAATAAATTATTCTATATGCCATTTAGAAATGGGGTTTTACCATATCAAGAAATAATAAAGTAAAGATGCTATGATGCATATGACACAATATTGATGGGGGTAGAAATAACAGACCAAGTAAATATATTTTCTACATAAAAAATAGTTTTTGTATACTGTTGGAAAATCGGAACAAATACATATGTAGTGAGATGAATTTGTAGGAATTTAATAGACAAAAATTGTAAAATAAGAGCGAGGGAGAGAGCCATATGAGCTATTCTTTCGTCTCTCTCTTTTTAAGTCAGGGGAGATGTGAAATATTAACCTTAAAAGAATATAATTATTTGTCACATTGTTCCCCAATTATCTAGTCAATGATACTTGATGTGTAATGGCCTGTTGATGTGGAACCTAAGGTTTAGGGTTTGGTGGTGGACAATTGGGAATTTTTGGGAGAAATTGATAAAGAAGAAAAGCAAAAGATTCAAGGGTCACATCTAGGAGAATCACTCACCCACTCTAGGCATACTACATGCAATGATATTTTTAGCATTCATAAAGATGATTTTCACAAATTCTTCTCTAAGTTCATTGATGTTTAAAGTAGCATTTAAGGTTATTTATCGACAAAATAAGGTCTAATTAAACTCGTACTCAAACACATATACAGACCTAAATTAAAAAAATTGATTTCAAAAGGAAACCAAAATGATAAAAAAATAAAAAAAATAAAAGAAATCCTAGGCAAACTCAAACACTAAAAATAAATTAAAAAACTCCTAAGCAAAATCTTAAATCCTTCTCCTTATTTGGTAATACTAATACATCTTAAAGAAGTAGGATTTCCATCAACTCTCCTTAGTATTGAAGCATTCACCTTTGACGAATGGTGACGATGATATGCACCTAATATATCCGGGTTCATAGTTCGCAACCCAGAACAATCTGAATTGGGTCCTTTCCAACAAACCAAGTAACGATGATAAGCTTTATCGGCTATAGACACAAATCATCCTCTATGATATCATTTATCTTCTCAAGTCAGCATCGAAATGGTGGAAGGGGTGGTAAAAACGAAGTTAAAGAGCGAAGTGGATATGCTGTGTAATAAGATGCAAGTCTGTGAATAATGACTACATAATCCATAAGTAAATGGTACAAAGTTAAACTGTTAACATTGAAAACTGGACCGATTCCAAACTCTCACGGGATATCCAACTCATATGCATTAGAACCAATCTTTCGAATAACTTTGGAAGGAACTGTTTGTCTGGCATGAAGTTTGTGTACTGTTCCAGAAGGGAATCGCTCTGGGCAAATCTAACCATCACCTTATTTCTAAATAAAACTTCCTGCAACTTTTTATATAGTTCTGCAGCTAACTTATAATTATCATAGCTAATTATTGTTTTTTGATCTCATTGTGTAAGTCATGCAAATGATGTACAAAAGACTTGGTAAATGTACTTGATCTCGCTCCTTCTTATGGGCATTGGGTAATGAAAGTAACTCCATGTTTTTTCGGTTTTCAACCAGTGTTAACCTCAAATTGACTCAAACTTGTAGATATATTCACAGAACTATTATACACAAACTCTAAGAACAAGATCCTAACTGGTCAACAGTCACCAACATTACAACGTAACAAATCCTTTAAACTACGATTTACCACCTTTGTTTGTCCGTTAATTTGTGGATGACAATCCGTGAAAAACTAAAATAATGTGCATGGTTCCTTCCAAAGTGTTCTTCAAAAGTGACTTGTGAACCTAACATCTCTATCGGAAGTGAGACCGTGCATCAATCTATTTCTTTGAGAAAGAGTTATGCGACATGAGAAGTATTGGTAGTCTTGGTGCATGGAAGTATTGGTAGTATTGATCGATCCCTAGTGGATGCGGAACGCGCAGGTCTTTTACCAGCTTTTCGATGTATCAAAAAAAGTGTGATATCTTAGAAAATATATCCATAACAACCAATATCGAATCATGCATAAATATTGACAAAGACCTAAAATAAAGTCTGTTAACATGTGCCCAGAGAGCGAATGGTATAGTAAAGGTGTGTACAATCTAATGTATAATTTTCTACTCTTGGCTACTTGACAGATACAATAATGAGATAACTTCTGCAACATCTCGCTTGATACTTAGCCAATAAAACTGATCCATAACCATTATAACAGCCTTATTCTTGCCAAATTATCCAGTGGATCCTCCCACATACAACTCCCAAATCAAATGATCATGAAGAGAAATGTTGGGAATGCATAAGCAGTTGTTCCTAAACAAATAACCATCGATAATGGTGAAATTATCAATAGGAATGGGAGGATCTGATTTAAACAAGTGTAGATCTCACAAAAATCCTGATAAAAAAGATAATTACATCTAAGTTGTTCAAATCTTATCACCTTTGTTCTCATGTCCTGCAAGGTGGTAACTTTCCTATTTAATGCATTTGCAGCTTTATTATCTACAATAACATGCTGTCTAATAACAAAAATGTAATCCTAAATGAACTCTAACTACTCGATGTGTTGATGCATTACCTTTTTCTGTGAATTGATGCCACTATGGACACGATGGGTTGAGTATAAAATAAACTCTTTAGACAGCATATAGTGATGCCAATATCTTAAACTCTGCACTATGGCATAAAATTCTTAATTGTAGTTCTCATATCGTTGCTTAGCCTTATTCAATTTCTCATTAAAAGGTGATCAGATGTCCTTAACTTAACACGTCACATATGCATGCTGCTGACGCGTCACAGGTTACATCAAAGGTTTTCAAGAAATCATGAAGGTGAAGTATTGGGATAGTGGTTAACTTCTTGATTTCCCAAAATACCCGCTCAGCAAATTTAGTTCATATGAACTCCCTTTCTCGGGACAATTAGTAATTGATCTCTTATAAAAAGTGGCCAACTCATGAAAACTTTGGGTCCCATGAATCATAATAGGAGTAGGCGAGTTCCTAATGGCATTGAGTTTGTCATGATCTACAGAAACTCTATTGTTGGAAATAACAAATCCTGAGAGGTGTACAGATGTGCTCAAGAATTTGGACTTTTCAAATTGACATAAATTTCTCGTTATAGATTGTCTCTAAAACCTCAGTCAAAGTCAAATGAAAATGAAAAAGATGATCTTCTTGGGTCTGATTGAAGACCAATATGTCGTCAAAATAGACGACCACAAACTTACTTAATAAAGAATGTCACACCTAAGTCATAACCAGTATAATAATACACGAGCATTGCACAAATAAAAGGGAACGACTCATATGATGGGCTCAGATTTAGGGAAGAGTGCTCACTGTTTTCTTCAATCGATACATGGTGGCGTCGAAACCCCTAACGGAGAACGGCTTCCGTTGATTGCTAAACAAGATAAAACACGGAAAGGTGGGAAACGGACCAGAGGCATTTTGCGAGGGAGAGGACACTTATACTTCACTGTGTATTGGCAGCCATATGCTTGGAATCCGTGGAAGGAGAAGGAGCAGTTGTTTGCGGTGACATTGTCAGGACAAGCACCGACGAGTCACTTGATTTGCTCTGGTATTCGATACAAGCCCAAGGAACCAGATGGTCGAGAACCACTTCAACAGTTACGGGAACGGGGACAGATCAAACCATGCAGAAGACCGGGAAGGAGCAATGCGCCACTCATGGGGGCAGTTAAAGACTCTGCTTCAGATGTGAGGTTCACCCCAGTCCACTGCAGGTGCTGCAGGTGAAGCCATTGAGGAGGAACAGAGGACCGACATCTCGGAGGTCTCCTTTAACCACATTGGTGATCGGGAGACAGTTCTCATCGCCAATCTCCAGTGGAGTGGTGCAGTAGGGGCTACAACGAACATTGGCAGTTTTACGTGATAATGGGGACATCAAGAAGGATAGTAGCAGTGTGTTGAGGACTGGTCTGACACTGCAAGGGAGTGTTGACCGACTTTTTAGAGTACGGATGCCATTCTGGTTGCAGACGTTGGTTGTGAATTGGAAGCTTCATGGGAGAGCAATGGTACTCGTTGAAGACTATAGACGTGCCCTTCAGACAGGAGTGATTCCTGGTGGAAGGTAGGGAGCAGTCGATGCAGGCTATGTTGGATGTTTTCCTGGAGCCACGGCACGCGATAGTCTTGCGCGTCCCCCATTAGTGTGTATTGCTACCCCCAGATGTTGTTAGTTAAGAATCTGCGTAGACTATATAGCTTAATATGAAAACAATTATCGGTGATTGACAAGTCAGGATGAGGAAGGATGACATATGTTCCCAAGAAGGATTCATGAAGGCCACTTGAATAACACGCCCGGTCCCTGATGAACAAGAATACATGAGGAGATTTGACTTGTAATTCTTTGACATCGTGGTATACATCCGATCACTTGCAGATAGTAAGTTGTAGTACCGCCAGACGGGAACCGAACGAAGAGTACTTGAGGGCATGTTGCCCTCCAAGGGAGTACAGCAGACAGGACGAAGTCACATGTTACTATATGCAGTTTGTATGTGTGGAGTACCAGTGTTGTTGCTCTCAAGACCCTTTATTAATGTTGATGCATCATGAATGGACTATGGGCGGTGTGATGCAGTCATGTGCTGTCTGTATATGAGAGGCTATAGTTCTGGCTATTCGATCAGAGGAGCCTTAGAGAATATCGCCCAAGGCAGAATAAGGCGACCGATCAGTGCTTCAGGACTGTACCATGAGTTGGCAGGCAGAGCGGCGCTTTTACACAGCAGATCACCCGAGATCCACCCACATCCCGATATGTTTCAGGAGTTTCATGCTATGGGGGGACAATTATCAGAGGATGTCTAGAGGAATGAAGGACATATATGTCCCCGGGAGGTTAATTGTCCTTGCCAAAGCCTATGAGGACCTCTCCAGTCTGAGGGATTCACTGGCTCAGGTACCCTTACAACGGTTTCAGTAGCGGATGAGGGATGTCATCCACCTTCAGATTGCAGAGGAGTCAACATGAGCATCGTGCGGTGTTTCATCTTATGTTGGCTAGCGTGAGCACTGGCACGATACATCCTACACGGCTGCTTAAGGAATCTACTGCATTATGGAATGAGACGACTTCAGTATGTGGAACAGTACTTGAATGGACATGATTTGGGAGAAGCTCCATTTGACCACAGCACGTCATGAAGGTAGGGTTGACCGACACTGGTTCGACGTGGGGGACGTGGTATACCTGAATTTGATCCGGTGTTTCACTTGAGAGCATACACATTCTCCACTATCGGAGACATTGCAGAGGATATGAAGGTCTGCGTAAAAGGGGGACTAGCGGAAAGTGTTGTTGGAGCGTCATGGGACAACATGAGCTCATCACTTACCGAGGCGGCACACTAGATCCCGGCTCAACCACGTGTGGTTTTATGGGGGGTGTTTTGAGTGTTCTTTCTCTTAATGGCGTCTTGATCGCTGTTTTCTTCAATCTATCATCATACAACATATCTTTTATTGTAAAAGTAGTCTTCTATTAATCACTGTTATGGATACGAATCTGGCGATACCCACTTTCAAAGTTAATCGTAGAGAAGATACTCGATACAATCATCGTATCTAATAAATCATCAAGTTTATAAATAAGAAACATATACTTGGTCGTTATCTTATTGATGGCTCTATTATCGGTGCATATTCTCTGGCTAAAAGTAGTGGAAACAACATATGGACTTAAACTCTCTCTAATAAAATTTTCCTATGATACCACATCCACCTATCTACTAAGCTCAACTAAGCTCATCGTGCTTGGTAGAGCTCATTCTATAGTGTGGTAAGTTAGGTAATGTGGACCTCAGCACTCGGTCAATAGCATACTGGATATTTCGAACAGAAGGAAGCTCGTCTGGTATAATATCATTGAACTCAGTAAGAATTTTACAAACAAAGGAACTTGACATGTTTATTAGGAGACTTGCTAGTGGCAACAATGATATACACAACCCCTTTGTTCATGACGCTCCTCGGAAAACAGGTTCTTACCCATTAGATGAAGTGGGTTTTACCCGCCTTCTTGGAGTTCATCCCATTCTTCTCATCATTAACTTGATTCTTGGGTTGGGATCGACATGTTTTTCTTTTCATTAAACATAAATGTTTGTGCATTTGATTTCTTATGACTCCTTGCATGTATGTCATACAACTAGAGCCCATTTAGCAGAATGTGTGTGTCGTCCATGGGTAAAACGTCACACCGAATGCAATTATGATAGCTTGAAAGCAAATAGATACTAAACATCGCTGGATAACTAGATGTGCAGTCTTATCAACCCAAGTAACATTATGTGGTTATGTGTGAGATTTAGCTTTTAGATCCATCATCTTTAAAACTAATTTGGTGATAATATTAACACAACTACATTCATCAATCATGAATCTATAAAACTTATCCCACCATCTTGATGTAGGTATGAAAAATGTGTCTTGCATCAATCTTCCTAGCATCTAGAGTTAGTAAGCGGTTTTTTCACTTTTGTTATACCTTAATAACATTCGGATGAGCGCTAGTCTCATACAAGTTACCACCTGCATCAAATTTAATACCAAGTCTGATGCAGAATGGAAGCTTTAGGGATTTGTGGTGAAAATTTGGGGATTTGGGGAAGAAATTGATAAAGAAAAAAAGCAAAAGATTTGAGCTTTACACCTAGGTGAATTACTCATACACTGTAGGGCAAATTACATGCAAAGATATTCTTAGCAATGATAAAGATGATGTTTACAAATTATTTTTCAAGATTTCTAAAGCAGCATACATGGCCTTATTTACACGTAAAATAAAGCCTAACTAGACTCAAACTCAAGCTCTTAAACTGACTCAAAGAGTTATTCTCAAAAGGAAAACAAAAAAGATCAAAAAAAAGAAACATAAAAAGGAATACTAACAAACTCAAACACAAAAATAAAAAAGAACTTCTAATCAAAATTCTAAATCCTTATCCTTTTCCGATAACAAGTCCTCAAAGGAGTAGGATTCCCATCACCCATGTTTAACTCTCCAAAAACTGAAATAATAAATAAAATTCCCATTAAAGAACATCATTTTTCATTGAAGGGATTTATGAATGAAAATCCTTACACCTAGTTTTTTTATTTCTAATCCAAGCTATTATGTAGTTTAGCAGTATACAAAAAGTTGGGTATCAATGGTTTCCAATGATTTAAATCCTTCTGAAATCAGTGGCGCGTGTAGTGGCTTTGCTATCTCGCGCTTGATGAAATATATTGCTTAAACAATTTAGCACAGGACAGACATCGATATGTTACATGTACACAACTTTCCATTGCACAATACAGTATACCATATGGCAAAATCATAGCATGTGGGGGCTGGCGTAATTTTGGTTCTGTTTTCCCCCTTTTAAACGTTGCAAGCAGGAATTTGTCTTTTTGATGTGCATGTCATCTTACAAAGCTCTGTGGCTGCAGTGCACAATCATATTAAATAAGAGTTTTAAAGTCAACTTCAATTGCTAGTTTGTATTATTGAGGCAATCTTGTTTGCAGCCTCGTCTATACTTTTTATTGATTACTAAATTCTAAGAAATAAATCATGATATTTTGATGGGCTCATAACATATCAGAGGTGGTGGCAAAATCTAGGGCAAGAGGTGGCAAAACAGCAGCAAGGGGCGGCCAAACCAATGGCAGATTAGTAATTTTGGGCACCAGGGGCAATTTTGTAATTATGGAGAAATCAGTTTATTATATATGTGTGTGCTAAGATAATTAGTTTCTTATGTTGATTTTGTAGAGAATTAGTAGAGAATAGATTAGAACCCTAGTTTAGTTGGTCTTCCTCTCGAATTAGAGGCTGTATCTTTGTCAATTCCACTATCTATCATTAAAAGCCATAATTTTACCCCCAAATTTATTGCAAATCCTATGAAATTGGTATCAGAGCGTTTGATCTAGATGGCGGCGAGAAAAGTTGACGTTTTGGAGGAGAAATTTGAAAGCGAAGTGAAGTTTCTCAAGATAACGATGGAGGAACGACATTAAGTGATGGATGAAAGATTTTTCATTGATGGAATCCTAGATGAAATCGTCAATGAAATCCTTGGTGAAGGCGTCGATGGAAACCTTAATGAAACAAATATGAGAGATGAATAGTTGCCTTCCTCCCAAGGTGGTGGCCATGGCTACATACCTGAACAAAGAAGAGTACAACGACGAATATCCGAGGCGAAAGGCGAATTTTTTGGACAATTACAAGGGAAGAGTCATTATCTGTAAGGAGGAGATCCAACCGAGCAGCGGCACAACATCGGAAAGCGCAAACAAAGGAAAAGCTGTTGTCTTTGTGGAAGATCTACATCCAAACGAAGACAAGTCGGACACATAGGGCAAAACCTCTCAAACTTATGGGTGGTGTGACCGATGTCGGAGGAAGGGCTGCCCGACCTGGACGTCCGCTCCCAGGGGCGGCGGCCCCTGGGACCACACTCAGGGGCACGCGGCCCCTGGGCAGGTCGCCCAAGGGCCAGCGACCCCTGGGGTTCATATGGTGGGCCACTGTGGCCCATCGATAGGCCCCGGGGGTAGCGGCACTTTTGGGAGCTTTGGTGAAAACCGAGACGACTACCGTGGATTTAATAATGGTGGTGGAGACCCAGATTGTTTTGAAGAAGGATGGAGGGACGACGACACGACATGATGGGTCCCATTTTGGGGAATTTTGAGGATCACCAGCTATACAAAAGAACACATATCAGTAGTTTCATTACAGGCAACCCAATTGTAGAGCAGGACAAGGACACTTTGGAGTGACTACAGGATCCGAAAGCTGAAGATGTAATTTTTGAAAGAGACTGTATGGATGGGTTTACCATGCAGAGAGATGCTTCGTCGTGAACCGTCTGATAGAAGAAGAGAAGCTGATGACGGCAGAGCTGTGTTTGGAAGGAAAGATATTGGCTTGGTTCCAGTGGAAGGAGAAGAAGCAACCTATTCGTTCGTGGAAGGAGTTCAAGAATTGCATATTGAATCGTTTTCATGATACACATGAAAATGATCTACTTGAGCAGCTCCTGGAAATTAAGCAAGCAAGAGCGTAGTCTCGAAATACGAGAAAAGCTTTGAGTTGCTTTTGGGATGGGTAAGAGGTATGTCTGAAGCGGTTATGGAAGAAAACTATATGTATGGGCTTAAGACGAGTATCCAATCCGAGCTACGTCTACTGGGGTTAATGGGGCTTGGAGAGACGATAGAGCTGATCCAGTTGGGGAAGGACAAGAACACTGAGTCATGACCCGATAACAAGTTAACACACCTAACAGAGACAGATCCAGAATAAACACGACACATGTTTATGCTTTCGATGTGACGAGAAGTTTTACCCGAGACATCGTTGTCGGGATCGTGCTCTCCAGGTGTTGATTGTCGAGGATGACAAAGGTGAGGGCATCACAGCTTTAGATGACGATATGGGAGGGGACGAGCACCCGCATTTGGAATTTTGGAGTAGCACTTCCATGGATTTCTGAATTCCACCTTGAGGACAATATGGTTCTTTGGGAAGAGTAATGATGGGCTCATAACATATCAGAGGTGGCGATAAATGCTAAGGCAAGGGGCGACAAAACAGCAGCTAGGGCAAGGGGCGGCCAAACCAGTGACAAATGTATAATTATGGGCACAAGTGGCAATTTCATATTATGGAAAAATCAGTTTTTAATTATATGGGGGCTAGGGTAAGTAGTTCTTTATGTTGATTTTAGAGAGAGGTAGTAGAGGATAGATTAGAACCCTAGTTTAATTGGGAGAGTTGGCATTCCTCTCGAATTGGTCTCGAATTGGTGCACGTATCTTTGTCAATTCCACTATCTATCAATAAAAACCGGAATTTTATCACCAAATCTATTGCAAATCCTATCATATTTTAAATTTAAAATGGAGACACATTCCAATAACTTCTTTTAGTAAAAGCGGAGTTAGGTTTCTTGTTTCATTGATGAGCCATAATCTTACTGCATAGATTCCAACATCATGGAACTTTCCAACAAAAGAAGTATCTGACAAACATACATTCCACAAAGTATGGCCAAAGGTCTTGTCGGATAAGGGAAGGCCAACCATTCACTCATCAAGATGACAAAAAACTCATCAGAGTCCAAACTATGAAGAAAGTTCTCATTGGAAACCTCATCTGCCTTACAATATCCGCCCATAGCTAATCGCCTCTTCGGATCGAGTGGTCACAGAATTAGAGCATTCACTTTCCTCTGTCTCATAGTAACCAAGCCTGCCCAATAATGAACGAGGGAAGAAACAGAGCACGAGTAAGCGCTGCCTTGGGCATCTTTCTGATTGCTCGAAAACGTCTAGCATAAAGCCCACAAGACGGTAAAGGGTGACCATGTTCCACACAATAGGCTTGGGAGGCATGCACATAATGTATTATCCACTTCTCCCCATCACTCGGCCATACTCTTGGGAGGATGCCAAATATCAAACGTCATCGAGATAACCCTCAGACTTCCCTGCTGTGTACATCTTTCGAATAAATGATCGACGGTCCCTGCCTCTTCGTCACACGGTGTACATCCCATCAGTTTGCATATCCACATAAGATTTTCTATGAAAAAGAATAATACCGTGTTGGATAAGCCGCATGAAAGCCTTTAGATTTGAAGGGTTTAGCTTTTCGAATGGATTTGTACATTTGAGGTTTAATGCCCCCATAGTTCAACCACCGGTACACTGAATTCACTGAGAATATCAAAAACTTACCACGCAACCAAGTGCATCATTTTGGTGTGGAGGACGGTGGATAGCGGATGGAAGATGCATTTAAGCGAAGTAATGAGGTTCCTAAGTATTTGATGCTAATTGATCGTAATCTCCATCTGTATATTGGCATCCAAGCTTGCCACTTCCCTTTGCAGACATCTAATTGAGGATCTTCAATGCAGATATAGTAGATAAGAGTCAGCTGCTTGTGATGGCAGATGTCACAAGTTCAAGTCAAAAACCAAGATGTTCAGCTTAACTTAATACATATTAGGGAAGAAGATGTGAGTTACCAAACCTATTGTGAAATTAATGAAGAAGCACTCTTTCCACTACTGGGCTGGCAGTGCATTTTCCACTGCGCTAGTGTGCCTGCTAGTAGCATATGGATGTTGGCCACTCATACATGACTGAAAATTCTTCATTTATTTATCAGCCATCAATAACCAACTCACGTATATTCCAATTCTCAATTTCATTACTGAGTTCTCAATTTAGTGCCGACTCTGGCTAACCCCTTCCTTAACTGATGCAGGCTCTGACTGAAAGTGCAGCAGAAAAGAAGATCAAGAGGATGCTTTTCCCCCGCTATCAACGAAAAAGCTCAAGAACCCTTGGCGACAGCATTAAGGACATGACTTCCTTCTAATATGGCCCAATAATCATTTTAAATCATATGATGTTCATCGTCGAAAATAAGTGATATTCACAGTACCTGTCATTTCTGTTTTACTTGGTCTATATGTTACCATGCGTGTACATTAAACCGGATGTATGTGTACATAATCCTGTAAACTTCGGCATTGTACACTGGAAACGGTTCCTGTCACAGTTTTGTATAGTGAGAGATGCTTGAATAAAGCTTGAACAAAGACAACAGCATCATCTTTTAATTGTTGAATTTAAGGGGGAAAAAAGGAAATGTTTCTCATCATGCATATGAATTTCTTTTCTATTTTTCATTGTGCCTATGAAACGTTTACATGAAATATTATAGTACAAACTCCGATACCCATCCATTAGAAACCAAAATTGCTGAATTTCCAGCAATTATATAAGATAAAAATAATCGAGAACTGTATTTCCGGGTATAAACACAGTGCAGCTAAAGCTGACAACGTTACAAATTTCGGCCTACATTTTTCCTCTATAAATTTTGCTACTGCTAGTAATCTGAGTGTTAGCAGCAGCATATCGCCGGCCTAGTTTCCTGTCGCAATAGGAACTAAAGATCGACCTTTGCCATTTCCGGTGCTTAAGCATGTGTTATCAGCTGCTGCCAACGATCCCTGGGCTGGATTATCGATGGCAGCCTCCTCATCCCTCTCCTTGTCTACATCTCTGTTTGCTTCAGATAGTTCTCTCGTAGTACTCTCATTCTCACCGTGTTCCTTATCACCTCTGCATCAAAAGAGACAGTATAACAATTACGGGCCTTACTAGAAAGAGAAGTATGCAACTGTATGATGATTACCCCGAGTAGACTACGAGTCCAGCTGCAACAGCCCCAAAAGCAATGAAATACATCCAGTCAACCTACAACGTCATAAACAAGTTGCCACAAGATTCATTAGCTTTCGAAAAAACCTTGACAAAAATTATGGAGATCGCAGAAATTATCCACAACCTTTTGATGGTATGCAAAGATGCGAATTAGGACAGCCCACATGTCGGATGTCAGGAGCGAAAGGTTGAGCATGGTTGATCCGTTTATCTGTGAGCAGAGAGGTGATTGAATCACAAGGCAATCAGAAAGGTATTATATAAAGTATCTACCTGAGTACTTATGTCTACAACCAAATTAAACAGAAAGAAAAAAGTGCAGCTATGCACCCCAAGGGAAGTAAAGAAATGCATATTATCAACAAGCAAACATGCAGGCGTGCACTCACGCTGTAATCATCCTAATAAAACTTAGCAATGAACAACTGAGGAAAAATATCCAGGTTTGTTTTAAAAATCTTCATGGCAAAGTTAAATAACGGAAATATTAAAGGAACAAATTCGGACACTCACCTTAAGTATGATTGGAACAGTTGAGTAGAAAAGAAACATTGCGACCGCAAATCCAACAAATGGTACCACCTGTTGAAGGAACCAGATCATGTAAAACCTGAAGATCGCATCAAGCATATACAGAATCAGACAAATAAATATGTGCAACATATGATTATTGATCTGCAGCTGGGTATTATCACTTTACGATATCTACTATATTATAACTCAAAAAGGATGAAGGCTGCAGTGTGCGGCAGATCATGGTGTGCCATAGATCACAAAACAACAAACAAGAAAAAGCAAATCATTTAAAAACACTCGAACAACCCATGCATTCTAGACCCTTCATTTCAGCAGGCATGCCTACACGGCAAGGCCAAGTATCATGTAACTACAAAAATAGTAGTAGGTTTCAGTTGAAGATAATATACTATATATTTTGTACATAATTGGCTAAAATCTACCAATATGTCCACTAATATCATAGTCATGTCTGCTAGCAAATATGGAACTATTACCAACACTTGAACGGTGAGAGACGCAAATATATTTCGATTTACTGTCATCTTTATTAATTAATTTATGTTCACTGATAGTAAGGTCCTTTCATATGCCACAACATTAAAGTTGTGATGAGAATTGAGGATTATATTTTTTATTTTAACAGGCCCCCATAGGTTGACCGCACATTGTTTATAGGCCGAAACCAGGCTTTTCCATCATGATATTTTACTCTTTTAATCTACTTTTTAGTTCTGATTTGAACCTAGGTTGCTCCGATACCATATTAAGGTCCCTTCCACTAAACCATAACTCGGAAGTTGTGATGAGGGTTGATGGTGATATATTTATATTCTAACCACTGAGAAATAGGTGCATAATAGCTCCTCCTAGGAATCGCACACTAGTTGCTCCTTTGGTAGCATTTTCCCTTAAGAATGTGAAAGCATCGAAAAGTCAAACCCTGGTCTTTCCAATCAAGAACGGATCTCTAAGTTCATCTATACCATGAAATAGTTTAAACAGAGGTACACTAACAAAATCCTATGGGCATCACGTCTATTAATATCTTCAAGTAATATATCGAATGCTCAATATCGAACATGCAACAAGATGGACGCATAATAGGTTTGAAATATAATTTGACCAGAAAGAGAACCTCTAATGGAGTTTATGTTTGAGGAGATGTTGACGATGACCTCTCTTGGACTCTTATGCCCTCTCGATAGACTTATCAAGATAACAATCACCCTGTGAAATTCCAAGATTGTTGGACCAACAAACCAAGCAAATGCTGTTTTCTACAAAACCTGCAATACAACAATATTTATGAAAGCTACACAAAACAAAAGAAATACACGCACCGACATCAAGATTTATACTGGTTTCATCCAATCTTTGGTTTACGTCTAATTAGAGAGATCATTGATACTTCAATAATCTTGGATTACAAATTATGACGTTTGGTTGAAGGAAATAAACCAAACCACTAAAAAATCAGAAAAGAAAGCAATGGTTTTTGGCTTTCAAACAACCATCTCTTTGGCCCCAAGTTTGCCCTCTGTTTCTCTGTAGCTACCTGCAAACTTTACAGAAAAAATCCACACAAAAATGCTTGAGAATTGCACCAAAACCTTAGTCAAAACATCGCTTTATAAACTAACGGCTCTGGAATCCGAAGCAGGTTTGGATTCCGTCTGTCGTCCGTTTTCAACTGTCGATTCGCATCCGCTCTCACCTGCGCCGTTGATCAAAAGCGAGATTACACCCAAAAAATGCCATGTGTTTGCTCGCTCTTCTTCCAGTGTTGCTCTGTGATTTCCCCATGCGTGACCGTTTGATCAAGCAAGATCTTCCTTGGAGGCGACGCGTGCCCTCGCCCGAACATTAGTGTGAGTGCTCCACACTTCCCCGCTATCACGTGCACGCTGTGATTCCGTTGGGCTCCTCGATGGGCTTCCAGCTAGGCCTCTCCACTCGCAGGCTGTCGCAGGCCGTTCCCGCGCAAGCGGCCTACGCCTAGGGCCACATGTGCGACAGCCAGCGGGCCGCATGTTGGGTCTCGTGGGCTTTACTATAGCGATGTTTCATTCTGAAATAAATTCATGGGCTATGCTTATAAAATTCGTTGAATTGGGCTCCCAAAATACTCATAAATCCGATATTAATACCGCGATATTTTGATATTTTGTATCATATTTTTCAACAATCTAATGCCTAAACTCATTCCATCACATACCATATCCTTGAAATGAGACTAAATCCTGTAAGTAGTCCTTTATAAGGAACTTATCACTTAACCCAAAATAGGCAGCTTCTTAGAACCTTTACTATATTTTACTTAGTGAGAACGATCTCCTAGCAATGTTGCATGAACACCCCTTTGGCATCTATCAATTTGGATTCTAGACCTTTTCTTGCCCAGTTCAAACCAAGTATATCGTATGCTCAAGACCCCAAAAAACCAAGTAGATCTAAAACCATTTGTTCACATTTGCAAAATCAGGGAATACACAAGGAATGGCATATTAAATAGGCTGGGATTAAATTTTGTTAGATTATAAAAATATTTCGTTTTGATGTAGTGGTAAGGAATTCAACATGGTATCAAAGCCATCCAGCTTCAAATCCCACTGAACGCATAAAAAGACGAATTCCAGCTTTCGGTCCATTAAAAAATGGCCATCAACCCGTGGGGGCGTGTTAGATTATAAAAATATTTTCCTTAACCCTCATCACAACTCTGAAATTTTGGTGTAGTGGTAAGGAATTCAGCGCATTTAACCAAAAAGGTCAAGTCCTTATTGAAATCGATAGTCCGAACTCAATTAAGTATATATATGTGCATCTACTTCATCCCTATGGGAATAAATCCTGCAAATATCCTAATTTAACATAAATCATTTATTCACCACCAATATCCAATTCTTCCAATATTTCATCGGATGCTAAACACACACTCCAATGGTATCATAATTTTTCAGAAATTCAAAGGCAGTCAAATTTCTATGGTATAATAATATTTTAACTAGAATTTAAATGTATTTCAAACATATTATGAGGTTATATTCCGAGATAAAGAGGGTTCAGTGAACGTTCTGAGCATTGGCGAACATTGCTAGCCATGACGTAATAACTTAAGATTTTTCAGGTGATTGGTTCATTGACATGGCATCAGGGCATTCATGAGTAAGATTGTTTAAAACCCACCCTAAATTTTTTTTGAGAAAACTATTTTCTTCCTTGCAGTGGGGGTTGACGGATATACACATCTTTCATCCAGAGCAAACGGTGAACAATTTGTTGACTGAAATGAAAACACAGTTGTAGAATAAAGAACTTGTTATGCGGAGAACAAGTTACAAGAAGGAGACTTACCGCACCAGCTGTCCAATGGATAGATCTAAGCTCATTGCGCTCAAGTATGCTTCTGGGGGACTAATTAAGGGAACAAATTCTTTAATAGAATAATCATATGACAAAGAAAAGCACAAAAAATGTAAAATTACTACCAAAGCCGTGGAAGGTAACATCTTCGATTGTACTAAAATTGTCAACATTCTGAATCACTGTTACCTTTTTGTTATAAGATTAGAAATGTCTAGTTTAAGAGAAGCTTCACACAAATGGAAGAATTCACAGAAAATGATGGTACAACTTATAGATCATATTAGAAGCCAAATGGCAACATAAGATATTTCTAAATGAATTTTCAGCTGCATGCTGCACTGAAAGCTCTTACTGAGCATCTGAGACTCCAGGAAGATGGTGGACTTCAAAGCACAAGTTACAACATACACCATTTTTCATTTTTCATGTGATGCTTGAAAATGCATTCATGCTAGTTTAGAATAAAGGTTTTCACATGCAAATATCCTTTAATATATCTCAGAATAAATTTCTTAAATAAATTGTTGTGTTCATAATAATTCACATTGACAGCTTTTTTTTGGATATGAAGGACTGGGCGAGGCCCCAGTCAATATCGACAGTTATTTTTAATACCTTATTTGTCTTACGAAATGTATCCCACTAAATGTATGCAACTCTATGATGAGCCATACTTTAGACCATCCAACCATGCAACTAGAGGTAAAAACCAGTTTGGAAAATAACTAAAAGGAAAACCCCAAGTTCATTATACACAAACTTCATAATATGACTCTGTAGAAAGGAAGTTAGGCATCCATCTGATACAAGCAGATGATAGAGTTGTAAATGAAAAGATGTCATTCTTATTTGATTGTTATTTGGTTTTCTAATGTCATTTTCTTCTGAAAATCAACTAATATTGAAGCGGCTTTTGAATTTTTTTCTGCTCTTAAGAAAGAGATGTGATATGTGAATCAGCGGTTTCTAATATTCGTCAAAAAAATAGGACAGATATTTTGATTTTGCATAAGACACTTGATTTCCAGGAGATGAAAACATAATTACTTTTGGAATTAATAGTAATTTGCAGTATATTAAGATTGGACCGAAGTCTTTGCTGCCTATTGATAGCAATTGTAGATGGCCAGTTTGCAAGACTGGACGATATTGATGACAACAACAAAAATATGGGCACTCAAGACTTATCAGTGCGACTTATCATTCTGACTTGTTCTTGGCATATGTGCAGCTGATAGCAATGTTAAAATTTACAATTAAATGGCTTTTCTATAGTTACTAAAATGGGCATTGTTTTTCTGAACAGTGTAAACTAATAATATAGATTGTGGTCATACTGAGTGTAGTTGATCGCGAATTGTTCACCAGAAGCCAGGGATACATTTGACAAGCACTGACGACAGCTCCAAATATCCCAAGCATTGCCATTAACTCGATTCTGTCCCCTTTCTTCACAAGAAATTCCTGAAGCAAATGGAGGATAGAGATGAAAAACATTAGCCGCATTAACTACAAAATTATAATCTGGAGTAATCCATGGCATCTGCAAGTGAATCAATGGTTTGGAGGTTGAACAGAATAAAATCATGAAATGCTCTGGATTACATGGACATGTAAGCACTGGAGACAGATTGATATGCAAATTAAGATAAGTGATTTGTGTCACACACACCATTCCAATAAGCTAGTAGTACACCAAACTGATCTTGGATTGGAGATGTTTAAAAATGAAAGAAAGAAAGAAAGAAAGAAGGGGGTCGCTACGAGATATAGACATAGACAGTCTAAATGGATCAAAGTTATTCATGCAGACTTGAGATGGTTTGTACTGTGATATGATTTTTGCTGGTTTTAGATCTGGAGGGAATGTTTATGATAACTATCTGATGAGGGTATACATGAAATAAATTTTTTGTTTTAGAAAAGAAAAGGAACATGTAACCTTTTTACATATCAAAATAAAAATTCCAGTCAAAGCTGTACATTTAGAAAAGTCATGCCATTAAGCAACACAGCTTTTTTGGTAACAAAGTCAACTACCATGCACTTCAAGCTTATGATTCAGCTACTACAAAATAACTCTCACAGTATTGCTCATACAATGTAGCAATATTACTCGTACAAGACACCATCAGGATAATGAATTTTAGGAATTCTTACTATTTTAAATTAAAATATTTTTAGAACCATGCTAATTCATATTTAGTAAGCATTACAATTATGCCCATATAAAAGTGATGTACAGAATACAGACGATGTCTGCAATGTGATGAGTTGCACCTAGGATCTAGTATTGAAGGTGAAGAAAAAGGCGGAAGACATAATTAGTAGTTTTAGCATCAAGTGGATGAAATGGTAAACTTTTTCATGTGTTATATGGGATATTGGGCTTAGGGTATATTATGTGTGACAAATAAATAATAAGGCACCAGTAAGAAGGCATCATTGAACTTCCATAAGATACAGGGTAGTAAGTAAGGAGGATATACACAACATCTCCAAAATTCTAGTAAAGGATTTATTAAAGCGTCTATAATTCTAGATACAAGATTTAATTTGATACACAGGGGCAAGGGGGAGAAGATAAAAAACCACATATACTGAACAAGGGTCAATAGTTCTGGTTTGAGATTTATTACTACTATTAGAGTTAGGCTAGGCTACTTTTGGAAGCACAAAGGATGCAAATGCTTCAATTTTATTCTTGATCATGCACTAACCAAATGAAAAGGTCACACTGTTAGATGTGATCTATTATTTAAAAATTATCTTTAAATTTTTTAAAGAGATTTCGACATGTTTTTTCCATCCATCAAAGGGACCAAAAGTTAAGAACTTTTGTACCAGTCTAATGCGATGATATTTATGTCACGTGTTATATGAGCAAACCATGATGAAATCTCTTCAAATTTTGTTTATATATAGTTTTATGTATTAGATCACTTCTCCTGGTATGAATTTTCAATTTGGTGGGTGTGTAATCAAAAATATAATGGAATCATTTGCATCCTTGGTGATTGGGAAATTATCCTAGCTTAACTCTTATTATTATTATTATGCAAAGAAACGTAAGTAATCAAATTACATATTTAGCAACAGAGAAAGAGAGTGGCATACCTCACCAACATTGCTAATTGCGTAAAGCATAGATCCACCAATCACTAGCATATCTCCTTTCAATGGGTTAGGACCTCCTGACATAATAAAGGACCAAAAACTGACGGGCAAACCCCAAATCTTTTTGTATTGAAGAAGAAAAACTACTAAACATAGACTTCTCATTAAAGTAAAATTTGCTATTCACATTTGATATTCAAAACATTGATGGACATACTATGTGTTAGAATTAAAATAGAATAGAAATATGCAAGGTCATGCTTTTAGTTAAATAAGGATATAATCTTGGTTGGAACACTCTAACCCAAAAGCGTAAGCTATAATAAGGTAGATGCCTAATGTTTAATTTATGTTCTCCTTTTTTCAAATTTTTTTTCCAATATGTAACCTTTTTTAACATTACGCTCAATCTCAAAGGTGGATTCATGTTTGAGTTTGGAAGACAACTAGATTAAAGAAGATCTTGAGCTCTAATACTATGTAAGAATTAGAATAGGAATTGGATGGTCACATGCTAAGTTAGATAGCAGACGACATGATCATGGGATACTATTAACCCAAAGCTCAAGCATTTAGGTAGATGCACAACTTTCAATTTAGGTTCATCATTTTTTCTTTTTATTTCCCCCAACATGTGACTATTTTTGTTAACAATATACTTTCCCAGCACAGAGTCCAAATGCACGTTCAGATGCATCCTTTGGTACTTCAATAAAGTAAAAATGTTTTGAAAGAATTCTGGTAATCAATGATTCGTAGGTGCGTAGAATGATATAAACCTTTCAGCAGCTACATAATTAATTGTTTGATAAGAAAAGAAATACAAGGGCATATATATACCAAAAGGTATTGCATCACTTTGATTAGGAAATGCAAGAGATAGATTGGACAGTTCATTTTTGCCTTGCTAAATTGAACCCCAACCTGAATCGTGTATTTCAATTCATTGATAGCTTTAGCAATACCAAATGAGAGTGGAATAACACAGAAAAACTGATGTTACAGCTAGAAGGCTTTTCCCTAAAACTAAAAAAAGTTCCAGTAGTGAGTGTCATCAGAAAAATAATAAAATAAAAACAAAAAACAAAAAGAACTGGAGAACGGTTCTGGCCTGGAAACAGACCATAGAGAAAATATTGCTATGTCAAGTTTTGAAATATAATGGAGCAACATAGTAAGAACTTAATTTGTCTACCCTTCTGTAAAGAAAAGGAAACCAATTGGGAAATCTCTCCCATGAAGCGGCTGAATATATGTAAAAAAACAGAAACAATGACATCTATAATGTTACTATTATATGTACACATCGTTTTAACCAAGAGGAAAGTTGTTCTATGATCATACACAAAAAAGAAAAATGATCTGTGCACAGATTTTGTGAAGAACACACACACACACACACACACACACACACACACACACACACACACACACAACACGCGAGCGCGCGTGTGCGTGCGTGTAGATACGTCTATGCTCTAGCAGTATACACATACTAGTTGTTTTCATAAATCATAATAAGTAGGGAAGGATGTTCAGTAGAAGGATGGAAGAAAATTTTTAATTGTTAGGTCGTTTAGCAGTTTTGCTTTTTTTCCTGTCCTTTTTTATTAATCACAATATAACGGCTGCATAATTAAAAGATGCATGATTTCTTTTAAATAACTAATGTAATAGTGAAATAAGAAAAGCACATAACTATGAAAAGATGCACACGTTCTAATCAAAACAGCATTTTATTACCTCCACGATCATTTGAATGCACATCTGAAAATACAACTAAAACCAATCCAGCAACACAGATGGCAACACCAGCAAACTTCCTCAATCTGTATTTAGTCTTTAAGAACATCCACGTAAGAAATATGACAGATGGAATTGACCAACAGTCCAGAAGCATGACACTTGTCAAAGATGTGTACTGATAGGCCTTCACCACTACAAACAGAATGAAGTTTAACAGAATGAAGTTTTAGGCAATTTATATCATAACATGTAAAGATAATATAACTTTCAACAGTGTAACTTATATTAATTTAAGCTCTATACTAATAGGAAATATCTAGAAACCATCAAAAGAAATTATCGCTACTCGGTATCGAAATAATGACATGAGCTATAACTTAATTCCAACGTAAGAGTTCACCATTGGTCAAGATAAATAGTCAATAAAATGATCTACATGAGAACAATAACTTGAAAATCATCATCATTAGAAAAATACATGATATGGTTATCACAAACATATTAAATCCAGTATAGTAGAATTATCATGAAAACAGACCCTTGAAAGCAGTAAATACTAATAAAATAGTTGGTCAGAAAGAACTAGTAACCCCACAGATCATATGACATACATAAAGCCTTTTGAGGAATCCATCAAAGAGTAGGTACTCACCAAGATAATTCGCCTCAACGTCGACCACGGAAAGAACAAGGTAATAAAACCAATGCATCTGCACAGTAACAAGTATTGGTAAGTTACAGCAGACCAAAAAATACTCTAATGCAACGCGTAAGAGGTAAATGACTGAAATACACTGTTAGCATATCTCCACCATTGACAATACACATGCCATCTTCATCAAGCGTATATGGACTGCAATCCTACTTCAAGAATCCAGGTAAACATCAATCAAGTTTTCACAACTGAGTAGGCAACCACTGGATGTAGCAATCAAGAAAGCACTGGTCATTTACATCACACAAAAAAAAAAAAGAAAGCACGGGTGATATTGCCCATTGCCCAATAAAGAATAGAATAGTTTGAACTTCTATCTGCCCAGTTTCCATATGATTTAGCTTACCAAGAGAATCAGCGAAAACTTTATTAAAAGCAGAATGGGCATATGAAAGGAATAATTCGCTTGTTGAGAGATACCATCAAAATAAGATGATAAGATTGCTACCATCTCACTTGGCTATCTCAGAACACACGATGAACAATATGCAGGTAATTCTTCCATGGTCAATACCTGAAACGGTTTAGGATTTAAAATATGTAGAATCTTTATTTGGTTTGTGTCGACCATTTCCAGAAGTGCAGCAATATGTAGAATTAAGAGTTGATGGGTGTGCTCTTATCTAAGACCAAACTGTGATGAGATAAGAGAAATAGCTAGCTTCGCCCTTTTCTTTCTCTTTGAACAAAGAAATTTTAAGCTCACATCTGTTTAAACCTGAGCATTCATAGGGGTCACAACTTCATGGAAGCAAAAACTATGGCTTCCATCTCTAATTGACTACTTCCAACTTCAACCAAAATTCCACTCATGTACCTAAGTGTGAACTCAACTGCAGTCTGCTAGAAAATTGCCACTTAAATCCATACCATCAACCAAAAATCCAGAGAATGCTCCATGACTCTTAAGTGATATCTTATTAGCTTCAAAAATGGTGTTAGATTTTTTATTTTACACCAAAAAGGAAAAAAATTTCAAGAAAATAGCTCAGGCAAACATACCCATGAGAAGCCCAAACATGAATGTGTACCACACCAAAATAGCAATAAATATTCCCATCAAAAAGATATTAAGCAGCAATCAATAAGAAGATAAGTTAACTGGAAAAACCTGCAGAGGTTTCCTCCTATAGATAAGATATCCACCATAAAATAGAGCCAGCAGCAAGTAATTCAAGAAGGACTGTGAGGTAGGAGCATTGATACCTGAAACCAAGCAATACCCATTTCAAGGAAAAAATAAAAACTCGAACCAAATCAAGAAACCTCCATCATGGGCATTTAAAAAATCCCATTTTTAATATAAATTGTAAAATTCTGTTTAAAATTCACCCCGTCTTGAGAGCTCGGAAGATGAGAAGCCAGTCGAAGTGATGAGAAGAGAAACAAACTGGCCTAAGCCCAGCCCAACCATAGTCTTTTTCGACCACAGCCCATCAAAATTCGCCATCTTCCTCCTGCCAACAACCCTAGACAAAACCCAACTCTGTTCCGATAAAATTGAGAAGCTCCCATTTTCTATCTGCTCTGAGATATATATAATAAGGAGTTTCATTTTAAGCTCTAGTTAAAAAGCTTTTAATATTGTAAACAAAAAAACCCTTCTAATATTTTTTTTACTGATTGCAACAGGTGATGTTGATCCTTCTCATCTTGTATATTTAATAAACAATTGCGTAATGGTTAAATTTGTAGCAACTAAATCAACAATTAAAACACATTGAGTTTTAGAATATAATCGGTCAAAATGAAAAAATTAGACTTTTTGACGAAAAGATCAGATGACTTTTCCTCAAATAGCTTACGTCTATTTCTCAATATAATACAGCATAATATAATATAATATAATATACTTTGTTCTTGCTGAAAGAGATTGACGATGACATTGGGATAATCGAACGGACGAGAACAGAGTCCAAATGTTCGAAAAAGAATGATTTGATTCTTTTTGGTGTGAAAACATTGGAAACAGGTCGTTTGTGGAAAGCAAAGTCTTGATTTTTCTCCTTTTCTAATTATTATTTTTAATTTTTGTAAACCTTTTCTGTTTCACTTTTTTTGGGGGAAGAGCATCTTGAAGCGTGCCGTGGTTGTTTTGTTAATGGCCAACCAAACATATTTTACTTGTTAAAAGATTAAAAAATTACAAAAATTTAAGAAAAAGTTTCAGTAAAGAGCTTGTTAAAAAAACCCAAATGATCCTTGGTATGTTTTAGGAGCCAATCAAATTGAGGATGGGATTCTTTGTCAACCCTCGATTAAATTTAACTTCAAAAAACTAACTTTATTATTGTATATTGTTGAATAAAACTCCAAGAAAGAGTAACCATGGCTCATAGCCATGATCCTCTATATATTCATGTCAATAGTATACCAAGGGTCCCCACTATTAAGTAATGGGGAGTAATGGAGGGATAGAGAGGTGGGGAGGCCAAAGGCCTCCCTCACTCATAACACTCCCCCTTATCCATCCATTTCCTTGGTCTTAGCGTATAAAGCTAAGTGGGTGGATACTTCTGGATCCAGAGTAATCGTGTTTGCCTCGTTAAAACCTTAGCTGTGGAAAACCCAGAGGGAAAAACCATCAGCTTAAGGAAAAAGAGTACAAACCATAGGTTACTCCCCCTGAACCATACCAGCTTCAGGTTTGTAGATATCCTATGTATCTATACACCAATATCCTAAATATCTATACATCTTCCATAAAATTCTGAAAAGAAAAACAAAATACAATAATCACTCATCTATACAAGTCGCACGCATATCTGGAAGGTGCTGAAACTAAGGGAGCTCTGACGTGGTAAGCTCTGTGAACTTGGCAGATGGCTCCATGTCTGTAGACTTTGACTCAGTCATCACTGTGTCTGCAAGGTACTTGGATGATGAGCTTCTCGGAATAGAAGTATGATGTAGACTTAGGATGATGCTGTATAGATCTTCAAGAGGTGGCTGTTCATTTTGTGCTTAAGCATCGCGATGATCTTTAACCTGCATATGCAAATATATTTCCATGGTTTCTGATCCTTGACCCTTGGAGATAGCGCAGAAGCTATGTATCCATGGTCCAGTATTGCGCTGCAGGCGTTGCACTGTATCTGTCTAACAGCTTTACTGTAAACGTTCTATAAAGACACGTGCAGTTGGCCAGATAAAGGAGTTGGGCACTTCAGGACCTAAGATATTCTCCCCCTCTTCTAGCGAACGGAAGAGGTCTTAATGTGCATCCATACAACCAGTAGGTGTATTTAGTGGATTGCAATTATCCATGTTTCTTCATCAACTTCGGGTGTATGAAGTTTAATGTCAAATGTTTTTCATCTTCTGGATGATGTTTTCATCTTATGGATGATTATTCATCTTCTGGATAACCATTCATCTTATGGATGATGGTTTCATCTTCTGGATGATTACTTATCTTCAGGATGATAATTCATCTTCTGGATGATTATTCATCTTCTGGATGACCATTCATCTTATAGATGATGGATTCATCTTCTGGATGATTATTTATCTTCTGGATGACCATTCATCTTATGGATGATGGTTTCATCTTCTGGATGATTATTTCATATTCAGGATGATAATTCATCTTCTGGATGACCATTCATCTTATGGATGATGGTTTCATCTTCAGGATGATAATTCATCTTCTGGATGATGGTTTCATCTTCTGGACGATTATTTCATCTTCAGGATGATAATTCATCTTCTGAATGACCATTCATCTTATGGATGATGGTTTCATCTTCAGGATGATAATTCATAGGATAGATATCCCAAAAATCTATCCAGTCAATAAAGGAAACCCGTAAGGGTATGTTGTCACATCATCCATAACAACATAGCCCAAAGTTTCTTTTGCCAATCACATGGTTTTCACAACTATGACCAGTGAGCCTGATGCATCAGTTTAAATAATTTTGTAAGTGAGTTAAGCTCATCTCACATGGTTACTTCCTGGTTTCTGCGAAATAAACCTCTAAGCTATAGCGTTTTGCTTATAGCATACGATTTTATTTATTTATACAATACTCGGTAACCCACATGTTTGATATCTTTTGATATCAGGACTTCGGGTCCAAACACTTCACATTTCATAAGTGAGTCCAGCTCAACTTATTATTGCCTCGTTCCACATTATCTGGCCAAGTCTCTGTGTTTGCTTCAGGAAACGAAGATTGGGAACGATATCTATGGCAAAATGAAATGTGAGTAATTGTCGACAAATGTGTTTTATCCAAATACCTCTCCATGTGCGCACATTATTCAATTTATTCCAGATTCATCTCTTCTGGAGGTTCTGGAAAGGGAGAGGATATGGAGATGAGCTCATTTTCCTGTGGTGGTATTGTTTTAGGGTCTCCAGGAGTTATTTCTCGCTTTGGAGCCTCGTGGTATGTCCTCTCATCCATTGAGGATATCCACTTCTGCTACTGGTGGATTGCATCCATTATATTTTAGTATGTCAATCCTAGCTGGATTTTTAGTAGCAGGGATGTGTGAATTTGACAATATTTATATTGTCAGTAACTATGTCTGATAACTGTTTAACAGTTTCATGAGTGTGGATCTTCAGGATCTCATTACAATTCATGATAATCAGATCATATGTATTAATGTTTTAAATGGTCAAATTGAGCTTCAGGCTCATGGATGATTATAGTATTTTTGTTAAACCTAATATTGGGGAATTAAGGTTATGAAGGATCTTCAGGATCACATCAAGTCTTTAAAAGAGAGCCCATCAATGCACGTCTTAGGAGAAGTGATTTTAAATGCTTCCCCTGTTCAGAGTGTTCAGAATCTATTTATCTAGGGTAATTACTTCCGATAAATAGTTCTGTGTTCTGATGGTCCATAGTGGTGATATGGGGATGTATACTCATCATGGCACCATCGATAAGATGTGCTCTAAACGCTTCCCCCGTTAGGGGTTCTTGGAAACTGTTTATATGAGGTGATCAGGCTCATATAAATAACTTCTAAGGAAACGTTTTGATGGTTTGCATTGTAATTGCATGTTCCCGCATGGTCACCTACAACTGGATTTTTAATGGATAAGTAATCCGTTTAAATCATTTTAATGATTTACATATAACCCATTTCTGGGTGTGAACACAAAACTTCAGGGTGTTCACTTTTCTTCCAGTTGTTAAATATAATTAATTCCCAGTGTTATCCCAAAAAAATCCGCAATAAGCTCGACTTCAAGTTGAGCAGAGAACTGGGGATATGAACCCGTCAAGGCACTATCTATAAGATGTGCAGTAATGCCTCCCCCGTTTGTGGATTTCGGAATATATTCATCTAAGATGGTTAATCCCGATGAATAAGTTCCACTGCGGCATTTTTGAGGGTGGTATGAGGGTAAGTAAAAGCCGAACCAATATCCCAGTAAGGTAATATGTCCGTTGTGATTAATAATAATCTGGACTGTGGTTGGATAACAAGGTTTTGATTATGACCATTTTTAAGAGGATATATAGATGTGTACTCTAAGGTACATCATCAACCATATGTAGGGAGTGAAAAAGTTTAACTTTTATCCCTAAAATACTCTCAAGAGACCAAGAGGTCTTCATAATTTATGATGATGGTAAAATAAATCATATATATTCTTATTAGAGGAAGTATTGAGATTCAATATTCACGTGAAGTGGAGATGTTCTCGTAATCATTTTTCCCGTTTAATGGGATAATGAAAATGTCACCATATTTGAAGAAACTTATAGTTATTTGTTTATATAAGATTGGTAAATGATGTCTTGCATCAATAACAATCCAAGGTGGCATATTATATCATGCCAAAAGTAAGATTTGGATGAAGAGGGCACTACAGGTGTTCCTTTATCTTCCCATGTTTGAATTTATTAGGGAAAAGCTTTTGGCTTTATTGATTTTTAATATTTCAGAGTACGGACGTATCCTTATATAGAGTATTCAGGCTTTGTAAATCTTGAACCTCAAGTAGAAGTCCCAAAAATAATTATCTACTGGATAAAATTAAGGGTGAAATGCTTTTTAAAGCATAAGTCCGATGCTATTTTTGAAAAATACTCACTAATAACTATGGTCTGGTACTAGATAAAATTTTATTTTCATAAATATATTTTTCCTCATAGTGTATATATATATATACAAAATAGGTAGATCGACAAATGTCGTCTAGACTAGATATGTATATATTATCAATGGCATAATCTAATGACCTATCATATTACAAAAGCAATATGAAACTTTTCAGAACTTCAGGGTCTGATATAGGTCTGACATTGATTATTTCAAGTAGAGGTATATCATATCTTCCCTTTCTATATTTATGTCCAGGACACAATATGTCATGGTCTTCCCCTGTTTTAAGTATTCCACCAATCCAATTTATGATCGACTTTTCAAAGTTCATGTGAATGCTCTAGTATGGTCTTCAGGCCATTTTATTGAGCCATTCCGGATTTATGTGGATAGATGAACATGAATACGGGGAGTAAAAATACGTTGGTGCGAAAAATTTAGTTCTCACTTTTATGCATGCACGACTTCAGGCGCGTGCATTATGCAAGGCTAGATTCAAGAATTTTACCTTGTAATGTGAGTGTACCCAATAAACTAGCGGATTTATGGCATCTTCGGGTGCGCATAATATTATATATTAAAATAGATATGATATATCTATTTACTGCGAAGTACGCATAATTTAGACGTATCTCCAGAAGATGGAAGCATTAATGGTCGCATAATTCCAATGTATTTTATTTGGTTAGAAGGGTATGAACATTCTATTTGAACTTCAGGTTCATTTGTCAATGTAGATATGATTTATAAATTTTTTTTGAAAAATTATTATTGTACCAGAATCATAGTTTGAGTACAAATGCATGAATAAATCATGCAAATAGCAATTAAACAAGTAGTTCATATATATTACAAGCAACAACATATGCAAAAAATATGAAACTACTAGATATAACATGCATAAGATGTATTTTCAATATAACAAGTAATTTATATAAAAATTACGTTTACTAATTACTTGGACCACGGGGAAACGTCATTACCCGTTAGGTTAGGTAACTAACGACAGAGCGGTCTCAGGGTATTTGTAATTATTAAATTGTGAAGGATTAAAAATTAAATCCAATTTTTATATAATTTGCATTTTTGTTGAATTTAACATAATATTAAACAAATAATTAATATTATGAACCAAATCAACTAAAAAGTTTTCAAAATTATTCATTTGATGTTTCCTAATTTTTATAGAATTTCCAGCAATATTCTGGATTTTTCTGCTAATTTTACGGAAACTATAGTGGAAAAATGATATAAAATCTGTTTTTAATCATTTTAAAGCCTAGTGGGCTTATGTTAGAGCTTCAGGCCCAAAACAACCAATAAAATTTAAATATCTAGTATTGGGCTGCAGGCCCATTGGTTAATTTTTTTTGTTTTTTTGTTTTTTTAAACTCAAAAATACCCATGGGGGGAACCATTTAAACGTACCCTAACCATAATTTAAGGGTTATGGTTATGATTTAGCAGGTAAATAGCCCCCCTCCCATTTTCAGATCGCGGCCAGAGGGAGAGGTGCCGAAGAAAAAGGCCACCCCCCCACGGGGGCTCCCCAATCCCCATCCCCATCGGGTCGCAGACAAGGCGGGGGAGGGCCAGTCAGCGACTCCCCATGCCCCATCTTTTTACATGCGGGGGACGGCCATGCTTCAGGCATGCCGATAGCCGTTGCGGGTGAGCCGATCACGGCCGCATCGATGACATACCGAACATGCTGATCAATGTCCTTCGGATTCGATCGAAGCCAATTGGAATCGGGTCCAGATTCCGATCTAGCGGCTTCAGAACCGCAGGATATGATTCTAAATGTATTCTCATTTGCATGCTGATTCATGATAACTCCTTCCAGATTGCAGGTTTTATATGTGATCTTTCTTAACAGATATATTTAATCTTATTTTGTTGATTCATTTTTAACAACAAAGGTGCAACGGTTTTGCAAAAATTATCTTTAGTGTTTGGACTTTGGACCAATGTGTTCTTTATGTATTATAAACTAAATTTCATGCTTGTCTTTTTGATGCTGTCCAATAGTGTTGATTGGATCAACATGAAGTTTACCTACATCATGCCTAATGGAACACGCTAATGGGAAAATGATTGTCTTAGCCAGCTTTACTATCCAGTGTCAAGCTATAGTCCTACAAATCTAGGAAGCATAGTTTTAAACTCATATTGTGAGTCAAACTCCTATAATCAAACTTAACAAGTGACTATCATTTGCATCTAGAATGACCGGTTAACATTGGCGTAAAACAAATGACCGGTTAACATTGCATCTAGAAGGGTAACTGCAATGGTTTTTTAAATGATAAAATTGGCATAAAACAAATGACCGGCTAACATTCAAACTAGATTCAATCTAATCTAGTTTTAAATCTAAAAATTTATTATGGATCGATGAATTACCTTTAACCGGAAAAATCTGGAAAAGAGATCCGAAGATAATAATACGATCCACATCCTTGCGACGTCGGCGAACGAGCCGCAAACGACAATAGATTCCATAGCGCAACCTCCATGCGATGGTGGCTATCCAAATAACCAAGAAATTGATTCCTTCGCTTTTAGACGAGAAGAAAATTTGATGTGTAGAAATTTTTCGTAGAACGTGCTGATAACGTGTTGAATAAAACTCCAAGAAAGAGTGACCATGGCTCATAGCCATGATCCTCTATATATTCATGTCAATAGTATACCAAGGGTCCCAACTATTAAGTAATGGGGAGTAATGGAGGGATAGAGAGGTGGGGAGGCCAAAGGCCTCCCTCACTCATAACATATATAAGCTATCATAAACTCTTTAAATCTCTCTTCAGTTTTTATTTCGTCTTAATTTTGGAAAATTACCTCGTATTTTCGCTGAATTCCAAAAAAATACCTTTTATAAATATACTCGCAAAACCAGTGTTCTAAACATCGGCCTGGGCGGCCGCCTAGGCGCTAGGCGGCCAGTAAACGCTCCGAGTATGGCCTGGGCGGTCAATCTGGGCGTTTTTGGGATTAATCGGCCGCCTAAGCTTTCTGGGCAGTGTCTAGGCGCTCTGGGCGGTTCCTGGGCGGTTCCTAGGCGGTTCATGGGCGGTATCTGTGCATTTTTGGTAAATGGCTTAATTGCACAAGAGTATCTTTTAAATTTTATTTTGTTGCACACAAATACTCTAAAGTAGGTAAACTGGATTTGATTTAGTATGTATTAAATATTTGATGTAATTTAAATAATATATATATATATATATATTTATATATAAACATAAATATAAAAAAAATTAAAAAAATTAAAAAATTGCAAATCCGCCTAGGCCGATTAATCCCCGATTAATGCTCTGGGCGCTAGGCGCTAGCAATCCGAACGCCTAGCGCCTAGCGTTTTTTACAACCTTGCGCAAAACTACCTCATACTTTTCAGATTTCGATAAACTCCCTCATGCTTTGGTTTCGTAGTACTACCTCATACTTTGCTTAATTTTGTAGAACTACCTCGTACTTTGGTTTAATTTCATAGAACCACCTCATACTTTGATATATGTGGGATGGTTGAGGAGGGAGGAGGGCGACGGTGGGGGGAAGTGGTGGACAAGTGTGGCGGTGAGGGAAGGGTGCCAGGAGGCTACAGTAGAGGGAGGGGGGCAGGGGGCGACGGTGGGGGGGAGGGGGAGGAGGACGGGGAAGGGGGAGGAGGGTGGCGGTGGGTGGAAGGGGGATGAGCAGCGATGGATGGAGGGAGAATGGTGACGGTGGGGGGAGGGAGGAGGACGGTGGGGGGAGTGGGAGGAGTGCGGCGGTGGGTGTAATGGGGATGGGCGGCGATGGATAGAGGGCGAAGGGCAGCGAGGGAGGGATATGTGGATGATGGCGTTTATAGAAACCTGAAAAGTATGAGGTAGTTTTGCGAGTATATCCAAATAGGATTTAATGTAGAAAAGGTGGCACCTGATCCAATGGATCAGATGCCACCTTTTCTACATTAAATCCTTATTACTATCATAATAACACTAGCAATTGGCATCACCCTACTAAACATGGCAATTGAGATGAATATTTAAAATATAAACATGGGCAATAATTAATATGCTACACATTTAACTTTCAACATGACATTATAATTATGACAATTAACATGGAACACATCATACTAGCATGTCATTTCAATTGTTGCAAAAACATAAAACATACTAATATAGTCATGGCATGAAGCTTAAAGCATGGAAGTTAACAAGGATTAATATAGACATGGTATGTTATCATGAAGGTTAATAAGAACATGTAGTAACAAACTAATCATAAATAAAACATGGAAGTTAACAATAATTATCATAGACATTAGTGATAAGTATGGAAACATAGAACTTGCATTCTAACCAACCTATTAGCAATATAAGACATGTTACATAATGGAGTTTACAAGTTAAAAGGTTTATAGTATGCACTAATATTTTTACTAGGTTGACAAAAGGATTCATTTCTCATCGAAACTTTGCATACAATTATGGCTATTTAGCATGCTACTAACATAATCATGTAATAACATGCTAATTTAATTCATGTAGAAACATGCTAATCTATATCATGTAACAATCATATATTGAAGCCACAACATGGAAATCCATAATTGAAGATTAAACAACACATTCATGCAACCCAGTTTCTGGAAATAACAGGACAGTCCCAAACAGAGGCATACTGCTCCAACTATTTATACTAAACATCAATTTTTCTTCTCTTAAGAGTTGTAGACAACCTAGTCCTGGACTCATATACAAAATTTCAGGTAGAAATATAAACTAGGTGATTTATGGTGAATTTTTTGGTGAGACCCGTCGAATCTGTTTTTCAGACAGATTCTGAAGGCTGTAAAGATTGCTAATTTAGTGCATATTGCAGTCAGAATTTCGAAAAACTTGCACTGAGATGGAGTTGTAGAAAAAGTTGTTAACTTTACAACGAGACCAAGAATACAAAATTCCATGGCATGTGCAGTGACTGTGTAACGACCCACTTACGGGGCCCGTTACTGCTTGGAACATGCACAAGTCCTGCTAGGCACCAATGAAGTCAACACAGGCTATGTTGCAGAAATACGCCAAAATACTGATAATGAAAGTGGTACACTACCTTATTACAACCCAGCAGCTAACAGGAAAGGAAAATACAACCGAAAATACAAAAGATACATCAAACCACTCTCGAAACAACAAAGCAAATCTCCCACACTCACTCTCAATACTCAGGGTCTTCCTGGTCCTGCTGGTCGAACTCAACCACAAAATCAGCGTCTGCGGCCTCTGGTGCACACTCCTCGACCTGGGTGATATCTGGCGAGTCCACCACAAAGAGAAGGGTCGCCAGGATCAGACGTAACTCAAAGTATCTCTATACATGGGTATTGAAACAAATGTACAAGCATGGCAATTTAAAAGTAAAGAGGTAAAGTGCAAACAATACTGGTAAGGGAAAAAGAGCAGAAAAGTAACTTTGCAGTTGTATATCTATCATCAATTTCTAGCAGTTAAAAGTGCAATATTAAAAGTGACTATGTAACAAGAGTCTATTTGTGCCTATACCTAGACCGTGACTTACAATGCTGGGTGCAATGAGCAACCGAGAGGCCACCTCTTACCACGGGTGCTACCCGGGCGAACTATGCTATGAATACTATGAATACTATGCAATACTCTGTGATCTGTGATGGTTGTCACCGGCTACTATGATGGGTTGCTAGAACCCGCACGGTGACAACAAAGGCTGGACTAGTCGCTCCCGCACCCTCGCTATTATAAGTTACCCCAAAACCCAGTGTCGGTGCAACTTTCTAGCATGTCACATTTCCAGTTACAACTTTCTGTCAATCATGTCATGAAGCCCAATTCTGCTTCCTTTACGATACTGTGCAATTTACGATACGATACCATGCAATTTTAGCTAACAGTTCAAAAATGGAAACACTGTGATAACGAAATAAAACTAGGTTGGCATGCATTTGTTATTGTTTTAAGAACACATGTCAAGGGTACGATGAGTTACCAAATCGCCTTGTCGTGAAAGGCGCGTTTTGAAAGGCGGTCGGTGTACCTGGTCCACATGCGTTACAAATGCGTTAGCTACACGATTTAATAAGAACTTAACGTTATACACTTAACTTACTATTTAATTATTATAGGTTTATAAATTTATATTGTAAACTAACTCTTATTAAATACTTATATTAAAAACTAACTTTATTTTATAAAACCTCATATTTAAAAACTTAAATAATAACTTGATTTAATAATAATACCTTAAACTTAATTAACTTAATATTAAACTAACTTATTAAAATATAACTTAACTTTATTATTAATAATAATATTATTAATAAAATTTATTTTAACTTAATCCATTAATAATAACTTATATAACTATCTTATAATAAAATAACTTACATTTATAATATCTAATATAAAAGGAACTTACACTAACTCCTCCCCCCTCTCTTTCTCCTCCTTGGCTCGTTTCTTTTTGTTTTTCTTTTTATTTATTTTTTTATTTTTTTTTGCTTTCCAATGCCTGCGGGGGGGACTCACGGCGGAGTGGCGGCAAGGCGAGGCCGGGGGGCTAGGGCGGCGGCTCACGGGGCTTGGAGGCGGTGCGAGGCGGCGGATCGGGCTCGAGGCGCGACGATTTCGAAGTGGCTGCGGGGGATCCGAGGCTGGGCGGCGCAGATCGGGGCGGGGCGGCGACCTTGAGGGCGGCGGGCGGATCCAAGCGGCGGCGGCAGGATCTGAGGTCGGGATGGCGCAGATCGAAGGTGGGGGGGCCTGAGCACGGCAGCGCGCGAGATCGGGGAACGGCGGCTTCGGGCTGCGCGATTCACGGTGGCGCAAGGCGGATCCGGGCTCGGCGGCACAGATCACGGCCGCGGCTAGGGCGGCGGCTCCACGGCGGATCAGAGATGCGGTGGCCAAGGCCGAGCGGCGCACGGGCGAGGTTCGGGGGTTGATGAACTGGGTTTGTTTTGGGTTGTTTTGGGGATTGTTTTCTGGTTGATTTTTGATTCTGGATTTGTGATGGGTTGTGTGGAGGAGGTGATGGTGGCTGCTGTAAGGAGGAGGGTGGTGATGATGTGAAGGTGGTGTTGTTGCTGGTGGTGGCTGAGGGTGGAGGGGATGATGATGTGGTTGCTGTGGTGTTGTAGGTTTCTGCTGTTGCGTTGAATCCTGTAGGTTTATTTTAAGAACGGGCGATGGAGGTAGGAGACAGATTGAATAACAGTTGGTTGATGGTAGGAGACTTGAAAGCTGATGTTGGATCTCACCCACAATTCGGTGGAGATTGAAGAGGGTTAGGGTAAATGTAAGATGGTAAGGGTAGTTTAGGGAAGGTAATTTAGTAAATGAAATTAGTAAAAAAATGATAGGTTAATTTGAAATTAACCTTTGGTTAAAAGTAATTTTTGTGATTTTAAAATAGTTAGTAGTAATTAGCTAATTAGTAATTAACTCTTAATTAAGAGTAATTAGTTATGGTCACTCGGCCGATAGTTACGCTACGACAAAAATAAAGACGCGTTCGCGTCAACGTACGGACGAAAATCACTCGGACGAAAATAACTGGATCAACGAAGTAAAAATACACGCACCCAACAGTCAAAATACGACTAGAAAAACAGGCCGTTACATACTACCCTCCTTAGAATAATTCCGTCCTCGAAATTCTCTATAGGGCAGGAAAAAGGTAGGGGTAACGTCCTCGCATCTCATCCTCTCGCTCCCAGGTAGACTCCCCTGGCGAGTCGCGACGCCACATCACTCTGACTAGGTCGATAGTCCTATTCCTAAAGACCTTTTGGCGACGATCTAGGATCTCCACGGGTTGCTGCTCGTACGTCAAGTCTGGACGAACTGCGATCTCTGAGTAGTCCACGACATGACTCGGGTCGCTCACATAGCGACGCAACTACGAGACGTGGAATACATTGTGCACTCCCTCTAAGGCAGGAGGCAATGCAAGCTTGTATGCCACATCTCCTACTCGCTCCAAAATATCAAAAGGCCCAATGAATCGGGGACTGAGCTTTCCCCTCCGACCAAAACGAATCAATCCTCGGTTGGGCGAGATCTTCAGAAAAACATGACCACCGGGCTGGAACTCCAGATGTCGACGCTTCGCATCTGCCCAATGCTTATACCTGTCCTGAGCCAGCTGCAGCTTCTCTCTGATGGTCCGAACCACATCCACAGCTTCGATGATTAGCTCAGGACCAACCAACTCTCGATCTCCTACATCATCCCAGCTCAAGGGGGATCGACACTTTCTCCCATACAGTGCCGCAAAAGGTGCCATACCAATGCTAGACTGGTAGCTGTTGTTGTATGCAAACTCCACCAAATGGAGATGATCTTCCCATGATCCTTTGAAGTCCAGCATACATGCCCGCAGCATGTCTTCCAGTATCTGAATAGTACGCTCTGACTGACCATCTGTATGCGGATGGTAGGCCGTACTAAAACTCAAGTGAGTCCCCAAGCTATCCTGAAGGCTCCTGCAGAAACGAGATGTGAACCTGGTGTCTCTGTCTGAGACAATGCTGATAGAAACTCTATGCAGCTTCACAATCTCATCCATGTACTTCTTGGCCAATACTTCCGTAGACTGACCCACTCTGAAAGGAATGAAGTGCGCAGTCTTGGTCAATCGGTCTACGATCACCCAGACAGCGTCATTCTGCTTTGTACTCTTGGGTAGACCAGTCACGAAGTCCATCGTGATATGCTGCCATTTCCACTCTGGAATGGGCAATGGCTGCAACAAGCCGGCAGTCCTTTGGTGTTCAGCCTTCACCTGTTGGCACACAATACACTTCGCTACGCTCCGAGCGACGCTTCTCTTCATGCCATGCCACCAGTAATGCTGTCGCAGATCCTGATACATCTTGGTACCTCCAGGATGTATAGAGTAAGGAGAGCTGTGAGCTTCCTCCAATAGCTCCTCTCTAATGGCACCAGACGGTACACATATCCTGTCCTCAAAACTCAATGATCCATCTGCATGAATCTTGAACTCTGGTCTCTGGCCTGCTATCACCAGATCTCTAATCTTCCGTAGCTTCTCATCGTCCATCTGAGTTGACTTGATCCTCTCTACCAAGGTCGACTGGATATGCATGCCTATATAAGATGCAGTCATCCCTGGTAGAATCACTTCTATACCCATGTTTCGGATCTCTTGCTGCAACCTCCACTGAGTCGTAAGGGTCATCACTGCTGGAAGACGACTCAATGCATCCGGTACAACATTGACTTTCCCAGGATGGTACTGAAGGTCAATGTCATAATCTGCCATGAGCTCGACCCATCGTCTTTGACACATGTTGAGCTCTTTCTGTGTGAAGAGATACTTCAGACTTTTATGATCCGAGAATACCTTCACGTGCTCACCCAATAGGAAGTGCCTCCAAATCTTCAATGCAAAAATCACTGCCGCCAACTCAAGATCATGAGTGGGGTAGTTCTTCTCATGGATCTTCAAATGCCTGGATGCATATGCTACGACTCGACCGTGCTGATGTAGCACGCATCCGAGTCCTTTGCCAGATGCATCGCAGAAGACTTCGAATCCTCCTGATCGGTCTGGAATGATCAAGATGGGTGCAGTCGTCAATCTCTTCTTCAGCTCCTGGAAAGCATCCTCACATGCTTTCGACCAAACAAACATCACATTCTTTCTCGTTAATCGCGTCATGGCTCCCGCAATCTTCGAGAAGTCTTTGATGAACCTCCGGTAGTAGCCAGCTAGTCCCAAGAAGCTTCGAATCTCGGTCACCGTTCGGGGGACTGGCCAGTTTTGAACATCGGCTACTTTTTCAGGATCAACAGCAATCCCTGCTCCAGACACCACGTAGCCTAGAAATGCCACCTCGTTTAGCCAGAACTCACACTTGCTAAGTTTGGCATAAAGCTGGTGTCTTCTCAGGGTCTCGAGAACCTTCCTGAGATGCTCTGCATGCTCCACCGCATTCTTCGAGTAGATGAGAATGTCGTCGATGTAGACTACTACGAACTTGTCCAAGTATTCATACAATACTTGGTTCATGAGACTCATAAATACCGCGGGTGCATTGGTCACACCAAACGGCATCACGAAGTACTCATAATGTCCGTATCTGGTCCTGAATGCAGTCTTGGGAACATCTTCATCCTTCACCTTCACTTGATGGTACCCTGTCCTCAGATCCAGCTTCGAATAGACGCTTGACCCACCGAGCTGGTCGAAAAGATCGTCGATGCGCGGTAGAGGGTACTTGTTCTTCACGGTGACTTTGTTCAGCTCGCGGTAGTCAACGCACATACGAAGGGATCCGTCTTTCTTCTTCACCAGCAATATAGGAGATCCCCATGGAGATACACTGGGTCGTATCCATCCCTTCTTCAGTAGCTCATCAAGTTGGACCCGCAATTCTTCTAGCTCAGATGGTGCTAAACGATACGGTCCCCTGGACATCGGCTGGGCTCCTGGCATTAGTTCGATGGCAAATTTAAGGGTGCGATCCGGAGGCAAACCTGTAAGGTCGTCTGGAAACACATCCAAGAACTCTCGAACCACTTCTGGTATCTCGGGCTCAGCGTCCATCGCGGCTGCTACTGCTTCGGTCGACCTGGCCTTGTACTTCACTGGTCCTACAGATCTGCTCCCACTAATGAACTCGAACTTCGGATGATCAGGAATGTCGAAGGCTACCCTCCTTCGACAACAATCGATGGTGGCATGGAAATTTCCCAACCAATCCATCCCGAATACAACATCAAAGTTTGGGATATCAATCATCATGAAGTCGGCAAACAAAGCTCGCCCACAAATCACCACTGGGCATTGAGGATACCCACTGGTCGCTTTTATCACACCGCCACCCGTATTGACGTTCCAACCGATAGTTAGAGTTTTGACAGGAACGGTATGGGTGCGAACGAATCGACTCGCTAGAAAGCAGTGTGATGCTCCCGAGTCGAACAAGGAGAGGGCGGGATTCCCAGCTATTAGCACGACACCTAGGTTCAAACACTAATCTAAGCAACCAATGCTAATGAAAGAAAAGATAATAATGCAAGAATTATACCTATGATCACTTCACCGGTGGCCTCGACCTCTTCGACAGTCATGGTGTAAGCCTGGCGTATCGGTGGTGGCTGCCTTGCCTGCTGGAACACCCTCTGCTGTGGAGGTAGTGGTGGACGCTGTGGGGCGATCCCAGTCGGGGCAGCACGAGGAGCTGGAGCTGGAACTGGAGCACATGACCTATGATGCGGGCAATTCCTAGCCACGTGTCCAGACTCTCCACAAACCAGACAAAGGCCTAGAAAAACTCGACACTCAGATTTGAAGTGTCCAGACTTTCCGCAAAAGTGGCAGACCGGGAGGGCCTGCTGTTGTGGTCCTGGCCTCTTAAACTGCACCTGCTGGATAGGGCGGTGCATCGGGGGCCGTCTGCTTGGCCCAGCTTGGGTCGGTGGGGGCCTCGCAGATGCTGCCAGCATGCGTTCTTCCTTTTCCTCCTCTTCGACCATCTCATGGTTACGAGCAATGGCCAGAACTTCAGCATGTGTGGTCGGGCTAGCACCGACCATCATCCTTCGAATCTCAATATTGAGCCCCTGCTGGAACTGTTGGGCTCGAGTCAAAGCATTTGTAACCATCTCTGGAGCAAACCTGCTGAGCCTGGAAAACTCAGCGTCATACTGATCCACCGTCATCGAACCCTGCTTCAGGTTGATGAACTTCTTCCTCATCTTGATCGTTGCGTGTGGGGGAAAGTACTGAGCATTGAAGGTACTTGTAAATACATCCCACGAAATCGGCAATCCCAAGCGGTCTTCAACCGCCTGCCACCAGTCTCTAGCACCATCCGTCAGTTGCCTCTTGACGGTAGCCACCCAAGCTTCTTCTCGAATCTGAGATGCTCTCAGATCATCAGTGATGCGCTTGAGCCATTCTTCCGCCTGAAGATGGTTCTCAGTCCCTGCGAAGGTCTTCGGGCTCATCCCTCGAAAGTGATAAGCACTCGGGTCAGCTCGTTGCTCTCTGCGCAAAGCCTGTTCCAAGGCCTGTCCAAGCTGCTGATGAAGGGCATACATGCCCCGCATGCAATCTTCTGCAGACAACGGTGCAGTCGGGAATGCTGTTGCGCCCGAACCGTTGTTGGCTCCATTGCCAGCATCATTCTGGTTGGGACCCCCATTCTGGTGGTTGATCCCGGATCCAAAGGCACTGTCACCGCTTCCCGAAGTGTTCCTTTCCATGGCTTATCTGCATTTCATAAGGTTTGATCAGTTCCATTGAGTATTTTATACGACATATTCTGAACTTCCTGTATTGTTCATGTGGCTTTTAGCACGGACCTGCATTGGCCACCAAACTTGTAACGACCCACTTACGGGGCCCGTTACTGCTTGGAACATGCACAAGTCCTGCTAGGCACCAATGAAGTCAACACAGGCTATGTTGCAGAAATACGCCAAAATACTGATAATGAAAGTGGTACACTACCTTATTACAACCCAGCAGCTAACAGGAAAGGAAAATACAACCGAAAATACAAAAGATACATCAAACCACTCTCGAAACAACAAAGCAAATCTCCCACACTCACTCTCAATACTCAGGGTCTTGCTGGTCCTGCTGGTCGAACTCAACCACAAAATCAGCGTCTGCGGCCTCTGGTGCACACTCCTCGACCTGGGTGATATCTGGCGAGTCCACCACAAAGAGAAGGGTCGCCAGGATCAGACGTAACTCAAAGTATCTCTATACATGGGTATTGAAACAAATGTACAAGCATGGCAATTTAAAAGTAAAGAGGTAAAGTGCAAACAATACTGGTAAGGGAAAAAGAGCAGAAAAGTAACTTTGCAGTTGTACATCTATCATCAATTTCTAGCAGTTAAAAGTGCAATATTAAAAGTGACTATGTAACAAGAGTCTATTTGTGCCTATACCTAGACCGTGACTTACAATGCTGGGTGCAATGAGTAACCAAGAGGCCACCTCTTACCACGGGTGCTACCCGGGCGAACTATGCTATGAATACTATGAATACTATGCAATACTCTGTGATCTGTGATGGTTGTCACCGGCTACTATGATGGGTTGCTAGAACCCGCACGGTGACAACAAAGGCTGGACTAGTCGCTCCCGCACCCTCGCTATTATAAGTTACCCCAAAACCCAGTGTCGGTGCAACTTTCTAGCATGTCACATTTCCAGTTACAACTTTCTGTCAATCATGTCATGAAGCCCAATTCTGCTTCCTTTACGATACTGTGCAATTTACGATACGATACCATGCAATTTTAGCTAACAGTTCAAAAATGGAAACACTGTGATAACGAAATAAAACTAGGTTGGCATGCATTTGTTATTGTTTTAAGAACACATGTCAAGGGTACGATGAGTTACCAAATCGCCTTGTCGTGAAAGGCGCGTTTTGAAAGGCGGTCGGTGTACCTGGTCCACATGCGTTACAAATGCGTTAGCTACACGATTTAATAAGAACTTAACGTTATACACTTAACTTACTATTTAATTATTATAGGTTTATAAATTTATATTGTAAACTAACTCTTATTAAATACTTATATTAAAAACTAACTTTATTTTATAAAACCTCATATTTAAAAACTTAAATAATAACTTGATTTAATAATAATAACCTTAAACTTAATTAACTTAATATTAAACTAACTTATTAAAATATAACTTAACTTTATTATTAATAATAATAATATTAATAAAATTTATTTTAACTTAATCCATTAATAATAACTTATATAACTATTTTATAATAAAATAACTTACATTTATAATATCTAATATAAAAGGAACTTACACTAACTCCTCCCCCTCTCTTTCTCCTCCCTGTCTCGTTTCTTTTCGTTTTTCTTTTTATTTTATTTTTTTTTTTTGCTTTCCGATGCCTGCGGGGGGGCGGGGGGGACTCACGGCGGAGTGGCGGCAAGGCGAGGCCGGGGGGCTAGGGCGGCGGCTCACGGGGCTTGGAGGCGGTGCGAGGCGGCGGATCGGGCTCGGGGCGCGACGATTTCGAAGCGGCTGCAGGGGATCCGAGGCTGGGCGGCGCAGATCGGGGCGGGGCGGAGACCTTGAGGGCGGCGGTATTTTTGAAGTTTCAGCAAGGAGACAAGGTATTTTTGAAGATTTCGTCGAATCGTGGTCTGATTTGTTTCGGCAGACGAGGGAAGCTTAGCCCATGCTTCATTGGATCGTTCGATGTACTTGAGCGAGTAGGAGAAGTGGCTTACAAGATTGCACGGCCTCCATCCTTAGAAGGAGTGCATAATGTGTTCCACATTTCTCAGCTACGCAAATGTGTGGGAGATCCAGCGCACATGGTGGACCATTCAGAGATTTCAGTCCGCCCAGACCTGACGTACGAGCAGCAGCCAGTGGAGATCATCGATCGACATCAGAAGAACCTGAGGAACAAGACAGTCAAGTTGGTGAAGATATTATGGCATCGTAATGCACCAGGCAAGGCTACTTGGGAACGAGAAGACGAGATGGTGGAGCGCTACCCCTATCTTTTTGAGTAAGTCTTGATTCTTTCAATTCCGAGGATGGAATTTTTCTAAAGGGGGGAGGGTGTGATGTTTCGTTTTTATAAGAGCCCAGGCCCACTCACGGGCCAACCCATGTAATAAACCCCCTCCACTAACTCTCTCTCCCCTCTCACTCTTTCATTAACCCGAACCCTCAAGCCCAGACCGCCTCGTTTTCTCTCCTTCTTCACGCGAGCGACGAACAGAGCGAACCGCAGCAAAAAAAGGGTTTTCGAAAACCCTAACGATCCGATCTGATCGTTACGCTGCGGATTCTTCGGGATCCTCGAATCGATAAGATTTCTCTCTCTCTCTCTCTCTCTCTCTCTCTCTCTCTCTCCTCTATTTATTCACAGCAATTCCTAGGGTTTGTGGGGCATGCGAAATTGATTTTCACTTCTCAAAATTTCTTCAATTAAGCTGCTGATTGGTTTCGATTGCTTCTGGATTTTCTTCTGGATCTTTCGGCTTTAGTTCTACACGATCGGTAAACCTTATTTGCCATAAATTTCAATTATTTCCTTCGTGCTTTTGAATCTGTGAAAGAACTAGGGTTTCGGGATTTTCGATTCATAGGAAATGATGATTCGTTAGCGTAAAACGGGATTTTTATCCCCTAATGATAAGAAAAGACATCCTTCGAGCAACGCGACACTTTGTCGCAGATTCGTATTATCGATTTGGGACTTGGGGGTGATAGGGTTGGCCGCCTGGGAGTCTTTCCCCAGAGGGATGCTCTGATTGGCTGATTTCTTGTTTCGGTTGTGTTTATTTGTGGATCACTGTAGCCGTGTTCTCCTTTGGGCTTGTTCTGTTAACTGCAATACTCCATTGTGATGTTTCACATGCTGTTCCTTTTGGGAATCGATTGCCTGTTGGCTTCTATTTTCAGTTGCTCACATCTGTGTAAACAGTCAGTTATGTGATGATTATCCTGATTACTATAGCATGTGAACTGAATGGGTTGGTTACATCACGAGACCCTTTTTATTGCCCCTATTTTCAGATTTTGGGAGAAGGTCCCCCGAGCTTGGTAGACCTAGAACCCCTCATGGATGCCAATAAATACAAATCTGATCATGTAGTTGTAATATTTCATTTCATAAACAATTTCGTTTTAGTTTTAATGTTTGAATGAATTGATTACTTTAGAACTGGTTTTAGAACATATTAAATATAGTTTCCTTCACCGTAGAAATTGATGTATGGAATTGTTACAGTTAGCAAATAAACTTGTTGTTAGAATTGTGCAATAATTCAGTATTTGTGAAATAATGTTACATTGGACTTGTTTCTAACGACCTATTAGTTTTGTGCACTTTTCTTCCTACGAAGTTTATAAAGTATAGAACTAGTGAATAATTGAAATAGATAGTTATAATGACATGGGGTTGGGAACTCATAATTAAAGTTAGAAAGAGTGGCGGAGACTACGCTCATTGACAGAACTGAATGACTTGACTGGGTCACTTGATAATATCTTGGACCAATAAATTTAGGGCACATGCGAGCTCGCATGTGAAACCTGAGGTTGTTCTTTAGCTCGCTCTTTCCCTTTACATTATGAGCATAATAAAAGATTGGAATGTATTGGTTAGAAAGGTTCAGTATAGTGTTTAGTGTTGTTGTCTTGCTTAGGACTAGGGTTGCATGAAAGTTATAATTGTTGTTTATTGCAAACATCGTTTACTTTATCCTTTCAAATGTTTTCTCAACAGAAATTGAACCGGAGTACGAGGAGGCTCCAGCTTTAGAGGAGTCGGAATTTCCAGTGGAGAGTGCTGATTTCTGAGACAAGGATTAGTAAGGATAGTGTTTTTCTATTGTTTAGTTGCCTTCTTCTTGTTTAGAAATAAAGACTAGTAGTTTATCTTTTGTTATACTTTGGTACCCTCTTTGAAGGATGAATAAAGTTAATTCTGCTATGAAATTCTTTGTTTGCTCTATGTTGGCTTCACTGAAACTTTACAGGACCTGCACAAATAAGAAAAAGTAACGATACCCGGAAACGGTGCGTTACATCTATTATACAAATGAGGGGTGTTTTTGAATTGGTTTGCTAACTAGGACAAAATGGTTGGTAAAAAATAGCAGTGATTGAATTTTGAAAACTCAAGAATTGGGATTAAAACTTTTGAAAAAACCTAGAGGACCAGTTGTTTTGGGGAATTCTTGGAATCACGTCATAATGAGATCTTGAGTCTAAAAATGTCATTGCTTTGGGACAAAAAACATTGACAAACAGTTGTTTTAGGGGCATTTTAGAGAATAAAATTTTTAAGGATATGATTTTGAATGAGGTGATGAAATTTTAGAGGAAGATTTTGCATGATAATGAAATTTTTCAGAGGGAACGACTTTGAATGGGATGATTGACTGAAGAAGAGACGTCGGCATCCTTATAAATTAATTATGTAACTTACACCCGGTTTCCATCCTTTCCAGATTTCAAAAGGTGTTTTAGGAATTGCTTTTGATGGAACTCGATTAAGTATAAACACAGCTGTCTTTAGTGCTTCACTCCAAAGAGATAACGGTAAATTAATACTGATCATGCTTCTAACCATATCCATTAATGTCATGTTCCTTCTTTCAGCCACACCATTTTGCTGTGGTGTTCCTGGCTGGCATAGTACATTGTGCTATAATACCGTTATCTTGAAGGAATTGGGCAAATGACCAGGCATTTGTCCTTTTTCAGTATATCTTCCATAATACTCTCCACCTTTATCGGATCTCACAATCTTTATTCTCTTGTCAAATTGATTTTCATTTTCTACCTCAGCCTTGTAAGTATTAAAAACATCAAATGCTTCTACCTTTTCATTCAAGAGGTATAGGTATATTGGAGCTTGAGAAGCTAAAATTGGACAAAGTATATTGGAGCTTGAGAAGCTAAAATTCTGTATTTTTCGCATCGTCCGCATTTCTAAGTGGGTTACAGATGAATGATTTTTTTGGCTGAGAGTTTATGCAACTATTTAGCTTAGATATAATGAGTTGATTGCAATTTTTGCGACCTTATGAATAGTGATCGACTCCTCGATTTCTGCAGCCTCTTTCTTCTTCTTCTTCTTCTTCTTCTTCTGTTATTATTTGCTCATATCTGTGACTAGCAGATCCATATCCTAGTTCTTGTTAGGAGTACTGCTTCAGCATCATCTATTGACATATACACTCCATGGCGACGACATATTGTGTTTCATTAAGTGTATTATGTTTCCATTTTGCATGGTTAATAGAAGACAACAGACATTTTAGGCCAGTGAAATTTTAGTCGTGTATATGATCGTCAAAAAACAACAGCGCCTTGCAGAGTCCAATGCAAAGCTGGACTTACTTTCAGTGTTGACATTCTGCTGTCACTTTCGTATTAATTTGTCTACTTAAAGGAAGCTTTTAAGATTCTTGAAAAAAAAAATGTGAGATTATCAACAATGATCATGGCAGTATCTAAGTGGACTACATCAGACGTATTAACAAATCTCAGGAGCCTGTATCATTTTTAAAATTTTAAAATATACTGCCTCGAACAAGTCTCATTCTCTCAGTAACCGACTCCTGCAGCACCCACAGGGCCTGAACAAATCTCAGCAGCCTCCTCCTCCTGTAACGCTTTTTATAAAATATTATTTTGCAAGGTGCGGGCATTTTAAAACAAGTCACAGCCGCCTACTCCTCCTGTAGCGTTCGTTCCTTTGTACCTAACCAAACGCGAAGCTATTGACGAAACATGAGGTTCTGCCACCCACACCCTCATTCATGCACTGCCTAGTTGAAGGAAAGCTTTCAACTCATGAGACATGGCCATGCTATAGATCGCCCAAATTCACACGGCATGAGCCATCACCCTCTAATCAGCTTGTATCACTTGAGATCTGTTGGCCAGAGGTTTAATGCTCACATGCTACACTGCCTTGGATATAAGCAACAAATTACCGTGTGTAGCCACTAATTGTAAGCCTAACAAAAACGCCAACCAACGTAAAAAATACATCCCAAGTCTTAAAACTGTACAATATGCATAACAATTGTGCTTGTAAACCAGATATGATATGACATCGTGAACGAGACTGCGACAAAATGTTACAAATGCGACCAACATTGCCAAGCCTATGTAAATAAATGTAAAGAGCATGTAAATACTTAGACTAGCTGCGTATATGCACAGAACAACAGTTCACCTCAAGCATGACCAGCTAATTGCTCCAGCTCAAGCATGACTAGATAATTTAGTCCAGTATAAAACAATACAACAATACGTACAAAGTCAAAGACGCCCAATAAAAGGTGGTGTGACAATAGAATTAAACAAGCAGACACTCGTTAAACAAACACCAAACTATCAATCTCTGGTGCATGCAACGAGTTTCTCACTAGAAAAAGACAAGAAAAAAATAACAAAACAAAACCTGAACTGTGGGCATGTACTAAATGGGGCCTATTTCAGACAGCTTCTCCAACCAAAATATACAACGGAGAGGGTCGCAGAATTGAGAATATTGTTATTCCTAAGTTTAAACGTAAATCACCATTAACCAGATCCAGGGCTGAAAGGTCAAATGAACTAAAGGCCTAAAATTGAAGAAACCACGAGATTCGTCTATTTCCTCTACAACATCAAAATAAAGAAACAATACTTATAACAATACGACAAAAAAATATCATTGGGAAAAAGGAATAAAATAAACATGGATATGGAAAACCACAAAGTTCTCTAGGAAGTGATACATGCCGCTGCTATTGTCGCTGCGCTGCCAACACTGTCGACTGTTGCCTCCAGCACAAAGGAATCCAGTTATAACGGTCTTGTAACCTAGAGACAATTCCGAGGATCCTTCCACATTATACATGCTACCTTACCTCCAAACCGCCAAAGCTAAGCCACTTTGGTAACAATATCAATCCAATCATTATAATCTCAAGGAATATCTGCAAGTGCTCTTCCTGTACTCCCGCCTCATCATATTCCTCCCCAAATGTCTAATTAAAGGAAATAATCAGGTGTTCTACGAGTTACATCAGGTTCTCCTCTCCTGGGAGCAGGTTCAAACTGCAATCATTGAGGAAAAAAGCAATTTTAGCAGAAATATGCAGTGATGTGTATGTGTCTACACACGCAAAATAGAGAAAGACCTGGATAAACGTATGACCCTTGCAATCATCTACTTCCAAGATAGAAGCCATGTTCCCGCAGCGGTAGCAATAATTAGGTGCACTAAATATGGTCACCACCTTTTGTTCCTGTTTCCATCACATAAACACGTAAGGTGAGCCTGAACTAAAACATTTCTCAGGCTAGAAGAAAAACGACATGCAGAACAGATATTTACATGTCCCCAGTTATAACCCTCCATAACTAGTTGATGAGCTCTGGCTATCAGCTTAAGGTTGTTGGTGTGGTTGAATTGCTCAGATATATCCTGAAATACAGACTGGCCCGGTTAAGTGTGTGTAATTAGTAAAATGCACTAATAAAGATGCGGGAAAGGGAATACCTGGCCAAAAGTATATCCAGCACCACGAGGAGAAATCCCCCAACCACATCTATCATCGGGGTCAGACCATAAGAGGTCACACATAGGCCCCTCGTGAGGAACTTCTTGAACACGATCAAAGTTGCGTATGTTATCAAGGGTCTCGATTGAAGGCGACAACCCACCATGCAGGCAGAATATTTCGGATTCAACCTTAAAAGGATTCAGCAGAATGAAGTTCAGACCAAGTAGATAATATCTATTTGGTATTGACGAGAAGATGAGCAGAATAATATTCAAAAACCAAGTAATACAGTGCCAACTTTGAAAGCCAAAACACGGCCATCAAATTTAAGTAGATGTCTTGATTTGAATTAGATTCTATGTATGGTTAATAATGGCACGTGAACAGAGAGACCCATGGCAAAAACAATTGTCATGCCTTTGGTATTATAGTTGAAAGGATAGTGATTCTCATGCAATGCCAATCAGAAATGGTCTCCGTATTTGTTGTTGGGATGATGTCAGTCATATTTCTGTGAGTAATTAGAGCAACTGCTGTTATAGCACCAATTCCATTAATGAAATCATAAATTAAAAACGGCCGGTAAATAAGTTTTCTTGTAACAGAAAGAAAAGAAGAACAGCACACTTCAATAAGCATTTATCAGTGTGCCCAAGATCTGTTTTGACATATTTAAATTCAAATGTTATATCAGTTCTGTTGATGGTGGTATTGTTTTTGCATAAAAACATTTTCCTCAATTTACTTCAAAATCCTAGTCTATCTTATCCTGCAAATACTGGCCCTAACTACTGAATCCACACTTTCAAAAGTGTCTAGGACAGCACATCCAGATCCCTGAGGTTAGACCCTGCTGTATCATCTCAAGATCTCTCAGCTGTTCAAGTGTTCAACGAGCTCAGTAAAATATGCCAATAACACCATCCTAAAAGCAGTTTAGTTGCCCTCTCTTAAAGCCGAAGGGCATCTATAAGACTAGTGCTCGATTTTTTTCCTCCATACTACTGACAATAGCGATGTTATAATTTGCTAATTGTCATGTATGCTGTATGACTAGAATTCCAGGAAACATTAACGGTACAATGAGGCATAAAGCAAAACTATTCCTGCTTATAAAGAAGCTAAAGGATAGGGGACCTAGGATGGATCTAAGGTTAAGTGAACAAAGAAAATTCAGAGTAACCAGATTTAAGCCACACGATTCGTCTGCATTTTACAGATGTGCATCCGCCATCCGACTTCTGTGGTTTACCTCTCTGCTGAGGACTGCCCCTCTTCAATTCATAAGCATCGTGAAGTTAGGAGTACGCGGTGAAGATGAGAAAATAAGGAAACCCGTAGAATTATATGAACCATAATAGTACCAACGAAAAAAACAAGCTCCGTTTAATATAACAAAAAAGGCAGCAAAGAAAGACTAGAAGACAAGAATAAAATAAAATGCAAAGGAAATATGTTGTGAGAACAAACCAATGCTGTCAATGGAAAATAGTCAAAAAGGTCTGTGAATATCTTCCAAACATTAGCATTTCCATATCTGCCAACATAAAAGCAAGCATATGTTAGAAATATCTTTACAAAAATACAGAAAGAGATCCATTAAATAGAAATGGACCCTAAAGAGGTAACCTTCTGTTACATTCACCGAGAAGCATAAAATATCAGGCATCAGTAAGTTTCACTGCCTACACAAATACGATTACAGAAAAAATGAGTTCAAATTCCAGATTCAGCTTCAGATTTGGCTAGATCTTGCTCTGAAAAATGACATACCAAGGTGAATATTCAACAAGGAAACAGCACTAAAGTTCCAAGAAGTAGTAGTTAATAAATGTAGATAGCCAGATTATTTTCATGATCAAACGATACATCCTTCATTTTATTCACCAAGACAAATACCCCATACATCACACGGGTAATCCCGTTCTCGTTACCCAGCAGTTTGTATATTGGATGCATCTACAATGTGGCCTCTAGCCCAGTTAATTTGCTGACCAAACAGTAGGCATGAATGTCCAATTATTTGACATTAAGTCGCGAACTATGATGTACACTTGTAATAGCTTAAATGCCAATCTCTCTATCGAGAAGGATGATCTGCATTCAATTAAGAGGAATTCATGCTTCCGACTTACGCAAGAACAAAGTTCCATCATTAAACTTCTCTAGTAAAAACAGCAACAAGTTGGTTTGCATACAACCCATTCATTCTGCCCTATGACATTCAATTATTGGTTAATATTTCATCGTGAGGGAGGATCCACCCCCCCCCCCCCCCAAAAAAAAAAAAAAAAAAACAAAAAACAAAAAACAAAAACAAAAACAAAACAAAAACAAAAACAAAAACAAAACAAAAAACAAATTCCAATCCACAAAAAAAAATACCTTCCACTTCCTTCAAAGAAAATCTCCTAGGGCCTCCGACGGAACAGTTAGTGTTTGCAGGCATTTCTCTTGAAGGTCATGTCAAAGCAAGGTGAGTATAAAGAGGTATTTATGTCACTATTGCCTAGATGCTTCTGTCACAAGCAAGAGGCCTGCAATTGTCTGATTGTGATGCGGATCCGCATCCACACACACCCGGCGGCCAACATGGAGGGGCCCGACCCCCTATGGTGACTTACGTGCGGCGTAGGAGGCGTGGTACCACGTAGTGGGTTAGTCTAGGGGTATTCTAGTCTTTTCAGACTAGATTAGTAAATCCCCTCTTTTCTATTTATTAGGGTTAGCCGTCATTTTATTTTCTTATGCTTATTTTGTGAAGAACTTGTAGGCATCTCTTGTGAGGGATTTTAGACTTTTGTCCGTGCATCAAAAGTTAGGAGAGCGAGTCTCCTCTCGAAAGAGACTCAATTATCAATCTATTCAATCTATTCATCGTTCTTCGCAATTTAAGATCCACAAAAATTCCACCTTTTTACATTTTTTCCTCTTTAAATCTGAAATTAATTGATCGATCCTCTAGATCGTATCAGATTTGCTTCCACACATGCTCATCCTGAAGACGGTAAATTATTATGGGTAAATTCCTGTAAACCTCTTTTGTAATATCATAGGTCATACGTTTTGCATCCATGTGCTATAAAATTCTGCATGACACCACCAAGAGCGTGTGCAGTGAATTTTTGTTAAAAGCGGACCCCTTCTTCATTGGCCTTCCTACTTGACCTTGTTTTGGTTAATTATTAATATAAATTACTCTTTTAATTAATAACCGTGAAATCCTAAATAAAATTCAATAGATAATTAAATACAACGGTGGTGGTTGAGAAGGATGTGGTGGCTATAGTAGCTGAGGTGGTGGCAGCAGCTAAAATGAGAGGGGAAGGGAGGTAGTGATAGTGATGGAGAGTACGAGGAAGATGTGAAGAAGTTAGTAGTGGATGTGTTATATTAAAATGATGATGGTGCCGATGATACGGAAGTGGTGATATTGATGGACTTATGGGTTAGGATTTGAATTTTAGCATATGACATTGATTCTTTTTTTCTTCTTCTTTTTTCTTCTTTTCCATTTTTCCATTTTTCTTCTTTTTTCTTGTTTTTCTTTGGAGGAGGATGAGAGGGGGTGGGATGTGAGGATGCGGAAGCGATTTGGGGCCAATGGAGATAAAGTGATGCAAAACGATCCATTGTTGAGTGCTACATTACTTTGGAGTTGAGGAAGGTTGTGTTTATTTCATAGGAATCCAACAAAAGAGATTAATTCTGGTGTATTTGGGCTTTAAGACTTTTATTTATTTTGAACTTCTTTTCATTGGGTTTCTAGAATTTTTTTATTTAGAGTCCTCCATTATTGGGTTCCTATAGTTTCCTTTTGTTTAAAGTTTTATTTATTTTATTTTATAGCACAAATGGTGGTGCATGCAATCTTGAATATAAATAAGAGTTGTATCAGATTTTTGGAAATCTGATAATCAGTGTACAATGTTTTGAAACCCCCTAGTTTCCATTAAAAATCTCTTTGCATGTGATTTGCGGGAGCTGATTTGCAATTCACCCAGGTATGAGGCCAGAATCATATTTTCAGCTTATAACTTACCGTTTATCAAACCTAGTTCTTTCCCAAATCCACCACCTCCAACACCACAAAAATCAAATCATTTCGGCTGTGCATCATTAGGAGTCATGGGATCATTATGAAACCCTTTTTAACAAAAAGGTTTAACGCTGTTGGTTTTGACGGAGGTAAGATGTAGAATTTGATCATAAGAGGAGAAAATTGGGTAAAGTTTAGGAACTAAGATGGCAGTTTGCTCTAATTTATCGGGTCATGATTCATTTTCTTTTGCATAATATATTAACTCTGCCCAATGATTCCAAAATTGGGAACCACACGCTTCTAATGTGATTCCATATGCTTATGATATGCTCATCATAAGCTAGGAAAACCAAGGTATCTATTCTAATATTTAAGCTCCCGCCAAGTTGCTCTGACCTAGCTTAGGACCTTAAACACGCACGGTGAACCTTAGTTTGGCTCAAGCCTTCTAAGTCATAGGACACATGACCAACAAAGGCTTAAAGATAAACCAAAAGTTGATATTAAGAGTAGCTCAGCCATCCAAGCTTTTAGGAGTAACCAATATGGGACTAAAGATAAACAGAAAATAAAAATAGATATAAAAATAAAAGAGGGCCAAGCTGAACCTAGTAGAAAACCAGTGTAAAAGAAGTTTAACCAGTTCACACGTGAAAGTAAGAACGTCATACAGATAAACTCCATAAACCAAAACCATAAGAAGCAACATCATAACTATCATGACACTATGACAGTACTCACCTAAATAAAAATTACACCTACCTATTATAGGAAGCTTGTGTCCATCTACAACTTTGGAGAACCACCAAACTGAGGCATCCTACAATTAATGCAACTGTCCTCTAGATTGACATGTAGAAGTTAAAAATTATGTAAAGGATTGCCTACAAAGAAATAAATAGGTTATGATTTACCAACCTCGGGATGAATATGTAGTTAGCTCTAAACCTAAAGTTCAATAGTCAGACTCATGCAGCCGGCCAAGGCAAGTCAACTGCTAGCATTACTTATAAATCTCTACAACATCTAGTATTATGTATTACTTGCTACATATACCCTTCGCATGACACAACCATAATGAGGAAAAACCATGAATGCTAAGCAACCTAGAATTGCCAGTATAGGAAAATCACGACATCAACAGAAACCATATCATCAAAGAGAAAAATCTACCAGCATAATCAACAATTTAAGTAACAATCTTCCAGGAAACATTGATCTAAATTAGAGAAAATAATAAGCTAGTTAATATGCAAAATTGTCAAACTAAATTAATCTTAAATAAAGTTCTCATGGCATGTTGCAAATCTGCTGGTAAACAACGATGCATTTAAGAAATAAAAGAACTAAATTCCAATGTGGAGAGAGAACTCACTTCCGCAGACATTCATCGTAGAACCCATATACTTGAGTAATCTGCAATTAAAAAAATTCAGTACATGTTAAGTATGCATACGATCAACAATAATAGATAGCAAAGAAGCATAAGCAAATAACGGGTTGCATTTTGATCAAATAGAAAGGTCCATGGATTATAGCTGAGATCCTACTTATATGGGATGTTGGGTAGGCGTACCCCAATAACTTTTAGGTTTCAGCTGGAAAAAAATAACTATAAGATTGTATTGCCAAGAAAATGATGAATTCCCTAAGCAAAACAATCAGGTAAAATATATACCTGACGACTTTCATGGTTTCCTCTGAGAATGGTAATCCGCTGAGGATAACGCACCTTCAGGGCCACCAGAAGCTGGTAAAGAGAACCATTCTATGTAATCATATGCTAACAAGATTAACAATATCATTATAAACCGATCATAAATGACCACAACTACCTAAGGTTCAAACACAAAATTAACAATAAGCCGAAGTTCAAAGATAAATTACATTAACAGTAACATTGTAGATATAGAAAAGTTATATCCTGCATGATGGCATGTGAGGTCAGTGTTCTTGCTCACCACTTAGTAATCGAGCGCAAGGTGTTTGGAGATCAAGGAATTCACAACTCTCAATGCGACATACCAGCTTAGCAACTATTACCTTGATTTTTACAATTTTGTCAAGGATAAAAATTAGCACCATATCCTACAGTAAAGACAGTACTGAAATTCTAGGAAAATTTGCATAGGGGTAATGACATTACCAATTAAAATAAGGCACTAAAAAGAAAGTGAGCCACTCGGCATAGAGCAAAAGGTCAATCCAGTGCTAACAAGAGTGGCCGTGTAAAATATCACATATTATTGGAAAAATCATCAATCTAAATCAAATGTACGTCCATCCACCAATCAAAGGATATGCTATGGAAATATTCTCTTGAATGAACTGATAATCATGCTCCCAAAGAAACTAGAGCGCCAAGTATCACCTAAGATCCCACAAGACCACCCTAGTTGTTGACAGTCACATAATATGCTCATACGGCTGGAAATAGTCCATTACAAGAATTTTCATGAGGCAGTCAGATGACTTCTGCTAAACTAAGAACATAATATAAATTAGCAGAAATTTAGGACTATAAAGGACACATAAAACATGCTAGTAGAGAATTGACCCGGAAGACATCATCGATGCGCACTGATACACTAGGGACCTACCGCACCAAAGTAGCAGCAGCTTAGGTGAATTCTCGTAGCCATCCCATTCTTCATGTGACTTCACTTGGGAGTGGCTCATTTCATGATTGTCAGCAAAACACATATACTCAAAAATATTTGGTTAAAACCTTATGCATACAGTAGATTTACTCATACTATAGGAGTTTCCAAGAATCCCAACTCTTAGCTCGACATACGGCTCAGGTACATTATTACAGCTATACTAGGTGCTTGATTAGTCTGGTTAAACGATATTAGGACATCGGCTGCTTCACTTAGGCTCACTTAAGCGATTGGTTGTTCTCACCCTTATATATATATATTTTATTCCCACATGTCAAGCAATGGTACCTCTGTTTAGGTGCCGCTTCCATATCTAACATTTATACGGCATCCATATGCACTTGATGTGTCAGATACAAATTGATTTTGTCGTTAATGAAATAAAAAAAGAAAAATGCCCAATACCTGGACACAGCTTGCCCTTTTGCAATATTTCATATCATCTTTTTTTAAGTGTGGGTTGGGTCCTTTCACTTCATATTGACATGTTTATTAGATTAAATTGTCCAGTGGATGGATATTGGATGATAATTAATAATAAATGCTAGCATGCATAATAGTGTTCCTTAATATGAAATTTGTTCCTCTTTATGTGAAGAGATGCAATTTTTTGGATTGTAACTGCATTAACTACCAATGGTGTGCCACTTATAATCTTTTATGTTAATTTTTTTAGGAAACATTTTCTGTGTAATACAACAGGAATATAATATTTGGATTGGCCATAGCTTCTAACTGAAGAAGTATTATTATTTGATATTTGATGAGGTGTTTTCATTTGTGATTGTGGACTGATTATAGACATCAAATTGTTTATAGTATATATAGATAGAATAAAGGATATCACATGATACATGTAATGTTCTAAATATCTAATGTTGGACCCCTGTAGACTTGAAATATACAATATAAAATGGTGGATATCGAAGATATATCGAGGATATTTGTCAAACATAATCATCATGGATGTTAAAAATCTTATATGCATGTTATATACATATCTAACTATACATAAATGATATAAACTCATAAATTTTTACAAATATACTTTCCTTGATAAACAACATTAAACTTCAAATTCCAAATCACTAAGCGATATGAATGATGGGTTAATAAAAAGATCACTTTGTTGGCCAAAATAATGGCTGACATTTGCTCGCATATGAAATTATGACAGAGATATCAGCTCGCGGAAAAATATCAACGACATCTCCAAAATGCCACATGCATTGAAAACTCAAGGAATGTGGCGGCAGAGAAAATTACCAACATTTAGGCTAACATGTCAGAAATATCGGTAGCATTTAGAATACTGGACACATGAGCACTTGTATCAATTGGTGACCTCAAAAAGTCGACTCTTCATAATTTTTTGGATGGTCGCACTGTTCATTTTGATCTTTATTTCTAAAACACCGACACACCAAAAGATCTAACGACCACAAAGCTTTTGCTAGTTGATCTACTTGTTGAAAGACTAATAGTGTTTCCCAACAATAGAACTTTTTTCACTCTTACATTGACAAGCAAAAAGTCTTGTGTTCACTAAATATTTGTTATGTTCGGGTTTTGGAATATGAACATCAAAATAAACGGAGCTAATTAGCTTAAAAATAAGTGGACTTTCGAGCACCATATGACACAAGTGTTCATGTCATATGATATCCACTATTCTCATGCATACTTCAAGCCATTATGGGACCCTTCTTTCAAACTTGCGGTATCTCTGTCTGAATCGTAACGTACATGTGTCCCATATCTGTCCATACTTCACATACTTCACTGCACGTCTTCATTCTTCAAATGTATGTTCAAAGTGAAACATAGCTTATCGTACATGTGTCCCATATCAATCACTTCTATTATCTCATGGATGTACAACATAGCTTATCAGGGGCATGACTAAGTTTTACCCTAGGCAAGGTTTGCCCTAGGCAGCTGCCTAGGGTAAGAAACCCCCTTTTTAATAATATGGGAAGCAAAGGGGTCTTGGCTTTATGGAAAGTGGGATGAAGGAAAGTCAAAATTTTCATTCCAACGTTGTGGGCAGTCAAATATTAGTTGGAGCTATCAAATCCATTAGCTCTTTATATATTTCTTTGTCACTTTTAAGCAGTAATTTGTAGTTGCAATTGCCAAACCTATCAGTAATGGGGAATATAACATTGAAAATATCCTTTTATTTTGGTAGCCCTTCTATTGTGATGTCCATTTGAAAACTCTTGACATTAGATGTTTATAAATTGCTAATAGAACTTACAATGAATATGGCACTTACTTCTAAATGTATTTTGCACTTTGTTTTATACAATAAATATAGACCTTTACGACTTACGCAGTTGTTGATATTATAATTTTGATCTTTTAAATCTCATTGTATGATAATAGTTGATACTTTCAAGTTTTAAATTTCTAAGAAGAATTTTTGCTTACATGTTGCTACGAGGAATTGCTACTTTATCGATCTAAGTCTCACAACCTCCTCATGAAAGACATAAGGTATTGGAATTTATGCTTAGATAATTATATGATGTGTCATCCTAGAGCACAATAGCATGCTATTAATAAGCATTAACCAATGTACCCCAATGCAATTTTCAGTTACATAGGGTTGTGTCTTTATCTTTGATTTGACCAAATGGTTAAGGTAATTAGAGTTAGTTCCTGACTATTGACTAGTACTTAACAATGATATGAATAAGTGATGTCAGTAATTCATTGATTTGTGTTGAGAGTTTGAACATGTTGAGGGATGACCCAATTCTTAGGGATTTTTCTTTCACATTGCTGCATGACAGTTTAAACTGAAAAATACATCTCATGCATCGCTTTTGTGAAGGAACCTACATGTATACCTTCAGATATGAAACAATTATTGTTTCCAACAAGACAAACGAAAATCTTTGGCAGTCACATTTTGGCGGTTCAAATTTTCTTTTTAATAAGAGCGAGTTTCGAGATATGAGTGGAAATATGACAAGATATGAGAGGAAATATGACAGGATTAATCAAAATTGATGATTTCTCTTTGTTTTAGAGATTAGGGATGTGTTTTGGTATATATTTTTTTGAAAACCCTGTTTTGTTTTAAAACCCTTATTTTTTTCACTATTATCGATATATAATCAAAGAATTCTTAATTTTTAATTTTTTGCTTTGGTATTTTTTTAAAAATATTCGAGCATCATCTTTGTTCTCACTTAGGTCAAAAAAAGTGTAGTTACACTGCTTAGCTTACCATCTACGTTGCATGAACACAACCAAGCCAACATGAATGCATCGCACCGACATACGATTAAGTGAAAAATACACATGTATGTCTGACATTCATTTGACATGTCCAACATGAATGATGTCCATGTAGAAGTGCTTGCACTACATAGTTTACAACTATAAAGACTGAAATTAGACTTCCACGAGGATATAATTTATTTTACTAATTATTATTCAAATTAAGCAGCTATAGTAGTTAGTGATCACTCTTTGAAACCCTACTTATAATCCAATCTAACCCTAATTGCTTCCTTTATATTTTTGCATATCGATATTGTTTTGGTTCTAATGAGATTTTTCCCCTCTCATCCTTGTTTATTCTTTCCTTCTTTATTTATCTTCTCTCAGTTTTTCTTTCTTCCTTACTTTTCAACATTTTCATTTTTCATTTTTGGATTTTGACCCTTCGGTGTTCTTTCAAGTTCGCTTTGTGATTTCCTCACAGATTACAAATTATTTTTGGGAGTTACTTTGCGAACATACTGTTTTGCACAGTTCACATACCACTTATTTACAAGTTTTCCATTCTCTGCACACATACCACCTATTTACAAGCTTGTCATTAAAAATTAACCAAATTGCTCAGTCCAAATACCTATTTACCCAATTTCCAAAAAAGCCCTTAGGTCTGTGCGCGTAGGGTGAGGGAGGGTAGGGGCGGCAGACGCGGGGAACAGGGGAGGGGCGGCGGAATAGGGAAGGGGGCAGTCAAGGGGGAGGGGGAGGGGGAGGAGGGAGCTAGGGTGGGCGATGGAGGGGGGCTGAGACGGAGGGATGGACGGTGGACGAGGGGAGGAGGCGGGGGAGCGGGGGCGGGAAGCGGATGGGGTTAAAAGAGGAAAAAGTACAGAAAATTTCAATGGCACACATGTAAATTTTTTATGGTAAACTTGTAAATAAGTGATATGTGAACTGAGCAGAACGAAATGTTCACAAAGTAACTCCCATTAATTTTTTATTTTTGTGTTTTTATACATAATAAAGTTAGCACAATAAAATTTTGGTAAATTACTGTTGTTTTCATTAGTATCACTCGTGCAAGTCCTCCAATTAGTTGTTGGCATCTTCAAAAAATTTTATTAGTCCCTTTGAAAGAAAAGAAAATTAGTCAAAAGTTAGAACCATTAGATGGTCATGAAAATTGACAAGATGTCAATTGGAGTCCAGACCTTAAGCACCCACCGATGCGCTTACGTGGTTGCTTAAGTGGTGAAGTAACTTTGCTGCTCTGTTTTTTATCGGCTTGTAAAACACTGATAAAAGCAACAAGTTACTAATTCTTTTCACCAATAAGCTCCTAAAGATTTTACTTGTTTCTTCTTTTTACTTGTTTCTTCTGTTTACATGTGCAAAAGAACTTTTAAGAACGTGATGGATGAAAATTGACAGATACAACCCTCTAGCATGCACATTTTCATATGCATCCCGCTGCATCATTACTTAAGCTTAAGCATGCATATTCTTCATTATTTTTTGTCATGAATGCCTATATATAGATAAAAATTTACCATTACATGCTTAACCATATTTATACCTTTTACATTGACCCATAAATTGAATTTATAAGATCTTCCATTTTATTACATAGAACAATTTCTTCTGCTAGTCTGTTATTCATATCTACCGAGGGGGAGGATTCGCAGATATAACCACAATTTCGCATAAAAGTGCATATTTAGTTTATTTACAGGCATCCATGTTGACTTAAAACTTATCTCTTTGAGCATTCTTGCCTTGTTGTGCCATTTTATCATTAAAAACATTATCAAAACAATTTTTTTCTTTTTTGAACTGATATCTTTCAAACGTGTATTCATCATGTTTACCCTTCACAAAACTTATCCATGTTAGTTTCACCCACATAGAATGTGCCATAGATCAAGAGTTATCTAACTACAACCATTATTACAAATAAATAGATAAATTGAATCAGGGGTGACTGCAAAAATACATTTCCTCAACAGAACAGCATAGTTCCATATAGGCTGGATGCAAACCCAAATGAAAAAAAGGATAGTGACATCTACTAAAATCAGCAGAACAAGTAATTGAATATAGCACTTACCGTGACAGTTTCGACAGAATAATACCCGCGGTCTACATAATCACCCATGAATAAGTAATTCGTATCTGGACACTAAGATTAGAAAAAGGAAATCATCATCAGAAACACTGCACAAATAAAGCAAATAAGTCACTTTAATAAATTAAATGGTTGTGTCATATATCAGATACGATTTTTGATATCCTGCTATAAAACAATACTCAATCAGACTGATAATAGTGGATCAACAGCAGTGAACACATGAAACATCCTGCACAGACAGCGGAAAAGTTGAAAAGAAAAGATACCTTTCCACCAATTCGAAATAGTTCTGCAAGATCATGAAACTGTCCATGAATGTCACCACAAATCGTCACAGGACTTTTAACAGGCTACAACAAAGGAACAAAGGAAGGAAACTAAATTTCAGGACAAATAATAATGTTAATCAAGTAACATTCAGAAAGAACATGAAAATTCTATCTTAGAATAACCCACTGAGAAAATGCAAGTTGGAGTTAAGATATCATTGACTTGGTCAGAAATTCGTTCAAAAGTTAACAATTATTACAATGAATGGACCAATGAACTTTTGGGGGGCCAAACTTTAAAATTATGCACCAACAGCCTAATCACATCAACTTTTTAAATTTTAGCCGGTATAAGGTGGTCTTATTGGGAAGTTCTTGGACCGGCCAGCCCCATTGCAAATATTTACTTATAACAGCGGATATATCCACACCCATAAATTTCCATCCGGAAGACTGAAGGTCAGCCAGCCCTTCCAACCCCAAAACACTCCATTGTTCATTCCACAACAGGTTATGTTTTGTTAATACAATTAGCTAAAGGAAATTTTACATTCACAAGAAATAACCCATAGTAAGTGACAATGAGGAATTTGATGCAAGCATGAAGACATAATGATAATTAACACATGCTTACCGACACATCAATTAGTATGACCTACATATGAATAACAATATGGTTTTAACAAGTCCTAACCTTCAAAGCAGTAAAACAATGCTTGTCGTTTGTGCCAATCACAACACTTTCTGAAGATAGCATGATTCACATGAAAGATAATGATTGGCATGATCAGTAAAGTAGATAAAAGAAAAGCTGATTTATCCCTACATTGGGTTAGAACTAAAAACACCCTTCTTTTCTGCAGAAAACCGCACTTGCTTTTGTTCCATTAATGTTGTTCTGCCACTTGTTAACATGTATAGACATGCCTGCCTGCATACAAACTGGTACATGCACACAGATGCCTAGACATGCATATATGTTTAATTTATTAGTGCACTGACCAGTTTAGGCAAATTCCCCCTTTTCATATGTTATTAACTTGCAATATCAATCTGACTTTCAATCCATGTTAAAATAAAGCTGATGGGACAGTATTCTTGTCTCCAGGTGCGGGAATAAGATCTATTTCAATGTGAAAGTAGACTAAAAAACATACATAACAAATATGTACTTTAACATATAAATATAAATCACATGACATTACGCCCACCCTTGCATGTAATGGAATGAGATTTATTCACACGAGAAATTGGAATGAAAATAACACATTTCCTACAAAAGATAAGACAACCAAGAAAAGGAAAAGCATATAAGGATATGCAAAGATTTGCCCCCATATTGAACAGAACATGTATGGGTTGATTGATTGTTTTGGGTATATAAATGTCCTAAATGACTGTTCTGTTGCACTTTTACAAAAAATAATATTTCCCGGGGGTAAATGCTGAAATGGAGTGTTGCAATTTCTTTTTGATTGACTCTTGGATTATAACAAGAAAACTCATTTACTCTGGCCATGCTCAAACATTTAAGAACCTTTATGTTGTGAAGTCTAGCTAATTACAAAAGACATACAAATGTCAAAATTCAAATAAATCGAGAAATCAGAAGTTCAACCTTCAATCGGAATTTCTTCAATCCAATCACTAGGTTTCTATCTGTTATGTCTCAAACTAGTATATACTCATGGATCTAAACACCAAAAATATTAAAATAACTACGACGCAAAAAACCTAGAAATAAAAGAATCACAACAGGTTTAAACCGTTATTACCTGGACATTGCTTTCATCCATTAATATCTCCTTTGCTTTCTCGCATAACACCCTAACCTGCAAGAGAGAATAGTAAAATAAAGATCAGATGAGTTAATGGCATATTAATATATAAAGATTTAAAAATGTTCAATCAGTTATGTAATTTAATGTTGCAATATACACGCCGGCATGCGCAAAAGCAGGTGCCTCTAGTGGACTTGATCCCAAAATCTACTAATGCAAAAAATGATAAGAGACCAAGTAACACGATTAAAAAACATTGTTAATCTTCCCAAGCATCATCGTTTATAAAAGAAAACGAACCAAATCTATGGTCGTCTCCAACCACCAATCCAAGTATTAGCAAATTAACAAAGAGACAATATTTTTGGCTAAATAATGGATCAACCTATCAAATTAATGGTATGATATCAACAGTGTATGATTGATATGAGATTCACAACACACATGCTCTACCACAGATTTGTGTGTACAAATTTTTTTTCAAAAACACTACATGAACTGATGAAAGAGCGGAATAAAACTCTCCTATTTAGAGTACTCGCCAAACAAATAAATAGATAATCAAATATGCACCTGCAAGCTCTCCATATCAATTTATCATCCGCTGCATGAACGGCAAGTTAATATAAACATTCCATTCAACACATGAACGCACCCTACCGTAACAGGATATTTCCAAAATAATTTGAAACACTATACAAATGAAGATTTCATGTAATCCGAATCCAATCAACTCCGACATAACAAATCCTCCAAAAATGGAGACAACAATTCAAAGATTCCCCACGGATTAACAAAATTATAAAAACTCGCGGCTAAAATAGCAAATTTCTAATAGATCCACTAAATCTACGCATGTTTCCCAGCAACAAACGGCGAAACTCCTCTTTCCACCAAATTTCACCCATAACAGAAACCCTAGCTTTTCGAACCTCACGGAATTCACAGATCAATGAAAGAAACCACATTCTCCGCTACGAACCGCCCACTCCATCAAAGATCCACCACAAAATCCAGCACGAAAACCATGATCTAAGGCAAAAGGGGACAAAAAATTTGATGATCGAAAACGGATCGAAGAGATGGACTGCTCACCTCCTGCTCGGATAGAGGCTTGCACTGCATGAGCTGCGCAATCTGCTCATCGAGGTTCCCATGAGAATTCGAAGATGGCACCGGATTCACACTCATCCTCTCCTCCTCCAGTTCTCACTCGAGATCAAAAGATCCAACAAACGACGCTAATTCGAGAGGATGAAATCAAAACCCTAACCCTAGCTCTTCAATCTCGAGGAAAATCCCTCTCGTTTTCCCTTTCTCTTCGAATGCTTCTGGAGGGAATGAGGAGCGAGAGAGCGGAAGAACCGAGAGGAGAGAGAAAAAATGGGGAAATCTGGGGAACAGGACGAAAATGGAAACCCTTGATCCTTGTCCGCTCTTGTTTCTCCACTGTTCGTTGGGCGATAGGGAGTGCTTTCGGATCCGCTGTGTACTTTCGAATATGAAATATAAAAGCGTGAACCATTCGTAATGCGACACGTGTCATTAATTGGGTGGATGTTTGTGTGGAAGACCCTTGAGCTATTTGCGTCTGTGACCATGGATATGAATTATTGGCTTAGGTTTGTGGATCCATGGGTATGTCTTGAATGGATGAGCAAAATCTACCTCTAAATATCAGATGAGCCAATATTAGATAGAAAAATTTAGAGGGGCAAACAAAATGAAATTTTACTGTAAAAAAGGTTGTGTACTTTTGTTCAAAATCTAAATCTAAATATATGAAAGAATTAGAGGGGCAAATAAAAAGAAAAATCGAGGGTAAAAAAGTTTTTGCTCAATTTAATTGACATCTTGGTCTATGAATTAGACCATGATTTTTCTCATGTTTTTACCTTTGGTGTTTTAAGAATAATATTTGCCATTTTAAGGAAGTTGTTGAACCAAGTATCTGACTTGTCGAAACAGGTTGCTATATTGTTCTGCACTGATGTATATATTATATAGATGAGTCCACTGGCCCTCACACTATAGCTCCTCGCGCACCACATGTCACCCTGAGTCCCCAGTGCGCAAGCAGCGCAATCACACCACAAATTCACTTTCTTCGGCGAGATCCAACAATCACCTATGTACTTGGACACCGCGGTTTTTCTTCGGCGAAACCCCAACGGTGGCCTATGGATTTTTTGGGAAATTTGGCAATCGGTCTATACGTAGGAGCAATTTCAATGATAAACATGTAGATAGGTGGTATGTTTGCGGGAGTAATGCAAAACATGTCAACAAGTGGTATGAGCGCGGTGTGAAATTGTCGGTGCGCATATCAATTTCCTTTTTAAATTTGTTGAATTCAGTAAGTTCGGATAGAAAAGAAGAAGGATAACCTCTAGTCGGTACCCGTGGTAGCAAAAAAGTGATTTTTTATGTTTTACGTTTAAAACCCGTCTAAAATGGTTCCAGTATTAAACGGCCGGCCATTTGAATTATTCGAAAAACTATGCGCTTTTTTAGAGGTTGACGAACAAAAAAATTTTATTCATGTGTTGCGCATTTTATGCGTTTTAAACGCGTTTTAGATGCACGTTTAAATTATTTTGAACTATGATTTAACGATCATACTGTGGTTTAGTGCATGCTACATTGAATATAATAGTATGATCATGTCATTTTGGTTAAAAATATGAATACAATTTAAATCATGATTATAGAACTTATTTTACTCTTATTTCATATTGATATTGTTGATTTTTAAGTTCATTTGGATGAATGATATCTTGACTGTATTCGTATTTTTAGTCGCGCTTTTTATCCGAATTAACGAATTCAACATGATTTAAACTGTTTTCGTATTATTTCTGTATTGCACATATTTGACCAAAGTTTTGACCAAACATATTTTTGATCGAATTAAACATGTTTTATTCATGTCCGGTTGCTAACAGGGTCGGTACAATTTAACATTTCACTATTACTGATTAAAGCTCGTTCGGGTCGGATCTTTCCGGATATCATTCGGGTTCGAGTTCATTTATATCCACAAAGGGGAGTGTTTGCCGAAGAGAGAAGCTGAAGCACAAGAGATGGCAGTAGCTGCGATTAGAATCGCACGCTCGTTTCCTCCTACCCCTCAAAGCGAGAAAAAGGCGAATGTCTCAATCGCAACGCAGAGATCGAGCTTCTCGCATTCATGGGCTTTGAAGAAATTGAAGTCGAGTGCGTGTTGTTCGTCAAAATCCGATCAAAACACTAAAGAGGATGGCGGCGGCTCCGCAAACGATGCGTTCCCTTCACCGGTCAGAATTTTTCTTTCTCATTCATGTTTTCTTCAAATTGTGGCGCAATTTGTAGAAACCCACTTCAAATTATGCATAATTTACAGTTAGGGAGTTCGGAACATGAAAACCCATTTTAGATAGTAAGGAATTTGGGGTTTCGTAGCTTATGGTCATATTTATGGTGGCCTATTTCTACTTTATTTTAAGCACTGTTGATTGGAAAGATCATGTATTCATCACTCAGGTGGATATTGTTCTCTTAATTAACCTCCATTGCCTATCTAGATGTAAAGCTAATTAGGAGGTTCCTCGTGCTGTTTATTGCTCTCCTTAGAGTATAGGTTCAGATTTGGCACACATGCTCCATTAGAAATTTATGGCTATAAGCCACAAAAGCCAAAGTTCTACATCACTTGTCATTCTCACCTTCCTTGTACCTTAAACCTGATTGTATAAAAATTAGTGGCATCAATTTGCAAGTTAAGGTAATCAACGTGGGCACTCTATCTTAGCTAACTTTTGCCATATCAAATAATGCCTTCATAGTTTTTACCTTATATGGAAAACCTAACTTTAGACCTCAACAGAATATCCCTCTCGAAATTACAAAAGATGACCACACTAAATGACAAGAAGATGTAATATATAAACATGAATTAGATTATTGTTAATGGCTACATGCATGGTAGACAAAGAAACGAGTAATGTCATCACCTATCCTAATACTTTGGTAGACACCACAACATGTCTCACATGGCACCTTAGGAGTTGCATGCGCCTAAGGAAATATCAGCTTATGTCTCATGTAATAACACACAAAAAAGACAAGCATGCATATGTGCACACTCGCATAAAGGTTGACTGGGATTCATTCGAGTGGACCAAATATGTGGATCTAACCTATTCAAATTTAAAATATGCAAGCCAAACGGAAAATTGATTCTATTATATGTGATAACATGGCTAAACTTAATACAAGCAAAATTTTAATTGATTTGAAAATATTTTATCCATGCATCAAGTGACGACAAATTACTCGATTTTATGACATTCCTGAAACATCGATTTTATGATTGTATGTTGTATGGATATAACAAAAACCAAATCATTTAAAATTTAATGTGTAAATAGTTAAGACGTGTTAAATCACATGTAACGAAATGAATTTTTCATTTGACATGTCTAATTATAAATTTGAGTGTGTTGGATCTTCATGATTGATCTATTTGAATAGATAATAGTCAACCTAGTGTATAAGCTAGCAACTCACTTTCTAAATTAAGCTGCTAGCTCACAAACAACATTTCATGTAATGATGATGATGGTAATAATTTGGAGTTAATTGATATTTATCTTCATTATGTTTATAGTAACTAAGTATCCCTAAAATAAAGAGAAGTTAATTGTAGTGCCTCAAAATGAGTATAGATGAGTGCATGCCAACCGTTGGAAGCATGCAACAGTTGCTAGGCCACATTTAATAAAACTCATACAATCAATATTAATAATTCGGCGAAATATTTGAAATCAAAATAAATATTTTCACCTCCAAAAGAAATCAAAAGGTCGTCCGTAAAGTTTTAAACTTATTAACTTACAACATCCAAACATTCACCATTGGTTCAAGTCCTCCCATAAGGTGCTAGCAAAATGACAATAGCAATAGAGTTAATAAATCCTTTGGTTACAACATTTTACTAAAATGAAGAATTGTTCATCAACTTAAATTCAAAATAAAAACTAAATGTCATTTGCTTCATCAGAATGCTATAGTGTCACCCTTATGATTCATAAGAATCCGAAAAATAGTTTTTCTAAAAAGAACAAGCTCAATAGTCAAGAAATAACGAAACCAATAGGCAAGTTACTTGGAACTAAAAGAATATTATTCATGCGAGAATTACATGCCATAAGACTATGGCAAAACAATATAGAATTATAGAAAATGCATCAACAAATCGTCCGATTTGTCCAAATCTATTATGTTTTATAAAAAGAATAGAGGAAAACAGATGACACCTAACCAAATTTAATCAGGTGCGATGATGTGATGCCCAATCATTAGTCGTCCAAAAAGCTGGGTGGTTGGCCGTCACGTCATCGCACCTAACCAAATTTGGATGGTTAGTCGTCGTGTCATCGCACCTGACCAAATTTGGTCAGGTGCCCCTTTAATCCCTTACAAAATTTGCTTTACTCTCTTTAGATATGTTAGAATTTTTGACCAATCATCATAGATATGTGGTCCAGCTTACCTGATGGTTAATCTTCATTATACACATTCTAGCACACCATTTAGCTGGTTGCTAATACTCATAACGTTGTCCAACACACTAATCCTTAGGGCTAATCCTTATAACTATGGTCAAAAGACTCAAAACACTAATACATGAAGTCTAATCCTCCTAATAATGGTCTAACACATTGCTAACCGATGGATAATCTTAATAACAATGGTCTAGTCGGGGACTCTAGCAATCCTTTTGCTTTTTTATTTTACTTCATTATAGACATAAATGCACATGCATGCATATGTATGTATGTATCAAATGATCATTAACATAATCAAGTGACACATGAATACCTTTTCATAAGACCTTGTTTGATATCAGTTGGAAAGAATAATATGTTCACTAGACTATAATATATAACAATGCCCAATGATTATGCATGCAAGAAAAATTATGAAATTTTGTAGCAAATATATTGGGCAAGTTACTTGCCTTTTCAGATGTCAACTAACTTGGTTTAATCAACCGCAAAGTAGTTGCCCACGAGGGCGTAATTATAAACTAATTAATTATCATTAGTACTGATATTATTTATAATATTTACCACATAAACACATAGCCTCCTAATAGTATGTAGTTATCTTCGCAAAATCATATAAATTATTATACTTTTATGTTCAATAGGTTTAATATATAGATGATGTTTTTAATAGAATGGCTTCTTTTTGTAATTTTGGTTAAATTATACTATCATATCAACTTAAGTTACAAGTCTTGCTCGTGATCTTATCACCTAATCAACCATTAAATATTATCTAATACAATTTTAACAATGAACTCAAATATAAAATCATTGTATATGTGTGTGCGTGTGTATGTAAACAATATCTACTTATAAATTAGAAAATGAAGGTTTAGTGTTAAATTTGTGCTTAATCACATGCCTTGCATACGATGACTAATATAATGGGTAGTGGGTTGGGTTTTAGAGGACCCGGCCCTGATTCAACCCAAACATCTTTCTCATTCAGGGAATTCTTTTTCAAAGTAACACATGGGATCTAGGGATTTCCATGGGTGGATGCCAATCCCACAGGCCACCACACCAGTCGGTGATCGTTTATTGCTGTTCATAGACGTTGCCAACAACCAACAACTCCAATATTGTATGATTAATTTGCCCAAGCTTACTAACATAATGCTTGGTATATCTTAGATGCCAGATTTTTAAAATTGGTGGGTATGTTTTCATTTTAAGAAGAAGCAACTAGTAAGCATGGTTGGTTGCAAACACTTGGCATGTCTCATGTACGAGATTTATAAATAGGTAGCTGTTGTGAATGGGTATTTACTGGGTTGGATGAGTTATTGGGCCAACCCAAGTGTTTGGGCTCATATCTGTATAAGCCCACTTGTATTCTCCCCTTTGGCTATAAATATAGACGTGAGGGCTCTCCCCTCAGTACTTGATTCATAACACGTTATCAGCACGAGCCTCTAAAAAAAATTTTTTTTCCACAAATTTTTCCGTTCGTTGCGAAGGCGAAGGCGAAGGCGAGACGGGAGATCCACGAGCGCGGTGCAAGGCTTCCTCCATCAATGGTCGTCATCCGCGTAGGGCTTTGAGCAACCGTCGCTATATCCGGAGGACGGATATAGAGGTAAAAACTCTAAAAACAAAGTTTTTAATCATACGTATGATTTCTCCTCCCCTAGATCTCACAAGATCGTCATGGGGATTCATCGTCGCCTTGAAAACGACGGATTATTTTTCCCAAAAATCAAATTTTTTAGGGTTTCTTGGATTTTTCTCTCAAACCCTAGATCAAGCCCCGCCGGCAGCCTCGCCGCCGCCCCCCCCCCCGCCCCGGCCACGCTGTTCCCCCCATAGGGGGGGCGGCAGCCGCCGCACTCCCCTGCAGGGGGGCGGCGGCGGCCCCTGCTGCCGCTCCCCCCCTGTAGGGGGGCGGCGGCCCCCCCGTGTGTAACAACCCTAGTGTGCAAATACTAAGTAATCGTTAAATTCATCCAAGTTTCTCGTACATGTGCACACCAATCCCGGGGAATGGAGAGATTTGCAAATTGCCCCTCGATTTTTCATTTATACCCAAATGAGGGTATCATTGTAAGATTGGGTTTAAGTCAAATTTCTTAAAGTGAAGGGTTATTGTGAAAAAGGGAAATGAGATATTTGCAATGGCAAACTTGTAATAAAATCAAGCATTTGGATGGCTAATTTTGAAAAAAAAAAGAAAGAAAAAAAAAGAAATGAAAAGAAAAATAGAGTATGGCACTAAGTTGTCATACCTAGTACACCTAACCCCCCCCCCCCATCTCTCCCCTCACCCTACACCATAACCCCCCACCCCTCTCCCCTCTCCTAGGTCCCTTTCTCTCCCCCTCTCTCCATTATTTTCAGCCCATGGCTGAAAATAGCTAGGAAAAAAAAAGGGAAAAGAAAAAGGAAGAGAAGAAAGAAGAAGAAGAAGAAGAAGAATAGGAAGAGGAGAAGGAGAAGGAGAAGGAGAGGGCTACTACTCAAACCATCAACCATTCTTGAAGCTCCAAAGAGGTGGGAACTCTTCACTCTCCTACTCTAATTATAGATGATGGAAAGCACCTTATATGTATGAGTTTTCTCTGAAATTTTGGGAAGAATGTTGTAGAACTAGGAATCTTGATGCATGCCTGAAATTTGCTGAAACTTTAGATAAGTTCTGGGATTAAATGGCTATTAGGAATGCTCTGCAAATTTTATATGATATTTATCTCGTAGTTATGAGCAACTTTCATGTTCATCACGTTTTCTGATTCGAACTGGAAATTAGGGTATAAATTCGAATTGTGCAACATGCCAGGAATTCTGTCAAGCTGTACACATCTCAGTAAACTAAGCACCACTACCTGCACACATCTTGGAATTTGTTGATTTTGGTCTTGTTAGAAAGATAATAAATTTTTCTCAAAGTCCATCGCGACTCTTATGTCGAAATTCTGGCTATAATATGCCCAAAATTGGCTTTGAACACAGACATAGAAATCTGTCTGCAGAACAGTTTTGACACCCTTTACCAAATAATTCACTATAAATCCAATACTTCATATTTTTGTCTGAAATTTTATGGGTGAACTCAGAACTATAATATATCCAACTTTCATTCTTTGAGATTTGTCAAATTCTCAAAATACATGGGTTAAAAATGCTGTTTTTCTATCTGTTCATGCAATTTCAGTATGTTGAAGGGTGTTGGGCGAAATTGGACTTGTGTGATATTGCTAATTTTTCACTCCAAATGCATGAATGATGTTGATGCATGTATGTAAGATTAGTTATGCTATTTGTTACAAAAATTGGTGACATGATTCTCTTCATTTATGTGGCGCTCATTATATGTTTGTTAAATTGCCTGAATGAACTTAAGAATGAAGAAACTTGGAAAATGGCATGTTAATTGTGTGACATGTATTACCCACGAGGAATTGTATATGATCAATGAGGTTATGATACATGTCTTATGGAGCATGCTAGTTTGTTGTGAATATCTTGATGAAAAGAATGAATTTGGACATCATTTACATACGTCATTTTACATGCTCAATACCCTAGGATTAATGATTAGCTAAAAGATAACCTAGGGATATCTTGTTCCACTCGAAGTGGGTGAGGACCCTAGGAGGGTTGGGGGAAACCAAGGTAATGAGTGGACGTGCGGGGATGGACTGCTGGCTTGTGGACCACTCCTGACGAGCCCTCAGCGGCGGGGAGTTGGTGCGGTTGTGGTTGAGTTGGTTGTGTTGGTGAACGGCTTCTTTCGTAAGAGCTTGTCTCGGGAAGTCGTAGCATTCCACCCACCTTACCGGGTGAGGTCCAGTCCCCGATGTCTGACCCGTTACTGAGGTTTCGAATTCATGCATGAAAACTAACCTATAAAGAAAAAAAACAGTAACTCTGGAATGTGATGCCTTTTCCTTTGTTGTGATTCCTTGTTGTGCACTATGATTAGAGTAGTAGAGTTGTGGAGTTCCTACTGGGCACGCTGTGACGTGTCCTCCCCCCTACAGGTCCAGGCACTGGTTCTCTGGCGGCGGGCCCGGGAGTGGAGACCCCGGAGGGCAGCTCGTCTCAGCAGGGTCCGTAGTGTTATGGTCAGTGTGGGTCGCGTGGTGTAGGTTTGGGTTGTGTGTGTGTGATGAACGTAGTGTTGTACCCCTGTTCCCTTGTACCCCGTAGGGTTGAGTTGTACTTTTGTGGGAGCTTTTGCTGTTGGGGTTGTACAGTGGACTTGTGCAGTACTGGCCATGTAGTAGCGGTGCTATGTGACTCTTGGATGTTCTGTTCGTCGTATTTTACCTTACTGCCTGTGTTGTAGTGTCTTGTACTATCTTTCTGTGTTGGAGCTGTACTGTTCTGTTAATCGTTCAGTCTGTACTTTACTGCCTGTGTTTCCTCAGCGTTTGCAGTGGCCTGCGTGACTTTGGTGTGTACTTTAGCGCTTGGTACTCTAATACCGCGGCTTGTCACGCCGACCCTCCCTATTTTGGGCAGCGGGGCGTGACAGGTTTTGTGGTGGCCCACGCAGGTCCGCGCCCACTGCGATACGCGTAAAGGAAACACCGGTAAGGCTCCAATATTTCAGTACACGACACTAATGCATTGTTCTGTTTCTCGCCTGCAGATGGAAGGTGGGAACGGGAGTTCCGGCGGGACCGGAACATCTGATGGCAGGATTGGCCCAGCCGGTGATGTGCAGTCTTCGGGTGACAGGACCTCAGAGTCAGCCCTGATGGCTAAGGTCCTGATGGGCATTTTAGAGCACATGGGTCAGATGGAGGAGAGGGCAATGGCGCCGAAGCCGCCGAGCTACAAGGAGTTCAGGACACTGCGTCCGCGATACTTCTCGGGCAGGGAGAGTAGCCTCGAGGTAGATGAGTGGCTGCGGCACACTGAGGATGATTTGACGATGTGTCGGTGTCCCCGAGACGGTTGGGTAGAGTTGGTGAGGCGCCAGTTGACCCATCAAGCTAGAGACTGGTGGGAGGCTCAGGAGAGGCGACTGAAGGGGAACATTCCTTGGGAGACCTTTCGGGAGTTGTTTGAGGCCAAGTTCCTTCCAGAGGCAGCGAAGGACGAGTTGAGGCAGAGATTTGAGCATTTGACTCAGGATGGGAGGACGGTGGATGAGTATGATGCAGAGTTCTCGTTGCTGAGCAAGTACGCGCCAGAGCTTGTAGCGACAGATGCCATCAGAGCCAGGCGATTCCGCAAGGGACTAGACGTAGAGTTTCGGGCAGCCATGTCTACTCAGGAGTTATTGACTCAGGAGGCCGTACTGCGGGCTGCCGGACAGCATGAGACCCACCTACGGAGTGTGGGGAGGCCACCAGCCAGTGACAGGCGACCGGCTGCTCAGCAGAGGACTGTGCCTGGCCCAGTTCAGCGGGTGACATTCAAGCGACCGGGGGCTCCACCTCCGGCACAGAAGGGACCTTCATGCTACAGATGCGGGAAGCCAGGGCATGTGCAGAGAGACTGCCGAGTTACGAATGCCAGGTGTTATACATGTGGAGAGCCGGGACACATCAGCAGATTTTGCCCACAGTCGGGTCATGCCCCGGTGCCGCCGGCGTCAGCAGCTGTCCGGCCTACACAGCAGAGACCTCTTCCACCACCGCCACAGCGGCTTGCCCTTCCGGCACCGTCAGGATCGAGACCGTCTGCACCGAGAGGACCCCCTCCACCTCCCCAGCAGCGACGAGGGAACCAGGGGGCAGTTCCTCCACCGAGGCGGCAGCAGTACACCATGACCCCAGTAGAGACTTCGGAGGGTGCTAGTCGAGTGATCACCGGTATGAATCTTGCCCCTATGCAGTCTATTAGATTTGAGCATTTGTTATTCTATTTAGCTAGTTGGCTGAGTTTTATTGTTGTGATACTTAGGTATCGTTAGAGTATCCTCCTACCCTGCTATGTCCTTGTTTGACACTGGAGCGTCACATTGTTTTCTGTCGAAGAAGTTTGTGACGCAACACTCCATAGTAGTTGACACCTTTGCTGCTAGTTGGAATGTTCACACCGGAAATGGGGTTATTTGTAGTGTCTCTGGGATACGGAACTGTCCTGTTGAGATCGGGGGACGAGAGTTGTATGCAGACTTTTTGGTGATTGAGTTACCCGACTATGAGGCAGTGTTTGGAATGGATTGGTTGGGGATGTTCTATGCTAACATAGACTGTAGACTAAGGAGGGTAGTTTTTCGGATCCCTGACCATCCAGAGTTTGAGTTTTGGGATGGTAGTAGCGAGCTTGAGCCCTTGAAGTTTCGAGCTACGGTCGTGGAGTATTTGGACATGGAAGTAGAGCCCGTGTTACCAAGGGTTGTTGAAGAATTTCCTGACATCTTTCCAGATGACATCTTTGGATTACCCCCAGATAGGTCCCTGGAGTTTACTATTGATCTGATTCCAGGCGCTCAACCGATAGCGAAGGCTCCATACCGTATGGCCCCATCAGAGTTAGCTGAGCTCCGCAATCAGTTGACTGATTTATCAGATAGGGGATTGATTCGCCAAAGTGTGTCACCGTGGGGAGCGCCAGTGTTGCTTGTGAACAAGAAGGATGGATCTCGGAGGATGTGCATTGATTATCGGGAATTGAATAAGGTGACGGTGAGGGATAAGTACCCTCTTCCCCGGATTGATGATATTTTTGATCAGCTTGGTGGATCCCGGGTGTATTCGAAGCTAGATTTGCGAAGTGGGTATCACCAAGTGAAAGTGCGGGAATCTGATGTTCCTAAAACCGCATTCCGTACTCGATACGGTCAATATGAGTTTCTGGTGATGCCTTTTGGAGTGACGAATGCCCCAGCTACTTTCATGAGGCTGATGAATCAGATCTTCTTCGAGTATTTAGATAAGTTTGTGGTGGTATTTATCGATGACATCCTGGTTTACTCGAAGAATGAGGATGAACATGCTGAGCATCTGCGGATGGTTTTGAATACCCTCAGGCAGCACCGATTGTACGCTAAGTTCAGCAAGTGTCAATTTTGGTTGACCAAGGTTGCGTTTCTTGGACACATAGTCTCTGGAGACGGAGTGTCTGTTGATCCTGAGAAGGTTGCCGCAGTAGAAAGTTGGCCTATACCTCAGACAGTCACAGAGATTCGAAGCTTTTTGGGGTTGGCTGGGTACTATCGGAAGTTCATTAAGGATTTCTCGAAGATTGCCTCGCCTTTGACTCATTTGACGAAGAAGGATGTTGCGTATGTCTGGTCGGAAGAATGCCAGCGAGCGTTCGAAGAGCTGAAGCGTCGGTTGACCACTGCTCCTATCTTAACTATCCCTGACCGTTCGGGTGGATTTGAAGTTTTCTGTGACGCGTCTGGCAGAGGACTAGGCTGTGTCCTTCATCAACACGGGCGAGTGGTGGCATATGCTTCCAGATTGTTGAAGGAGCATGAACTGAACTATCCCACTCATGACCTGGAATTGGCAGCAGTGATTCTGGCTTTGAAATTGTGGAGACATTTCTTGCTAGGTGAACACGTGAAGATATACACTGACCATAAGAGTCTAAAGTATGTGTTCACTCAGAAGGAGCTTAATATGAGACAACGACGATGGTTGGAATTAATGGCTGAGTATGACGTTGATCTGCTATACCATCCTGGGAAGGTGAACGTGGTGCCAGATGCTCTTAGTAGATTACCCGCCATAATGAAGCTAACCTCTCAACCACAACTTCGGTGGGCAATCCGACAGATGAGAGTAGAAGTTGTACTCCCAGGAGAGAAAACTGTTATGATGGGGCTGCAGATCCAGTCTGATTTGGTGAACAGGATTAAGGCAGCTCAATCAGGGGATGCCAAGTTGAAGAGGATCCGAGAGCAAGTGGAAGCTAAACTTCGTACCGATTTTCGTATTCACGAAGATGGGTCGTTGAGATTTGGGAACCGGGTTTGTGTGCCAAGTGGCGAGATTCGGGAAGAACTATTGAAGGAGGCACATAGTTCCCCATATTCTATCCATCCTGGAGGGACCAAAATGTACCGAGATTTGAAGCAGTATTATTGGTGGTCAGGAATGAAGAAGAGTGTAGCCAAGAGTGTGGCGTCCTGCTTGGTTTGCCAGCAGGTGAAGGCTGAGCACCAGAGAACTGCAGGATTGTTGCAGCCTCTCCCTATTCCAGAATGGAAGTGGGAGCATGTGACCATGGACTTTGTGACTGGTTTACCTCGGACGCCCAGGGGCAATGATGCGATTTGGGTCATCATAAATCGATTAACCAAGTCGGCACATTTTATTCCGTTCCGAGTTGGACAATCAACAGAGAATCTGGCTAAGAGATACATGGAGGAGATCGTGAGACTGCATGGAGTCCCAGTGAGTATAGTATCTGATAGGGATAGCAGATTCACCTCACATTTCTGGAAAAGTTTACAGGCTAGTCTGGGGACGCGTTTGAATTTCAGTACTTCATATCATCCTCAGACTGATGGACAGTCGGAAAGAACCATTCAGATTCTTGAAGATATGCTGCGAGCATGTATGCTTGATTTCAAGGGTTCGTGGGAGGACCATCTGCATCTAGTCGAGTTCGCATACAATAACAGTTATCAAGCAAGTATTGGCATGGCTCCCTTCGCAGCTCTGTATGGAAGGCAGTGTAGGTCTCCTTTAAGTTGGGATGACGTTGGAGACATGGAGTTTTTAGGACCAGACTTGGTGGCGGCAACAACAGATGTGGTGCGGACAGTCAGAGAGAATCTGCGCATCGCACAGGACCGTTATAAGCACTGGGCTGATACAAAGCGGAGACCCTTGGAATTTCAGCCAGGGGATTACGTGTTCCTAAGGATTTCACCGGTTCGTGGGACCATCCGATTTGGCAAACGTGGAAAGCTGAGTCCTAGATACATTGGTCCGTTCGAGATTTCCGCTAAGGTCGGTGAAGTTGCGTATCGGCTAGCATTGCCACCGACACTCGAAGGTGTGCATAATGTCTTCCATGTGTCTCAACTCAGAAGATATGTGGGAGATCCCAAACATGTTGTAGATTTTTCAGAGATAGAAGTACGGTCGGATCTCACATATGAGCAGCAACCAGTGGCTATCTTGGACCGGAGGCAGAAGACGTTGAAGAAGAAGACCATTGACTTGGTGCGGGTCATGTGGCAGCAAGAGTCTCCGGGAGAGTCAACTTGGGAGCGAGTAGATGAGATGCAAGAGAAATACCCGTACCTGTTTGAGCAATGACTGTTGTATCTTATATTTTCTGCAGTTGTTGGGTATTGTATATAAATGACTGCTCTCCTGATTTTGTTAAATTTCCGAGGACGGAAATTTTTCTAAGGAGGGTAGGGTGTAACAACCCTAGTGTGCAAATACTAAGTAATCGTTAAATTCATCCAAGTTTCTCGTACATGTGCACACCAATCACGGGGAATGGAGAGATTTGCAAATTGCCCCTCGATTTTTCATTTATACCCAAATGAGGGTATCATTGTAAGATTGGGTTTAAGTCAAATTTCTTAAAGTGAAGGGTTATTGTGAAAAAGGGAAATGAGATATTTGCAATGGCAAACTTGTAATAAAATCAAGCATTTGGATGGCTAATTTTGAAAAAAAAAAGAAAGAAAAAAAAAGAAAAGAAAAGAAAAATAGAGTATGGCACTAAGTTGTCATACCTAGTACACCTAACCCCCCCCCATCTCTCCCCTCACCCTACACCATAACCCCCCACCCCTCTCCCCTCTCCTAGGTCCCTTTCTCTCCCCCTCTCTCCATTATTTTCAGCCCATGGCTGAAAATAGCTAGGAAAAAAAAAGGGAAAAGAAAAAGGAAGAGAAGAAAGAAGAAGAAGAAGAAGAAGAATAGGAAGAGGAGAAGGAGAAGGAGAAGGAGAGGGCTACTACTCAAACCATCAACCATTCTTGAAGCTCCAAAGAGGTGGGAACTCTTCACTCTCCTACTCTAATTATAGATGATGGAAAGCACCTTATATGTATGAGTTTTCTCTGAAATTTTGGGAAGAATGTTGTAGAACTAGGAATCTTGATGCATGCCTGAAATTTGCTGAAACTTTAGATAAGTTCTGGGATTAAATGGCTATTAGGAATGCTCTGCAAATTTTATATGATATTTATCTCGTAGTTATGAGCAACTTTCATGTTCATCACGTTTTCTGATTCGAACTGGAAATTAGGGTATAAATTCGAATTGTGCAACATGCCAGGAATTCTGTCAAGCTGTACACATCTCAGTAAACTAAGCACCACTACCTGCACACATCTTGGAATTTGTTGATTTTGGTCTTGTTAGAAAGATAATAAATTTTTCTCAAAGTCCATCGCGACTCTTATGTCGAAATTCTGGCTATAATATGCCCAAAATTGGCTTTGAACACAGACATAGAAATCTGTCTGCAGAACAGTTTTGACACCCTTTACCAAATAATTCACTATAAATCCAATACTTCATATTTTTGTCTGAAATTTTATGGGTGAACTCAGAACTATAATATATCCAACTTTCATTCTTTGAGATTTGTCAAATTCTCAAAATACATGGGTTAAAAATGCTGTTTTTCTATCTGTTCATGCAATTTCAGTATGTTGAAGGGTGTTGGGCGAAATTGGACTTGTGTGATATTGCTAATTTTTCACTCCAAATGCATGAATGATGTTGATGCATGTATGTAAGATTAGTTATGCTATTTGTTACAAAAATTGGTGACATGATTCTCTTCATTTATGTGGCGCTCATTATATGTTTGTTAAATTGCCTGAATGAACTTAAGAATGAAGAAACTTGGAAAATGGCATGTTAATTGTGTGACATGTATTACCCACGAGGAATTGTATATGATCAATGAGGTTATGATACATGTCTTATGGAGCATGCTAGTTTGTTGTGAATATCTTGATGAAAAGAATGAATTTGGACATCATTTACATACGTCATTTTACATGCTCAATACCCTAGGATTAATGATTAGCTAAAAGATAACCTAGGGATATCTTGTTCCACTCGAAGTGGGTGAGGACCCTAGGAGGGTTGGGGGAAACCAAGGTAATGAGTGGACGTGCGGGGATGGACTGCTGGCTTGTGGACCACTCCTGACGAGCCCTCAGCGGCGGGGAGTTGGTGCGGTTGTGGTTGAGTTGGTTGTGTTGGTGAACGGCTTCTTTCGTAAGAGCTTGTCTCGGGAAGTCGTAGCATTCCACCCACCTTACCGGGTGAGGTCCAGTCCCCGATGTCTGACCCGTTACTGAGGTTTCGAATTCATGCATGAAAACTAACCTATAAAGAAAAAAAACAGTAACTCTGGAATGTGATGCCTTTTCCTTTATTGTGATTCCTTGTTGTGCACTATGATTAGAGTAGTAGAGTTGTGGAGTTCCTACTGGGCACGCTGTGACGTGTCCTCCCCCCTACAGGTCCAGGCACTGGTTCTCTGGCGGCGGGCCCGGGAGTGGAGACCCCGGAGGGCAGCTCGTCTCAGCAGGGTCCGTAGTGTTATGGTCAGTGTGGGTCACGTGGTGTAGGTTTGGGTTGTGTGTGTGTGATGAACGTAGTGTTGTACCCCTGTTCCCTTGTACCCCGTAGGGTTGAGTTGTACTTTTGTGGGAGCTTTTGCTGTTGGGGTTGTACAGTGGACTTGTGCAGTACTGGCCATGTAGTAGCGGTGCTATGTGACTCTTGGATGTTCTGTTCGTCGTATTTTACCTTACTGCCTGTGTTGTAGTGTCTTGTACTATCTTTCTGTGTTGGAGCTGTACTGTTCTGTTAATCGTTCAGTCTGTACTTTACTGCCTGTGTTTCCTCAGCGTTTGCAGTGGCCTGCGTGACTTTGGTGTGTACTTTAGCGCTTGGTACGCTAATACCGCGGCTTGTCACGCCGACCCTCCCTATTTTGGGCAGCGGGGCGTGACACCGTGGCCGCCCCCCTCTCTGCAGGGGAGGCGGCCCCCGCCGTCCCCCCCCTCGCAGAGGGGGGCGGCGCCCCCCCCCCCCCCCCCCCCCCCCCGTGCCCGCCGTCCCCCCCGCAGAGGGGGGGCGACGACCCCCCGGCCACGCCCCCCTCTGCGGGGGGCGGCGGCCCCCGCCGCTCCCCCCCCGCAGCGGGGGCGGCGGCCCCCTGGCCGCGCCCCCCCCTCTCTGTGGGGGGCGGCGGTGGCGGCCCCCCCGGTAAACCCTAACCGAAAACGAAAAAAAAAACGCACAGAGCTGTGGGCCTGAAGCCCACAGCAGATCTGTGGGCTTCAGGCCCACAGAATTCAAAAAAAAATATTATTCAGATCTGTGGGCCTGAAGCCCACAGCAGATCTGTGGGCTTCAGGCCCACAGATTTCCCAAAAAAAAAGCCAGATCTGTGGGCCTGAAGTCCACGGCAGATCTGGGGGCTTCAGGCCCACACATTTTCATAAAAAAAATTTTGGGGGGAGGAAATAGGGCTATAAATGTGCCTCAAAAGGCAACCTATTAGCCTATAAATTAATTTAAAATGGGGATTCAAAGGCAAAATATTCGTGAAAAATCACGGTAAATTACGGGACTAATATCGGACAGACAAGGGCGTTTTGGGGATTTTTTGGGGGACTTTTTGGGATGACGAGGGAGACTTTTCCCTCCGACAAAGAAAATGTTAATTTTGGGCTCTTAATCAATTTGATTGATTAAACCCATTTACTTTACAACCTATGCATCGTAATCTCTTTTACATGCTTTACATCTCTGGCAAAATTATGTGGATATTATTTGCGTGGTTGTACATTTTATTTAAAAACTTAATAATTAGGAAGATCCTGCGACCGCTCTGCCGTTAGTTACCTAAACTAACGGTGTATGACGTTGCCCAGTGGTCCAATAATTATTAAGTGATTAAATATTGATTTATCCTCATATGAATAAACTGCATGTGATGTCTGTGGATGAAAATGTTGATGAGCACAATATTCTTGCATGAATCGCTAAATGTGGTTTTTGGATCGGCCGTTTAGTCCCACAGTTTATTTCCCGCACTTTTCTTTTATTTTTGAGAGAAATTGTAGTGAGGAATTTATGTAAATGTCAAAGAAAGAAGACCTACTTCCATGGAGTCGGAAGCTACGCTTGAAGACGAAGATATTAAATGGGACCCACGGGGTTTCCAAAGTTGTATTTTCATTTTAATTCAAGCTGCAAATTTGTATAATTTGGACTGTGGACTCTTTCTTGTGGGACTGGCCGATCCACACATTTAGCTTTTCATTAAATATTGCTTCCGCATGAAAATGTTTTTCTGGTTGATTATTAATTCATGCATGTTTGTGCTCTGCTAGATAAATGGCTAAAATTGCAAGCGTTGACTTTGAAGTGCTGGATGCATCAGGCAGAAACTATCTAAGCTAGCAGCTAGATGTTAAGTTTCACCTGCGGGCCAAGTCCCTCATCACTGCTGTGACTGAAAAAGAAAATGTTAGCGATATAGAGAAGGAGCAAGCCATCATCTATATTCGCCGCCATGTGGACAAGACCTTAAAGGCCGAGTACCTTACGGTCGAAGATCCACTTGAGCTATGGACCGCCCTTGAGGACAGGTATAAACATCAGAGAGATGTTATACTCCCAAGGGCGAGATATGAGTGGGAGAACCTGAGACTGCAGGACTTTAAGTCCATTGCTGAGTACAACTCAGCACTTTTTAGCATCACCTCACGCCTGAAGTTGTGCGGTGAAAAAGTCTCAGAAGATCGCATGCTGGAAAAGACGTATACGTCTTTCCATGAAAAGGATGCGATACTTATGCAGCAATACCGTGAACGTAAGTTCACCAAGTATTCAGAGCTGCTGTCATGTCTTCTAATGGCCGAGCAAAACAGAGAGCTTCTTCTCGCCACTCACAATATGCACCCTCTCGGCACTGTCCCCCTACCAGAAGCTCACCATACCTCTTCCTTCAAAAAGAAGATGGACAATAAAAGAAAAGAAAGACCACAGAAAGGGGGGCAACAGAAAAGAGCCAAGGGCCCACCACAGCAGCGCAAGAATGAAGGGAAGCGCAAGTTCACCTGGCGCAGGAATGATAACAAGAAAAACAATGCACCCCCACCCAAGAGGGACTGGGAAGACCAGTGCCACAGTTGTGGCATGACAGGCCACTGTTCTAGAGTGTGCAGGACCCCAGTGCATCTCCAGGAGCTTTATAAACAAAGCAAGAAAAAGAATCCTGAATCAAACCTGGTAACTGCGAATAATGCAGTCAAATTTACAGCAAAAGACTTCGAGTCAGATAATCTGCTTGATTAGCCTGTTATCATTTATCTTAGCATTTCTATTGTATGAACATTTTATTTCATGAGAGCTTTTATGTATCTTCAATTCTGTTGAATAAAATTTAGCTTTTCTGCATGCAAATGTTTACTCATCTTTTTTTAGATGGAATGCTCTCATGACTGCTTAGTAGACAGCGCGTCAACACATACGATCCTTCAACACAAATGCTATTTTCATAGCATTATCCCGTATAAGAGCCCTGTAAACACAATTTCAGGGCCATCGGACATAATTGAAGGTTCTGGGAATGCAACCTTGTTGCTCCCCAATGGAACAGAACTAAAAATAAAAGATGCACGTTACTCTCCGAATTCCAAGAGAAACTTACTAAGTTTCAAAGAAATCCGTTTTAACGGATTCCACTTGGAAACAGCAAATGTCAAAGAAAATGAATTACTGTATGTAACGTCTCAAGAAAATGGAGTTAAAACCATTCTTGAACGTTTTGAGAGCCTCTCATCAGGTCTCTACCATAAAAAAATTCGGAGAGAGGAAGCAAACCTGACGGAGCACCTGAAGTGTACGACATCGGCCAAATTCTTACTTTGACACGATAGACTTGGCCACCCTGGATCTGTGATGATGCACTGCATCCTAGCACAATCCCATGGGCATAACCTGAAGAACCAGAAGATTCTTCAGAAGGGAGAATTCCCTTGTGTACCCTGCTTTAAGGGTAAATTAATAACAAGGCCATCACCACTTAAAGTGGATATTGAGTCTCATAGCTTCCTTGAAAGAATACACGGAGACATATGTGGACCTATCCACCCCCCTAGCGGGCCTTTTCGGTACTTTATGGTACTGATTGATGCATCTTCGAAATACTCGTATGTGTGTCTACTTTCAACCCGCAACTTAGCTTTTCCAAAGCTTTTGGCACAAATAATAAAGTTGCGGGCGCATTTCCCAGACAACCAAATAAAGAAAATACGTCTGGATAATGCAGGGGAATTTACCTCTCAGTCATTCCAAGAATATTGCCAGGCAACGGGAATAGAAATTGAACATCCGGTGCCACATGTTCACACCCAAAATGGGTTAGCTTAGTCGCTAATTAAAAGACTCCAATGGATCGCACGACCATTGCTGATGAAATCCCAGTTGCCGGTGGATGCATGGGGACATGCAATTTTGCATGCTGCATCACTAATAAAAATTAGACCCTCAGGAGGTCAGAGTCTATCTCCAATGCAACTCGCATATGGAACGCCGCCGAACATCTCTCACTTGAGAATCTTCGGCTGCGCAGTTTATATCCCCATTGCACCACCACAGAGGACCAAGATGGGCCCTCAACGTCGCCTAGGTATCTACGTAGGGTTTGACTCACCCTCCATTATAAGATACCTAGAACCCCAAACGGGGGACGCTTTCAAGGCACGCCTTGAAGACTGCAATTTTGATGAGACGTATTTCCCCAAAATGGGCCTAGACATCGAAAAGTCTAGTGCAAAGCAAATGTTGACGTGGGATACAAAAAGCTTGACCCACTACGATCCGGTAACAAGACAATGTGATGATGAGATCCGGAAGATCTTACACATCCAGGACACAGTCCATAGATTACCGGACTCGTTCACTGACAACCAGAAGATTGTCAGATCACTCATCCCTGCTGCGAATACTTCAGCTAGGATTGACATCCCGAAGGATGGATGCAATCCACCTGCAGCAGAAGTGGCTGCACCTCAACAGAAAAGAGGCAGACCACCAGGCTCCAAGGATAAAAATCCAAGAAAAAGAAAAATATCCGGAGACCTTGGGACAATACCCCCACAGAGAAACGAGCTCGTGTCCATACCCTCTCCCCTCCCGGAATCCACTGCAGAGGAACTGCCGGTAGAAACAGAAATATCACTAAATTATGTACGTACAGGGGAGGTATTGGACAGAAAGAGTACAGTCGTCGACGATGACTTCGCGTTTCACATTGCCATTCACGTCGCCGGAAGCGATGATGATTATGAACCACACTCCGTTGCTGAATGCAAACGTAGAGATGATTGGCCAAAGTGGAATCAGGCAATAGAAGCCGAGCTGGACTCGCTTCAGAAACGAAAAGTCTTTGGGCAAATAGTCCAGACACTTACCGGTGTCAAACCTGTGGGATACAAATGGGTATTCGTCAGAAAAAGAAACGAAAATAATGAGATCGCGCGCTACAAAGCTAGACTTGTAGCACATGGATTTTCACAAAGACCGGGTATAGACTGTGACGAAACATACTCCCCGGTCATGGATGCGATCACGTTCAGATTCCTGATAAGCTTAACAGCAAAGGAAGGTCTAGATATGCAGCTAATGGATGTTGTGACTGCGTATCTATACGGCAATCTCGACAAGGAGATCTACATGAAACTTCCTGATGGCTTTTCAATGCCTGCTGAACTGAAAGATAGACCTCGGGACGTCTATTCTGTTAAGCTACAAAGATCATTGTATGGTCTCAAACAATCAGGAAGAATGTGGTATAATAGACTCAGTGAGTTCCTTGTTCAACAAGGATTCACGAACAATGAAGTCTGCCCTTGTATCTTCATAAGAACAAAGGGAAAAGGATTCGTGATAATAGCTGTCTACGTAGACGATCTGAATCTCATAGGATCTCCCGAAGAGATCACTGAAATATCTGTAAGCCTAACAAAAGAATTCGAAATGAAAGACCTAGGCAAAACCAAATTCTGCCTTGGCTTACAGATTGAACATCAGAAAGACGGAATCCTATTACACCAAACCACATATACGAAGAAAATGTTGCAAAGATTCCATATGGACCATTGCCATCCATTAAGTACACCTATGGTGGTACGATCCCTGGATGCACATAAAGACCCCTTCCGGCCGCTGGAAGAGGGGGATGATATACTTGGTCCGGAAGTTCCCTATCTGAGTGCCATCGGATCACTACTATATCTGGCAAACTGCACGCGTCCCGATATAGCGTTCGCAGTAAATTTGCTTGCCAGATACAGTGCAGCGCCTACGCAGCGCCACTGGACCGGGGTAAAGCACCTTCTGCGCTACCTCCAAGGGTCTACAGATTTGGGACTCTTCTACAAAAATGGAACATCCTCTACACTTGCAGGTTATGCTGATGCAGGGTACTTGTCTGATCCCCACAAAGCAAAATCGCAGACTGGGTACGTGTTTACCTACGGAGGGACAGCCATTTCCTGGAGATCCATCAAGCAAACCTTGACGGCGACCTCATCCAATCACTCGGAGATCATTGCCATCCATGAAGCAAGCAGAGAATGCGTATGGCTACGCTCAGTCATCCACCACATCTTGTCTACGACCGGACTGAAGACTGGAGACCTAGAGCCCACTACCATGTTCGAGGACAATGCTGCTTGCATAGCTCAGCTACGAGGTGGTTTCATCAAAGGCGACAGAACGAAACACATTTCACCAAAGTTCTTTTGGACGCACGAGCTACAGAGAGATGTCAAGATCGACATCAGACAAGTGCAGTCATGTGACAATTTGGCAGATTTGTTCACTAAAGCCCTTCCTACTGCTACCTTTAGAAAACTTGTACATAGGATTGGAATGAGACGCCTAAGAGATTTGAAAGCTTGAGAGCTTGTACAGATCAGGGGGAGTTTGGCAGAGTTTGTACTCTTTTTCCTTAACTATGGTTTTTCCCACTGGGTTTTCCGTAGCCAAAGGTTTTAACGAGGCAAATCTCACCAACTCAGGATCCTGAAGTATCCACCCCATGTGAGACCCATACAGGCTCAGAATACTGAAGCATTCATGAGCAGGGTCCACAACTATGGCTGGATAAGGGGGAGTGTTGTGAATGTGTATTTACTGGGTTGGATGAGTTATTGGGCCAACCCAAATGTTTGGGCCCATATCTGTATAAGCCCACTTGTATTCTCCCCTTTGGCTATAAATATAGACTTGAGGGCTCTCCCCTCAGTACTTGATTCATAACAGTAGTCATGTTTTTCTTTTTACGAAAAAGAAACTGCTGAGTATCGTTAAGACTTCAAGTCTTATTGTTTCTTAAATGCAAATTTCAAATGAAATTTTTTATTATGTCAGTGAAAAATATATTTCATATGCTTATTATTATTAACCATAATTAGCATTTAAGAAAGTTAGAGCTTTCTGTCACATATTTTGGGCATCTTCTCCAAACAACAATAGTTATATTAAACTTGGATCTTGAATCTTCTTCCTTGATTAGTCTGCTAAGGACCTGTTCCAGGCGGTTTCTTTTGGGTGCTTTGGGGCGATAAAGTGCAAAATTTGCACTGTTATTGGTCACTTCGGGTTTCTTTTGTCCGAATCCTCTGTGGTTTTCTCTCGCATGTTCTAGGCACCGCTGCTCCTCGCCGTTGCTTTCAGCCCCTCCCCGCTTCTCCTCTCTCCTATGTGGCATGCTCAGCTCCCCCTGCCAAAATCCCCACAATTCGTGGGGATTTCAGCAAAGCAGCCGGTTGCTTTCCTTTTTCTTTCTTTTTTTAATGCAAATTGTTTTTTGTGTGTTTTTTAATTTTAGTTTTATTTTTAAATATATTAATTTATTAATATTTAACACACTTCCACATTTCCTCCTCTAACTTTCCCAATCCCACTATAACCAATGAAATACAATACTTTACTATGGGCCCCACAAACAAAACTCCTCTCCACTTTCCAACCCACAAGCAACCAAAAGAAACACACTACTCCTCTTCTTTCTCTTCAAAATTTCTCCTAGAATTTACTATTCCAAACAGTAAATCCTCCCCCAAAAGAAACCGCGTGGAACAGGCCCTCCAGGCGGGTTCTTTTGGGTGCGTTGGGGCGATAAAGTGCAAAATTTGCACTGTTATTGGTCACTTCGGGTTTCTTTTGCCCGAATCCTCTGTGGTTTTCACTCGCGTGTTCCAGGCACCGCTACTCCTCGCCGCTGCTTTCAGCCCCTCCCCGCTTCTCCTCTCTCCTATGTGGCATGCTCAGCTCCCCCTGCCAAAATCCCCACAATTCGTGGGGATTTCAGCAAATCAGCCGGATGCTTTCCTTTTTCTTTCTTTTTTTAATGCAAACTGTTTTTTTGTGTTTTTTAATTTTAGTTTTATTTTTAAATATATTAATTTATTAATATTTAACCCACTTCCACATTTCATCCTCTAACTTTCCTAATCCCACTATAAACAAAGAAACACAATTGTCACGCCACGCTTCCCTAAAATGGAGGCGAGACGTGAAAAGGTCCGCACGAGAGTGGAGCTGTGAAGCCCCAAACCCGATAAGCGTCAATAAAACATAAGCAGGTCCCTGTAACCACAAACGGAACAACAATAATAACACAAGGATAGACAGAAATAAAATCTCAAATCTCAGAATTTGTCCAACATTAAAAATTAAGTTCAACATCCAGAAAAGCCACCAGGCTAAAGAAAGTCTAAAGGCCCAGAACAAGGCCAACAAGGACAAGCATAACGAAGTATAGGTGCTGCGCACCGACAACTACAGCAGTCTAAAATAAAGGGAAAAGCTCAACGAATACACTAGGACTGGTCCCCAGTGTCCACGTACTCCTCGCCAAACACAGGCTCGGGCTCGGCGTCAGCAAACACCTCGTCCTCAACAATGAACTCAGGCTCAGGATCTAACATGTGTCACCCAAAAGAGTAAATGGGCACATGTCAGCAAGTCTAAAAGACTTGGGCAAGGAAACTGAAAGTAAGGTAAACTAACACCTTAGCAGTTATAGTATGATGCATGACATGACAAGTATAGTATGGAAGTGACAAGTAAAGGAAAGTACAAGTAGCAAGTATGTCATGGATAACAAGTTTTACAAGTAAAACACGGACAAGTACAAGTCAAGTAATTCACGTCAAGCAAACACGTCAAGCAAACACGTCAAGCAAACACGTCAAGTAACAAGTTGTGCACAGAGATTCCGCCTGTTGGCTAGAGTGGCTGATCGGGCCAACTCCTAAGCTCAAGTGACCGTTTATCTCTACCCCTCCACGTGTATCGAGCCAGGGCATTACCCCGAGCACGGAATGCTCGCTTCTGGATCACGAGCCAGGAAGTGTATTTAACACGTATGGCGTAGGGTTATGCCTGCAACGCAGGTGCCTAGCCGGAAACAAGTAGGTCGGGCATTGGCTATCAACCACCTCACGTAGCCCGCTTCTGGAACACGAGTCAGGAAACACAAGTATTGTAGCGCGTGCTACGAATGCGACATTTAACATGGATAGCATGGATAACAATTAATTTGCGTAACGTTAATTAAAATTAAACATGACATGGTAGTTATGTAACATGATAAATGACGGGTCTAGCTTCGTTGTCAAGCTAGTTCCTAAAATTGCGTCTAGGCGAGTATCATTTCATCGCCTAGTCTCTTTTACGCCTACAACAAGCAAATGGCCTAAGACATGGCCCAAACCCTAAGTGGCAAGTTTCACTTGCCTAGCACCGAGGATGACGATCAACGAGGCCGTCACACAAATGCTAACTACGGAGATGAGATCGCTGCCATGGCAAAACAACATTAGAACAACATCCAACCTAGTTTTTATTAGGGTTTCACAAAAACACAATGGGTTATGAAAACATTAAGAGATCGATTTATTACCGTATCGGAGCGGAAGAATGATGCCGAGCAAGCACGACAACGGAAGAAACGATCCGGGGAACCTAGGGTTCAGATCTGGAATGGATGGGGAAAATCTGGAGAAATGGGGTTTTGGGGATTTTTGGGGGTTTTCCGGCGACCTAGAGGTGGTGGCCGGCCAAAATGGAGAGGGGGAGAGGCTCTTGATGAAGGAGGAAGGCTAGGGGAAGATGGATGATGATTTGGGGAAGAAGGAGGCTCAGGAGAAATGAAAGAAAAAAGAAAAACGTTTGGGGGGTTTAAATAGGAAGAGCTGGTGGCTGCCCAGAAATTAGGGTTTCGACACTGATTAGTCGGTCAAAGAAGGTTGGCTGACCGACTAGTTTGAGAACTAGTCGGTCGGTCGGCTAACTGTGACCGACTAAATCCAAACAGCGAAAGTAGGGAAAAATTTGGGTAAAGAATTAGTCGGTCTGTGAAGGCCCGTCGACTGACTAGTTTGCAACCTAGTCGGTCGGTGAGTGTTCATGGACCGACTAACGATAAACAGTAACTTAGGTGAAATCTACTGACAGAAACTAGTCGGTCTGAGAGCAAGTTCTGACCGACTAGTTGCGCATCTAGTCGGTCGGTGATTGTTCTTAGACCGACTAAAAGTAAACAGTAACTCCTGAGTAATTAACAAAGCCCACTAGTCGGTCCATGAAGGTTTGCCGACCGACTAAATCGTCATCTAGTCGGTCGGTTCCCCTTCTTGTACCGGCTAACGTGCACAAAAAGTTCCGAAATGGAGCGCGAAGCTCCGGGATCGATTCCTAAGACTCCTATGCTTGATCTAACAATAAGATATGACCGATATGAAGCCCGTCACGAATGACTTACTCCGAAATCGACGATTCTAAGGAAGAAGTTAGAAAATCACGATGAAACGATCGAAAATGAAAGCTACGGAGACGAAAACCACACATGAGGAGAAAATCCACCAACACACACACACACACACACACACACACACACACATATAAATAATCCAGATACATGAAAACCAGTCGTTACAATAATGTTTTACTATGGGCCCCACAAACAAAACTCATCTCCACTTTCCAACCCACAAGCAACCAAAAGAAACACACTACTCCTCTTCTCTCTCTTCAAAATTTCTCCTAGGATTTACTATTCCAAATAGTAAATCCTCCCCCAAAAGAAACCGCCTGGAACAGGCCCTAACAAGTCTTGTTTACAATGATTACCCTGTCAAATATTTGATCCCATTCCCCTGGGAGAAGGTGCTGGCATTGGAATGATGAAAGGGGTTGATTCCATGGCAATGCCTGCGTGGTCCACATTATACGAGCTTGTCCAAACTGGCATTACTTACATGCTTCCGTTGGAGTTGTGGTTCGTTTGGGGAAGGAATTGTCACTGGTGAAAGATATACATGTGTTGTTTGCAATTGATCAGGCATGCCAGTATTCACATTCAAAATCTTTTTCCATCTACAACTGCATGTCATCGAATATAATACTCTATGAAACGAAATTAATCATCTTTTTCCTTTTGGTTTCGGTATAATAACTGGTTCACATTCAGCGAATATGAGGAACCTGTAAACTGTGCTCATTTCTTAATACTATTGTAACCTGTGCTCATTTCTTAATACTATTGTATGTTTCCACATTTCGTTTAATTGTTAAATTGAGTCGTGAAGTTGTGAAATTTTGTGAAACTATCATATGGACTATTGAGACACCATGGATCGAATGTACGCATCTGATACGATGCAAATGAACAGAACAGACTGAACAACTGATGTACCCGTAATTTGACCCGATATTTGACTTAACCCGTGGGATGGGGTAGTCCATTGTAGTAGAGGTTGCTGATTGGCTAGATCCACTCTACTGATATATTTTGACTAGAACAAATGTTAGTATCCACTTCATAGTTTTATGCAGTCTTTTCCTTACAGGTTGCAAATTGCTATAAATCGTTTAACTGCTACATGTTGTAAATCACTCTTTCATTTCATATTGCTAATAATATGAAATGTTCTAGCTACTAGCTAATATTGTTTCAGACCTTATATATCTCACCATGCTTGTCCTTACGTCACTTTCATATGATGTAGTTTTTACGAATTAAACTCATTAAATGTTCATGTGATACTTATACCATGCTCTTAATTACTATGCCATGTTAGTATAACGTTTCCTACCATGTTTTAACATACCATGCTTATACTCATGATATGCTTTAACCCTTGCCTCTCTTATACTTATGTTTTTACCTTTTTATTTACTATGGGAATATACTTACCGAGTAACCCTCGTTGACGGGCATTTCATTTTGTTGTCTTATTGAAATGTCCGTCAGGACTTGAGAGTGAGTTTACAGAGGATCATACTACAGAGGTCGAGCCAGAGCTCGATGATCACGTAGAGTTCCAGCCCACAGAAGACTGGTTTTTTCATTTGCCTCCGCATCAGCACTTCTATTTGAATAATGTAGTCTGTTGTAATCTTGATATGCTAGGCTCAAGATGTATCTTAATTATTGTACGCTTGATATGTAGTAATGTCGTTTGAGCTGTTTCTTAAATCCGCATGCAAGGACCTGCAGTTTTTACACAGACACTTAGTGTGTTTAAGCCAATGAGGGAGAAAGAAAAGAAAAGAAAAAGTGCTTCTTGTTTTAAGCACATCACGGACCCGCTTGCGTCATCGCTCCCTGGTAAAATGGAAAACATGGCGTGCCATGTAGCTTGAGGAGAGCTACATTCTAGAGATTCATGGGATTGCATGGGTTCATGCTATGATCCTAAAGACCAACCAAAATACACGACCATGGACCATGATCTTGAGAACCATACTGATTGCACGAACATGCACTGCAATCTTGCAGGACGTTGGTATTGTATGGACATTCTTGCTCCGTACTTGATTAATGAATTCAACCCATACTAGCAACCTTGTAAATTTGGAATGATAAATAGATGATCTGTGTGTGAAGCAATTTGGTCTGTGTGTATGGCAACTCCCAACAAGCCGTTCCTTAAGAAATTAACTAGTTAGACACTTCCCTGTGCTTGCCCACGAGCTCTTGCGTGTGGGTCCTGTCCTAATCGGATCGGCCAAGTCTCTTCGTTCCAAAAATAAAAGAGCACTGCTACATGCACCCATATGAGTAGGGGTGCATATAAGGTTGTTTTCCAATGGTGGAAAATTATTAAGTATTAATTCAAATCATGTTATATGATAATGAACTCAAGAGAGAGAGAGAGAATTTCATTACTAAGAATCAGTCACCATAGCTAAAGTCATGGTGCTCTATTTATATATCTCATAGTGGGGAGGCCAAAAGCCTCTAGGAGACCAAGGGTCCCCATTACTCTAAGTAATGGGGGCCTAATGAATGGGTAATGAAGGAGGGGAGGCCAAAGGCCTCCCTCATTCATAACACTCCCCCTTACACATTCATCACTTCGGTCTCAGCTACTGAGGCAAGGAGTGGATACTTCTGGATCCAGAGTAAGTGTGTTTGCCTCGTTATAACCTTAGCTGTGGAAAACCCAGTGGGAAAACCCAACAGCTTAAGGAAAAAGAGTGCAACCCACATGTTACTCCCCCTGATCCGTACAAGCTTCAGGCTTGCAGGTCTTTCAACTGTCGCATACCAATGTTCTTTACAAGCTTTACAAAAGTACATTTAGGCAATGCCTTAGTAAAAAGATCAGCTAAGTTGTTGCATGACTGGATCTGTCGAACTTTAATCTGCTTGTCGTTCTTCTGCTCGTGCGTCCAGAAAAACTTGGGAGAAATGTGTTTTGTCCTGTCGCCTTTGATGTAGCCCTTCTGAAACTGAGCAATGCATGCGGCGTTGTCTTCGAATAGGGCAGTAGGCTCCAGATCACTGGTCTTCAGGCCAGTGGATTGGAGGATGTGTTGGACGACGAAGCATAGCCAAAAACATTCTCTGCTCGTCTCATGGATCGCGATGAGCTCTGCATGGTTGGAAGATGTAGCAGTAGTGGTTTGTTTTACCGATCTCCAAGAGATAGCAGTACCTTCGTAGGTAAATACAAAACCTGTTTAAGATTTTGCCGTGTGCGGATCAGAGAGATAACCTGCATCAGCATAACCAAACAATTTGGGGGAGGCACCTCTCTGGTAGTAAAGTCCAAGATCAATGGAACCCTGAAGGTATCGCAGAAGATGCTTTACTCCGTTCCAGTGGCGCTTTGTGGGCGCAACACTGTGTCTGGCTAGTAGATTAACTGTAAACGCTATATCGGGACGCGTACAGTTAGCCAGATATAGAAGTGCTCCAATGGCACTGAGGTAGGGTACTTCAGGACCCACCGAAAACTTAGAGAATGCTGCAACGTCGCCGCAACCAGAGATTCCTTCGCGCGTAGGGGATGGATTTTTGAGGGGACGGACGGGAAGAAAAAGCTCAAAAATAGAGCGCAGGTGCTGATAACGTGTTATATGATAATGAACTCAAGAGAGAGAGAGAGAGAGAGAATTTCATTACTAAGAATCAGTCACCATAGCTAAAGCCATGATGCTCTATTTATATATCTCATAGTGGGGAGGCCAAAAGCCTCTAGGAGACCAATGATCCCCATTACTCTAAGTAATGTGGGCCTAATGAATGGGTAATGAAGGAGGGGAGGCCAAAGGCCTCCCTCATTCATAACAAATCAATTATTTTTTTTCCCTATTTTAAGTTATTTATGACACTGAAACCTATAGGCACCCCCTATGAGTAGGGGTGCCAATAGCAATTCTCAAATAAAAAGATGAGGACTATTTGCATCTCATTTTTGGGGTGCAGCTAATGATTGCCTCCAAATATAGTAAAAAAGAATATAATAGCTTGTCCATTCATGACATCCCTCTAACTTATTTTACTTTTAGAGCCTGTTTCTTTCCACAGAAAGCACCGGAGAAAGGCAAAAAAATTTACTGTTTGCTGTCAAATCATCCCATTCTCACGCGTTTTGTTTCTTTGCTCGGAAAAATGTCGGAGAAATCGGGCTGACGTGGAGTCTCGCGGAAAGCACCGAAGAGCCTGGCACAATCCGCGTAAATCGCCGGGATTTCGCCCAAAATCTCTGGGAAAGTTGTTTTGTGGGTCCCACTTTACTATATCTCCTCTGTTTTAACCAATTGCAGCAACTCCCGCCAGATTTCTCCCTATTTTTTAATTACAATTAATTAATTAGTGGACCCCACATCAAACTTTCCCAAAAAACTTCCTCAACAAAAGAAACACACAAATACAAGAAAGTTGTGTGGAGCTCACATACAATTCTCAAACCAACTTTCCAACCCGTGGACCCCACATCAAGATTCCACCAAGATTTACTATTCACAACAGTAAATCCCAACTCATTCTCTCCCAAAGAAACAGGCTCTTATTAGAAGATTATCCTTAACTATCCCAACGCATTGAGAAACATGCTCTTATTAGAAGATTATCCTTAACTGCACCTCATTTTTGAGGTGGAGTTAGTCCTCATCTAATAAAAATTAAAACACGGGTTTTGTGCAGATTCATTGATTCCATCCAAATCAGAAAGTGTGGACCGCCGCGGTCAGAATGAAGTCGGAGGAGACCGCACGTCCACCGGCATCATCAGAGCTAATTAAGTGTCTCATTTATTACGGCTAATAAATTATTATTAATACCGCCATCCTTTATATTAATTTCGTCCGTCCCCTGGACTCAGGACTCACGCCACCGGCAGCCCTAAAAGCCTGGCGGTGCCCGGTTGTAAAGTTGATGGAAACAATCCCCTTTACTTCTTCTTTTTCCTCTGTTTTTTTAAATATAAATTTAATTCGGCGGGGGGAAGAAGTCATTACGAGGGCTGTAACCCGCATTTAGAATGTATATCCTCACTCCTATTTTAAAGGCTGCAAAATTCGCACACCTTTCTTTTAGATTAGTGCAAATTACGCAAAAAAAAAAAAGACAAGTAGAAATGAGATTATGTTGTGACATATTTATTAGATTTGTATATAGCACATGCCAAAAAGCAAAAAAAACATGCATATCCTTCCATCCGCTGGAGACGAACAGAAAACAGGGCGTGCACTCCGAGTGCACATATCGCACAGTCTCGGCGTAAAATGGACCACTGACAAAAACCACGGAGTCTGTGACCCCGGTTTCCCGCCCCCCAACGAACCAGTCACAGCAAAGTCTCACTTCCTCAAAATGAATCCCCATCAACAAACCAAAGCTTTTCAAGCTCCCCACCATTTTTAGCAAAGGGAAAAAATGGTACCTCGCCTGAATCTTAGTCAGTTCATCTTCCCAAGCCCCAATCGAACGACCCTAACCCTAATCCTGCTCACCTCACTCCTCTGCCTCGTCTCCTACCTCCTCGGCATCTACTCCAACTCCCTCCCCGCTCTCCCCTCATCTCCTCCCTCTCTCCCCAACTGCAGCCCCAACCAACACCTCAACCTCCCCTCACTTCCCCCATCCCCGTCGCCGCCATCGGAGCTCGACTTCCTCTCCCGCCACTCCGCCGCCGCCACCCTCCCCCCAATCTCCGAACCTCTGCCCCCGTTCCCCACCTGCCCGCCGAACTTCACCGACTACTCCCCCTGCCACGACCCCAACCGCGAGCGCTTCTTCTCTACCAGGAACTACTTCCAGCGCCAGCGCCACTGCCCGCCGCCGGAGGAGAAGCCGAGGTGCAGGGTGCCGAGGCCGGAGGGGTACCGGAGCAAGGTCCCGTGGCCGGAGAGCAGGGATCGGGTGTGGTTCGCCAACGTGCCGCACAAGCATTTGACGGAGGCCAAGAAGGACCAGAACTGGGTGCTGCTGGAAGGGGATTACTTTGTTTTCCCTGGAGGCGGCACGAGCTTTCCTCACGGGGTGAGGCAGTACGCCGAGGAGCTGGCCAGGCTGCTTCCTTTGAAGAATGGGGTTATTAGAAGTGTTCTTGATATCGGCTGCGGGGTGAGTTCCATTATCCAATAGCTTCCATTTAAATTCAAATGCACATATTTTATTTACTTTCTCACATCTTTGAATTCAAGCCACCCTGCAATTCCAAAGAAAATTTGAGATCTATGTAGCACGATTACGAGTACGTGTATATGACACGAAATGAATACGTGTGAACACAAATTTTTTAAGAAAAAACTCCGGATACAATGTATTGGAGAGAAAATTGGGTAAATGCCATCGGTCAACCATGGATTTTAATTTTTACCACCAACTTTAAAAAGTTTGCTAGAATAACACCCCAACTAAAAAAGAGACGAAAATACCCCCGTTCGTTCTCAAACATTAAAACCCAACAAAATTAAATACCACCGTTCGCCGAACTCCGACCACCCCGCTTCGCCGTACTCCGTCCACCCCGCATCTACGGCAACGCCTCGCCGTACTCCGACAAAGCCCTATGAGCCAATATAACCCAATTTGCGCCAATATACGCCAATATACGTCACGTATATTGGCGCATATTGGCGCAAATTGGTGCAAATTGGGTTATATTGGCTCATAGGGCTTTGTCGGAGTACGGCGAGGCGTTGCCGTAGATGCGGGGTGGTCGGAGTACGGCGAAACGGGGTGGTCGGAACCCAACGCCGAAAGCACGCCGCATCTACGTCGACGCCAAACTCCGACCACCCTGCTTCGCCGTACTCCGACCACCCCACATCTACGGCAACGCCTCGCCATACTCCGACAAAGCCCTATGAGCCAATATAACCCAATTTGCACCAATTTGCGCCAATATGCGTGACGTATATTGGCATATATTGGCGCAAATTGGGTTATATTGGCTCATAGGGCTTTGTCGGAGTACGGTGAGGCGTTGCCGTAGTTGTGGGGTGGTCGGAGTACGACGAAGCGGGGTGGTCGGAGTTCGGCGTCGACGTAGATGGGGTGCTGTCGGCGTTGGGTTGTGGGTTGGCGGTGATCAGCGGTGTCGAGACTGTCGATTGGAGTTTGAGGCGGTGCGAGGTGCTGGGCTTCGCTCGCCGGAGGGAGAACGTCGTCTGCTGCAATTGTTTTCGCATGGGGATTTAATTTTGTTGGGTTTTAATGTTTGGAAAGGAACGGGGGTATTTTCGTCTCTTTTTTAGTTGGGGTGTAATTCTAGCAAACTTTTTAAAGTTGGTGGTAAAAATTAAAACCCATGGTTGACCGATGGCATTTACCCAATTTTCTCTGTATTGGACATGGTAAATAAATAATATCTTATTGCATATATATATTGAAAAAATATAATGTAAGAATGAAAATACCATATACGTATCATATATTTATAAATAACTTCATAATGTAATAGAAGCATTTTTTTAAAATTTTTATGGGAAGTTGACTTTCTACTAAAACAAGTTAAAAATATGACTCCTGAACCCCAATTGTAAAATTGATACAAGTTCAAGTACAATCCATCCACATCGACATCCACATAACATTTTACACAGCAATTTTTTTGTATTCTAGGTGAGTTATCCAACTAGCATCCTAGGAGTACCTGGTGAGAATCGAATCGGGTATGTATCTGATACGGATATATTGTCCTTTTGGAAGAGTCATTACATCATAGTATGTGACCTATAAATATGTCTAGAAGATTGGATTAAATTTACTGTCCACATTTTAATAAAATGGAGGAGACACTCTCTTTCTTTGGCACATGCATGAATGCGAGTGTATGTTAACTCGGCATATGTATTGGCCTCTCTGTTGATGGGGTGTAATCTTTTGAAATATGGATGTAGCCGTTCTCATGCAACAACTTTTGAACTTCTTTTTGTACCAATATACAACATCATATAGTAGGAACATTTCTGTCGCGAAGCTGGGTCTTGTGTCTCATATGCCTCTATGTCGGACATATCGAAATGCCACTTCTTGTGTGTCACTGCTTTTGCCTATGTTAAGCTTTATGTGTTTCTGCAACGTATCCTGTTGTATTGGTTTTGGCTGTATATGGCATGCTTCTTAGTGCATGCATATTGTGGATTAATATATTAGTTCTCTAACACCCTGTTAGTTCTCTTTCTGAAAATGATGGTTCTTTTGGGATTGTTGTATATGCATAAACAAATAGCAGGAAGAAATCTAGAGAGAACAAATATATGATGTGATAAGCAGGTGCAAAGCAAACACAAGGACGGTGGCAGCACAAACATTAGGGAGTGACAGCTTTGTAATTTCAGGGTGGCAGCTCAAAACCATAGGGGGTGGCAGTTGTAATTTCAGAGTGGCAACTCAAAATCCTAGGGATGGATAGTTTTGTAATTTCTGGGTAGCGACTTTGATACGATCCGGTTGATCATATAATCAGATCAGCGATTAAAAAGTGGAAAAATATAAAAAGTGGAATTTTTATAGAAAAGTTAGCGAAGAACAAAAGATAATTGGATCTCCTTCGAGACGAAATCCTATCTCATGGCTTTGGATGAACGGACCCAAGCCTAAGCACCTTCACAAAGATACCTAATTGTTCTTTACAAATAAACATAAAAGACAAGACGGCTAGCTCTAGATTAAATAAAAAAGGGGAATTACTAATCTAGTCTGAAAAGACTAAAATACCCATAGACCCATTAAACCCACTAAGTCACGTCTCACTGTCTCCTGCGCCGGCAGTAAGTCCTCCAAAGTGAGCTCGAGTCGTGGCGAGGTTCGGCTAAAGGTGGGCCCGCCTGTGCGGGTGGGGTGTCCTCAAGGTGGAAATTTAGAAACTGCTCCCTGACTACATCGTACGCCTCCCAAGTATCGTCACGGTCTGGTAACCCCGTCCAGTAAATCAAAACCTCCTTCTGTCATTCCGCCCCCTGACGAACCGTCCTCATCGTCAGTGGCTCCAACAGTACCTCCATGTCCTCAGTGAGTGTCGGTGGCAGAGTGGAAGATGCTGCCTGATCCCTAATCACTCTCCGGAGCCGTGACACATGAAACACCGGGTGTATCGTCGAAGATGGTGGCAACCTCAGCCGGTACGCCACTTGGCCGATATGTGCCTCAATCTGATAAGGGTCGTAGTATCGAGCTGCCAGTTTCTCGTTCCGCCTCCGTGCCAATGACTTCTGTCGGTAGGGGCGCAGCTTCAGGTACACCATGTTGGATCTGTATCTAAGCCTAGAGGGGGAGTGAATAGGCTTATAAAAATTCTCGCGCAATCCACGAGAAATCACACGCAGTTATAATCACAGGCAGGGTAAACAATAACCAACTACAAATGCACTTCAGATTTTACCCTGGTTCGGTCGCACCCACGACGTCCAGCCCCAAAAGCAATTCTAGATTATTAAAGTTAACTGGTACAACCTGTAGCTAGAGCATCAACTCTACACTCACCTGACCCTCAGTACCTGCACTCACCAAAGTGTCCAAACAATAACAATACTAGTAAAGCTCTCTCTTGGCTAGTCCCAACTAGCCAAGTCCCCAAACAAATAATAAAATAGTTTCACAGAGATCACAACACCAAATCACAAATGAAATAAAGTTCAGAGTTTAGAATCGCTCAGTTGTGAAGGCGTTGATGTCTCTATCGTTCATCGCTTGGTCAGAAGTAGTCTGACATGAAGTAGTCCCTCGTCCCTAGTCCCTAGTCCTGGATGATGATCTGAAAGTGTCGACCTCTAGGTTGCGGCTCCCGTGCTTCAAGATCTGCGGCCTGGAAATAATTATTTGAAGTGCGCCTGTCTCTTCAATTGTTACGGCTGTTCCCTGTAAAATTCAAGACAAATCGATCTGCACTTGGGGAAATAAAATATTGCGGCTACTTGAATTTTCGTTGCCTCGAAAAAAAATCGTGCGCAAGTACACCCAGATGATGCGTCTGATAAAAAATGTGGGTGCTCTTCAAAAACTGTGATTTATTTTTCTTTCTCAAAGATTTATGCACACGTCCTCTTTGTTTTGGATTTTGTGGACAAGAACATCAAAGACCCTCTGAAAATATTTGTTTCTTAAAAAAACAAAAACCAGCATGAACACAGGCCATTCAAAAAATTAGTGCTCTCAGAAACATTGTTTTCAAAGGAGTTGTTTTAAAAACAAGAATTTTTTCGAAGTTCTCTCAGGAAAACGAACTCACGGCTCTTGTATAGACGTGCGGCTCTCGGGGTCTTTTTTTGGGTTCAAGATGATCACACGAAAATCTCGGCTACTGGGTTTTTGAGGAGATTAAAAACTCACAAATTTTCCTTTTTGTGGAGCTCTATTTCGAATAAATGAAGACCCCCTTTCTTTATAAAAAGTCGGCTGACCTATTGCTTTTTAAAGGATGCGCCTAGGGTTTTTCCCGGGTCTTGGGATTAAGGCCTCTTGTGAAGATATGTGAGACTCTTGGTATTAAAAAATTCGGCTCTTTTAGAAAAAACCTTTGTATTTGATTTTTTTTGGCCCATTTGTCTTGGTACACTTCTTTCCATTATATGGTAGATATGGGCTTTAGTAGATGTGAACCAAACCAAGTAGAGTATCCTCTTCTTTCCATCATATTGGCCACACCACACAACGAGTCTCTCCAAGCTTTGTCTTTTCTGAAACACTTAACACACACGTTAAAAACGTTCACACACGTTTGTTATCATCAAACACGAAGTTTATAGATCGTTGCTACCAACAATCTCCCCCTTTTGATGATGACAAACCAAGTATAAGATTTGCACAATAAAGTTTCAAATAGTATGTGTGAGAGTGTGGCGATAGTGGGTGACATGCAATAAGATGAAATGATGTGCGCACAATAATGTGTAAAGTTTAGCAATAAGCATGCTCCCCCTATTTTTGTGCTTCCCCAATATTCATTAATGCTCCCCCTTAATCAAACAATCATATATTTGCGAGCATTACAAAGATAGTACCACATGCCAAATGCCAAGCACACCAAGTAAATACCAAATCTTCACCAAGTAAATACCAAATTTTCCCAAATTTTTCTCCCCCTTTGTTATCATCAAAAGTCATACCACGAAGTCAAAATTATATACTATGCAAAAGAGTGTATTATTAACCATTACTAACAATTGCATGCATACACTCATTGAATAATCAAGTCAAAATCCAATGAAATTAAACAGCTACAACTTCCACACCAACGTGTACGTGCGATGACTAAAATTGAAGCACATATGGAGAATCATTTAAGAAAGCCAACCAAAACCAATCCACATTTTCCAAATAACATTCTATCACCTAGGAAACCAATCCACATTTTCCAAATAACATTCTATCACCTAAGATTGATTTTTCACACCTCATTAAAAATGAGTTCAAGGTACCACACCCCGAAACATAGCCTATAAGGACTCTTAGATGTGGGGGTGGCATTGCTTGACGAGTAAATACATTAACGCTAAAGTTTACCCATAAAGCTTATGTTGGATACTCGTGGGTAATACCATTGACAATGATTGTATCCATTTTTCATACAGAGCATGTATTTTCCTTTTCAAATTTTTATACTTGTAGTAACATGTTTTTTTAATGCTCAATTTTTATCCATGGCAAGGTATATCATATCTCTTAGATTGTCAGTTAAGTTTTCCGCCTACATTCACATTTCCAATTTCAAAAACGATATCTCCAAATGTGCAACAATAATAATACATGTGGGAGTGAAATCGAAGGTGTAGAAATCAAGTTATTTTCTAACATTGAATATGCCATGAATATTTAGAAAGATGAACATGCGCATATAGCAAAGGAAATAATACATCAGTTTCTACATAGATATGAAAATCATTCATGGATACCTTTTTAATGAATCAAAAAAACAGATACACATTTAAGCACTATTTTTTTGTTTTTGTTTTTTTTTTCATTTTTTTTTGTTTTTATGCATGAGGTACTAAAGCAAATATAAGATGCAAGCACACAAACAAAAAATCATGCACACATAACAATGTAACTACTATCACAAAAAAATTCAAGCACAAAGAAAGCATGAAGTCTCGTTCTAAGTTTTATTAATAAAAGTGGAACGGGTGCGTATACCTGCCGTAGGTTCACCTATAATCAAGTCTGGTGAGTGGTTTGGATTGAACCTTAGCTCTCCTCTGGTAAATGTTACTTCTTGTATTTCTCCTGTGCCTGTTTCAGTTTCCTCTTGTCTTTCAGATTGCTCCTCATTATTCCTTGGAAAGCATTGTTGTTCTTCATTTTCCTCTTCTTCGTTATTCCTACAAACCAAAGGAAGTATATCAGATTCATCAAATTTAACATGTATGGATTCAATAATAGTGAGAGTGTGTTTATTATATATCATATATGCTCTGCTCCTCGCTGAATATCCCACGGACACTCCTTCATCTAATTTGGATTCGAATGTGCCACGTTGATCTCCTGTATTTAATATATAGCACCTGCATCCAAAAACTCTAAAGTAAGAAATATTCGGAGTATTGCCATGCCATAGTTCATAAGAAGTTTTATTTAATAAAGGTCGAAGCGTAACTTTATTGCACATATGGCATGCAGTATTAATGGCCTCAGCCCAAAAAGACATAGGCACACTATATTCATTAAGCATACTCCTAGCCATCTCTTTTAGTGTACGATTCTTTCTTTAGACCATCCCATCTTGTTGGGGTGTTCTAGGAGAAGAGAATTCATGTAAGTTTCCTTTTTCAATACTAAAATTTTCAAACATAGCATTTTCAAACTCACCTCCATGATCAATTCTAATTTTTATAATGGAAGAATTTTTCTCATTAGAAACTTGTATGTAAAAGTTTTGAAAATTATTAAATGAGTGTGATTTGTTGGCTAGGAAGTAAACCCATGTATATCTAGAGAAATCATCAACCAATACTAATACTTTTTATCTCCTAGGCTAGCAATGTCTGTGGGACCAAATAAATCCATGTGCACCAATTCCAATATGCGTGTGGTGGCAACTTCATTAATGCTAGAGAAAGTAGATCAAGTTTGCTTACCTTTTGTGCATGCCACGCACAACTTACCATTCACATATGTTTGATGTGGTAATCCTATTACCAGATTTTTGTTTTCCAGTTTCTTTAGTAATCTCATGTTTGCATGTGCTAATCGTCTATGCCATAGTGTGGCCTCTTCTTCACCTACAAGCAAGCATTTAGAAACAGTCAGTTCTTCAAGTTATTCAAGCACAAGAGTATAAACATTATCTCTTCTATTAGCAGAAATAATAGTGTCATCTGTGGACCTATAAATAATTCTCCAAAAATTTGCATCAAATTCTGCTTTCATACCTTTGTCACACAGCTGACTGATAGAAATGAGGTTATATTTCAACTTTTCAACCAATAGGACATCTGTAAGCCGAAAGGTGTCGTTACCTACAACACCTTTACCAATTACCTTGCACTTTCCATTGTCCTCTAAAGTAACACTTCCTCCTTCATGCTTTGCAAGGCTAAGGAACTTTTCTCTTTCACCTGTCATGTGTCTTGAGCAGCTAGAGTCTAATTGCCACTCACACTTTTGTCCCTTAGCCGTGTCATGTACCTACACATAAGAAGGGCATGATATGTGTGACCTAGGAATCCAAATATGTCCACTAGTGTTAGTCACTTTATTTTTTGGAACCCAAATTTGCTTAAATTTGATGTTGGTATTCCTATACTTGCAATTATAATAAGCATGACCAACACCACCACATGTATAACATTTAGCAAACATGCTTCTTCCTACACCAGTTTCTTTTTATTCTTTTTATTAATTCTAGGCCTATCATCAATTTTATTTCCATATCCCAAACCACGCCTGTTATTTCCTTGTATCTGATTACCTAGAATAATGTCTAATGAATGCTTTCCAACACCAAATTTTTTAATAGACAATTCAAGATCAGATATTTTAGACTTAACATGTTCTCATTATCAAGCATGTTACATTTACTAATGAAGGCCTTTTTGTTCTTTTCCTCACTCTTTTTTAGATTAGCCATCTTCTTTTCTAGCTCTTTATTTTCATTTATTAGCATGCAAATCTTCTCATTTAGTGATTCATTTTCAACTTCTAGCTTAATCATATTTAGTTTAAACATGCTAATGTCTTTAAGTAAAGTAGAGCAGTTCAGACACTTAGTTTCAGTAGGCATACAAGATTTTTCCTTTTCCAAAGAGCTAATAGTAGAATTACATGCAACAAGTTTCTCTTTAATTTCATCAACTTCTAATGACATATTATAATTGTCTTGTTGCAATTCAAAAATAACATTTTAAACTTCTCTACATGGGATTCTAGAAATTCAACAGTTGATTCCAGCCTTTCAATTTCATCTTGCATTTCTTTAAAAGTAGTCATGAGTTGAGCTTTAGTAAAAGATTTTACCTCATCTAGTTCCCCCATTAGGCAAAGAGAAGAGTGTGCAACTTCCTCTTGAGATTCATCATCGCTATCCATATCCCATGTGAGCACCAAAGATTTTCCCTTTTGCTCCGCATCGTTGTTCTTTCCTTGAGGGCATTGCTTCATAAAATGTCCCTTCTTTTTTGCATTTAAAACATATGACTGGATCAGTAGTAGTCTGCTCAGAAAATTTATTTGCAGAATTAAACTTGTTAGAGCGATTAAACATTTTTAGCATCTCTGATCTCCCATTGCATGTTCTGATATACTTCTTGAAGCTTCTCACCAAAAAAGCCTCCTCCTCATATCCATCTTCATCCTCCTAGCCTGAAGGGCTATTGCCTTTGAAGTCTTCATTTCATCTTTCTCAATCAGTTCAATGCTCTGCAGCTCCAGCTCATGGGACATCAGGTTCCCTATCAGATCCTCCACTTTCATCTGCAATAAATCCCTTGCTTCCTGAATAGCTGTGATTTTGGGACGAAGGTGCTAGGTAATGCTCTTAAGATCTTTCTGATTTGCTCCAGACTCGAGTACAGCTTTCCAAGAGAGGTAGATTTGTAGACGATGTCTGTGAACCTATTGATGTGAATCGTCGTAGATCGATTCACAATTTAAAGGTGGAAAATTAAAAGAGAGGAAAAGGATTTATATTTTGCTTGATTGAAGAACAAATGAAAACAAGATAATGATCTTATTAGAGACAAGATCGATCTCACACTTTGGATGAACGGACCAAAGGTTAAGCACCTTCTAATGACACTTGAGAGTTTTTCTCACAATTCAAGCATAAGGAAAAAGATGACGGCTAGACCTAATATAAAGAAAGAGTAGGGATTTTGGTAAAAGACCAAAATACCCTCCCACTAAGAAAAAGGCCTAAACCGCGCTCTGCGTCTCCTGCGGCGTGCGTAAGTGATGACGCCTCCACTGTCACGTGCTCCATCGGCTGAGGGGGATGCGACGCTAGGTGCGCTCGCATCAATACCCCCCCTAAAAGAGCCACCTTGTCCTCAAGGTGGAAATCCAGATATTGCGCCTGGACCACATCATAATCCTCCCAAGTCGCGTCGCAATCTGGTAGCCCTGCCCAGTAGATCAGCACCTCTCTCCGTCGTCCCACTCCCTGGCGAACCGCCCTCACCTCTAAAGGCTCCAACAACACCTCCATGTCCTCCGTAAGTGTAGGGGGAAGAGTGGAGGAAACAGCATGGTCTCCAATCGCCCGCCTCAACTGCGACACGTGAAACACAGGGTGAATCACCGACGTGGCTGGCAGCCTCAACCGGTATGCCACCTGTTCGACCGTGGCCTCCACCTGATATGGACCGAAGTAACGGTCCGCTAGCTTCTCGATCGGCCTCCTCGCCATCGATCTCTGCTTGTAGGGACGTAGCTTGAGATAGACCATATCTCCCACCTGGAAGCTAACGTCCCGTCGATGTCCGTCCGACTGAGCCTTCATCACCTGCCGAGCCCGCAACAGGTGCTTTCGCAGCTCCTCCAACAGCCCATCCCTCTCCTCCATGTACGTCTCCACTCGCGACACAGGAGTCTGGCTGTTCCCAAAGCGCACCAAGGGTGGAGGGTCACGTCCGTACAACACCCTGAAAGAAGTCGTCCCTGCTCTCGAATGGTACGAGGTGTTGTACCAATACTCCGCCCACGCCAACCACCTGTACCACTGCCTAGTTGTGTCTGAAGCAAAGCACCGCAAGTACGTCTCCAGGCTGCGGTTGACAACCTCCGTCTGACCGTCGGTCTGTGGGTGGTAAGCGGTACTCCTCTTCAGGATCGTACCATGTACCCTAAACAGCTCTCTCCAAAAGATGCTCATGAATACCTTGTCCCTGTCAGACACGATGGCCGCCGGTATCCCATGCAGCCGTATCACCTCCTTCATGAACGCCGCTGCTACTGATACGGCTGTGTAAGGATGCCTCAAGGGAATGAAGTGGGCATACTTACTCAGCCTATCCATCACTACCATGATCACAGTGTACCCCTCTGAACGTGGTAGCCCGTAGATGAAATCCATGGTAATATCCTCTCACACCCTCTCCGGTAGTGCCAACGGCTGAAGCAGCCCCGCTGGAGCCATCGCCATGTACTTGTGACGCCGACAGACGTCACAAGCTGCAACTAAGCGTGTAATCCCCCTCTGCATCCCTGGCCAGTACACCTCTCTGGCCATCCTCTGATAGGTCTGCTGCACCCCCAGAGTGATCCCCCGTCACAGAGCTATGGAACTCCTGGAACAAAACGGGTATGAAAGGCAGAGGTCCTCGGCAACACTAACCTCCCCTGGTACAGTAGTCGGCGCACCTCCAACGAATATCCTGCCGGCCCGTCCGCCCCACTCTGTAACAGCCTGCGGATCTGCTGCAACTCCGCATCACCCTCCGCCTCCTGCAACATGGGCTCCCAGTCCAGCCACATGGGCCTCGACAATGCTCTCAAGTCCACACACTCCTCCCGTCGAGATAAGGCATCCGCAGCCTTGTTCTCCAACCCGGGCCGGTACTCTATCTCGAAGCGGTATCCTACCAGCTTGGATAACCAACGCTGGTGCTCCTCTGTGACTAGCCGCTGCTCAAGAAGGTATTTGAGGCTCCTCTGGTCCGTCCTGACCACGAACTCCCGACCCAACAGATAGGGTCTCCACTTCAGTACTGCCAACACTATGGCCATCAACTCCCGCTCATAGACCGATTTCATCCGTGCCCTAGCTGATAGTACCTGGCTGAAATAGGCTATGAGCCTCCCCTCCTGCATGAGTACCGCACCCAAACCATATCCCGACGCGTCAGTCTCCACCAGGAAAGCCTTGCCAAAGTCTGGCAAGGCAAGCACTGGCGCCGTCGTCATCGCCACCTTCAAGGCCTCAAAGGCCTTGGTGGCCTCCTCCCCCCAGTGGAACCCATCCTTCTTCAGCTGCTCCGTGAGGGGCCACGCTATAGTGCTGTACCCCTTGATGAACTTCCTGTAGTAGCCCGTCAGCCCCAAGAAGCCTCGCAGTGCCCGTAAAGTAGTAGGCACCGGTCAATCCAGCATGGCCTCTATCTTCGATCTGTCGGCCGCCACCCTCTCGGCTGACACCACGTGCCCCAGGTACTCCACCCTCGCCTGACCGAAGCTGCACTTCTTTCGGTTGGTTTATAGTTGATGCACAATCAACTCCTTGAACACCACCTCCAGGTGGTCAATGTGCTCTCCCATGCTCCTACTGTAGATGAGGATGTCGTCGAAGAAGACTAGGATGAACCGCCGCAAGTAAGGCTGGAAGACCTTGTTCATCAAGGCCTGGAATGTCGAAGGAGCGTTGGTCAAGCCGAAAGGCATGACCAGGAACTCGTAATGTCCCTCATGGGTGCGGAAGGCGGTCTTCGGCACGTCCTCTGGCCGCATCAAGATCAGGTGGTATCCCGCCTTCAGGTCGATCTTCGAAAAGATCGTCGTCCCATGCAGCTCGTCGAGCAGCTCGTCGATTACATGAATAGGAAACTTGTCGGCGACAGTCTCCTTATTCAGCGCCCGGTAATCGACGCAGAATCTCCAACTATCGTCCTTCTTTACCAATAGTACTGGAGAAGAAAAAGGACTCACACTTGGCTGGATCACTCCAGCCTGCAGCATCTCCCGCACCATCCGCTCTATCTCATCCTTCTGCACATGCGGGTATCTGTAAGGGCGTACGCTCACCGGTGTTACCCCCTCACGCAGTACTATCGCGTGCTCATGCCCCCTCGCCGGAGGTAGCCCTTGCGGGCTCTGGAAGACCTCCTGGTACTGCTCCAACACCGAATCCATCTCCTCTGGAGTCTCCTCCTGCTGCTCTTCTACTGACAACCCCTGGCACTCCACCAAAAACCCCTCTCCCTCATCCCGCAACGCTCGCATAATGGCCTTGAAGGGCACTACTGAGAAGCAGAGGGTCGGGTCCCCTGTCAGCACCATAGTCTTGCCCCCTACTGGAACTCCATCCGTAGAAGCTTCCAGTTCACCTTCATTTCCCCGAGCTTCTTCAGCCACTGCACTCCCAATATGACATCCATGTTGCCCAACTCCAGTGACAAGAAGTCCTCCACTATCTGAAGCCCCTGCAGTGTGAAAAACACCCCCTTGCAGAGCCCCTTACTCTCCTCCATCTTCACCGTGCCCAGCAACACAGTGAACTTCTCCATCGTACTCAACTCTAGGCCGTGACGCTCTACCAACCTCCTCGAGATGAAGTTGTGGGTCGCCCCACTGTCAATCAGCACCGTCACCGTCTGATCCCCCAATGTCCCCGCCAACTTCATGGTATGGTTCGGAGTGAACCCTACCACGGAGTTCAGTGACACCTTCGCAAAGTCCATGTGCATATGCTCCTCCTCAGACTCTGCTGCAATCACAGGCTCCTCCTCCTCAGGGTACTCCTCGTCGGGCACGATCACGATCTGCAGCAACTTGCTCGCACATCGATGACCGGGGGTGAACTAGGAATGGCAATCTTGCGAGGCGGGTATTTAACTACCCAAGCTTGCCCCGACCCATCTACAGGCCGGGGCGGGTCGCGGGCCGGGGCGGGTACTTTCTTACCAAAACCGGGTCGGGTCGGGCCGGTCGGGTCATGTCATTACTGCCATCCAAATGAATCCCAAATAAAAATTTTATTTATGAATTGGGAGAATTTTGATTTATTTGGTAATTTGGAATTGGGAATTGGTCCAATTGAGAGAACAATGGAATAGAGTATGAGTTATGGGTTATTCGCTGAGTGCATGGTCCGCATCAAAATAGTAAGGTTTTTAAGAACCTCTATAGTTTACCGGGGTGGGCCGGGGCGGGGCGGGCCGCATACAAAGCCCAAGCTTGCCGCGGCCCGGCTGGGGGTCGGGTCGGGCCGGGTCAAAACCGGGTCGGGCCAGGCGGGTCGGGCCATTATTGCCATCCCTAGGGTGAACCTCTTGCCACACCTGAAACATAGGCCCGCCGCTCGCCGCGCCTTCATATCAACCTCCGTCATGCGCCTACCAGGTACGGCTGTGCGGACCTCCCTTGCAGCTGGTCTAGGTGGTGCTGGTGCTGGTGCCCCGATGGCTGGCCTATGTGGTGCTGGTGCTGCCTGGTTGCGCCGACCCTGCGCCCCCCAAGTCCCCCTAATGCGTCTCTCCTCCGCCTTCTTCTCCTCCGCCTTGTGAGCTAGGCGGAGGACATCCTCCAAGCACTGAGGGCTCTGCATCCGTAGCTCCGCCCGTATAGAGGGCTTAAGCCCCCTCATAAATAGCCCTATCTGCATCTCATCTGTCACACCCCTCACCCTGCTAGACAACAGCTCGAACTTCTCCACGAAGTGCCGCACTGTCCCCTCCTGTCTCAGAGCTGACAGCTGCTCGTAGAAATCCCCCGTCGATGTCTCCTGGAATCTATCCAGGATGTATGTTGTAAGCTCCTCCCAGCTACGGAATGGGATCCTCGCTGCCCTCCATCGGTACCACGCCAGGGCCTTGCCCTCGAAGTAGATCCCAATGGCTCGCAACAACTCTGCCTCAGACAACCCCATCACCTGGAAATAGCGCTCTGCTCTGAAAATCCAACCGTCCGGGTCCGTACCCTCAAACGTTGGCATCTTCAGCTTCTGCAGACGCCGATCGGCGTTGATATCCCCCAACTGTCCCATATCTTCTCCATGCCCTCCACCTCTGTCACCCCCTCTCCTGTAGCCCTCCGGTGGCCCTCTGTCACCCCCTCCGTGTGGCCCCTCAGGCCACTGGGGCTCCCCCGCTATATCCTGGTAGTAGTGCCCCGGATGCCTTTTGTGGTGGTGCAAAAGTGGGTACTCGCGCTCCTCCGTAAGGCTGGTAGGCGCTGTCCCACCCCCAATTCCCCCCTGTACCTTGCCCAAAGCCCGGGAGGCCCCCAAAAGTCTGTCCGAGGTTCCCCACAGGCCTGGGACCTTGTAACGACGCCCCTGGCCTCCAAAACTGATCCGCAGGAGCTCCAATCGCCACTCCCGAAGCCCATCCGCTTCCACCAGCTCCCCGGCCTTCCCCGGGCCCACCATGAAGCCCGCCACTCCCCCAAATGGCCCCACAGTGCTCGCCTGACCCCCTGGGGGTCGCCCGGGCCTGCTGACCCCCTCCTGTGGTCCAGCGGGCCCGTTCGGCCCCAAAAAGGGGCCGCCGCCCCTTCGCTACCCCCGCCTGGGGCTGTCGACCCCCCAGCGGGGGTCGCGATGCCTGTCCGACCCCCGATGGGGGTCGGCGATCCTTGGGCACCCCCGGAAAGGGGTGCCGGGCCTTCGGCGAGCCCCATTGGGGTCGCCGGAGGCCGGTCGGTGCCGACAGGCCCCGCCCAGGCCTGGGGAGGGCCGTGCGGGCCTGTCGGCCCCCAAACAGGCCCGACATGGCCTGTGGTTGACACCCCGGGCCCTGTCGCGCCAAACCCTAGCGCGCCGGCTAGGGTTTGAGCCGCCGCCGCCGCGGAAATCCCACCTTGGCTCGGGGATTCCTGATTTGTTGAATCGACGCCGGAATCGCCTTGGATCTCTTCTGTTGCCCTCCCCTTGTCGCGATCCGCCGCCTTCTCTTTGGTCAAACCTTGCAACATTGCCATTATCGCCGAAATCGCAGCTGTGGCGTCCTTTAAACTTTTAAGATCCCTTCCCGACTCCGCGGCTTCCCTTCTCATGATCCGAAGCTCCGTTTGAATGTCCTCTTGGGTGTTTGCGTGATCATTGATCGAAGCTTCCATCGTTTTCCTCAAACCCTCGATCTCTTGATTGAGATCGTCGCGGAGACCTTGGATCTTCTCGTCCACGGAAGCTCTCGTCCCCGTCGCCATGGAATCGTAGTGCTCTGATACCAATTGATGTGAATCGTCGTAGATCGATTCACAATTTAAAGGTGGAAAATTAAAAGAGAGGAAAAGGATTTATATTTTGCTTGATTGAAGAACAAATGAAAACAAGATAATGATCTTATTAGAGACAAGATCGATCTTCCCACTTTGGTGAACGGACCAAAGTTTAAGCACCTTCTAATGACACTTGAGAGTTTTTCTCACAATTCAAGCATAAGGAAAAAGATGACGGCTAGACCTAATATAAAGAAAGAGGAGGGATTTTGGTAAAAGACCAAAATACCCTCCCACTAAGAAAAATGCCTAAACCGCGCTCCCGCGTCTCCTGCGACGTGCGTAAGTGATGACGCCTCCACTGCAACGTGCTCCATTGGCTGAGGGGGATGCGACGCTAGGTGCGCTCGCATCACCTTGCAAACATCTCTTTAATTGACTCTGATGGAAGCATGCGGAAGCTTTCATATTCAGTACTGGGCAGCACAAGTCTGGACTCCTTAACATGTGATATACCCTCATGAGTCACCTCCAGAGTGTGCCAAATTTCCTGCGCAGTTTGACATTGAGATATACGGTTAAACTCAGCTTTATCTAAAGCACAAATCAATGCATTCATAGCTTTATTATTCAATGAAAAGCGCTTCTTATCAAAGTCATCCCACTTATCTTCTGGTTTTAACATTTCATTATTAGCAACATTAATGGTGGGAAGTTTATAGCCTTTTTCTACAATGCTCCATACATCATAATCAACAGCAGATAAATAAATCCTCATCCTAGTTTTCCAATAAGCAAAATCAACACCATTAAACTTAGGGGGACGGGAAATAGATTGACCCTCAGCAAAAGCACAATCAGACATTCATAGACATGATCAACTAGGCTAGATCCTCTAGACTGGCTCTGATACCACTTGTTGGATCTGGATCTAAGCCTAGAGGGGGTTGAATAGGCTTATAAAAATTCTCGCGCAACCCACGAGAAATCACACGCAGTTATAATCACAAGCAGGGTAAACAATAACCAACTACAGATGCACAACAGATTTTACCCTGGTTCGGTCGCACCCACGGCGTCCAGCCTCAAAAGCAATACTAGATTATTAAAGTTAACTGGTACAACCTGTAGCTAGAGCACCAACTCTACACTCACCTGGCCCTCAGTACCTGCACTCATCAAAGTGCCCAAACAATAACAATACTAGTAAAGCTCTTTCTTGGCTAGTCCCAACTAGCCAAGTCCCCAAACAAATAATAAAATAGTTTCACAAAGATCACAACACCAAATCACAAATAAAATAAAGTTCAGAGTTTAGAATCGCTCAGTTGTGAAGGCGTTGATGTCTCTATCGTTCAGCGCGTGGTCAGAAGCAGCCTGACATGAAGTAGTCCCTCGTCCCTAGTCCCAAGTCCTGGATGATGATCTGAAAGTGTCGACCTCTAGGTTGCGGCTCCTGTGCTTCAAGATCTGCGGCCTGGAAATAATTATTTGAAGTGCGCCTGTCTCTTCAAATGTTGCGGCCGTTCCCGGTAAAATTCAAGACAAATTGATCTGCACTTGGGGAAATAAAATATTGCGGCTACTTGAATTTTCGTTGCCTCGAAAAAAAACCGTGCGCAAGTACACCCAGATGATGCGTCTGATAAAAAATGTGGGTGCTCTTCAAAAAACTGTGATTTACTTTTCTTTCTCAAAGATTTATGCACACGTCCTCTTTGTTTTGGATTTCGTGGACAAGAACATCAAAACCCTCTGAAAATATTTGTTTCTTAAAAAAACAAAATCCAGCATGAACACAGGCCATTCAAAAAACTAGTGCTCTCAGAAACATTGTTTTCAAAGGAGTTATTTTAAAACCAGAATTTTTCGAAGTTCTCTCAGGAAAACGAACTCACGGCTCTTGTATAGACGTGCGGCTCTCAGGGTCTTTTTTTTGGGTTCAAGATGATCACACGAAAATGTCGGCTACTTGGTTTTTGAGGAGATTAAAAACACACAAAATTTTCCTTTTTGTGGAGCTCTATTTCGAATAAATGAAGACCCCTTTCTTTATAAAAAGTCGGCTGACCTATTGCTTTTTAAGGGATGCGCCTAGGGTTTTTTCCGAGTCTTGGGATTAAGGCCTCTTGTGAAGATATGTGAGACTCTTGGCATTAAAAAATTCGGCTCTTTTAGAAAAAACCTCTGTATTTGATTTTTTGGCCCATTTGTCTTGGTACACTTCTTTCCATTATATGGTAGATATGGGCTCTAGTAGATGTGAACCAAACCAAGTAGAGTATCCTCTTCTTTCCATCATATTGGCCACACCACACAACGAGTCTCTCCAAGCTTTGTCTTTCTTGAAACACTTAACACACGTTAAAAACGTTCACACACGTTTGTTATCATCAAACACGAAGTTCATAGATCGTTGCTACTAACACACCATATCGCGCCCTCCTGAAAGTGCACATCCCGACGATGTCCATCTGATCTAGTCTTCATCACCTGCTGCGTCCTCAACAGATGCTTCCTCAACTCTTTCAGCGGACCATCCTTCTCGCCCATATACTCCTCCACCTGCGACACCGAGGTCTGCCTGTCTCCAAATCACAACAATGGTGGGGGATCACGCTTATATAGGACCCGAAAAGGTGTCGACCTGGCTGCCGAATGGTACGAGGTATTGTACCAATACTCAGACCAGGCCAACCACCTGTACCACTGACGAGGTGTCTCCAAAGCGAAACACCGGAGATAAATCTCTATACTACGGTTCACCACATCCGTCTGACCATCTGTCTGTGGATGATACGTTGTACTCCTCTTCAAGACCATACCCGACACCCGAAAAAGCTCCCTCCAAAATCCACTCATGAAAACCTTGTCACTGTCGGACACTATGGAAGCCGGTACCCCTATGCAGCCTGATCACCTCCCGTGTAAAGGCCACAGCCACTAAGACGGCAGTATAAGGATGCCGCAGAGGGATGAAGTAGGCGTACTTGCTCAGCCGATCCACCATTATGAATATCACCGAGTATCCCTCTGACCGTGGTAACAGTCAATGAAGTCCATCGTGACATCCTCCCAGACCCTCTCTGGTAAAGCCAACGGCTGTAACAACCTTGTTGGCGCCATGTACATATACTTGTGACGCTGGCAAACGTCACATGCTGCCACCAAACATGCGATACACCTCCACATCCCTGGCCAGACCACCTCACGGGTCATCCTCGTGTAAGTCTGTTGCACGCCCGAGTGGCCCCTGTTACCGAGCTGTGGAACTCCTGGAAAAGGATCGGTATAAAAACCGATGTCCGGGGCAACACCAACCTCCCCTGGTATAATAGCCTGCACCCTGCCAGCGAATAACCCGTCAGTCCCTCCTACCCTCTCTGTAGCACTTCACGGATCTGCCGCAGCTCCACGTCCGCTGCCTCCCGTAACATCGGCTCCCAGTCCAACCACATAGGTAGAGACAGAGCCCCCAAGTTGGCCTCCGCCTCTCTGCGGGACAAGGCATCAGCGGCGTTGTTCTCCAGTCCGGGCCGGTACTCGATGTCAAAGTGGTATCCTACCAGCTTGGATAGCCACCGCTGTTGCTCTTCAGTCACCAACCTCTTCTCCAACAGATACTTTAGACTCCGCTGGTTCTTCCTGACCATGAAATCTCTCCCCAACGGATATGGCCGCTATTTCTGCACCGTCAAGACTAGCCATAAGCTCCCTATCATATACCGACTTCAGCCGTGCTCGAGCTGACAGCACCTGACTGAAATAAGCTACCGGTCGCCCTTGCTGCATCAACACAGCTCCCAATCCATACCCCGACGCATCTGTCTCAACCACGAAGAACACGCTGAAGTCAGGTAAAGCCAGCATTGGTGTTGTCGTCATTACCACCTTCAAGGCCTCAAAAGCCTTGGTGGCGTCCTCCCCTCACTTGAAACCATCCTTCTTCAGCTGTTCGGTAAGGGACCAGGTTATGGTGGTGTACCCCTTAACGAACTTCCTGTAGTAGCCCGTCAGCCCAAGGAATCCTCGAAGTGCCCTCAGTGTCATCGGTACCGGTCAATCCAGCATCTCCTCTATCTTTGACCGGTCGGCCTCCACCCCTGCCGCTGACACAATATGCCCCAAGTACTCGATCCGTGTCTGGCCAAAACTGCACTTCTTCCAGTTGGCGAACAACTGGTGCGCCAACAGCTCCTGGAAGACTACCTCCAAGTGGCACACGTGCTCCTCCATGCTCCTGCTATAGAACAGTATGTCGTCAAAGAAAACCAGTATAAACCTCCGCAGAAATGGCTGGAAGACCTTGTTCATCAAGGCCTGGAATGTCGAAGAGGCGTTCGTCAAGCTAAAAGGCATGACCAATAACTTGTAATGCCCCTCGTGGGTGCGAAATGTCGTATTCGGTACATCCTCTGGTCTCATCAAGATCTGATGGTACCCCGCCCTCAGGTCGATCTTCGAAAAGACCACCGCTCCGTGCAGCTCATCCAGCAATTCGTCGATCATTGAAATGGAAAACTTGTCTGCGACAGTTTCCTTATTCAGCTCTTGGTAATCAACGCAGAACCGCCAACTCCCGTCCTTCTTCACCAGCAGCACTGGGCTAGAAAAAGGGCTCACACTGGGTTGGATCACCCCAGCCTGCAGCATCTCTCGCACCATCCGCTCGATCTCATCCTTCTGCACATGCGGGTATCTGTATAGCCGCACACTGACGGGTGCTGCCACCTTACGCAGCACGATCTGTGCTCGTGTCCTTTCGTTGGAGGTAGCCCATGCGGACTCTGAAACACCTCCTGGTACTGCTCCAGCACTGGCTCCACCTCCCCTAGGATCTCCTCCCGCTGCTCATCCCCCTCTGTCGCCATCCCCTGAAACTCCACCAGGAATCCCTCACCCTTATCCCGCAACGCCCGAGTGATTGCCTTATAGGCCACCACTGAAAAACACAGAGTCGGGTCCCCAGTCAGCACAACCGTCTGCTCCTCATCCTGGAACTCCATCATGAGGAGGTTCTAGTTGACCTTCATCTCTCCCAGCTTCTTCAGCCACTGCACCCCAAGGATAATGTCGACGTTGCCCAACTCCAAAGGCAAGAAATGCTCTACCACCTGTAGCCCCTGCAACCTCAGACACACCCCCTTGCACATCCGCTTACTCTTCTCCATCTTCCACGTACCCAGTAATACAGTGAACTTCTCCATCGTACTCAACTCTAGCCCATGACGCTCCACAATCCTCCCCGAGATGAAATTGTGGGTCGCCCCATTATCAATGAGCACCGTCACCGCCTCCTCTGCTAACAGTCCTGATAACTTTATGGTATGATTCGGGGTGAATCCTATCACGGAGTTCAGGGATACCTCCGCCATGTCCATGTGCACGTGCTCAACCTTGCTCTCCTTTGTCATCACGGGCTCTCCCTCATCAGCATACTCCTCCTCGTCTGGCACTATCACAATCTGCAGCAGCTTGCTCGCACATCGATGACCGTGACTAAATTTCCCATCACATCTGAAACAGAGGCATGCATCTCGCCTCGCCCTCATATCGGCCTCAGTCAGCTGCCTCCCTGGTATCACTTGTCGTGCCTCCCCTATCTTCTCCTGCGCGACCTCTGGTGCTACGTAACTCCTTTCGATGGGACCGGTGCTGTCTGGCTACGTTGGCCCTGGGCCTCACAAGCCACTCGAATGTGTCTCTCCTCTGCATGCTTCTCCGCCTTGTAGGCCAGGCGAAGGACATCCTCCAAGGTCCACGGGCTCTGCATCCGCAACTCTGCTCGTATAGAAGGCTTCAATCCCCTCATGAAATTCCCAATCATGACCTCATCCGTCGCTCTCTTCACCCTGCTATTCAGCATTTCAATCTTCTCCACGAAGTCTCTCACCGTACACTCCTGCCTCAAAGCTGAAAGCTGCTCATAGAAGTCGCTCCTAGTGGTCTCCTGAAATCGATTAACGATATGTGCTAACAGCTCCTCCCACGTGCAAAAAAGGGTCCGCGCCACCTTCCATCGGTACCATGCTATGGCCTTGCCCTCAAAATAGATCCCGATGGCTCTTAAGACCTTCTCCTCCGTCAATCTCATCACCTAAAAGTAGCTCCGCTCGGTAGATCTAACCGTTAGGATCTGTGCCATCAAATATCGGCATCTGCAGCTTCATCAGTTGGCCATCAGCATTGATGTCCCCCACTCTGCCCCCATCTTTGCCACGACCACCACCCCAGTCCAAACCTCCACCAAGCGCCTCCATTGGGCCTCCATCATCCCCTCTGTGCAGCTCCTCAGGCCAAGTAGGCCTCCCCCAAGACTTAGTCTGGTAGTAGTACCCTGAAAACTCCGGTGGTCGCGCAAAAGTGAGCCCCCCGGCCCCTCCATACTGCTGGGTAGGCGTTGTCGGGCCTCCCAAGTAGCCCACGGATCTTGCACACGCCTCGGGAAGCCCTCAAAAGTTTGTCTGAGGTCGACCACTGGTCTCGGCCCCTGTGGAAAAGTCCCCGGCCTCCAGAATTTGCCCACAGGGGCTCTTATGGCAGCGTCCAGCCTACATCCTCTTCCGCCGTGCCCTGACGCCTCTCCTGGGGTGGGGGCGAACTCCGCAACACCCCCGAAGGGGGCTGCGGTGTTCGCCGCACCCCGACTTGGTCCCGCGGGACCTGCGGCACCCCCGCAGGGGCCCGCCCAGCCAGCCGCACCCCCAAAAGGGGGCGCACCTCCTCCGACACCCCCGCGAGGGGGTGCAATTGTTGTGGCAGGCCCCCCGGGCCTGCCGCTGCGGCCCAGGCCTGCCGCAGCCGCCGCAGGCCCAGTTGGGGCTGCCAAAGCTGCCGCAGGCCCAGAAGGGCCTGCCGATGCTGCCGCGGGCCCGGAGGGGTCTGCCAAAGAAGCCCTAGGCCCGGCAGGGCCTATCGAAGAAAACGCAGGCCCAGATGGGCCTGCCGCCTGATGAACAGGGCCGACCCTGTTGCTTGCTGCACGGGGCTGGAGAAGCCTGCTGGAGCCGTCGCAGCCCTCGGTTGACCTAGGGTTGCTGATTCGAGCGTGGAATCGTCATGGATCTCCGCCTCTTGGATCCCCTTGCCCCGATCCCCTCCTTTCCCGGCCGTTAGGGTTTGTAAAATCGCCGGAATTGACGCCGTGGTTTCTCTTAAAAATTTCAAATCCGACGTGGCTTCTTTTAACCCTTGGAGATCACGACTTGTTTGCGCGGCCTCCTTCCTCGTGGCCCGGAGTTCAACTTGGATGTCTTCTTGCGAGTGGGCGTGATCCTTGATTGAATCCCCCATAGTTTTCTTCATCCATTCAATCTCACGATTGAGATCTTCTCGGAGACCTTGAATCTTCTCGTCTATCAGATCCGTCTTTCCTCTCGTATTCACCGCCATCAAATCTCACCACTTTGATACCAATTTGATACGATCCGGTTGATCGTATTATCAAATCAGCGAGTAAAAAGTGGAAAAATAAAAAAAGTGGAATTTTTATAGAAAAGTTAGTAAAGAACAAAAGATAATTGGATCTCCTTCGAGACGAAATCCTATCTCCTAGCTTTGGATGAACGGACCCAAGCCTAAGCACCTTCACAAAGATACCTAATTGTGCTTCACAAATAAGCATAAAAGACAAGACGGCTAGCCCTAGATTAAATAGAAAAGGGAAATTACTAATCTAGTCTGAAAAGACTAAAATACACCTAGACCTACTAAACCCACTAAGTCATGTGTCCACGTCTCCTGCGCCAACAGTAAGCCCTCAAAGGTGGCTCAAGTCGTGGCGGGGTTCGGCTAAAGGTGGGCCCGCCTGTGGGGTGGGGTGTCCGCATCAGACTCATTATGGAGGATTTTATTATAAATAAGAGGGCAATGGTTATGAGTGGGATTATGGGGAATATTGTAAGAGATTAGTAGTTATTATTTAGATTAGTTAGCCTCAGGTTATTGAAAGAGTGACATTCCTCTCGAATTGATGCCAAATCTTAAAGTTCCATGAAATGTCCAATAAAAATACCACCCAATTTCTTCCCCAATCCTATCAGGATGCTAGCTTAAGCTAGAAAGCCCATAGAGGTGAGGAAGTTTGCCTTTTTTTGCATCTTTGTAGTGGTACGATCATATATGGATCAATGCCAGAACATCTTTGCTTATGAACAAGAATGAAGCAGATTCAATGCATTCTGATAGAGCTTCCAACCAAATCTTTTACTGTATTAGTGTATGCCCTTACGTGGACAGAAATTCTAAGGAACTTGTAATTTACCTTTACTGCCATGTGAAATTGTTATCTGACAGTTGGATCTCAGGATCTTAACTCTCTTTTTTCTTTTCTTTTTAAAAAATTTCTGATGTATACTTATCTTTATTTGTTTTAACATTTTTTTGATTCTTTTTATCCTTAATTGACTCCTAAATAGGTTGCAAGCTTTGGTGGTTATCTTCTGAACTATGATGTATTGACTATGTCTGTGGCACCAAGAGATACACATGAAGCTCAATTACAATTTGCCCTTGAACGTGGATTGCCGGGTATGCTGGGAGTTCTTAGTGTCTTCAGGCTACCATATCCATCTAGGTCTTTTGACATGGGTCACTGTGCTCGATGTCTAATCAAATGGGCTGGTAATGGTAAGTACCACAAATTTTCACTTTGCAGTAAATTGATTACGAAAGCATTAATTGATTTCCTGGTAGCATAGGTATTTTATCCTGACATACCCAAATACTAATTTCACTAAACTGTGTAGGCTTTCCACATTGATTGTCATTTTCCATTGGATGAACTTTGAAACATTTCATATTTTGTCTAAAATTTATGGAAAGACGAGGATAAAGCCTCATATACCCGTTTTTATTAAAATATAATATCAGCACTGTATATACAGGAAACATATGCTTATTTAGGTGACATCTGAGTTTTAATCTGAATAAAATGGACAAAAAACATTCATACACCGTCATTGCTGGTAAAAAACGATGTGCAACTTGCATCCACTATGTAATGTGCTGTTGCATTCTTATTGATGTTTCCTCATGACAGATATCAGCATATTCATGAATGCTTCGGATGCATTTTATGTCTTATATATTGCTGAAAGGATAAAGGGTTTTTGCTGGTTGGCTATTGATGTTATCTTGACTAATTGATTTTTAAGACCATCTTTATTTAATAGAAAACCAAAAATAAGATTGCAGAGTTTTACATGCAAAACTGTTATGTTCTAATCCATCAAATGTATGTCAGGTGGGAAATATCTGTTGGAAATTGATCGAGTTCTTCGACCTGGGGGCTACTGGGTTTTGTCCGGGCCACCAATTAATTGGAAAGATATGTACAAGGGCTGGAAGAGGACACCTAAGGACTTAGAAGCGGAGCAGAATCAGATAGAGGATCTTGCTAAAAAACTTTGTTGGGAAAAAGTTGTCGAGAAGGGGATTTTTGCCATATGGAGAAAACCTACCAATCACATTCATTGTGCTAAGAAGGCCAAGATTTTGAATTCTCCTCCTTTTTGCGATGGAGCAGATCCAGACGCTGCTTGGTGAGCAGTTATGCTCCTTCATTTCTATACATGTTGGTATATCAATACTTGAAAATACTTTGTTGTTTTATTGTGGTTTAATCTACACTGTATCAAGACCTGAATGGTATAAATATTTTTACCAGCTGAAGGAGTAATTGTATGCATCTGCCAAAATCTAAATGGTTTTTTCCACCATTTCAAGAGAAGATTAATAGAACAGCTAATTTGTGGATCTGCCAATCTTTGGAGAAGCGACTTATCCACATGTATTTTTCACTTTGTTCTTTCTCTGATCTGCATTTTTCAGCCTATGGTTTAAAGATAAATGGTTCGGCGAGAATAGATCACATAGTGTAGGCCATGTCTTTGGACCTAACAGCTTCAAAACTTTTAGCATCAAATGGTACTAACTGTGCATGCCATCAAATATTAGTAGTAGTGGAATTTGATCAGTGTTGTGTAAGTCCTCAACATATTTTGATGGATGTTCAATTTGTGTTTGTGCACATATGTGACCTGCTACTCTTTTGCTTGAATCGAGTCCAACTCACTCAATGCAAAATTTATCGCAGCATATTTAAATTGGGAACTTATAACACTGGTATTGATCTTGACATTTGAGATGCAGTGAGAGTAAATCTGAAATGCTCTTCTACTGTTTAGTGTTATTCGTTGGTGCATCCTTTGAAACAAAGAACGGTTTCAGATATCATGACTTATGTTATTCAAGCCAACTTCACTGAATTTGATTTGTGTTCAGTGTCTCATCACTCATGATCAGTGGAGTGGTTTTGCAATTTGCTTTTAATTACATATATGTTTGTTGTAAATCATTTATACTATGATCAGCATAGAGAATTTATGGATTATCTTCTGGATTTTTTATTGTGTAAAAATACATGCATTCTCTGAATTTGTCTCTAGCTGTTTTACCTAATCCGAACCATTAGCCATGGATTTTCTATTTGGATCACATGCCACAGTTCGTGATGCATTTTCAATCCAGATTGCCAAATTGGCTAACCAAAAAACTAAAGGAAGAAATGTCGCAAATGTCTAGTAGATTAGAGCTATTTAGATTTATTAAGCTGTGTCTCTAGGTTTTCCTTGATAAACGTGATTTGTGGTTTTCGAGAATTGCGCTGTTGGCGTTTTAAGTTTAGTTTTTATTTTAGGCAATAAGCTTGTAGTTTTCGAGACTTGCACCATTGCTTTTTTTAGTTTGGAATGTGGACTCTTTAACTTTTCTAATGCCATCATGTACCTTTTGTTTTCGATTAAAGTGGTTTCTTTTTTTCCCTTCTTGTTGCTGAATAGCTATCAGATTATTACTTCTTAGATGTTAAACATTTTATAAGATAGAAGCTGTTATAATTATCTAATCCTTAATTTTACACTGAAATGCATTTGTATGAATGCACTTGTATACAATACATGCAGGGTCATCTGAATGACCTATCGAATCACTCCAAAGTGTTGTGTGTGCAAAAACTGATCCAAATATATTACCACGTTTATACTGTCCAAAGCATCATACTTTTTAAAAGGGTATTTCTTTTAATTTTTATGGTTCACACACAAGCGCCCCCACACAAATCAACATTTCTGTAGAGTTTTGTAAGCAGATCTCTCGTAAGAGATGTTTGCAGTTCTTTAGAGGTGCACTTACGTACTTTTCTTTGTAAAGGCATGGAGCAGATATACAGTAATGTTCTTAAAAATGATTATATATTGTTATAGAATTCGTAGTCCTGTTCATTGTAGGGTGGTGAACCGATTTCTAAGTTCATTTTCTGTCATATGATGATTCAGTTGCTAGCTTTGATAATTATTTATGGATAACAGGTATGAGAAGATGGAGTTCTGCATAAGTCCTCTTCCAAAGGTGGAAGCAACTAAGGAAATAGCTGGTGGCGGTCTGACAAAGTGGCCTAATAGACTGAATGTTGTGCCGCCAAGAATATCAAGTGGGAGTGTAAGAGGAATTACTGCTGATACCTTCAAGAAAGACAGACAAGTATGGGAAAAAAGAGTATCGAACTATGGTATATATATTAATGTGGGCCAAATGGATAAATACAGAAATGTTATGGACATGAATGCAGATATTGGAGGTTTTTCTGCGGCAATGTCCAAGTACCCAGCTTGGGTTATGAATGTGGTTCCTGTGAACTCCAATAACACTCTTGGAATCATCTTTGAGCGTGGTCTTATTGGGACATACATGGACTGGTATGTTATGTGGTCTTCTTGTTAGTAACTCATTATGGTATATTTCATGTTATGGTGAAGAGGAATATACCAAGTTATTTGTAATAACTAAAAGTGTATCAATATCATCAATCAAAACACGAAGGAATTTCAATGCAAATATCCTTAAAAGTTCAAAATGTTTCATTAGTCCTCTTCATTTCCCCCATGTAAGGTTGTGGTTTGCCATTACTACTCACATTCACTTGGACTTTTGTCTAGTGTCATGACCTTGATGTTATTAGAAAGAGGCTTATGTGTTTAGCGCCCATTCTATACATTATATATGGAGATATTTAAACATCATTATATTATTTTGGTGTGGTTTTACTGAACTTATTTGCAATATTGTGGAAATATATTAACTTTTGAGAATGATGTTGTGAAGATGGTTAATTGTAGGTGTGAGGCCTTCTCTACGTACCCGCGAACATATGATCTGATACATTCTCATGGGATATTCAGCATGTACATGGAAAAGTAAGTTATTTACTTCATGCAGTATAGTCGTTTGCATGTTCTACAGCCTTCTGCTTTAATACCTGCCAGCAGACAGCTTATAATTTCCGTTTATTTTCACTTCATCCTGATTAAAATTTGCCACCTGTTAAATCTCAGGTCATTATAGCCGTCATAATAGTTGAAATTTGCCACCTGTTAATTCTTCTCTTTTCTTCAGTTTTCTTTTTTATTTCATTTTTCTTCCATCCGTTTTCTCTCAAATCAAACATAGCCTTGAAGTCTATACCTCGTGGGGCTTCATGGTGACTTCATCATGTATCTGTGAACCAAGAGTGGTAGTGTATTTTTTAAAGGTTCCTATTTGATACATCATAACAATCGCTCGACTCTTGCAGATGTGACATTATGGATATTTTACTTGAAATGGATCGGATTCTTCGACCTGATGGGGCTGTGATAATCCGGGACAATGTCGATGTGGTTGTGAAGGTGAAAAGGGCAGCTGACAGGCTGCATTGGAACAGCCGCATTGTTCATAGTGAAATGGGGCCTTACCACCCAGAGAAGCTTCTCATTGTCGACAATACCTTGTAGCGGACCAATTCAGTCACCGGGAATCGAATGAGGCTACCCTGTTCTCTATTCTCTCGAGTCTCGACAACCCCGAGGGACACACTGTTTCTTCTTCCTTTCCCCCCGTTTTCCCTATGGGCGGTAGAGGTTGCAAGAATAACGAGGGTGTCATTTTTAGCGAATATGTTTAGAACTTATGCAGTGCATTACGCTTATTCAGTCGAAATATTCTGGATCCTGCTAAGCGTAGGATAACCTGTTGGCTTCTCCATTCAGAGATTATGTTTTTGTTTCAGACAAGGCCTAGTTTTAAAAACCCTAGTTAAATCTGAAACTAAACTTTAAAGAGTAGTAGTAGTTTTAGTAGTATTTTTTTCCCTGTATATAAAATGTAACGAGTTGTAGTAGTTTTCGGAAGCTAAACTATAACAGATGAGAGTTCTTACGACAACATGGTCTGCTCCAAAACTGTACATTTCCAGTCGATGTATGCTGACTGCGAGTGTTCTTCTTATGTTATATGCACATTATGAGAACAATCAAACTTTCAAAATGAACTATATCATCATTCGAATGCTATTGTGACGGTTCTTTTGGAATATTTCGAGGAAGAAGGGTATTTATTTGATTGCTTGGAACACGGTTAATCATGGAAACATGGATGAATACTTGAGGGACCAAAATCAACAGTATCCTATTTGTCTCTCTAAATTTTAAGTTCAAAAGGTTTAATTTTTTTGCCTAGAATCAAAGATACCATATTGTTTACCTATTTTGAGTTAGTTTCAACTACAATTTTCTTTCTTTTTACCTTTTCCCCCTTGCATTGGAAAATTCAAGGGGTTCCGCCTAAGAGCATCTCCAACCCCACTCTTCAAAAAAGCTTCTTCAAAATGGAATATGCCTTAAAGATTCCATTTTGAAGGATGGGCAACTCCAACCCTCTCCCTTCAAATCTAATTTTTCATGTTATTTCATATTTAGTTATCTTTACATAATGATAAAATATTTCTTTTGAAAATTGGTTAATCTATTTAATTATTTCTTTATAAAAGAAATTTTTAAATAATATAAAATTGTGATAATCATGCCGCCGAAAAGATGTTGAGTGAGCATTTGGAGTCCTTCAAGCATGATTTGCCATTATCAAAGGGCCATCACGTTATGTGGTTTAAAAAAATTCAATATTGGTCCCATATTATCGGTATCATCACGATCTTTCCTATGGTACTAAAATTATTAAATTTGGTTATGTGGTTTAAAAGATATTAAACATTTAACTAACCATATTTAATTAAATAGGGTGGCAAAGTTGTAATTATCCAAACAACTTCTCAAATGAAGGGGTGAATAGTGCCCCTTCATATTTGAAGGGGCACTATTCACGGGCTTCAAAATTGGCTTCATTTTGAAGCCCGGTTGGAGCAAAACCGGCCTTCATGTTGAAGAAATGAAGGCCGATTGGAGTTGCTCTAATTACACATAAAAAACTACCATCGCCTAAATTGTTCGATAATAAATATGGTGCTAAAGAAAAATAGTTGCAAAGAAAAAAAATTGATTGTTGATGAACGAAACTTGCACCAGTTGTTGATGTGGGAATTTTCACAACAGAGGACTCAGACATGATTTCATTCGGTCAAGGTTTTCCTCGGCTATTTGAAACAGATAGGAAGAATGTCATAGGAAACGAATGGTGTGGCCCTCCGATTTGGCTCTGATGCTTAAGTCAGTCAATGTGGGAGTAAGGAGGTGTGGATTGAGTAGGAGAGTTGTGGCGTAAGTTAGCTGTAAGTTAGGCATGTAAGTTTAGCTATACCCGATGATGGAGAAAGTCTACTATGTATATAGAGCTTGAAAGGTTACACCACATCAGGTGGGTATGAAAATCGCAGATTTCCTGGCATAATAGACTTCCGCAGATCTCTCGGTCATAACCCCGTTGCCATTAGTGGGAGAGCGGTTATGGCATGCACAGTTAAGAAGATCCCATTATTGACTCTATCCGATTTGGGCCTTTACTCTCCTTCCATGTGTATGAGAGGGGCCGTTGATTGCAAATGTAATAAGATCCTATAATTGGCTCCCCAAGATTTGGACCTTTACTCTCCTGACATATGTGGGAGAGGGGTCATCGATTGCGGAGTTATGAAGATACCATAATTGACTCCATTAGCTTTGGGCCTTTGCTCTCCTGATATGTGTGGGAGAGCGGCCACTGAATGCGGGGTTATGATTGCCAACCTCGTCAGACGGTCTAACCTTTGCATGCAGACTGTGGCTTCATTTGGGAACGTGGCTTCATTCGGGAAGGTGACAAACACGAAGGTATCTTCCCAATTGTGAGCAGAGCTAGGGAGATCATAGATGAGGTTTATATCTCTCCAAGAAACGATGCGATGTTATACGCCTTTGGAGGGAGTTTCAACTTGGAAAAAGAAGTCGAAAAGCGATAGTGTCGGTTTTATCTTGTTCATTAAGCAAAGCCTGATAAAGCAACCCACTGGGGAGATAGCTAGGGGCGCGAGCTGATAAAGGAAAAGCTATAAGAAACCCATGACCTCAAGGATGAATGGATGAAGAGGAAAGCAGAGGCCGAATTGGAAGGCTTTCACATAAACCCCAACTTCTTGCTTATTAGTGAATCAAATCCTCTCATTTACTTTAGGTATCCGAAATCCATATGGGAATGAGAGTTAATCTGTTCCGATCTTGTTGGTCAAAAAAGGGATAACTCGGGAACTAAGTCCAAGGCTGTTTGAGGCACGTCAATCGACTTGCCAGTCCGTAAAATGGAAACTCTAGGCTCCATGAGCAGTCCTTTGCCCTTCCCACAAACCGATTTATTTGTGGTGGTGGTGGTGGTGGTGGTTGGGGGGGGGGGGGGGGGGGGGGGGGGGGGGTCACTCGGAGCTTCAGATTGGGATGCTTCCTGGATGCTCAACATTGGACACCAATAATGAAGATATTGAGAGAAAAACAGGCAACGAAGGGAAACTTACCTTAGCAAGGGTTAATGAAGAGTCGGGAGGCTAAAATAGAAGCGAGCTTTTTCAAGGACAGAGGCAGAAGAGTTTAACGCTTCGACTCCCTCTCTCCATTTATATTAGAGAATCATCCTCTGAACCAAGCTTGTCCGTTCAAGGGGAAGCACATGTTAACATCTAGTGCCACCAACATTCCGAACCTCGAGCTGACACAGCAACCGAAGCGAGGAAATGTGGATTTTGACGGTCGAAATCAAATGTCCTCGCTTCAACTGACGTGCCCATTTAATGAGGATTCACATCACTTAACCTCAATCGACACACTGCTTGAGCTTAAGTAATGAAGGCCATTGATGATACATGTCACCTTCCCACAAAGCAGAGATATATATTCTGCTTGGAAGAAGAAGCCCATTCGGAGCGCAGGGCCTCGACCCAATGGCCCAGAGGTCCACCTAGAAAGGCGAGATCTTACCCAGTCAAGGGGGCAACTCATCTATCCGTTGGGTCCCGCTAATATTATAGGATTGGTTAATAATGTTAAATTAAGAGAGCAGACGTTACCCTCATTTCAAAGAGGATCATGCTGCCATAAAGGCAAAGTTGTTATTACTAACGGTACAAATGAGGAATCATCATCTAAAAGGACGGAAAAATGGTTCACACTCCAGAGGTACTGGATACTAGGTACACTAACAATTTTCGCTCTCTTTACTTTCCACTTACATTTCTTCCTCCAAAGCTTGATGTGACAGCAATCGGACGGCCTTCCCTTAGGTTGGACCAAGATGCCTCGAGCATTTCTTGAGTCCCTGACTGAGTTAAGCATCGGATGAGATTTGGGTCGGAATCCAGATCTGAACCCCCTGACAATTGTCTGTGCTCCAGATAGCATGACAGATTGCTTGAAACAGCTCAGAGTTAGGTCGGGCTTCATCTTAGTAGCTCAGATTTGGCTCTCCCTGACCCAGGTTCCAGCTACCGCGAGTCTCATCAATCAGCCGACGGAGCGCTATGTCACCAGAGGTGTCCTAGTCAGCTACACCTCACTGTTCGCCGGAGTCATTAGTCAACAAACAATTTTTATAATAATTTCAGTCGATTTTTAATATTATTTATAATTTTTGTCGCATCTTAAAATTTTGATCATTTGTAAATAAACTATAACATCTTCAGCAAAATGTGTAAGGTGACTAGCAATCACCTGTCTAGATTACAAATTCTAATAAAATTAAACCAAACCCAAAGGGAAACCGCAGCCCCGCGGGTCCGTACCAGAGATTCGAACCGTGCGGCTGTGCGGACCCAATTGCAATGGCATCCGTTACCCATTTACCCTCTAAGTTCGAGCAGCCATGTACATTTCTTATCCAAACAATCAATAAAAATATCTCAAATTTCCAAACCCACGAAAAAAAAAAAAACTCAAATTAGAGGAGGAGGCGGAGGAAGACGAATAAGAACAGCAGCAGCAGTTAAAATATGAATTCACGAAAACTGAGGATTTAACATAACAAATTCATTATGGCTTGGCTCAGTCATCCTGCTTCAATTCAGTCTCCATCTCTAACCAAGACTCCAACCACATGGCGAGAATCTAGGGTCTCGTTCCGAAATCGGATGGAGCGGTTGTCATGCTTGCCATCTTCCGCTTCTTCAATAGTATGCGACATTAAAATCTTCTCTTTTTATCCCCCATTTTTCATATTTGATTGAACTAAAAGATAATTTTATATGTTGAATTTTTGCTATTGTTTATTATACAAAAAAATTGATATCTTTTTGTGCCATTGATGGTTAAATACCATGGTTATGATGTCTGTGTTCATAAAGTTGCACCACAGCAAGTAATCATCGAATTCCATAGTTTACTGGATCAGTTCCCTAAGATGAAGGAATTCTTTTAACCGATGAATATCTTTTTCTTCGTCGTTTTAGAGGGAGTTTGGGATTGTTATATTCCTTCTAACATTTGATTCCGTTGCATCAATGCAAGAAGATTTCATAAGTCTGTGATATACGATTAGTACTGTGCAACGGAGTATACACAAGGCAACGAATGCGCAAAGTAGTTCCCTTACTTTCAAAGTTCATGTAGAAAGATCACACGCATTTCAAGGATAAATGATGTCATTGTTTAATATGATGCTGTGTGAAGAAGTCTAATACTTGCAAGTTGGTTAGCATGATAAGGAGGATAGTCGTGATAGCGAAGTAGCAGAGACCAATGATTTTGGCTTTTGGAATTGTTGTACTTAGGGAAGATTGGATTGTATATCGATGTGATCCACCTGGAAAGCATTTGTGGATGGGTCGAGTGGCAATCATCCAAGCCTTTATCCAGTGACTATAGTTATTTGATCATTGTATGAGCATCTAACTCTGTATAAGAAAATTTGGCACCCCATCCCTCCATATTTCTGACATTTCAGTGTCAAGAAAAATCCCATGGAATTTGTGTATCCATACTCATGAAGCCTCCTTGAGAGTGTAAATGGCATGAAAATATGGAAATGTTCTGCAAAAAGGGTTAAGACTCCTGGCGACATTTAATGGCATGAAATTGCGAGGCTAAGATTTTTGAAGGAACAAGATGACTCAGCTATTATAATGTATTTTCAAATTGAACAAAGTACCAAACCATCATAATTCTTATGAAGCAGACAGAATATATATAGGGGCGTAACTGTGTTCAAGTTGCCCTGGGCAGCTGTCCAGGACAAACATATAAAACAAAATTTTTTACCATACATCACAACGTTCATCCAAGTCCCACGGGTAAATGCTCTTGTTTACGGGTCAAAGGTCATGGGTTCAAGTCATGGTGCTGCAGTCTTCTCTAATTTTTCTTATTATTTGTTACTTCCATTATTTTGCATGTTGGGTGCCAATTAACCACCAACTTCTCCTTGCCTAATGGACAAAGCGTTTACCTGCACAACAGGAGCTCCTGGTTTCAATCCATAATGTAGTCATTTTTTTACTTTTTACTTATTATTATTATTTGTTCCTTACAATATTTTGCGTGTTGGGTGCTAATTAACAAACATCTTCTTATGCCCCAATGGAGAGGGCATTGAACTACAAAATCGGAGCGATCCCAACTATAGTCATTATTTATTTATTATTGTTTGTTATTTTATCATGTTTTTGCACGTTTTTTACATGTTTGGTATTATTTAACATTTATTTTTTGGTTATTATCTTTTGTAAACATATGATATAACTTATTATGAAAGGGGAAGAGGAAAATGAGAACAGATTTTTGCTTGTTGGGTATAATTTAATGTTTAACTTTTGTTATGATTTTTTGTAAACTTATGCTATGACTTGTTACGAAAGGGTAAGATGGTAAGATGGAAACGGGATCATAAACATTTTTTTAAATTTCCAAGCATTTGGATATTATTTAACGTTTAATTTTTTGTTGCATGTTACTTATTAACGTTTAATTTTCCTTGTTTTGTTTTAAAAAAAAATTCTGTATATTATCTTTATTTTCGCACAGGGCAAAAACAATTCCTGGTTACGCCACTGAATATATAGATCCATCTGCTAATCAAATGCAACTTGGGAAGTTGCATGCTATAAATTTCCGCCCGAGACCAACTTAGCTTACACCATTCTTAATGAAAACTGAGATGACCAAACACACTGTAGTGGTTCTTGAAAAAAGCCCTCTTGGGATAGCCAATCTAAAGTTCATAGGAACTAGCACAATGCAAAGTTGTGAGCTCTTCATAACACAATTGTTTACGTATTATCTAGGAAGATAGATATTGGGAGAATATGTATGTTACTCATACATGTATATATAACAAAGTGGGCGAGAAGAATGCAGTTATACGGAAATGGAATATAGGGATACCTCATGATAAAATATTATAATATGTATCAAAATGTAATTAGATATGGAGCAATATTGCTAATACTATTGTTAAGAGAGTGGCTATTGATATTGCTAAGATTTATGAATCCAAGTAAGATTAATTGAAAGAGCATTTTGGGAACGCAATGATGAAGTAATAAAATGACTACAAGAAAAGGGAAAAAATATATTTCTTGGAGCTGACTTGGGACATCTCATTTCCCAACCCGACCCCTTTATCAGTGGGCTTGCCCTCACTGGTGTAAAGAGGAGATTAGATATGTGATGGTCTTCATGACATGCATGGATATGGTATAAATGATCAAAGAATGAAATGGAAGATATGATTTTGGATCCAGTAATATTTAGGGGTGTAAACGGGTCGGATTCAGATTGGATCCATATAAGATACGGACCCAAACCCAATAAGAAATTTGGATTCAGACTCATGTTTGGATTGGAATCTCTTTTTTCTTATTGGGTTTGGGTCAAGTTTGGGTTTTAACTAAACTTGTACAAATATTGGTAGAATTTTTTGAGTGATAGTTTCCTTTTTGTTATATGAAAATTAGTATTTATTTTTTTATCTTGTCATCATCTTATTAATGCCTTGTTTTCTTTGACTATATCAGCTACATCATAGTGAAATTTCTCATAATTAACTTCATTTTCACAAGCGTTGTTCTATTTTGGGCTAATTATCGGGTTATTGGGGGTTTTAATCGGTGTTTTGGTTTGATAACGTCATACTTGAACCCGACCCGATAAGGATTCAGGTTCAAAACTCTAGATTCAAACCTGAAAAATACCCAAATAGTTGGATCACGTTCTCGGGTACAATATACGGTCCCGACTGTTATATGACATTCTGCTGGTAAATGCATGTTCTTGAAAATGGACAACAGTGATATCGCTTAAAATTAGGCTAGATTATACTCGGATCACTCATTAGGATTGCAGCCTCAACTCTAGTGACTTGAAAGCTATGTGTGCACTGCCGCCTTATGCATACAATCCACACAACACCAAGAATGTGACACCTTGACACACTCGATGGAATATGAAAGATGCAATTAGTTAACACAGTGAGGGATTTGCTAGATCAATAATGGGGAAATATAGGTAGGGGTTTAACTCAAGTAGCCCTGGTATTTGCCAGTATTGAACATAAAAGCTTTGGCCTGTCCCAGAACATTGTGAAGTTGCCCAAAGCCTATGATCTACACCCAAATAATGGAAGGCTCATTTTATAAGACACACAGAGATGATGTGCACTTTGTTGTTTCTTTCTCAGTATTGTCACCTTAGGTACAAATGCAGGGTGTACAATACACAAGGCAATGGAAATGACTGTACATGGTAAAACAGTTGCAACCATGGAAAGATTGTGAGTAAATGACTATACATTATGCTTGTACGGACATAAACACATAACACTGGCACGACATGGCACGATGCATCAAATACTAAAAGCAAATTTTAAGAAGTACACTCAAAACAAAAGTATTGTGTCCAATATGTATGTCCTATATGCCTGTTTGACACAACATTGGCTCTACGCTTTAAGTGTCTATGCTTTGAAGATTATATGTGATCATGGATTGGCCCCCACAATATCTGGGTTGATAATTTATGAATTGTTGTGATATTCAGAAACTCATTGTTAACAGGTGAAGCCTTGACCCCGAATTGTACTATTTTCTGTTGCTAGCAGGAAGTAAACTAATAAAGTGTAAGCCAAGGAGTATATTGAAGGGTTTCAATGATACATGTAAGCACAATATGCATTAAAATAGAGTATAAACTAAGTTTTATTCTTTTAATGGGAAGAGCTTGAACTAACAAGAGACATCAGCTGTGGAAGCAATTTATTGTGAACTTGAGTTGTGTTGCAAGAGACTACCGTTTCTTTATGATTCTTGCACGTTTGTGTTGCTCAGTTAAACTCTACAGCTTTTTATTTCTCGTTCAAGGTTGGGGACTTCAAATTCATTTTGAAGTGTAGGTTATTAATGGGCTTGGAATTTTTTATTTCAAATTTGGATCCTTGCCATTTTATTTGAAACATCCATCAGGAGCCAAGAAAAACTAAGAAGAAATAAAGAATGTTGTTTAAAAAATTGTTCTATAGATCGTTGCATGCAGCGAAGTGCATGTTGCATGCAGCGAAGTGCATATGAAGAGGGCGATGGCCATCTTGCATCGATACGATAAACTTGTATAAAGTGGAACATCCCAAGTGCAATGAGGAAAATATAACGACTTCCTATCACGGGCAAATTACTGAATAATGAGATAGTCCTGATTGGGATGTGAACTGCAAGGGTAACATCAGCTTTCAGAACGTTCTAAAAATATCCCATTTTATTCTTTGCTATACTTCCTGGGTTATTCAATGATCATGAACTCTTTTTGAGATGCTTCTACATTGTTGCTGTTTATTTTAATGTGGGTACTTATTTACTTTCTGGCAGCACTTCACATCATCTAATGTAATACCTTTATGCCAGTTTCTCATTGGCAACCTCTTTAAGTTACTATTCATGTCATTGTATTGAAAACCTAACTGGTTATGTTTTTAAAATTTGCAGTATGGTGGTAATGAATGTAAGTTCTCATTGATGTTTAGAGCTGAAAAATGCTATTGCTGTCGGTCAAGTAGTATGGTTATTAGCAGCAATTATCCCCAGAATGCTGAGCTACCTCGGTTCTACTCGAAGAGGGAGAAAAAACCATTTCCAGTACCCATTGTGGAACTGAGACGGGCAGCAAGGGAGAGGCTGAAGAGCGCAAAGGGAAAGCCCAGGAAACCAACACCGCCTCCAAGAAATGGGATGCTTGTCAGAAGCCTAGTACCTGTTGCGTATGAGATGTTGAATGCAAGGATCATGCTGATAAACAACCTGAAAAAGCTTTTGAAAGTTGTACCAGTGCAAGCTTGCAAGTAAACTTCTGACCTGTTTCATTTTCTTTATTTTCATACTGGGATCCTTACACCACTTCGCTTCATGCATTGTGATTTGTCTTCATCATTGTGCTACCTCCCATGATAGTGAACGGATATGTTTGTTTGAAATATGTTATGGGGGGCATTTCTCCCTACTAAAATCTGGCATGTCTACCCATCCCTCACATATCACGTGTCGGTTCATGGCTAGTTCAGGCCTGTCATTTTTTCTAAATGATCTGCTTGAAGGTATTTTTCGTATGCCTTCTTTTTGTGTAGAATTTTTAAAGCTTTATTACCGTGTTATGATTTAAGGGTATTGTTGTATGCTAACACATGTGTCTGTGTACCCATGAGGCACAAATATGTAAACATATTTCTATGTATATGTATTTGTGTATGTTGCATGTTCGTCTAGGCATCAGGTCACGAGATTCTGTGGAAGGATAATTAAACATTTGCTGCTGGTGTATGTTATTTGGATTTGACAAAAGGGGGATTATAAGAGAGAATGGATTAGATTGGGGGTGGGGGTGATAATGGGGGTGACACTGGGCTAAATTCAGATTTTATCATTGGGGAGGGGCTAGTAGTAATAAGAAATTATCATGGTTGGATTCAGATCCTAGGGAATAGGCTACTGGGTTAATAGGTTCAAATAAGTACGGTTGGTTTATAGACATTTAGAGAACTGATTCCAGCACTATTTCAGACCAATCTAGATTTAGGTTGGGCCATAACAATTTGAACAGCCTAAGAAAATGCCAGGTCATGTTGGAAACTTGAATAAAGTTTATCTTCTTTTTTGGATGTAGCACTTTATGAATCCGAGGCATAATATCAACAGAGTATTAATGACATTTTATACCTATTGGGGTCTGGAAGTGATTTTTTTTGGGTGGTATTTGGCAGATTTTTGAAAATGACAAGTGACAAAATAGTTGCTATGGGATTGCTTGTGATCGAAATTTTGGGCATTTGAGGCTCTTTTGGTGTAAAAGGTACAATGATGCAATCTAATAGCTAAAAAACTTATTGCGTTTGGAAGGCATAGTAACAAGGCTATGATTCAACATGGTCAAACTGTCAAAGCTGACGATCTTAACACCAAAAATGACACTTGAAGCTATTGAGATTTTGAACCTTCATTTAGATGTTCTAAAAGACCTATATGCAGTCTAATGTGGAACCAAAGGAGATTAAGATTTGTAATGTAAGAAATTTATGGATTTACAAAAGAACAACTAACTGCATTAAGAATTTGATAAGAAAGGGGATAACTTTTAGGCCTCGAGTCGTGAAGATCCAATTAAGAATTTGATAAGAAAGGGGATAAATTTTAGGCCTCTAGTCGTGAAGATCCGATCGATCCCCCCCTTACTGTAACACCTCACATGCAAAATACTTTTTTTAGACCTCACATCCATATGACTCATCATCCATGCATGCAAAAGATTCCAATGGCTTCGCAAACCAAGGTTACATACTCATTTTTCTTCTTCAATTATCCACAATCAAAAGTTCAATTACAACACATATATATAATAAAAGAAATAAACTCATATCTAGACTCATTTAGATTCATAGTAGGACTCAAACCCTAAATAAAATAAAATAAAGGAGTCCTCAAAATAAAACCCAAAGACCTAAAAGAAATACAATACGGACTCATAAAAGAAATATAAAATGACTAAAAGATTAAAAGTCTAAATCGACTTTCAAATATAAATCGACTTAAACTCTAAAAGTATTGACCTGGATTCAAACTGGATTCCATCAATTCTTTCTGACTTTGATGATTCACTTCTCGGTAATGACGACAAACGGAGCATAATTTGGTAAAACTAAATAATCATCTATACGACATTGCAAGTGGTGGAAGAGACATCAATGCTACTGATGAATAGCTATCATCAAGCTCATGTGAAATAATCAACTTAATTGTATTAAGATCACCTCTGTAAAGTTTATCAAGAACTTGTACAATGTGTGTAAAACCTCCTCACAGGTTTACGAACAAAGCTCTTTGGGCAAACTCTAGTCATATCGTCATTTATAATGGTAAATTTTTACAAATTTTTATTAAATTCTGCAACAAACTCGTGCATATTATGATTTATTGCAAGAAATTCATAATTCTCAGAATGCAAGGTACTTATATGATGTACATGATGTTTGAAGAATGCACTGGGTCCATGATCAACATCTAACTCTTGGGAACTCGGGACCACAAGTTAAAGTGACTTTGTTTGTAGCTTACTTGTAACCAACCTATCCTTTTGATCTTCAATGACACTTTTGTGTTGATTAAGAGTCAACATAATCTTTTCTTCAAATATGAATGTGTGTGTTAGATCTATTAAAATATGAAACATTTAAGTCATACAATGATACAACTATTGACAACCTAACAAAATATGTACGTCATTCTGATGCGGACGCACCCACCCCACCGTCTACCGAGGATGCGGGACCACTTATAATGACTTACGTGAGGCGTAGGAGGCGTGGGGTCATCGCGTAGTGGGTTTAGTGGCTCTAGGGGTATTCTAGTCTTTTCAAGACTAGATTAGTAAATCCCCTCTTTTCTATAAATTAGGGCTAACCGTCTTCTTTTGTTCTCATGCTTGATTTGTGAAGAAACTTGTTAGGCATCTTAGAGAAGGTTCTTAGGCTTTGATCCGACATTCAAAGCTAGGAGATAGGGTTTCGTCTCGAAAGAAACCCACTTTATTTGTAGTTCTTCGCATTTCTATCCTATAAAAAGTCCACCTTTTCCATTTTCCACTTTTAAATTTACTGATTTGCTTATACGATCTACCGGATCGTATCAAATTGGTATCAAAGCATACTTACTCAATCGTATCATAGCGGTGAGATCCGATGGTGACAAGTACTAGATCGAAGGCGGATTTGATCGATGAGAAGATTCAAGGGCTTCGGGAGGATCTCAATCGTGAGATCGAAGAACGGTTCGAGGGATTGAAGAAAACGGTGGGGGAATCCATCAAGGATCACGCCCATTCACAAGAGGACATCCAGATATAACTCCGGGGATGAGGAAGGACGTCGCGTAACAAGGTCGTGATCTCCAAGAATTGAAGGGATCGAATTCAGATCTGAATGAGACAATGTCGACGATGATGACGATGATGCAAGCCCTAACGATGGCGAAGGAAGGAGATCGGGGTAAGGGAATCCAAGAGGAGGGCGATTCTACCCTCGAATCAGCCTCCCTAGAGTAAGCACGGACGGCGACGGAGCATCCACTTTAAGGCGACGGCTCCGGGAAGCCAAAGAGGACGACGCGGCCTGACCTAGACCCGCGCGGGTCTGGTTTACACGCGACAGACCCCCGCGGGTCTGTTCGACATGCGACAGGCCCGATAGGGCCTGTCAGGGGGTCGGCGGCCCAATCCAGGCATTCCCAGGCCTGGGCGAGGCCGCTGGGCCTTCCAGGGGCCTCGGCGGCCCCCTGCGGGGGTGCGGAGCAGGCGGCACCCCCATCCAGGGGTGCGGGAGAGGCGGCACCCCCCGCCGGGGGTGCGGATTGGCGGCCTGCCCATCCTGGGGGCCCGACGGACTGGGCCGCCCCTCCTGGAGGCCCGACGACCCCTTCACGTCCCTTTGGGGTGTGGCGGGGTTCGTACCCCACTCTGGAGGAGCTTCGGGGACGGTTGGAGGCGGATGGGCCTCAGGAGCAGCTATTGGGACCCCTGCGGGCCAATTTTGGAGAACGGAGACTACCCATCTGGGACCGAGGCCCGTTTTTACACGACCACCTGAGTTTCCAGGACACCACTATCAGCCCGAGGCGTGGGAGAGGCCTGGTTGGCCTGAGGAGTTGTACGGGATTGACGAGGGAGGCCCATCGGAGACCCGTGGTGGCGGTTTAGGCTGAGGAGGTGACCGTGGCGGAGATAGGGGGCAACAGGGAGACATCAACGCGGATCGGTGGTTGATGAAGCTGAAGATGCCGATCTTTGATGGTACAGACCCAGACGGATGGATATATCGGGCGGAGCGATATTTTCAGGTGATGAGATTGACGGAGCAGGAGGTCCTGAAGGCCATCGGAATTTATTTTGAGGGGAAGGCACTAGCATGGTACCGATGGAAGATAGCACGGGCTCCTTTTCGCACTTGGGAGGAGCTGTCTTCACTGATCGTGGATCGGTTCCAGGAGACAGCGGGAGGATATTTCTATGAGCAGCTGTCTGCCCTGAGGCAGGAGGGGACAATGAGAGACTACATGGAGAGATTTGAGATGCTTAACAGCAGGGTGAAGGGGGTGACAGATGAGGTTATGATCGGAAACTTCATGAGGGGGCTGAAGCCCACTATACGGGCTGAGTTGCGGATGCAGAGCCCGGGGACTTTGAAGGACGTCCTTCGCCTAGCCCACAAGGCGGAGGAGAAGCATGCGAAGCAGAGGCGCATCCGAGGGACTTGGGGAGGCCAGGACCAGCGCAGTTAGCCGACACCAGCACCACCCAGGGGGACCACCGTAGCACCAGAGGCCGCGGGGATAAGAGAGGGGAGGCCTGACCAGTGGTGCCTGGTCGGTGATTTACTGAGGCCGACATGAGAGCAAGGCGAGCTGCAGGCCTATGTTTCATGTGCGACGAGAAGTTCAGCTCCGGTCACCGATGTGCGAGCAAGTTGCTGTAGGTCGTGATTGTGGCCGATGAGGAGGAGTATACTGAGGAGGTGGAGCCAGAGTTGGCTGAGGAGAGCGAGGCGCATGGCCACATGGACGTGGCTGAGGTGTCCTTGAACTCCGTGGTAGGATTCACACCGAATCATACCATGAAGTTGTCAGGGCTGTTGGCGGAGCAGGCAGTGACCGTACTCATTGACAGCGGAGCGACTCACAACTTCATCTATGAGAAAATTGTAGAGCGCCATGGATTAGAGCTGAGTACGATGGATAGGTTTACGGTGTTGCTGGGGACAGGAAAGATGGAGGAAAGTAAGGGGCTGTGCAAGGGGGTGTGCCTGACATTTCAGGGCATACAGGTAGTGGAGGACTTCTTGCCATTGTTGGGCAACGTGGATATTATACTGGGGTTGCAGTGGCTGAAGAAGTTGGGAAGATGAAGGTGAACTGGAAGCTTCTGAGGATGGAGTTCCAGAATGGGGAGCGGACCGTCGTGTTGACAGGGGACCCGACCCTTTGTTTTTCATTAGTCGCCTTCAAGGCCATCACTCGGGCGTTGCGGGACGAGGAAGAGGTGTTCCTGGTGGAGTATCAGGGGATGACAGCTAAGGGGGGGAGCAGCGGGATGAGACCGCAGTGGAGGTTGAGCAGCTGCTAGAGCAGTACCAAGAGGTCTTTCAGGACCCGCAGGGGCTACCACCGTCCAGAGGACACGAGCACGCAATTGTATTGCGTGATGGAGCAGTATTGGTGAGTGTGCGACCGTACCGGTACCCGCATGTACAGAAGGACGAGATTGAGCGGATGGTGCGGGAGATACTGCAGGCTGGGGTAATCCATCCAAGTGTGAGTCCTTTTTTGAGCCCAGTTTTGATGGTTAAGAAAAATGACGGAAGATGGAGATTCTGCGTCGATTACCGAGCGCTGAATAAGGAAACTGTCGCTGACAAGTTTCCCATTCTGGTAATCGACGAGCTGCTGGACGAGCTACATGGGGCGGCGATCTTTTCGAAGATCGATTTGAGGGCAGGATACCACCAGATCCTGATGCGGCTAGAGGATGTGCTGAAGACTGCCTTCCGCACCCACGAGGGGCACTACGAGTTCCGAGTCATGCCGTTTGGCTTGACCAACGCTCCTTCGACTTTCCAGGCCTTGATGAACAAGGTCTTCCAGCCCTTCCTGCGGAGGTTCATTCTCGTTTTCTTTGACGATATTCTCGTCTACAGCAGGAGCATGGTGGAGCATTTGGACCACTTGGAGGTGGTCTTCCGGAAGTTGATGACGCAACAGTTGTTCGTCAACCGGAAGAATTGAAGCTTCGGCCAAGCACGGATCGAGTACCTGTGGCATGTTGTTTCGACGGAGGGGGTGGAGGCCGACAGGTCAAAGATAGCGGCTATGTTGGATTGGCCGGTGCCTACTACACTGCGAGCTCTTCGTGGATTTTTAGGTCTGACGTGCTACTATCGAAAGTTCGTTAAGGGGTATAGCACCATAGCCTGGCCCCTTACCGAACAGCTCAAGAAGGACGGATTCCATTGGGAGGAGGAGGCCACCAAGGCTTTTGAGGCCTTGAAGGTGGCGATGACGATGGCTCCAGTGCTTGCTTTACCAGACTTCAGCATATCCTTTGTGGTGGAGACTGACACGTCGGGATATGGATTGGGGGCGGTGCTTATGCAGGAGGGACGGCCCATAGCCTACTTCAGTTAGATGCTATCTGCTAGAGCACGGCCGAAGTCGGTATACGAGAGAAAGCTGATGGCCATTGTCTTCACGGTGATGAAGTGACGGCCCTATTTGTTGGAGAGGGAGTTCGTGGTTAGGACAGATCAACGAAGCCTTAAGTACCTTTTAGAGCAGCGGTTGGTTACTGAGGGGCACCAGCGTTGGTTGTCCAAGCTGGTGGGGGTACCGATTCGACATCGAGTACATGCCGGGATTGAAGAACAAGGCTGCTGATGCCTTGTCACGCCGGGAGGAGAGCGTGGACTTGAGGGCTCTGTTGCGACCGATGTGGCTGGACTGGGAGCCCATGTTGCAGGAGGCAGAGAGTGACGATGAGCTAGGATGATCCGCGAGTTGCTGCGACAGGGAAAAGAGGGGCTGACATGGTATTCCTTGCAGGGACGCAGACTACTTTACCAGGGGAGGTTGGTGCTACCGCGGACCTCAGTATTTATACCGGCCATGTTTCAGGAGTTCCATGGCTCAGTGACTGGAGGCCATTCGGGGGTACAACAGACGTACCAGAGGATGGCGAGAGAGGTGTACTAGACCGGGATACGGAGGAGTGTTGCACAGTTAGTAGCAGCTTGTGACGTCTGCCAGCGTCACAAGTATATGGCCATGGCACCAGCAGGGCTGTTACAGCCGTTAGAGTAGCCAGAGAGGGTCTGAGAGGAGGTCACGATGGACTTCATTGACGGGTTGCCCCGCTCAGAGGGATATACGGTGATCTTCGTCGTAGTAGACCGATTGAGTAAGTATGCCCATTTCATTCTATTGAGGCATCCTTATGCCGCAATCTCGATGGCCACAACGTTCACTCAGGAGGTGATACACTTGCACGGGGTACCGGCGTCCATAGTGTCCGACAGGGACCAGGTCTTCATGAGCGGGCTCTGGCGGGAGCTCTTCAGGGTACAGGGTACGGTCCTTAAAATGAGTACGGTCTACCACCCACAGACGGACGGCTAGACGGAGGTGGTGAACCGCTCTATAGAGACTTATCTGCGGTGCTTTGCTTCGGAGACGCCTCAACAGTGGCACATGTGGTTGGTGTGGGCGGAGTATTGGTACAACACATCGTACCACTCTGCAGCGGGGACGACCCCATTCAGGATCCTTTACGGGCGAGATCCACCGTCCTTGCTTCGCTTCGGCGACAGACAGACGCCGGTGTCACAGGTGGAGGCTTATATGGGAGATAGGGATGCTAGGTTGGAGGAGCTGCGGAGACATCTTTTGAGGGCTCAGCAGGTGATGAAGACCCGGACAGATGGCCATCGACGGGACGTCCACTTTCAAGAGGGAGATATGGTATATCTCAAGCTGCGACCCTACAGGCAGAAGACGTTAGCTCGGAGGCAGAATGATAAGATGACAGCTCGCTACTACGGCCCCTACCAGATTGCGGCCAAGATTGGGCAGGTGGCATACAGATTGCGCCTGCCACCATCTTCTATGATACATCCGGTGTTCCATGTGTCGCAGCTTCGGAGGGTGATTGGGGACCAGTCAACCTCGTCTACTCTGTCACCTACACTTACTGAGGACATGGAGGTACTTTTGGAGCCTTTGGAGGTGCGGGCAGTTCGTCAGGGACCAGGCTGACGAAGGGAGGTGCTGATCTACTGGGTAGGCCTACCCGACTGTGACGCCACGTGGGAGGCATATGCCGTGGTCCGAGAGCAGTTCCCAGATTTCCACCTTGAGGACAAGGTGGCTCTTTTAGGGGGGGTATTGATGCGGACACACCCACCCCACCATCTACCGAGGATGCGGGACCACCTATAATGACTTACGTGAGGCGTAGGAGGCGTGGGGTCATCGCGTAATGGGTTTAGTGGCTCTAGGGGTATTCTAGTCTTTTCAAGACTAGATTAGTAAATCCCCTCTTTTCTATAAATTAGGGCTAACCGTCTTCTTTTGTTCTCATGCTTGATTTGTGAAGAAACTTGTTAGGCATCTTAGAGAAGGTTCTTAGGCTTTGATCCGACATTCAAAGCTAGGAGATAGAGTTTCGTCTCAAAAGAAACCCACTTTATTTGTAGTTCTTCGCATTTCTATCCTATAAAAAGTTCACCTTTTCCATTTTCCACTTTTAAATTTACTGATTTGCTTATATGATCTACCGGATCGTATCACATTCATTAGTGAAATGTCACACCAGATATCACACCAGATATGATTCTAATAAATCAAAATTGGATATGTACTAAATAATATTGGGTAACATGTAAATTTTCATTAACCCATGTGACATAATTATGGGTAAGATTCAACTTTTAGTCCTATCTTTTCTAAAGTTGACTTGGCGACTATTTAGTATAACTATCTCTTTCAGTCATCATTTGAAAAAGATATCTCCAATTTTGACGTAGGTAAAGAAAATAATTTTCTGTTACCAATCTTTTGCACTCCTAGGGTGGTACTAGAAACCTAACAATATACAATTAGGTATTAGCCTCATGCAAGTCCTTGTTCACATATCTAGTATTCTCAAGTGGAACATATTTAACTATCTAATCATCACAAATCTCGCTAATATACATGCTTTTATCAAGGCACTAACTAACAATATCTATAATATTCACACTTGAAACATTGTATCTTTTTTTATCTTTGTTGTGATGATTTTCTAACCATAGGCTTTACATGAGATTCCTTAGCAGCATGATTGTGGATTTGCTTGTGCTTTGCTTAGATTGATTCACAGCTTTTAAGTAAGCTTTTTGTTTACTGAGCTTTTATTGATTCTAAGCTTAAGGTTAAGTTGAACGATTGTTGAAATTCTTCATATTATGTGGAAACATCACATGCCTAATATTAGCTCTCAATCTAAATTCTAAAATGAAATCTACTAAGGATATTAGAAGGTAAAGGCATCTGAAGGGTGCGCAGGAGGCTCAATCTGTGATGGTGACGACTTGATGGATTCTTTGGATGAAGAGACTTTGCACATTTCTACTGCAGGCATTCAAGGTAAATCTGAACTAAGCTTTTCGTTTAGAGATGCATGTTTGGGGCAGCATTTGAACCATATGGGTTCATCACCGGTAGGTGGAGTTGTGGGGGAGGATGACATTATAGTGAAACCTTACGGAGATTGGGACTGTGTTTCTCTGTCTACTAATTTCAAGAGGCGTCTTCGCCTCAAGTGCCGCAATGCTGTCATAGTGAAATTGTTCGGCCGTAATATCACTTTACCGGTCTTGCAATCTAAATTAAAACACATATAGAATCCTAAGGGAGAAGTGGAATTCATAGAATTGGGGAAGGGTATGTGATGGTGAAATTTACTTGCGATGAAGATCTTCGTTATGCCTTGGAGGAGGGCCCCTGGGTAGTTTTCGGACACCATCACAGATTTTATGTGTTTCTATCTTTTGAGATTTTGATACACTCTATTATAAATAATCTGAATTCCAATTACATTAGATGGATTTAGATCAACGATACTCAGTGTGGTTAATGTCAGCTTTAAGTTTCCAAATTAATTTTTTGATGTCGACTCTTTACAACTTGAATTAATTCTTCAACTATATATGACCCTTTGGTCGTATTGTTACGCAAACGCATAAAAAGAAAAACAAACACACTGGTATACAAAAAATTATCACGTGCACTAATTATGAAAATAAAATAAAATTCTAATGTTTGATTCAAAATGAAAAAAGTGCAATCCTAAATAAATATGATGATGCAAGCACATAAATCAAGGCAAAGAAATAATATACAAGTAACAATAATAACAACTAATTTGAAGCAACATGATTGAAAATTTAAAATTAACTAATTTTTTTGATCAGATTAGAAATACATAGGAGTGAAGCTCTGATTATGCGGAATGTACAGTCTCTAAGAGTTGATGAAGGATCAATCTGGATGATCAAATGCAAAAAGTTCATGCAAAATGCTCAATAAAAACGGGCTTCAAATAAGCAAAGTAGCCCAATAATCTAGCAAAACAGCCTGCGGGTCAGCTTCAGCTGCTAACATGTTTAATCTTCTTAGCATCATAAACCTGGTTCGATTGAATAGGTCAAATTGAATCTCTTTTCTTGAAGCGGAGTGGGTTCTAATCGGGTCTGGATCTTTACTTCAAATTGCAATAGCATTTGGATTGAGTCTTTTAAAGCCAGTCAATTCAAATCTGCATCCAATCACACCCAGTTTGTGTATAATCTATCAGCAACAGATGATGAAGATAGCGGCAAGTCAAATAAATAACGATGAAAAAGAAGAAGTAGACGACGATGTCGACATGGCTGGTGAAGAAGACGAAGGTGTCGTGCGGGCTTTGATTAATGATGCGATTCAATCAGACGACGGCAACTCTGATGTCGATGGGATGGGGTTGCTCCGGCATTCAAAAGGACATGACAGAAGATGTTGTAAAGTTGTTAACGATATTGATGATGGAAAGTAGCTCTGAAGGGTTGTAATGCCTCAACGATGATGAAGAGTTGTATGTGGCACCATTGTGGAAAGAATTCGATGATGAAACACTTGCAGATGGGGGACAATAGAGTTGAACTTGTAGCAATTAGTTAAGGAATCCTGCTGTCAATGAAGAGGCAAGGAGTTCGGTTGAAATTGAGGTGGCGGTGGTGGAGTTATTGAGGATTTTGGGTTTGTGGTTGTTGGGTCTTGATGGATTTGTGCTGCTGTTCATGGAGGAGATAAAGATGAGGATGAGGAAGAAGAAGATAGTAATTCTGTTGAACTTGGTTAGGAATTTGGATGAGTTTTGGATAGGATTTTGATGGGTTTTTGGTTGCTCCTGGTAGGAAAGGGATGATGGATAGTAACCTATGGGACGTTCTGGGTTTTTTGCTTTACTGATGAACTGAAGAGAGATCAAAGGGGTATTTTTCTTTTACAAATGAAAAGAAACCTAATCTAATCTAAGGAGAATGAATATAATGCAAAAATATGATTTTAGCTCTGATTCCAAATCTGATACGGAACGGAAGGGAATTAAGATTCACAGTGGAAGTAATTTATAGATTTGGGTAAGAAAGAACAACTAAATGAATTAAGAATTTGTTAGCAACGGGGATAAAATTTAGACCTAACATCCTGGAGATTGGATCGGTCCTTAACTTTGCACTTCATGCACTAAAGATTCCTTCGAACATCGTGTCCAGGTGATTCCTCGCCCACTCTCACACATTACATGCAAAATTTCTTATTGAATTCTCAAACAAGTTTTCTTATGTAATCGCTTATAATCAAAAGTTAAACTACATGCATATATTTATAGCAAAAAAATAAAGTCATATTAAATTCATATTCAGACTCGTAATAGGACTCAAATTCTAAAATAAAATAAAATATAGGAAAAGAATCCTTAGAAGGAAACTCAAAGATAAAAAAGACTCAAATATAAAAATATAAAACGACTGAAAAAACAGTTCAAATCGACTCAAATTCTAAAAAGACTATTTCGGATCCAAATTGGATTCCCATCACAATCCATCATGCGTTTTGAACTTTTAGTTATGGATCAACTTGTGACAATTTTTATTGAAATAATATGGTTAAATAAACTTCGTAATTCATGTGTTAGTGATAGGATTTGCTGGGGATTTGGGGAAGAAATTTAGGGATTTGAGAAAAAGATATGATTTTTATTGATAAAAGAGGGAAATACATGATAATTGGCATCAATTCAAGAGGAAGATCACTCTTCCAAGCTTCAAGTCAAGAGGAAGCCGAACTCTCCCACTAATCTAAATGTTCTCCTATTCTCAATCGTTTTTTCACCAAATTCAACATTAACCACTACAAATCTCCTCTCCTTTATTTATAATAAAAGTCCTAATGAGCCGTCATCTTAAAATTACCAAAATACCCCATGACCTAATGTTTACCGTCGTCCTTCAAAAATTATAGATTTGCCACTGAGCCCAGAAATTACAAATTTGTCAATTTATGTGATCTCATCATTACTCTGTCCCCAAAGAACTACCTTGCACTCACGGTGGTGTCATGAAGACCGTGGACACACTATTCCAAATGAGTGTTCGTCTCTTTTTGGCTCTATTTCCTGAGCTGAAATGCTCTTGCCCTCCTCATCTTCGACCATCAACACCCGGAGGGCACAATCACGACAAGGATGTTTTGGCATGAACTTCTCGTCGTAACGAAAGCATGGTCCTTGTTTGCACTTATTCTGGAGCTCTACTTCCGTGAGACGCTTGAACATGATGTCAGGCTGGGGCTAGTTTTTATTTTTCTGGCTCATATGAAGTCTGAACCCCTCCATGATGGGACTTCTATATCTTCATGGTGGCATGAGTGCGGGATGTGGCCCTGCACATCGCTCCCTTGGCAGCCTGCTCTGTAGTGTGTCTGTCTTCCATCATCTGAGCTAGCTCCATTGTCTCTCCAAGTCCATGGGCCTCATTGTACATAGCCTAGCTCTGATATTCGCCTTAAGCCCATTCATGAAGCTCCCCTCCAATGTTGCCTCAGGTATCCCCCACTCAGCCTGAAAGCATCATGAATCTCCCCGTAGTATCTGATTATGTCGTCCTGTCTAAGTGCAAGGTGCTGCTTGTATAAATCACTTCCCTAAGTGTCTCGAAATCGGTCCAGCAAGCAGTTTTTGAACTCCTCTCACGACTCCACAGGTTGCATATGTTCACTTCATTGAAATCAAGACAATACCTTTTCCTCCAAGCAAATACCAATAGATAACAATTTCTCCTCCGTGAAGCACTTCACTGTGAAATATCTCTCCGTTCGGTAAACCCAAGCATAATGATCATCTCACTCAAAAATTAGCATTTTCAACTTTCAGACTTTGCTTTCTGTGCTGAAGACATCCTATCTTACTCTATGATCAGGCTGCCCGTGGTGGAATTGCTGATAGACATTCTGTCGACCTGTTGGGCCTCCAAAATCTCCACTTTGGACTCCTGTTGCTATGTCATCGTCTACCTATTCGTTGTCAACCCACCAAGGATCTCTCCATCTTCATCGAAACCCTGGTAATCTTCCTTGTCATCGTCCTTGCACTCGAAAGGGCATCCTGTGGACCGGTCGAGGTATCACGGGATTCCTCTACTTTTGTCGGGCCATCCAAGGTCTTCACCCTCCTCGAAATTCGGATAAAAGCTACTTTGATCATGTCAAGCCTGTCTGAAATTCCGACGTGATCACAAGACTATCGCTGAGGCCTAGAAGGGCCGTGTGTGTCTGTAAACCAGGGCCTGCGGGCCCCTAGAAGGCCGTTCAGGGGTCGTGGGCCCTTGTGTTGCCCCCGGGGTCGTGGGCCCCAAGGCGTCCCACCCAAGGCTCGCCAGGCCCTAGGCGGCCCGCCCAGGGCTCGTGGCCCTCAGGGCGGCTAGCCCAAGGGCCGCCAGGCCTTGGGCAGCCAGCCCAGGGTTCACGGCCATCATAGCAGCCAGCCCATGGGCCGCCATCCCACGGGGGTGGCCGATCGAGGTGGGTGGCCCCTCTTTCGGCATCTGATGTGCCTTCTTATGAATCTGTGATGGTTTTCTAGCGATGCGTGAGATCCTTCGTCCGGTTGGAGATCTTTAAAAATGGTAAATTTTTCCTTATAGTTGACAAAAAATTTCGCCTTTTGTCTCGGATCAACACCGTTCAGTGGGTTCATCTTTCGTAAAGGCGACAGCTTTTCCCTTTCTTTTATCCAAAGACGACATCTTTTACTCTAGGTCTGAGTTGTTGGGCTCAAAGTCGTCGACTCTTGCTGTTTCCTTCTCACATCGTGGATGACGATTGATCTCCAAAAGTTCCTTCAACATAGCTTCCATCGTAGAGAATTGTTCCTCAAGTTTGTCCACCTTTGATGTTTATCCTTGAGGGTTTCCACATCGCTTTCCAATTTTTCTTTCAAATCAACTTTTTTTGCCGTCATCGGATCGAAGAGCTCTAATACCAATTAGATTGGTTTGCTAGGGATGTGGGGAAGAAGTTTAGGGATTTGATGGAAAGATATGATTTTATTGATAAAAGAGGTAAATATATGATAATTGGCCTTAATTCGAGAGGAGCACCACTCTTCCAAGAGGGAAATACAACTTTCTTTGCCGTCATCGGATCGAAGAGCTCTAAGACCAATTTGATTGGTTTGCTAGGGATGTGGGGAAAAAATTTAGGGATTTGATGGAAAGATATGATTTTATTGATAAACGAGGGAAATACATGATAATTGGCCTCAAGTTTGTCCACCTTTGATGTTTATCCTTGAGGGTTTTGTTAGATCTGTGCGCGGCTAAAGAGGGGAGGAAATTACTTTGCGCACAACTAGTCATGGAGAAATTACTTTGCGCACAGCAAGTCATGGAGAAATTACTTTGTGCACAGCAAGGAGGGTTTTCTTATTTTCTATTTAAACTAGGGCTAGCCGTCATTTGTATGCATGCTTGATATTGATATTTTCTATTGAGCGTCCATATGTTTAGGTCTTAGATTAAACGAGTGCGGACGTCCTCTTCGGCGTCTTGGGAGGAGAGCACACCTCTTTTGTGCTCAATTATCTTGTTATTTCTATTGTTTTCTCTATAAAAATCATATTTTTTGTTGGTTCCTAACATTTTGGTATTAGAGCACGTGACGATGCATGTCGGCTACGACAACATCCCACGACAAAATTGAAGCTTTGGAGGTGAAATTCACGAGAAAAATCGACGAGATCAAGAAATCTTTGGCGGCAAATGATGAATCCATGGCCAAGTTGACGGCTTCCATCAACCAATTGACGGTAAATCAAGCGAAGCACGACGAACAATTCACGCAATTGATGGTAACCCTAAATCAATTGGCGACGAACAACAAAGGGGATGAGAATCATAATCCGACACCAAAGGCGGCACCTTTGAACAAAGAGAAGTAAAAAGAGGAGATTTTGACCAAAAATCAACCCTTTTTGGTGGAGGAATTGGACGAGGACGAAGACGAAGAGCCATGGAAGGTGGATTATCGTGAGGAGGTGCGGCGCAACGCGGTGGAGTATCAAAGGAGGGGCGACGGCCCTAGCCGCCCCTTTCGGACAACGCATGAAGGCGAGGAGGGGCGGCCGACCCCCCAAAACCCTTTCGGCGGCGGCCGCCACGCGACGGAGGCGGGGGAGGCCCCCCGCCCAGCGCGGGATCCGGCAGGGCTGGCCAGGCCCTGTTGGCCCCCGCCAGGAGGCCGGCAGGCCCCGCCTGCAGCATATAGGGGGCGGGAGCCCCCCTGGCAGCCGCCATGGGGGAGGACGCGTACGGCCAGCCTCCAGGTGGGATTTTGGAGCCCCACGGACAGCGGACAACATTAGATGATGGTCGTGGACAGTTTTTGGGAGGGTTCTTCGACCCTTCGGGTCGGCGTCCAGTAGCGGAGGACCCCTTGTACGGAGACGGACGCGGGAGAGACCATTATTATGACGGCGGTGGTGGCTACGGGGCGGAGTTCGGCGATGACGCAGGTTGGGACGATTTCGAGGGCCGTCAGGAGGATTACCGAGGACACTATGTGGGCTGCGGGGGGAGTGCCACCTAGGCGGTACGAGACTCAGGACGAGAGGAGACAGCACTACCATCCACATCACCGAGAGGAGGGGAGGCCCGAGCAGGGGCATTTGGAGGAGATTGCAGAGTCCGAAAGCTGAAGATGCCGATCTTTTCTGGGGAGGATCCACACGCCTGGTTGTTCACAGCGGAGAGATATTTCGCAGCGCATCACATGACTGAAGCACAGAAGCTTGAGGCAGCAGCCATTTGCATGGATGGGAGAGCTTTGGGGTGGTTCCAGTGGAAGGAGAGGAGGCAGCAGATCCGGAGCTGGGAGGAGCTGAAAGACTTGGTGCTGGAGAAGTTTAGAGACCCCCGTTTGGGGAACCTACACGAGCAGCTATTTGCCCTTAGGCAGGAGGGGCCGGTGCGGGAGTACATCGAGAGATTTGAGACACTGACAGGTCGAGTTCATGGGGTGTCGAATGAGTCGCTGGAGGTCACCTTCTTGAAGGGGCTGCGACCTAGTCTTTGAGTTGCGGTGAGGCCTTACAAGCCCCGGGGGCTTTCAGAGGTCATCGAGATGGCACAGATGGTGGAGGACTCACGAGCTGAGGATATGCGAGACGGGGGGAGCTACAGTGGGCAGTTGCAGCGAGTCACCTCTACTGGAGCAGGCGGAGCGGGGACCACTACTGAGGCAGTTCAGGTGGGACTAGAGAAGACGGGAGAACAAAACAACCCCCCACCGGCTGACTGGCCATTCCGAAGGATGACTGATGCAGAGATGAGGGAGAAGAGGCAAAAGGGGATCTGTTTCCGATGCGACGGGTGCTTCACTCCCGGACACCGCTGTATGGATCGAAAGCTGCAAGTATTGATAGCGTAAGCCGACGAGGATGACGGCGTGGAGGACGAAGGAATCGACTTGCAGGCACCACCTTGAGGACAAGGTGGCTCTTTGAAGGGAGTATTGATAGACCCGCCTGGGTCTACACATGGGCCGGGCCCATTAGTAGCCGCCGGCCCCCCTCCTTGCTTATGCGCGCGCACCCCTTTGCCCTAGGAACCCTAGTTTCTTCTATTTATAGGGGCTAGCCGTCATTGGTATTTTTATGCTTGATATTTGATATTTTCTATTGAGCGTCCCTAGGTTTAGATCTTAGATGAAACGAGTGCGGACGTCCTCTTCGGCGTCTTGGGAGGAGAGCACACCTCTTTTGTGCTCAATTATCTTATTATTTCTATTGTTTTCTCTATAAAAATCATATTTTTTGTTGGTTCCTAACATTTTGGTATCAGAGCACATCTCGCTTTCCAATTTTTCTTTCAAATCAACTTTCTTTGCCGTCATCGGATCGAAGAGCTCTAATACCAATTTGATTGGTTTGCTAGGGATGTGGGGGAAGAAATTTAGTGATTTGATAGAAAGATAGGATTTTATTGATAAAAGAGGGAAATACATGATAATTGGCCTTAATTCGAGAGGAGCACACTCTTCCAAGCTTCAATTCGAGAGGAAGCTGAACCCTTCCACTATTCTCAAGGTTCTACTACTGTTCTCAATCAATTCTTTACCAAATTAAACATAAACCCTTCCTAATTTCCTGCCCTTTGTTTATAATAAAACTCATAATGAGCTATCAACCCAAAATTACCAAAACATCTATGACATAGAGTTTTCCGCCGCCATCCAGAAATTACAGATTTGCCACTGAGCACAGAAACTAAGATTTGCCCTTGTATGCGATCTTAGAACATAGGAGTTCTCAAAACTCATGTTTAATGACCTTAATCATTTAATTTTTTTAAGCCATGTAGGAAAAAAAGTATCGATTATACATAATCAAAAAGTACTCCTGAAACAGCTATTAGTAGTGAGTTTTTAACCCTTGGTCTACTTGTTCCAGGAGACCTATAGAGAAACCATCTTGCATTTTAAGACTTTCTGGTTGTTCATCAACTTGTACATACATTTTCCCTATAATATGACTTAGATAAACTGCATAATACTGGAGTTTTAGAGTCCTTACAAGTTACAACACATAGTTGATCATTTAATTTTCTTTTTGAAGACATGTAGAAGAACAGAACGGATTGTCAATAACCAAACTGAATGGTGAGGCTCTTCTATTGTATTGTTGAAAAACCATTCACTATGCTTCTGCTTGATGCATAGGTATGAAATCCTTAACATGCATGCTTATTTACATATCATTGTAAATAAATATGAATGGAGTGGATTATTAATTTTTGCTTGCCATGCACTTTACTAGGCAGGCATAGTAAAATTGTTCATGTTTGCAGTGTTAAAGTTGCTCTCATATTTATACTGTTTGGCCATCTCATTGATGATCTACATATATTTATGCGCTTTTGTAGGTATTTTATGGTCGGTTATCCTATGGATGACATGCACCATTATCTTGATTGCGTGCCTATATAATTCTAAGCGTGATTTTGGTATTACTTCTAGTAAGAGTTTTCACTGTTTTTATGCAAATAATTGGAACTCACTTTTGTGGGGGTGGTGGTGGGGGGGGGGGGGGGGGGGGGGGGGGGGGGCATTGCATAAGTCGAAAGCCTACACATGGACCTTCCACTTTCCTTTTTCCCCCTCTCCCATGATCTCCATCAACATGGTCTAATATATAACCAAGTTATTTATCCTTTTTATTAACTTTATCTTAAATTCCTCGCTAACACATACGTTCTTTTCTCAACTCATTCCTACAAATTTATTTTAATATTCTCATATTTGAATGAACTAACAGTTTTAAAAACATATTAACCATATAAAACGTCTTTTCTAATAGTTACATTTTAAGAAGTCCTTTTTTCAAAAGGCCTAATAAATGAGCAGAAGCCGCAACAAAAAAAAACCCTAAGAATGAGATATCAAATGGTTTAAAAGCTTTTTATCTTTGCATCAAGCAATTGCAAAAAGATTACATCACTTAAACCATTTGAAATAGGATAACATTTAATGTGTTTATGTAATTATTTTTTAAACCTCTTGATCTTTCATTTTAAAGATAATTTGTGTTATCAGATCAAATTGGACAATGTGGATCATCCCTGGGATGCCCACTTGGAGTTCTGACGAACTTTTGGTTATATGTGCATCTAGTGGACATAAATTGATCACTGTTATGAAAATTATACAACATCAGTTTTTGTGGTCGCTTGAGCAAGGGTAGAAAATGTTGCAAATTTTAGTTTTTCTGTTAGTTTATGTCATATATGATATATTGTCTCCAGTGGTGTGGAATCTTAAATTTGGAACAAGATCTAAGATTGGTTGGAGTATTCAGATACCTGATACTCATTTAAATGTACCCACAACTCAACTTAATATGCATCCCCAAACAGACACATGTTCGTGTTGTCGATGAATATGTAGAGAAGTGTCAGTTTTGGTAGTTGTCTTCGTGTCTATAAAATCGTGGGTTTGGAGTTGGACGTATGACCTGCTTGTTTCATGGAGGCTTCATCATTCAATCTCAAGTTTGTTCCAAAATCTCTTGCTTCTACAATTTTTCTGTGTATATCAGATTGTAGAAAGTTGGGGAAAATGTGATTAGCCTCCAAAGTGAGGCTATCACTTCTATTTTATATGATTTCACACTTTCTTTACACACCACACCACCAATTTACTCCTCACACACACATTACTCAATACTCCCCCCTCAAGATGAGCAAAAGATATTTATCATGCCCCATCTTGTTTACAAGCATCCTCCACCTCCTTTAGGAGCTCAACACCCTTCGTAAGGCAATCTGCTAGTTGCTGTCCCAGAGCTAATGTAGGAGATCTCCAACTGTTTCTTGTCCAGCTCTCTCTTTAATGAAGAACATGTCAATCTCTATGTGCTTCGTTCTATCATGTTGCACTGGGTTGTTGGCAATATTAATTGCAGACTTGTTATCACACAACAACTGCAAAATGGTCCTTCTCTCAGCCAGGCGTAGCTCATGTAGAAGTGATCTCAACCAGATCATCTCACAAGTACTAAGCACCAATAGCACGATACTCTGCCTCCTGCAGTGGAACGAGCCACCCAAATCCTGCTTCTTGCTGCCGCCAAGAGACCAAGTTGCCCCCAACAAACACACAGTAGCCTGAGGTCGATCTCCTATCATCCAAGCAACTGGCCCAATCTGCATCACAGTAGCCTGTCACATTCATGTGACCATGACTACCAAATAATATGCCTTTTCCTGGACTATTCTTCAGATACCTCAGTATCCTGAAGACCTGCCTCCATATGTCCAGTCCTAGGATCATGCATGTACCTTACCCTTACCACACTGATAGCATAGGCAATGTCAGGTCTGGTATGGCATAAGTAGATGAGGCGTCCAACAAGTCTCTGGTACCTCTCTTTGTCCACTGGCTCCCCTGATTGTGAATGCAACTTATGATTCTGATCAATAGGAGTAACCTGCTGGAACGACACCCCCAACATACCTGTCTCAGCCAGAAGATCCAGTGCATACTTTCTCTGTGAGAGAAACTATACCCTTCCTGGACCTGGCAATCTCCAGTCCAAGGAAGTATCCCAACTGTCCAAGGTCCTTGACCTCAAACTCTCTCGCCAACCTCACCTTCAAGTTTGAGATCCCCTCTTCATCATCTCCAGTGATAATAATGTCATCAACATACACAGCCAAAAGAGTGATCCGCTGCCCTGAATGTCTATAGAACACAGTATGATCACCATTACTCTGCTTGTAGGCCCATGGTGATGACTGCACGCCTGAACCTGTCCGAACCATGCCCTTGGAGATTGCTTCAGCCCATACAAAGACTTGTCCAGTCTACACACCTTTCCCCACCGTCTGTTGTGTGCCAAAGCCAGGTGGAACCTCCCATGTATACTTCCTCCTGTAAGTCTCCATGCAAGAAGGCATTCTTTACATCCAACTGATGCAATTTCCATCCAAAATTCGCTGCACAGGATATCAGTACTCTCACAGTACTCATCTTTGCCACTGGGGCAAATGTGCTCATCATAATCGATCCCATAAGTTCTGACTGTAACCCTTGGCAACCAGCCTCGCCTTGTACCTGTCCACCTTCCCTTCTGCAGTTTGCTTTACTGTGAATACCCACTTGCAGCCCACAGCCTTCTTCCCTGCTGGGAAGTGAGACAAGTCTCCATGTCTTGTTCTTCTCCAGTGCCTCAAGTTCTTCGAGCATTGCTTTCTTCCACTGGGGATGTTGCTTTGCCACTCGCCAATCACTTGGTATAGGGATAGACTGTAAGGATGCAATGATAGCCCTATATGCAGGTGTAAGAGAAGCGTATGAGACATGATTAGCAATATCAGTCTCATATCCATACCGTACAGGAGGCCTGCCGGCATTGATACGAGGCTCCCTACGAGATGCAAGTGGAAGATCTAAACTAGAGGAAGGCAAAGAAAGGTTACCATCCGTGGTAGGAGAGGAAGGCAGTAAGGAGGTCGGGACTCGAGCAGGCGTGATAGACTGATCAACCTCGACATGGGGCAGTGGAGCTAGTGGTTCTTCAGTGGGGAAGATGTCTTCTTGTTGTCCTCCATCGCCATGACTATCCTTCTGTCTCCTGCTATATTTCCTGCCGTACAGCCTGTCTTCCTCCTCTTCCACCAAGGTCCTTCCTTCCTCCCCTGCTATCAGGACCAGTACCAGTAGCCCTGACAGGGCATGGTATAAGTCCAACCACTACCCTCCTGTCATCAGTCTCCCCCTCTCGACCAACTCCTCCTGTGCTTGGAGAGGCCCCAGTATCAAATACTGATGTAGAATCTGTCAGTCCTCCATAAAACGGTTCAGTCTCCCTGAACGTCACATCCATGCTCACAAACAGCTTTCTTTCTGAGGGACTCCAACACCTGTAGCCTTTCTGATTTGAAGGATACCCAACAAATATACATTTAATTGCCCGAGCATCCAGCTTCCCCACAGAGGGTCTATGATCCCTCACAAAGCATGTGCATCCGAACACTTTTGGTGGAACTACGAAAGTGTTCTTTCCCATAAGAATCTCACATGGAGACTTCATACCAAGGATCCGTGAAGGCATCCTGTTGATAAGATATGTGGCTGTCATCACTGCTTCACTCCACAATATCTTAGGTACATTCATGGTGAGCATGAGTGACCTAGTTACCTCCAACAAGTGTCTATTTTTTCTTTCAGCAACTCCGTTCTGTTGGGGGTGTTGGGGCAGGTGGTTTGATGAGTTATCCCACTCTCAGATAGGTAAGATGCAAACTCCCTGTTTACATACTCAGTCCCATTATCCGTTCTCAAGACACGGATCCTGGCCTCATACATGTTCCTGACACTTCTATGGAAGTCCTGAAAGCACTTCAGCGCTTCGCCTTTGTTTTTCATCATATAAAGCCATGTCATCCGAGAGTGACAATCTATGAAGGTGATAAACCACCTGAACCCACTCACTGAAGTCACTGGGCAGGGCCCCCAAAACATCTGAGTGAATAAGATGAAACTTCTCTACACTCCTCATCCCCTACACTAGGATATGACGTCCTAGTGTTGTTTCCCAAATTCACATGCATCACATGTCAAATTCATTTCATTCACTCCATTTAAAATATCGGGATACAATTTTACTCAAAATATCAAAGGGCAAGTGCCCCCAACCTGACAATGCAACAAAAGTACATCCCTTTCCTTCTCTCCACCAACGACAGCCAGTGCAGCATCCCCACTAGCTCTGTCAAGATACCACAGTCCATCACGCCTGACGCCAGTCCCAAGCCTCCTCCCAGTCTTCCTTTCCTGCAACACACAATGAGTAGAGTCAAAAGTAATGCTACAGTCGAGATCATCAACAATAGAGCCAACAGATAAGAGGTTGACTGGAAATGATGGGACGTGAAGGACAGAAGAGAGGCGTATGGAGGGAGTGCACTGAATAGTACCAGTCCCTCTAATGGGTTGGGATGTGCCATCAGCTGTCTGAACGGTTTCATGAATGGAATGTGGTTTATATGTGGAAAATTGTCTATATGCTCCTGACACATGACTAGATGCACCTGAGTCAATAATCCACTCTATATGATCTCTACATGAAAGGGCTAATCGGTTACCTGAGCCTGTGTGAGCGAAGTGGGCAAAGTTACCGAATGGCGAGGCAATATCCCCAGTCTGGTCTGCATGGCTCTCCGAGCTCTCAGTAGTAGACCTGGACTGTCCTCCGCTGCTCTAGGTCTGACGCCTCAGCTGGCGTAGCCTCAATCATCACTGTCTCCTGTCGTCCAATCAGCGGTAGCAAAGTTGGCCCAGTGGGCCACCACGACCTCGTCCACGGCCTCCACGGCCCCAACGACCTCCTCCTCTGCCTCCAGTGCCACGTCCTCGTCCACTGCCCTTCTGTGGGCAGTTGAAGCTCAGGTGCCCCTTCACCCCACATGTGTAGCACTCTCGATCCTCGCTCACTACTGCCACTGGGGGTACAGCCAGTGCAGCCCGAGTGACCTGAGTACCCTCATCCTTCATAACCCTCAGTCTGGTCTCCTCCTGTGCCATTGCAAGCTATGGCCTCCTCCAGGGATGGGATGGAGGATAGGTGGCACATACTCGCCCTCCTGGCCTCAAAGTCTCCATTCAGGTTCCCTCAGAAAGTGTGTCACACGCCTACGCTCCACCCACTTCCTGTGTATCGCAGCGCTCCTAGGATCAGGTAGGTCAATAGGGTCATAGTGATCTAACTCTGACCAAAGCCTTTTTCAACTCCGCAGAGTAGGCTAGAATAGTCATCTCCCCCTGCTTCAAGGTGTCGACCTTGCCCTGAACCTCCATCATGAGCATCACATTCCCTGCTCCTGAGTACATTTTCTCCACCATACTCCAAATCCCCGCAGCACTCTCTATGGCCTCCATCATCCCAGCAATGGGTGGAACCATCGATGTCATCAACCAAGCAGCCACCAGTGAGTTGGTGGTGCTCCAGACTTTCCAATCATCCACATCCTTGTCCAGCGGTTCCTTGCATGAACCCAGAACGACTCCTTCTAACCCCTTCGACCTCAGAATGAGAAGCACCCTCCTGGACCAACTGAGGTAATTCTTCGTCCCTTCCAATTTCACATCATTGGGCATCAATTCCAGCTTCTGCACGGGACGTGAAGGCGTCGATCCACTCGAGGATCCCAACTCCTTCGAAGCAAGTAGCTTCGTTATCTCCCCGATGAAGGCCTTCATGTCCGCTGAAGTAAGGTTGTCCCCCATCTCTTCAGATCCGCAGATCTCTCCTTTCTCCCTCCTTAGATCCGCAGATCTACTTCTCCTTCTCCTCTTCTAGGTCATACCCTAACCGTAAACCTATGGAGTCCTTTTCATGGCTCTACCATAGATCTAGGGTTAGGGTTTTTTTGGGATTCCCTTTTTGTGGCTAGGTAGGGCTTTGTGGGGCTAGAAGAGGACTTGAGAGAGGAGAAGAAGGCTATCGGCAGCGGCGGAAGCTGGCGGGGGCGCGGCAGCGGCGGAAGCTGGCGGGCGGCAGCAGCTGCGGCGGCTGGCGGCTGCGGCAGGCGCAGCGGCAGCGCGCAGCAGCGGCGCACGCGGCAGCGGCGGGGCGCAGCGGCAGCGGCGGCGCGCTGCGGGCAGCGGGCGGGCGGCAAGCAGCGGCGGCGCGTGGGAGGGGCTAGGGGTTTGGGTTTTAGGGTTTTAGGGTTTTTAGCTCTAGATACCATGTAGAAAGTTGGGGAAAATGTGATTAGCCTCCAAAGTGAGGCTATCACTTCTATTTATATGATTTCACACTTTCTTTACACACACACCCAATTTACTCCTCACACACACATTACTCAATATTCTCGTAGTAGCACTGAATCGATATTCCTCTCAATTAGTGTTTCTCTTTCTCATAGTTGCTACTTTCCTTGGTTAAGAAATTCTCCCAACCGGAGTCATTTATACTGATTCTTGAAGGTCACCATTCAAGAAGGCATTCTTGACTGACATCCAGTTAATATAGTGGCCATCCCTTGTTGGCTGCAATGGAAAAGAAGGCTTAGGCGCGCATCAAAAGCACATAAAAATAGCATTAAAAAAGCGTGAGCTGTTGTTAAAACATTTTAAAGTTGATGATTCCCACCAAGAATTTGATCGTCGGGTCGGGCTAATTCCATAATCAGTACAGAGAAGTATGTGCCCATCACTCCAGCAATGGCCCTGAAGATGAACCTTGTGGTTAGTCGAGAACAGCCATCGAACCAGATTTGTCATGAAAATGTCGAATTGACTCACCGTAGGCTGCCGACTATGTGGTACAGCTTTCACGATGCTTGAATTAGGCAAGCGCTCTCTGGGTACTAGGTTCTCTCCAATTTGCATTTTTAAATACTAGGTCCAACTCTTTAGGATTATATGAGGCAGAAAGGCTGTTATAAGCAAGTTGAATATTTGTGGAGTTTTCTCACCTGGGAGTTGTGGTTCGTGACATTTGAAGGGCTAAATTTTGATGATGGTGGTGGTGGTGATTTTTTATACTGATGTGGTTCAGAAAGTGCCCTACTCCTTTTATGGAGAGTCAGAATAGAATTCTAAATATGGACAACAATCTTGACATGGATCTCATCGTTTTGAAGTGGTCTAGTCTGTTCTAGTTTATACCGGATCTGCTCAAAACCAATGCCCTAATGTTAATCCAAGCTAAGCTCAAAGTACCAAACCAACCAAAGCTGGTTTTGGGACAGCATACGGTGAAGTCAGCACTTCAGTAAACGGACGCTCTGTATACACGGTTGCTCTGAATCCACTAGCTAGAAAAGGATGTCACCTATTGGCATTGTTGCTTATATCTGGCTGGACTTAGCCAACTTTCTGCTCATGCTGCTGTAAAATACATCCACCATTTAACTACCAATTGTTCTTTTTTATCTGGCTGGTATTACCTATTATCTTCTTCCATACCTTTATTAAGCCACCCCATAATTTTACGACAAGTTAGTTCTTGTTCTAGTTGCACGGAATACCCTTCTCCATACCATGTCTTATAAGGTGACAAACTTAATTTCTATTGATACTTCAAGCTAGTAGTTAACATGGAAGATGAAGACTTGAAAATTTTTACTGACATGAATGCAGATAGCAACGGTATTTTTTCAAGCTTTTGCATCTGAGGATCTTCTTTAGAGAACTTGTGTGTGCCAAGTCTGTTCAATAGATATCCACCTTGTTCAATGTGCCTTTGCAATGCATGCGCATGCGTGTGTTTTAATGGGGTTATTTTCCATATCACTGCCCAAAATCTTATATATTTTCACATTACACATCAAAATTTTGTATTTCCATAATACCACCCAAAATCTAACAAGTTAGGTAAAAACACACTAGTCTGTTAAATGCCGTTAGTTTTTTAAGGGTAGAGGTTCATATAGGTAGAATTGCCTTCGTGTATGCAAAACACATGTTACTCTATACACACAATCATTTTTGCTTTGTACACATACCACTTTACACACATGCCCAAGATTTTTAAAAATTCATTGTTTGATTTATACACATATTATCAAACTACCCTTTTTCTCTCTCTCTTTCTCTCTCTCTGAAATCCAACCCCCTCTGCAGCATTTCCGGCTGCTCCCACCGCATCTCCTCCCCCACCTACATACTCCTTGTTGGATGTATTTGTAAATAGTTATTTTCTTTGTTGAAGAGGATTAAGATGATGAAGATGATGAAGAGGATTAAGATGAAGAAGGTAAGGATGAAGATGATGAAGATGATGAAGTGGCAGCTGCGGTGGGAGGGGGAGGATGGTTTTTTTTTTTTTTTTTTTGGGGGGGGGGGGGGGGTGGGGTGGTTAGGGTTTGTGAAATTGATTAAATTGATGAAGACAATTGATTTGATGAAATGGAAGAAGATGAAGATGAAGGGAAGAAGATGAAGATGGTGTAAGGATGAAGTAGCAGCGGGAGGTGAGGGATGTGAGAAAATTTTTAGAGATGTGTGAAGGGTAAAATATGAATTTTAAAAAACAATGAAAATTTGTTCTGAATTGCAAACTTGTAAATAAAGGGTATGTGTACGAAGTGAAACTTGGTGTGAGTGTAGAATTTCCCGCAAAACACACACACTCTCATTTCAAATTCTCCCACCCACACCCCCACCACATGATTCTTCTTCCTCTTCTCTACCTTTTATTCTCCCTCTTTCGTCTTCATCATATGCATCGGCATACATGTGGGGGGAAACCAGAATTTTTATGGGTTTGTGGGGAAAACCCAGTTTGCTTCCTAGTTCTATGATGAAAACCTGGTTTTTAATTTTAGTAATAAATTCGTGGGTACCAAGAGAATCTAATTTTATATGTAGTTACTAAACACATGTAAAGTTTCATTGGTTTTGCAGAAAGTCAGAATCCCAGTTTAAGATTGTAGCACTATAAAGAACACCCAAGTTTCTTTTCTTTCTGTTTTCTTTTTTTACCGATTTCACGGATTTCAAAAGAATCTCAAGTTAGCTGATACAGTGGGGAAAAAACTGGGAAACTTTTGTGCATTTTTGTGTGGAGAGAAACAGATTGGATTGTGGCTTTGTAACGAACCATATTTCTTCATCAAGGAATGAGTTTCAGGGGTTCTAATAGAGTCTCAATTTTGTTAATGTGGTTAAGAAGATGCCAATTTTCGCGAGGTTTTTGAGGGGCCCAGTTCAAGTGTGGCTTTGTGATGAAGTCACATGTTCCTATATTGGTGGTGCTGAAGAGGAAGATAGTAATGAAGGAGATGAGGAAGGTAATGAAGAAGTAGTAGTAAACGGTAATACGGTCAGATTTGGAACAATTTGACGATATGCTGCCTCTAACGAATGGCAGTTGATGATGTGAGGTTTTTTTAATCCAACTAAATAAATTTAACATGATTTTTTTGGAAATACCAAGATTTGGGGTGTTCATATGGAAATATAGAAAATTTTGGGTGTCAATCTAGAGAAAACCCTTTCTAATATTTCACATATTGCACTTTTTTATACCCTACACCGTAGACAGGGATCTAACTTATTGAATGTGTGGATGCACCGGCATGTGTGGTAATATGTGCAGACAAAGAAAATATTTCATCTCTTTATACTCCACACCGCTGATGAGGATTATACTGATTGAATAATTTGCAACATGTCAAGCCTCTAGTGGCCGAGTTCTCATTTCAGTGCATCAGTCATCATTAAGAACTGATATACACGTCAAACAAAAAGCATTACCACTTCAAGAATAAACTACCTACTCTCCCTTCTTTAACTGTGGCCACCATCTTTGTAGGCATTGCAACGAAGTTCATGTTGGAGCAGCTGGGCATCCTTTTAGATCATGCCGAGGCATTCGGGCTGAATCCCGCCGGGGGCTCCATGAATGGACAAGCAGGGCAACTGTGGATGATGTGTTTGTCCCCGTTGATGCCTTCCATCTTTTCGATCGTCTTGGAAAGCGCATTGCTCATGCAGAGCGATTCACTGTCCCCCGTGTCCCAGCCATCATTGAGCTCTGCATCCAAGCTGGTGTTGACCTGCCGGACCTCCCCACCAAGCGCCGCAGGAAGCCTGTAATCCGCATCGGGAAAAGCGAGATCATCGATGCCAACGAGGATGACCTCCCTGATGATCTAGATCCCTATGCCAAGTTCAAGAAACCAATCATGGCTGAGATCCCCGACAACGAAGTAACGTCCCCGGTGGGCGTTGAAGAGATCACCTCTCTTGCCGAGGAGACGTTAGAGGTATGGGACAGATTGATGGAGGGGACGGAGAGGCTGATGAAGAAGTATGCTGTCAGGGTGTGCGGGTACTGCCCAGAGATCCATGTGGGTCCCAGCGGGCACAAAGCGCAGAATTGCGGATCCTACAAGCACCAGCAGAGGAACGGGCAGCACGGGTGGCAGGCGGCGGTGCTGGATGATTTGATTCCTCCGAGATACGTGTGGCATGTACCTCGGGGACCAGCGGGCGAGCTGCAAGAGCTGCAACGGGAGTTGAGAACATTCTATGGGCAAGCTCCGGCGGTGGTTGAGATGTGCGTCCAAGGGGGAGCAAAGGTGCCGGAGAAATACAGGCCGACCATGAGATTGGATATTGGTATCCCGACCAGTTTGCGAGAGGCTGAGATGGTAGTGTGAGGCTGAGATGGTACTTCTTTGCCTGCTCCGTCGGAGTACTGCAGTTTTTTGTGCCTGCACAATTGTTTCTGGTACATTGCTAAAAGAAGTTTTGATGTAGATTTTGTTCATTAATTCTTCTAGATCTGTGCGGTCGTTATCGGTGTACATAAGCTGCGGTTATATATAACGGGTATATATTTTGATCGCGCACCGCGTATACTTATTGTGTGAAATGCGCAGGCTTTCTTGTGAACTTGCCTATAAATTGTGGAAAAACCTGGCTCATCTCCACATAATTCTTGGGTGGTAAACTTTAGATCATAGTTTTCTTTTCCTTTTTTTTTCTTCTGGTTTTCTATAAATGAATTTCTCGCATCATTACTTATTTGTTTATTTGGAGGAAATTTCTGTACAAAGGTGTTGGCAAGGTTGTTATGGGGTTGACCACTCTCGAGATTGAATGCTTCGTCTGGTATGGTTTCGTGCCTATAGTTTGATCCTTCGCTGAGTAGGCGGAAGTTATCTTTCCTCTTCGGGTCTTCTCTTGCTCTCGCTCTATGGTGTTCTTAGTTTGCTTCCTCAATGACACTGTATTCGTCTTGTAATTAGAGCTAGCAATAGCTAGAAGGATATTTTGAGGTCTTGTAGCCAAAGTGACGAAGATGTGTGTTGTCAAACTTTATGAACAAGAATGTTTTGACGTGTGTTGTCAAACTTTATGAACAATGATGTTTTACTGAACGTGTATGATTGGCAAAAATTATGTCTGTTGTGCACGGTGAGTAATTTTTGCAAGTAAAAAAACTTTTATTCAGTGCGCACAACAGACAAAATTTTTGCATGTTATGCGGGTTTATTGTCGATAGTGCAGCAACTTTTATTCAGCGTGCACAACATGAAATTTTTTGACGGTTGTGCACGTTGAGTAAACATTGATGCACAACCAAATTTACTCCTCTCGCACTTCAAGCAATATTTTTTGCCCGTTGTGCGCAGTTAGCAATACTTTTCTACTCAAAATTCGTTCGTGCCCTAAAATTTTTAAAATTTTACTTTGCGTTACACATATTTCGTGTTACGCATCCCCTAAATAAACTTGTTCTACAAAATTTCATCACAATTCGGATCATCCTCTAGTCGATACATATCTATTTTAACATCGATACATATCTATTTTAACATTGTTTTCTGATTTTATTAACTGATTTTAGTGTGTTTTGGTTTAAGGGTATTTTCGGTATTCTTACTTTTGTACGGAACAAAAACTTAAATAATAATATTTAATTGGTATGTACAAGGACTAATTAATGTAGCGGCTATGCACGGAGTAAAACGAGCGTCGGGTTTTAAAACACGAGAAGGATTTGCGATGTATATAGTCCTGCTCTAAAACAACCTCAAGTTGTATTTCCATGCCCTGCATCCATCCACTAGCGCTAAGCCTCTAACCCCATTCCCCTTCACAGTTGTCCAATGAGGCACCTTTGAGAGCCAAGAGGAACGAGGGAGCCGCGAGGAGGGATTCGCGAGGAGGATGTAGCCCCAATCTCTCCTGTGAGTCCTTTTCTGTTTTTTAAGAAATTGAATGGAAATTGGTATTTTAGCCTGAATCAATTTGATCTTTGATTAATTCAATGGAATTAGATGCGTGATTATGTTTTTATAATTAACTGCCTCCTATTTTGCGAATGTACATTCGTTTCTAGTGTGCTTTATAGATATTAAAAGAGGGCGATTTCTACTATAACAAAACTTAATGTTGCATGTCTATATATTGAAAGTGGTTTTTATTTGCTCCACTTCCTACCTTTCAATCTCGTGCACTTGGTTGTGAACTTAGTTTGAAACTCGGAGTTAGCCAAAGCTAATTGGGATTTATTGGTTGGTTTTTTTTTTTTTTTTTTGGGTTGGGTGGGGGGGGGGGGGGGGGGGGGGGGGGGGGGGGGGGCATCTTCCGATGAGTTCATTTCTCTTCTGAAAGGAGGGTTTCAGTTCTGCATGTATGTTTTTACATCCATTTGGATCTAGAATCCATATGGGACCGCGAGTGATATCATCGTTTTCTGGCTTTCTTCATCTGTCAAATTCTTTAAATTGTAAGTTTTCTTTGTATGAAAAAGGGGTAATGACTCAAAACACCACTAACGCTTCGGCAAAAATTACTTAAGAATCTTCACATTTTGAATCCATATGTGGCCGTGAGCAATATCATTTTTTTCTGGCTTTCTTCATCTTTTAAATTCTTTAAATTGCAAATTTTCTTTGTATGAAAAAGGAAAATCACTTAATTATCTTCACATTTTGAATCCATATGGGGCCATGAACAATATCATCTTTTTGGCTTTCTTCATCTTTTAAATTCTTTAAATTGTAAGTTTTCTTTGTATGAAAAAGGGGTAATGACTCAAAACACCACCAACGCTTCGTCAAAAATCACTTAAGTATCTTCACATTTTTTCGTTATTTAACACACTTAATGTTTACTTTTTAATCACTTAACACTCGTGACCGGCTAATTTTTTTCTTTAAATGATTAAAATACCAGTTTCTTTTCTTCTTCTTCTTTATTCTCCTTGCTGCCTGATGAGATTACGTGTACCAGTGACATTTTTGTAATATTTTGACACAATGGCAAACTTGTAATTTTGGGCATCAGTGGTAATTTAGCCATTATAATTTGGTGGCGGCTAGGGTTATGGGATTATGCTGAATTTTGTGAAGGAAAATCATTAGGAGGTTGATAGAACCCTAGTTTGTGGATAGAACCCTAGTTCGTCAAAAATCACCAAGTACCTTCACATTTTGAATCCATATAGGGCCATGAGCAATATCATCTTTTTCTGGTTTTCTTCATCTTTTAAATTCTTTAAATTGTAAGTTTTCTTTGTATGAAAAAGGGGTAATAACTCAAAACACCACTAACGCTTCGTCAAAAATCACTTAAGTATCATCACATTTTTCGTTATTTAACACACTTAATGTTTTCTTTTTAATCACTTAACACTCTTGAACGGTTAATTTTTTCTTTAAATGATCAAAATACTAGTTTCTTTTCTTCTTCTTCTTTCTTCTCCTTGTTGCCTGATGAGATCACATGTACTAGTTGTTGGAACGTGATCTAAGCTTAGAGGGGTGTGAATAAGCTTATAGGAAATTTTTGTGAATTAAAGCTTTGACATACTCAATCAGACAGTCACAGAGCAAATATGGTGTATAGTAAATAAAGCGGAAGCAATCACATAGTGCACACGATATTTACTCTAGTTCAGTTGCCCCAACGACATACGTCCAGCCTCAAAGTAATAACTAGAATAATAATATCAATGGTACAAACACCCCCCGAAACTTCATGTCCCAACGCTCAGCTCACCAACTCTATACATCACTCCTCAAAGTGTCGAACACTATTATTCTAGCAAAAAAATTTTCTTGACTTGCCCCCAACAAGTCAAGAGTCCAAAAATAACCCCAAAAAGGAAAGTGTAAAATATACAGAGATCAATCAACACTATCACAAATAATAATAAAATAATGAGTTTAGAAAGCTCAGTTTATGATTGTTAAATAGTCTCTATCGAGAAGCTCATCTTTATCTTCGTGCTGGTGCAAACGGTATCTCAATCCGATGCCTGGATCAAAAGATACGAGTCTCTGAAGTTTGTGGCTCAAAACTGAAGCAACTCTGTCTGGCTCATGTGAATCATGGGCCGGGCTCGTGAATTTTAGCAATTCCGCTCGATCGGAAGTGCTGCAGATGGCCAATGCGTGACTTCAGTCAGTGCGTAAAGTAAGCGGCCTTCAGTCGATGCAGGCCATGAGTCTGGCTAGTGATTTTGATGGGTCTGGCTTGTGGATTTCAACGGCTGCGTCCGAGTCGTGACTTTATGACAGCCCATAACACGCATCTGAAGTTGGCCCGTGTTGGATCTGGATCGTAGCCTAGAGGGGGGGTGAATAGGCTAATAAAAATATTCGTGCAACCCACGAACAATCCCACGCAGTTATAGGCATAGACAGAGGCAATAAGATAGCAATCACAGAATACACACAGATATACCCTGGTTCGGTCGTCCCCACGACCTACTCCAGCCCCCGAAAGCAAATACTAGATAGATATGTAAACTTGTACAGCTACAATGAGTCAAGATCCCAAATCTACTCTCACCTAGCTCGTACGCACACCACGTGCTCTACACTATCAATCTAGTCAGATGCTCTCCCTCCGTGACGACTCCCAAGTCGTCAGGTCCCCAAAAGTAACACAAACGGTAAAAACGTTTCCCCTACAAAGATCGCTACTACTACACAAAATAAATAATACTAGAGTTCAGAAATGCTCAGTTTGTGTATCGTAGTCGTCTCTGTCAATAGGCACAGGTCAGATCTGTATCTGACGTAGATGTCGTAGTCTCCTCTCTCTTTGCAACTCAAGTTGCGATCTTCACGCTCTCAGTTCTTTCTTAGGATTTAATGATCTTTGCTTGGTTAAAACTTTAGTGCATGCACCCTTTTCCTGTTCACCAAAAAAACAAACAAAAATCTTTGTTTTAATCTAAAAGGAAATCAAAAATAAAGCCAAGTCTTGTAAGCCTACAGATACAAACGGGTGTCAGGAGAAATTTAATTAAAAAATGATTTTGTTTTAATCAATGGTGCTTTTACTTCCCTCTTTCAATTGTTTATGCCAGCACTCAACCTTTTTGCATTCTCTCTTGCATTAACTTCCTGCAAAACAAAAAGTTAGTGGGGTATCAAAACTTCAAACCAAGTAAATATTAAAACAATGAGTATTAAAATCTCCAAGAATTGGCTAGCATCAGAAATTTTGGCCGGCCCAAATAAAACTCTGTCCCCTTTAAAAAATAATGCCCAGAAAGGATTTCGGTTGCCCCTGTGAAATAATTTTTGCGTCTCCCTCCTCTGTTTGCAAAGCGTGCGGTGCCGTCAATAAAGAACCCTCAACCATGCGCCCTGTGCTTCTTCAATTGAATGGCCGAGCCCTGTTGATTTTTGATGCCACACTGTGGACACCACAAGGAGATGCTGATAATATTCGGCCGGCTTGGGTATAAATATTACAAAAGAAAAGAGAGGCTCTCTAAGAATTTTGATGCAAAAATCTCATGCCCAAAAAGAAACTGGTGGCTGTGTATGTTTTTGATTGGCTTAATGCACCTTTGCTTAGCTTTAGCAAATGTCAGATCAAAGAGCAGAGAGGCTTGCGTCCTTTTTAAAAAGCCTACAACTTTTTTCCATGATCACAAAAGAGAGATTAGTTCAAGCCTTAATTAAATACAATGAAGCACTAACCTCTTGAATTTTTCAATTGCTCTCCCACTTGCGTCTGAGAAGTGCGGCTCCCCTACAAATTTTGGCTCCTATACCTTTTTGGCCTTGGGATTAAAAACGATGGAGACAAAAAAAAGGCCGGCTCTTGGAGAATTTTCGGCTTTTGTGATCTTCAGAATTTGTGCGCCTCTAAGAAATTTTTGGCTCCTCTAATTTTTGGCCGCAACTTTCCTGGGGGAAGAGTTAGCTATGGCCGGCTATCTCTCTCTAGGGTTTTTCACCAAAAAAACGGCTCAAGCTCTTTTTTTTGGTTGTTCCCTCTTATTTATATGACACTGCTTGGGCTTTGGGTTGTTCAAAGGCTTCATGCGTGATGCCCCTGGATTTGGAATGATGTGGCAAAAAAAACAGAGGCATGTGCTATATTTTTTTGATCATCAATAAAGATCGCCTGTCTCTTGGAATTTTTGAAGTGGAGAGAATGAACAATTTCGGCCAATAGATATGAGTCAACTCAAGCTAGGTTCTCCCATTTTCTTCTTCACACGTTGACCAAGTGTCTCTGTGAATTAGTCACACGATCGCCATCCCTGAAACACTCAACACACACGTTAAATAGTTCGCACACGTTTGTCATCATCAAACTAAAGTACCTAGATCGTTGCGTCCAACAATCTCCCCCTTTTGATGATGACAAACCCATAAAGGACGTGTGATGAAGAATGTAATGCAATATGATATATTCAATGAGATGAGATCAAACATTACTAGCATGCACAATATAACAATATAAATAAGCATGCTCCCCCTTTTTCCAAGCCCACCATTTTCATGTATTTTCAATGCTCCCCCTTCAACCAATAATACCGGAACAAATCTTTTCTCGACACTTTTCTCCCCCTTTGTCATCATCAAAAGTGTATTCGTGAAGATTAAAACATACCGCATGCAAAAAGAGAGCATTATTAACTATAGCTAGCATTTGCATGTCGTCATTCTATAATTAGCACTTCAAATCCAACGATAATGATAATTAGAATTCTACACCATCGGGTAAGTGCAATTATTAAACATAGAGGTACAAAGGGAGATACTTTTACAAATTTCAACCAAAACCAATCCATCATTTTCCAAATAAATTTATATCACCTAGGATTGATTTTCCCCACCTCATTAGAAATGAGTTCAAGGTAGCACACCCCAAAACATAGCCTAAAAGGACTCTTAGATGTGGGGGTGACATTGCTTGACGAGTAAAAACACCAACGCTAAAGATTACCCATAAAGCTTATGTTGGATACTCGTGGGTAGTGTATTTGCCATGAATTGTATCCATTTTTCATACGGAGCAATTTTCAATTTTTTTCATATTCATTTCATTTGTTTTGTGCTCAATTTTTATTCATGGCAAATCACATCATATCCCTTAGATTTTTCAGTTAACAATCAGCCTACATTCACTTTCCAATATTCATAAATAGTATCTCCAAAAGTACGACATAGTTTAACATTCGTGGAAGTGAAAGTAGGTGTAGAAATCATTATTATTAAAGCATTGAACTTGGCATGGCTATTATTGAAATAAAACATACGCATGTAGCCAAAAATAATAATACTACAATTTCTGCAAGGATATGATCATCATTCATTTATTGCACTAGAACGATGCAAAGAGGAAGATATGCAATAAGCTCATTTTTTTTGTTTTTTTTTTTTCATTTTTTTGGTTTTATAATGAAATAAACACACTAAAAACAATCAAGCAAACAAAAACAAACACAAAGAAAATCCAAGCACACAAAGCAATGCAACTACTAGCACACAAACAAAGAAAAGTCACGCACACAAAAAGACTATGAAGATATTCATTAAGTTCAAAGAATGAGATATACCTTCGCGTCACCGTTTGACTAAGGAGCTAAAAAGTAATGAGACATTCAATTTATTGCTCCTCGCCAAATTTCCGTCTCACCTACAAAAGAGGTGTTGTGTGTGACCTTGGAATCCAACAAGGTCCACTAACGTTAGTCATCAAAAATTTAGGAACCCATATTTGTTTGAACTTAATGTTTTTGTTCCTATATTTGCAACGATATGAAGTATGACCAACGCATCCACATGTAAAGCACTTAGCATGAAAATTTCCAACCTTTGTTGATTCAATGTGAACTTTTCTATATTTTGATTTTTCAACATTTTTAAGACCATATCCTAGTCCTCGCCTATTATTGCCATAAAGTTGATTTTCAAGAATAATGTCCAAACTTTGTTTACCAATGGAAAATCTCTTTAATGACAATTCTAAATTAGCAACTTTGGATTTCAAATGATCATTTTCGTTCACAAGCAAAGTGCACTTACTAATGAAAGCTTGCTTGTTTTCCTTTTCTTTCTTTTCAAACTCTCTCATTTTTCCTTTAAGTTCAAGATTTAGCATGTTAATCTTTTCAGAAAGCAATTCATTTTCAACTTCAAGCTTTGTCTTATCAAGTTTATACATGCTAATATCCTTTAATAAAGAGGGACATGAAAGACAATTAATTTTTTCAGGCGAGCTAGCTTTCTCTTTTTCTAACATGGTAATGGTAGATTTGCATGCAACAAGCTCTTGTTTAAGATTTTTCATTTCTATAGACATGTCATATTCAGTTTGTTGCATAGAAAAGTTATCATTCCTATAACATTCCACATCAGCTTCTAGCTCATCAATTCTATGTTGCATTCCTTTACAGATTTCTAAAAATTCAGCTTTAGTGGGAGATTCTACCTCAGTGTGTTTGGCCATCAATGCCATGCAGGAGTGTGCTTCATGTTCCTCATCCTCCTCCTCAGCTTCGCTATCCATGTCCCACGTCAGCACTTTCGTTTTTCCTTTTGCAACTTGAGCTGTGTGTTGTTGTGGGCAATCTTTTATGTGGTGCCCTTTCTTCCTGCATTTAAAACATTCACGTCTATTAATAGCTTTCTGATCATAGGAATTTCTACCAAAATTAGAATTATTAGAACGAATGAACCTTTTTCCCATCTCAGCTCTTCCTTGATCAGTCTGAATGTATCTCCTGAAGTTTCTGACCATTAGGGCTTGCTCTTCATCAAGATCGTCGTCGTTAGCTTGAAGAGCTAATGGTGTGGAAGCTTTGGTCTTCTCTTCAGGTTTCTCTCTGGCTTCTATACTCTGCAACTCAAGCTCGTGTGACATCAGGTTGCCTATCAAGTCCTCCACTTTCATTGTTGATAAGTCCTTAGCTTCTTGAATAGCGGTGACTTTAGGCCTAAACGAGCTTGGTAGCGCCCGTAAGATCTTTCGTACCTGTTCATGGCTAGAGTATGGCTTACCGAGGGAACTGGATTTGTAGACAATGTCCGTGAACCTCGCAAACATGTCTTTAACTGATTCTGTTGGTAGCATGTGGAAGCTCTCGTATTCTGTGCAAAGCAACGCAAGTCTGGATTCCTTCACTTGCGATGTTCCCTCATGTGTCACCTCTAGAGTGTGCCAGATTTCCTGCGCAGTTAGACAATGTGAGATACGATTAAATTCAGATTTATCAAGAGAGCATATAAGCGCATTCATAGCTTTACCATTAAGAGTATAAAGTTTCTTATCAGCTAAATCCCACTTGTCTTTAGGCTTAATTATAACAGTGTCTTCAATTTTAATAGTGGGCAGACTATAACCATTTTCAACAATATCCCACACATCATAATCTACAGACACTAAATAGATCTTCATCCTAGCCTTCCAATATGCAAAGTTTACACCGTTAAACTTAGGGGGACGGGCTATAGACTGACCTTCAGCAAATGCACAATCAGAGATATTCATGGTCATCTAAAAAATCTAGACTAGATCCTCTAAACTGGCTCTGATACCACTTGTTGGATCTGGATCGTAGCCTAGAGGGGGGGGTGAATAGGCTAATAAAAATATTCGTGCAACCCACGAACAATCCCACGCAGTTATAGGCATAGACAGAGGCAATAAGATAGCAATCACAGAATACACACAGATATACCCTGGTTCGGTCGTCCCCACGACCTACTCCAGCCCCCGAAAGCAAATACTAGATAGATATGTAAACTTGTACAGCTACAATGAGTCAAGATCCCAAATCTACTCTCACCTAGCTCGTACGCACACCACGTGCTCTACACTATCAATCTAGTCAGATGCTCTCCCTCCGTGACGACTCCCAAGTCGTCAGGTCCCCAAAAGTAACACAAACGGTAAAAACGTTTCCCCTACAAAGATCGCTACTACTACACAAAATAAATAATACTAGAGTTCAGAAATGCTCAGTTTGTGTATCGTAGTCGTCTCTGTCAATAGGCACAGGTCAGATCTGTATCTGACGTAGATGTCGTAGTCTCCTCTCTCTTTGCAACTCAAGTTGCGATCTTCACGCTCTCAGTTCTTTCTTAGGATTTAATGATCTTTGCTTGGTTAAAACTTTAGTGCATGCACCCTTTTCCTGTTCACCAAAAAAACAAACAAAAATCTTTGTTTTAATCTAAAAGGAAATCAAAAATAAAGCCAAGTCTTGTAAGCCTACAGATACAAACGGGTGTCAGGAGAAATTTAATTAAAAAATGATTTTGTTTTAATCAATGGTGCTTTTACTTCCCTCTTTCAATTGTTTATGCCAGCACTCAACCTTTTTGCATTCTCTCTTGCATTAACTTCCTGCAAAACAAAAAGTTAGTGGGGTATCAAAACTTCAAACCAAGTAAATATTAAAACAATGAGTATTAAAATCTCCAAGAATTGGCTAGCATCAGAAATTTTGGCCGGCCCAAATAAAACTCTGTCCCCTTTAAAAAATAATGCCCAGAAAGGATTTCGGTTGCCCCTGTGAAATAATTTTTGCGTCTCCCTCCTCTGTTTGCAAAGCGTGCGGTGCCGTCAATAAAGAACCCTCAACCATGCGCCCTGTGCTTCTTCAATTGAATGGCCGAGCCCTGTTGATTTTTGATGCCACACTGTGGACACCACAAGGAGATGCTGATAATATTCGGCCGGCTTGGGTATAAATATTACAAAAGAAAAGAGAGGCTCTCTAAGAATTTTGATGCAAAAATCTCATGCCCAAAAAGAAACTGGTGGCTGTGTATGTTTTTGATTGGCTTAATGCACCTTTGCTTAGCTTTAGCAAATGTCAGATCAAAGAGCAGAGAGGCTTGCGTCCTTTTTAAAAAGCCTACAACTTTTTTCCATGATCACAAAAGAGAGATTAGTTCAAGCCTTAATTAAATACAATGAAGCACTAACCTCTTGAATTTTTCAATTGCTCTCCCACTTGCGTCTGAGAAGTGCGGCTCCCCTACAAATTTTGGCTCCTATACCTTTTTGGCCTTGGGATTAAAAACGATGGAGACAAAAAAAAGGCCGGCTCTTGGAGAATTTTCGGCTTTTGTGATCTTCAGAATTTGTGCGCCTCTAAGAAATTTTTGGCTCCTCTAATTTTTGGCCGCAACTTTCCTGGGGGAAGAGTTAGCTATGGCCGGCTATCTCTCTCTAGGGTTTTTCACCAAAAAAACGGCTCAAGCTCTTTTTTTTGGTTGTTCCCTCTTATTTATATGACACTGCTTGGGCTTTGGGTTGTTCAAAGGCTTCATGCGTGATGCCCCTGGATTTGGAATGATGTGGCAAAAAAAACAGAGGCATGTGCTATATTTTTTTGATCATCAATAAAGATCGCCTGTCTCTTGGAATTTTTGAAGTGGAGAGAATGAACAATTTCGGCCAATAGATATGAGTCAACTCAAGCTAGGTTCTCCCATTTTCTTCTTCACACGTTGACCAAGTGTCTCTGTGAATTAGTCACACGATCGCCATCCCTGAAACACTCAACACACACGTTAAATAGTTCGCACACGTTTGTCATCATCAAACTAAAGTACCTAGATCGTTGCGTCCAACAATCTCCCCCTTTTGATGATGACAAACCCATAAAGGACGTGTGATGAAGAATGTAATGCAATATGATATATTCAATGAGATGAGATCAAACATTACTAGCATGCACAATATAACAATATAAATAAGCATGCTCCCCCTTTTTCCAAGCCCACCATTTTCATGTATTTTCAATGCTCCCCCTTCAACCAATAATACCGGAACAAATCTTTTCTCGACACTTTTCTCCCCCTTTGTCATCATCAAAAGTGTATTCGTGAAGATTAAAACATACCGCATGCAAAAAGAGAGCATTATTAACTATAGCTAGCATTTGCATGTCGTCATTCTATAATTAGCACTTCAAATCCAACGATAATGATAATTAGAATTCTACACCATCGGGTAAGTGCAATTATTAAACATAGAGGTACAAAGGGAGATACTTTTACAAATTTCAACCAAAACCAATCCATCATTTTCCAAATAAATTTATATCACCTAGGATTGATTTTCCCCACCTCATTAGAAATGAGTTCAAGGTAGCACACCCCAAAACATAGCCTAAAAGGACTCTTAGATGTGGGGGTGACATTGCTTGACGAGTAAAAACACCAACGCTAAAGATTACCCATAAAGCTTATGTTGGATACTCGTGGGTAGTGTATTTGCCATGAATTGTATCCATTTTTCATACGGAGCAATTTTCAATTTTTTTCATATTCATTTCATTTGTTTTGTGCTCAATTTTTATTCATGGCAAATCACATCATATCCCTTAGATTTTTCAGTTAACAATCAGCCTACATTCACTTTCCAATATTCATAAATAGTATCTCCAAAAGTACGACATAGTTTAACATTCGTGGAAGTGAAAGTAGGTGTAGAAATCATTATTATTAAAGCATTGAACTTGGCATGGCTATTATTGAAATAAAACATACGCATGTAGCCAAAAATAATAATACTACAATTTCTGCAAGGATATGATCATCATTCATTTATTGCACTAGAACGATGCAAAGAGGAAGATATGCAATAAGCTCATTTTTTTTGCTTTTTTTTTCATTTTTTTGGTTTTATAATGAAATAAACACACTAAAAACAATCAAGCAAACAAAAACAAACACAAAGAAAATCCAAGCACACAAAGCAATGCAACTACTAGCACACAAACAAAGAAAAGTCACGCACACAAAAAGACTATGAAGATATTCATTAAGTTCAAAGAATGAGATATACCTTCGCGTCACCGTTTGACTAAGGAGCTAAAAAGTAATGAGACATTCAATTTATTGCTCCTCGCCAAATTTCCGTCTCACCTACAAAAGAGGTGTTGTGTGTGACCTTGGAATCCAACAAGGTCCACTAACGTTAGTCATCAAAAATTTAGGAACCCATATTTGTTTGAACTTAATGTTTTTGTTCCTATATTTGCAACGATATGAAGTATGACCAACGCATCCACATGTAAAGCACTTAGCATGAAAATTTCCAACCTTTGTTGATTCAATGTGAACTTTTCTATATTTTGATTTTTCAACATTTTTAAGACCATATCCTAGTCCTCGCCTATTATTGCCATAAAGTTGATTTTCAAGAATAATGTCCAAACTTTGTTTACCAATGGAAAATCTCTTTAATGACAATTCTAAATTAGCAACTTTGGATTTCAAATGATCATTTTCGTTCACAAGCAAAGTGCACTTACTAATGAAAGCTTGCTTGTTTTCCTTTTCTTTCTTTTCAAACTCTCTCATTTTTCCTTTAAGTTCAAGATTTAGCATGTTAATCTTTTCAGAAAGCAATTCATTTTCAACTTCAAGCTTTGTCTTATCAAGTTTATACATGCTAATATCCTTTAATAAAGAGGGACATGAAAGACAATTAATTTTTTCAGGCGAGCTAGCTTTCTCTTTTTCTAACATGGTAATGGTAGATTTGCATGCAACAAGCTCTTGTTTAAGATTTTTCATTTCTATAGACATGTCATATTCAGTTTGTTGCATAGAAAAGTTATCATTCCTATAACATTCCACATCAGCTTCTAGCTCATCAATTCTATGTTGCATTCCTTTACAGATTTCTAAAAATTCAGCTTTAGTGGGAGATTCTACCTCAGTGTGTTTGGCCATCAATGCCATGCAGGAGTGTGCTTCATGTTCCTCATCCTCCTCCTCAGCTTCGCTATCCATGTCCCACGTCAGCACTTTCGTTTTTCCTTTTGCAACTTGAGCTGTGTGTTGTTGTGGGCAATCTTTTATGTGGTGCCCTTTCTTCCTGCATTTAAAACATTCACGTCTATTAATAGCTTTCTGATCATAGGAATTTCTACCAAAATTAGAATTATTAGAACGAATGAACCTTTTTCCCATCTCAGCTCTTCCTTGATCAGTCTGAATGTATCTCCTGAAGTTTCTGACCATTAGGGCTTGCTCTTCATCAAGATCGTCGTCGTTAGCTTGAAGAGCTAATGGTGTGGAAGCTTTGGTCTTCTCTTCAGGTTTCTCTCTGGCTTCTATACTCTGCAACTCAAGCTCGTGTGACATCAGGTTGCCTATCAAGTCCTCCACTTTCATTGTTGATAAGTCCTTAGCTTCTTGAATAGCGGTGACTTTAGGCCTAAACGAGCTTGGTAGCGCCCGTAAGATCTTTCGTACCTGTTCATGGCTAGAGTATGGCTTACCGAGGGAACTGGATTTGTAGACAATGTCCGTGAACCTCGCAAACATGTCTTTAACTGATTCTGTTGGTAGCATGTGGAAGCTCTCGTATTCTGTGCAAAGCAACGCAAGTCTGGATTCCTTCACTTGCGATGTTCCCTCATGTGTCACCTCTAGAGTGTGCCAGATTTCCTGCGCAGTTAGACAATGTGAGATACGATTAAATTCAGATTTATCAAGAGAGCATATAAGCGCATTCATAGCTTTACCATTAAGAGTATAAAGTTTCTTATCAGCTAAATCCCACTTGTCTTTAGGCTTAATTATAACAGTGTCTTCAATTTTAATAGTGGGCAGACTATAACCATTTTCAACAATATCCCACACATCATAATCTACAGACACTAAATAGATCTTCATCCTAGCCTTCCAATATGCAAAGTTTACACCGTTAAACTTAGGGGGACGGGCTATAGACTGACCTTCAGCAAATGCACAATCAGAGATATTCATGGTCATCTAAAAAATCTAGACTAGATCCTCTAAACTGGCTCTGATACCACTTGTTGGATCTGGATCGTAGCCTAGAGGGGGGGTGAATAGGCTAATAAAAATATTCGTGCAACCCACGAACAATCCCACGCAGTTATAGGCATAGACAGAGGCAATAAGATAGCAATCACAGAATACACACAGATATACCCTGGTTCGGTCGTCCCCACGACCTACTCCAGCCCCCGAAAGCAAATACTAGATAGATATGTAAACTTGTACAGCTACAATGAGTCAAGATCCCAAATCTACTCTCACCTAGCTCGTACGCACACCACGTGCTCTACACTATCAATCTAGTCAGATGCTCTCCCTCCGTGACGACTCCCAAGTCGTCAGGTCCCCAAAAGTAACACAAACGGTAAAAACGTTTCCCCTACAAAGATCGCTACTACTACACAAAATAAATAATACTAGAGTTCAGAAATGCTCAGTTTGTGTATCGTAGTCGTCTCTGTCAATAGGCACAGGTCAGATCTGTATCTGACGTAGATGTCGTAGTCTCCTCTCTCTTTGCAACTCAAGTTGCGATCTTCACGCTCTCAGTTCTTTCTTAGGATTTAATGATCTTTGCTTGGTTAAAACTTTAGTGCATGCACCCTTTTCCTGTTCACCAAAAAAACAAACAAAAATCTTTGTTTTAATCTAAAAGGAAATCAAAAATAAAGCCAAGTCTTGTAAGCCTACAGATACAAACGGGTGTCAGGAGAAATTTAATTAAAAAATGATTTTGTTTTAATCAATGGTGCTTTTACTTCCCTCTTTCAATTGTTTATGCCAGCACTCAACCTTTTTGCATTCTCTCTTGCATTAACTTCCTGCAAAACAAAAAGTTAGTGGGGTATCAAAACTTCAAACCAAGTAAATATTAAAACAATGAGTATTAAAATCTCCAAGAATTGGCTAGCATCAGAAATTTTGGCCGGCCCAAATAAAACTCTGTCCCCTTTAAAAAATAATGCCCAGAAAGGATTTCGGTTGCCCCTGTGAAATAATTTTTGCGTCTCCCTCCTCTGTTTGCAAAGCGTGCGGTGCCGTCAATAAAGAACCCTCAACCATGCGCCCTGTGCTTCTTCAATTGAATGGCCGAGCCCTGTTGATTTTTGATGCCACACTGTGGACACCACAAGGAGATGCTCATAATATTCGGCCGGCTTGGGTATAAATATTACAAAAGAAAAGAGAGGCTCTCTAAGAATTTTGATGCAAAAATCTCATGCCCAAAAAGAAACTGGTGGCTGTGTATGTTTTTGATTGGCTTAATGCACCTTTGCTTAGCTTTAGCAAATGTCAGATCAAAGAGCAGAGAGGCTTGCGTCCTTTTTAAAAAGCCTACAACTTTTTTCCATGATCACAAAAGAGAGATTAGTTCAAGCCTTAATTAAATACAATGAAGCACTAACCTCTTGAATTTTTCAATTGCTCTCCCACTTGCGTCTGAGAAGTGCGGCTCCCCTACAAATTTTGGCTCCTATACCTTTTTGGCCTTGGGATTAAAAACGATGGAGACAAAAAAAAGGCCGGCTCTTGGAGAATTTTCGGCTTTTGTGATCTTCAGAATTTGTGCGCCTCTAAGAAATTTTTGGCTCCTCTAATTTTTGGCCGCAACTTTCCTGGGGGAAGAGTTAGCTATGGCCGGCTATCTCTCTCTAGGGTTTTTCACCAAAAAAACGGCTCAAGCTCTTTTTTTTGGTTGTTCCCTCTTATTTATATGACACTGCTTGGGCTTTGGGTTGTTCAAAGGCTTCATGCGTGATGCCCCTGGATTTGGAATGATGTGGCAAAAAAAACAGAGGCATGTGCTATATTTTTTTGATCATCAATAAAGATCGCCTGTCTCTTGGAATTTTTGAAGTGGAGAGAATGAACAATTTCGGCCAATAGATATGAGTCAACTCAAGCTAGGTTCTCCCATTTTCTTCTTCGCACGTTGACCAAGTGTCTCTGTGAATTAGTCACACGATCGCCATCCCTGAAACACTCAACACACACGTTAAATAGTTCGCACACGTTTGTCATCATCAAACTAAAGTACCTAGATCGTTGCGTCCAACAGCCCGTAGTTTTTGCGGGCACGTCTAGGATTTTTGCTTGCCAGAACTCTTTGTGTCCGAGTCTTGCTTGGTGCTTGGGCTTGCCTTGGCTTTGCTTAACTTGTTTGATGATGGCTTGTGATGTTGATGCGTGGGATGATGCTTGGACTTGGATTTGAGTCTTTGGCTTGTGTCTAGATGATGATGGCTAGGCAATTGAGCTTTGCTTGATGGTGCTTGGCTTGCGTGAGTTGTAGATCATATGGGCTAGCTTCTTGCGCGGATGCTTGTAGAACTTTGTTGCATGGAGTTTGCGTGACTTGCTGAAGCTTGGTGCTTGGTTACTTAAGAAGATAGCTTGGGCTATGCTTGGAAGAGCTTGCGGCAAGGAGAGGGATTTATTCTCAACGCTTTGATGAAGATGACTAGGCTTTAGTTGGATGGAGAACTAGGATGTAGTTTGGCCAAAGGTAGGGATCAATGGGAGAAACTAACACCGGCTATACCTTGGTCTTTGATAATTTTTCTCATTGAAAAATTTTGCTTTGAGAGCTAGAGATACATATAGGATGTAGGCCCTAAAGTTGTAGTTTCAATGAAACTCTTGTAGCTCTAATCTTAGAGATGGACTCTAATTAAATCCCATACACTTGAACAATCGTAGATCCATTAGAACTCCTTCAAATTTGATTAGCCAATCTTCCCATCTTCTGAGTGCATTGGACTTGGTCAATCCTTTAGGGAGTTGCTACGTGCACATACCGAATTGCTCGCCGGCACAACCACTTATTCTTAAGTTTGCCATTCAAAAATTACTCCAATTTTATCCTTGTCGCCCCCGCCCCGACTCCCGTCACCGTCGCCGCTGGTTGTAGTATTGGTCGCGATTGTTCAGTGGGAATGAAACACCTACTGAAACTTTAGGAATTTATCGCAAGATTACATGTTAATCGATAGATTACAGGGTTAGATTTGATTTTTGTGGTCTAATCAATCGATTCATCTATTGATGGCGCACAATTTCAACCAACGTTCCTGCAAAATTGACCCAATATTCGAGAAAATAGATATTTTAAACCTAATTCGTAGTTTTTTGTAAGATGTTCTTCTCCGAAGATTCGAGCACTTGAAAGAGAGTTGATTTGCGGGGACGAAACTCAAACAATCTCCCAACTGGTTGCATTATTGGTCGCACAGGACGAGATCGACGAACTGGGATGAGGACGAGGACGGCGAACGGAGGACGAGGACGACGAACACCGTCGGATTGGAGAGAGAGATAGAGAGAGAGTCCGCGCGGAGGGCGACGAACTGGGATGAGGACGACGAATGGAGGATGAGAACGAGGATGACGAATGCTGTTGTCGGGTCCCAATGATCCCACGGAGGAGGAGGACGACGACGAACTGGGACGAGGGCACCGTTGCGAGTTGCGTTGAGCAAAATTGCTCAACGCGCACAACCGTTAAAATTTTTTACCAATTGTGCATGTTGAACAATTTTGGCTCTGTGGAGTAAAATTGCTCACCACGCATAACATGCAAAAGTGGACAGTTTGGGGATTAAATTTTTTTGCGCGTGTGAGAAATTTTGAATGGCAAACTTGTAAATACGTTGAACTCTGGAAGTGCGCAGAGCAATTCGGTACGTGCACGTAGCAACTCTCATCCTTAATCAATTAGGACTTCTTGATTTGATTTGAAATTCAAATTAGCACACATTATCTTCTCATCCCTCATTTGACTTTCTAGAAGATGTTGACCAACTCAAAATTACTAGTTTGCCACTTTTGATCAAAATTGCAAGTTTGCCACTTGGTTCTTTTGCTCACAATTTACATCTTTGCCACTGTCTTTCTCCTTGTTCATTTGCACATGAAAATGCTTAATAAACACATCAAAAATACGCATGAAGGTTTGTTATTATCAAACAAGAAATCATATATCGTTGTATCCATCAATCTACCCCTTTTGATGACGACAGCCTGCAACTAAGGATTGATCAATATGCTCAAAATCATGTCATCGTGATATGTGTTTGAAGTGTGGTGATGCATGTCAACATGATATAATCATATACAAATTGCTCCCCTTATTTACATGCTCCCTTTACCTATTAGCATGCTGCTCCCCCTATCGATATGCTCAGAAATGTTTTCAATCAAATCTTCAAAAGCTTATCATTTCATTTTCTCCCCTTTATGTTATCATCAAAAGAACACTTAAGAAATTAATGTCATATGCAATGTGAAAATAAATTATTATTTGTTGAGTCATACGATCACATAAGACATTTAAAAATAAGCCATCAATATTCAATAATTTCATAACTTTGATTTAAACACCTTCATGCTCGTGTGATGATCAAAAGTTAAAGCTTATAGGGAGAAGTTTTATGAAAAGACATTCAATTCTAACCAGCTCTTTATATAACATAAACTCTCTTAGGATTTAATTTTTCCATCTCACGAATTATGAGTTCAAGTTACCAACATCCATACATACTCTAGAAGGACTCTTAGATGAGGGGTGTCATTACTTAACGGACAGAACACCAAAGCTAAAGGTTTAACTTAAAGCATAAGTTAGATATCTGTGGGTTGTATCATTGCCATGTACAGTATCCATTTTTCATACAAAGCTATTCTTTCTTTTCTATTTCATAATATGCATTGTTTTTCTTTTTCTTCTTTACACATATTTTTCTTTTCATGAGCTTTATTTTAATCTAAGGCATGTCCCTTCATATCTCGTAGAGTAACATATTTTTTCAATTTTTTGTTTCATCCACCTACAACCATTTTCCCATATTCATGAAAACACTTCCATATGTGCTATAACAATTAATACCGTGAAAGTGATCAATTAATCGAATATGTCATGATTATTCAAAAAGTCTAATATGCAATTATAGTCGTGATAATAATGCAAGATTTCTATAAGGATATGAATATCATTCAAAGCTCAATTTTTGATAATAAAAAATATCCATTAAGCTCAATCTTTATAATTTTGCACTTTTTCATTTTTTTTAAATTTTGCAAATTTTTCTTTCTTTTTCACCTTTTCAAAATATCAATTTTATGGGTTTCAAAATTTTCTATCACACGTATAAAAACACACCAAAAATCACAAAAAAAGAAAGTGAAAAACATACACAAAATCCTATGAATGTATACAATGAGCTCAAACAAGAAATCATACATTCGCGTTGTCGTTTGGCTAAGGAACTTCATTAATGTCCGATGTCAAATCCATAGTTTCTTGTCCCTCCACCTTTCCTATACAAAAGATGTTATGTGTGACTTTGGAATCCAACAAGGTCCACTAATATCAGTCAACATAGCTTTAGGAACACATATTTGTTTAAACTTTATGTTTTTATTCCGATATATGCAATTATAAGAAGTATGACCAACACATCCACAAGTAAAACACTTCGCATTAGTATTTCTACCTTTAGTAGTCTCATTGTGAACTTTTTTATTCTTAGGCTTTTCAATATGTTTCAATCCATATATAAGTCCTCGCTTATTGTTGCCATGCAATTGATTTCTGATATACAAACATTGTTTTCTAACGTCAAATTTTTTATATAGTCAAATCTATGACCGATACGTTGGATTTCAAATAAAGATTTTCGTTCACAAGGAAAGTGCATTTACTTATAACAGCCCTTTTATTTTCTTCTTCGTTCTTGTTTGAAATTTCAATTTTCTTCTCTATCTTAATAAATTTTCATTCAAATTCTTTATTTTCAGTCTCTACCTTAATCAATTTTTCTTTACATGCTTTGTTTTGTCTCTAGCTCAGGACATGTGTTACACTTTAATGTTTCATGCACAGAAGGTGGTTCCTTTTTAATCTTTGCAAGTATAGCCTAAAGTGTATTATTTTCACTTTTTGATTTTTCATGACATGTGATAATTTTCCTGTTGTAATATTTAATTTATTTCTCTAAGAGACTCAACAGTGGATTTTAACTTAACAATTTCTGCATGCATATTCTCACAAATATTTATAAGCTCGGGTATAAAGTATTCTTGTACCTCAGGTTCATCCTCATCATCAAGATCTCCCAAAAAACATAAGGAAGAGTCGGCAGCCTCATCTTATGGTTCATCCTCGATGTCTTCATCCCATGTAGTCACAAGTGACTTCTCCTTCTCCTTAGAATTTCTTTTCATCAATGGGCAGTTTTTCATGTAATGTTCATGTTTCCTGCAATAAAAACAATGCACTGAATTAGCAGTATCATGTTCAGAAGAATTATTTACAAGATTAAATTTATTGAAGTGATTGAACTTTTTGGACATTTCTGCCTTTTCTTGAGGAGTTTTGATGTATCTCCTGAATCCTCTAACCATCGACGCTTGCTCCTCATCAAACTCGTTATCACTTTCTTCATCGGTTTTAAAATCTAGAGTCTTGGGGGCCTTTGGTTCAGATTTTCCCCTTGATTCTATAGTCTTCAGTTCAACCTTGTGTGACATCAACTTTCCCATTAATTCTTCTACACTCAGTTTTGCAAGATCTCTGGCCTCTTGGATTGCAGTGACTTTAGGGCGAAATGAGCTTGGCAATGCTATCAAGATATTCCTTACTTGCTCTAGGCACAAGTATGGTTTTCCAAGGGCCTTTGAATTATAGACAATGTCTAAGAACCTGGCGTACATCTCCTTGATAGACTCTGATGGTTGCATATGGAAACTTTCATACTCTGTGCATAGAAGGGCCAATTTGAACTCCTTTACCTGTGAAGTTCCCTCATGTGTCACGTCCAGTGTGTGCCAAATTTCATGCACAATCAAACTTTGGGAAACACGATTAAATTTAGTTTTATCTAAGGCACAAATTATATCATTCATAGCTTTACCATTTAAAGAACACTGTTTTTATCGTTATTATCCCACTTATCTTTTGGCTTAGGAATTTCAGGATTTTCTATTTTAATCATAGGAGGTGTGTATAATTTCTCAACAATATTCCAGACATCATAATCTACAAACAGAAGATATATTTTCATCATAACTTTCCAATATGCAAAATCCATGCCATTAAATTTTGGGGTTTACCAGTGGACATACCTTCAACGAAAGCTGAATCAGAGAGATCTATGATTTCTAGCCTAGATGCTCTAATCTGCTTTGATACCACTTGTTGGATCGTGATCTAAGCCTAGATGGGGGGTGAATATGCTTATAACAAATTTTCACGAATTAAAGCTTTGGCCTACTCAATCAGACAATCACAGAACAAATATGGTGCAGAGAAAATAAAGTGGAAGCAATCACAGAGTGCACACAGTATTTATTCTGGTTCAGTCGTCTCAACGACCTACGTTCAGTCTTAAAGTAATCACTAGAATTATTATGTCAATGGTACAAACAACTGAAACCGCGTGTCCCAACACTCAGCTCACCAAGTTTATACCATACTCCCCAAAGTGTCGAACACTATTATTCTAGCAAAACCTTTCTCTTGACTTGCCCCAACAAGTCAAGAGCCCAAGAAACCCCAAAAGGAAAGTGTAAAATATACAGAGATCAATCAAGACTATCACAAATAATAATAAAATAACGAGTTTAAAAATCTCAGTTTGTGATGGTTGAATAGTCTATGTCGATAAGCTCGTCGTTAGCTTCACGCTGGCGTAAACGGTGTCTCAATCCGATGCTTGGATCAAAAGATATGAATCTATTAAGTTTGTTGCTCAAAACTGCTTCAAGCATGTTTGTGCGTATAGCAACTTTATCTGGCTCATGTGAATCATGGGCCATGCTCGTGAATTTTAGCAATTCCGCTCGGTCAGAAGTGATGTGGATGATCGTTGCATGACTTCGGTCGGTTCGTAAAGTAAGCGGCCTTCAGCAGATGCGAGCCATGAGTCTGGCTAGTGATTCTGGCTAGTGATTCCGACGGGTCTGGCTCGTGGATTTCAACGTCTGCGCCCGAGCCGTGACTTTATGGCAGTTCACAGCAAGCAGTTGAAGTTGGCCCGTGTTTTTGCCGACGTAGCTAGGCTTTTTGCTTGCCAGAACTCTTTGCACCAGAGTCTTGCTTGGTGCTTGGGCTTGCCTTGTCTTTGCTCCACTTGTTTGATGATGGCTTGTGATGTTGATGCAAGGGATGATGCTTGGACTTGGATTTGAGTCTTTGGCTTGTGGCTAGATGATGATGTCTAGGCAATGGGAATGGTGCAATATCCTGGAGGCTAGGCGAAGATCTACCTCAGGCTTTGTTTTCTTGCTCGGGAATGGTGCAATATCCTGGAGCAGCAAGAAGCAAACCTGCATCGCCCTATCAACCATGGAAGCCGAATTTGTAGCATTCAGCATGGCGGTCCAAGAAGTTGTTTGGCTTAGGAAATTCTTAGACAGGCTGACGGATGCCACTGACTCGAGCACTGTTCCTATATACAGTGATAGTCAAGCTTCGATTGCCTATGTCAAAGATCCTAAATTTCATTGTAAGACCAAACACATTGATATTCGATTCAAGTTTGCGAAGGACTATGACAAACGGAAGGAAATAGACATAGGATACATATCCACACATAAGATGATAGCGGATCCCCTTACTAAGGCGATCCCCAGAGATGTGTTCTTCAAACACTTATCATCTATGGGAATGCGTAGGTGCTGAGCTGTATCATGTAATATTTCCCATGTCTATAGAAGATCAAAGTTTAATAAAAAGAAGAAGTTTTTTTTATATATATTGCATACAAGTTTCTTACAAATGATTTTATATACATTTGTGTTTAAGTCTCAGCTATTTTATTGTGTGTATGTCGGACAGATTAAGGTTGGCTCTCTCACCCTTATCTTATCAGATGGATAAGATAGAGATGAGACTAGTTTAAAGTCAAAATCATTAGACAAATGATTTAGAGTCGTGACTTAAACAAGATAGTCGAATGAAAGATCTGCATCATATGGATGCTTACAAAAGATCTGAGATCTGTATCACAAGGATATTTAAAAGAGATCTCATAGGATTTTTTAAATCCTATCTGTCTTATGCAGGATGAGAGTCCGGGAATATTTCATGGGTAGTAAGGGGACTCAAAAGATAGGCAATGTGGTGTCTGATCTTTCATCCGTACAACATCATTAAGACATACTCTCCCTGGGAAAGGAGTGATGTTGTAATACGTGTTCATACCACGTATGCATTTCGACCACTGAGTTAGTAGCAATAGTGTTTGTTATTATGTGAGACTCAAAGGCCATACGGGTCTTAACTCTTACCCTCAAGGACTCCAATTGGTTCCTTTAGATTTGACGAGATGATCGCTATCTTAGCGTGTTGCTAATGGGCTATGATAATTCGGCTCGGCGGGGCACATTAGAAAAGCGAATCAAGTCAAGATCAGAAGGTTCGCAAGAAGAGGAAGATTGATTTCATATTCGCATTTGGACTTTAATGATTCAAAGCTGGCCAGCCAATTGTGATCCAGATGGGATTCAATTGTTGAATATAAAGTATAAGAAATGTGAAGAAATAATCTAGGGTAAAGCATGCGTTGAACTACTCAACTTTGCACCTTCGAGGTCGTTGTGTAACTCTAACAAGTGCACAACAACAGACTCTACGCGCATGACGGTCGCACGGTCTATTTCTCGGTATGATAGATGAAAGAACTAAGAGAAAGACGTTCTCTTACAATCCCCTCAAGTGTGAGTGGGAGATGTTGGATATGTATGACGTTTGTACACCCTTATAGGAAATGTACGAGGGAATACGGACCTCGAACGTCGCGTACACGAAGTCGTGTGCAAAGGGAATCTGTTCCCTTGCGGAGAGGATCTCTAGATTAGTGGGAAAGTCGCATTATATGTGCATAAGTGCATGCGACATATGGCTAATAAAGGGGGAATATCTTAAGCTTATGTTGTACCATGCATATGGTATAACTTAAGCTTATAATGTGACATGTATGATGGTACACTTTAGTTAAATTGTTCCAAAGGAACAATTACTCCTAAAATAACTACCTTGGGGCTATAAATAAGACCCAAGGCTTAGCCATTTACTTACACTTTTGCATGGTATTCTTGCCTTGCATTTCATTCTAGCGAAGCTCTGCCGAAATCCTTTCTCTCTCTTTATCCAAGTTCTTAATCTAAAAGTAGAGATTTAGATTGTGAATTTAGTAGCCTTACTCCGTTCGTGAGAAGACTCGATCCGTCGTGGCGAATCCGAAGGCGAAGTTCCAAGACTACCGTGCCGCATACGCAAGCGTAAGTCTCAACTTCATTTATCGATCCTAACGCTGTTTTGACAGGTTCCTACAGGCTCTAGCATGGTACCTGTGGAAGATAGCACGGTCCCCTTTTCGCACATGGGAGGAGCTGTCAGCACTAATCGTGGATCGATTCCAGGAGACAGCATGGGGAGATTTCTACGAGCAGCTGTCAGCCCTGAGGCAGGAGGGGACAGTGAGGGACTACGTAGAGAGATTTGAGATGCTGAATTACCGGGTGAAGGGGGTGACCGACGAGGTGATGATCTGGAATTTTATGAGGGGGCTGAAGCCATCGATACGAGCTAAGTTGCGGATGCAGAGCCCGGTGATCTTGGAGGATGTCCTTCGCTTGGCCCATAAAGCGGAGGAGAATCATACGGAGGAGAGGAAGATACGGGGAGCCTGGGGGCCCAGAATTCCCGCCCCGCCCCACTAGCAGCGGCACAGAGGGCACCTGCAGCTGCTCCTGAGACTCGAGGAGAGGGCCGCCCAGCTATCCTGGGGCGGCAGATGACTGAGGCAGAGGTGAGGGAGAAGCGGGCCAAGGGGTTGCGCTTCCGTTGCGACGAGAAGTTCACCCCTGGGCACAGGTGTGCGAGCTGCCTACTGCAGATCACCATGGTGCCCGACGAGGAGGGGTACGTAGTTGAGGAGGAGGAGCCTGAGGAGGAGCCACTGGTAGAGTAGGAGAAGTTTCACCTAGACTTCGCGGAGGTTTCCCTGAACTCTGTGGTGGGGTTCACACCGAACCACACCATAAAGTTATCAGGACAGCTTGGGGACACAGCGGTGACGGTGCTGATAGACAGTGGGGCCACCCACAATTTCATCTCCAGCAGAGTGGTGGAGCGGCATGGGCTGCAGCTGAGCACCCTGGAGAAGTTTATCGTATTGTTGGGGACATGGAAGATGGAGGAGAGCAAGGGGCTTTGCAAGGGTCTGTGCATGACCTTGCAGGGAGTGCAGATCATGGAGGACTTCTTGCCGTTGGAGCTGGGAAATGTGGATATCATACTAGGGATGCAGTGGTTGAAGAAGTTAGGGGAGATGAGGGTGAATTGGAAGCTCCTGAGGATGGAGTTCCAAGATGGAGATCGGACCGTCGTGTTGACAGGGGACCCGACCCTTTGCTTTTCTTTAGTGGCCTTCAAGGACATCACTCGGGCGCTGCGGGACGAGGGAGAGGGGTTCCTGGTGGAGTATCAGGGGTTGTCAGCTGAGGTGGAGAAGCAGCAGGAGGGTACTGCAGCAGAGGTTGAGCAGGTGCTAGAGCAGTACCAGGAGGTCTTCCAGGACTCGCAGGGGCTACCGCCGTCCAGGGGGCATGAGCACGCGACTGTATTGCGTGATGGAGCAGCACCGGTGAGTGTGCAACCGTACCGGTACCCACATGTGCAGAAGGACGAGATTGAGAGGATGGTGCGGGAGATGCTGCAGGCTGGGATAATCCAGCCAAGTGTGAGTCCTTTTTCGAGCCCAGTCTTTCTGGTCAAGAAGAAGGACGGGAGTTGGAGATTCTGCGTCGATTACCGGGCGCTGAATAAGGAAACTGTCGCTGACAAGTTTCCCATTCCGGTGATCGACGAGCTGCTGGACGAGCTTCATGAGGCGACGATCTTTTCGAAGATCGACTTGAGGGCAGGGTACCACCAGATCTTGATGCGGCCAGATGATGTGCCGAAGACTGCCTTCCGCACCCACGAGGGGCACTACGAGTTCAGAGTCATGCCATTCGGCTTGACGAATGCCCCCTCTACTTTCTAGGCCTTGATGAACAAGGTCTTCCAGCCCTTCCTGCGGAGGTTCATCCTCGTTTTCTTTGACGATATCCTCGTCTACAGCAGGAGCATGAGAGAGCACTTGGACCACTTAGAGGTGGTCTTCCGGGAGTTGCTGGCGTAGCAGTTGTTCGCCAACCGGAAGAAGTGCAGTTTCGGCCAGGAGCGGATCGAGTACCTAGGGCATGTTGTATTAGCGGAGGGGGTAGCGGCTGACAGGTCGAAGATAGCGGCTATGCTGGACTGGTCAGTGCCTACTACATTGCGAGCTCTTCGTGGATTTTTGGGTCTGACTGGCTATTACCGAAAGTTCGTTAAGGGGTACAGTACCATATCCTGGCCCCTTACCGAACAGCTCAAGAAGGACGGATTCCATTGGGGGGAAGAGGCCACCAAGGCATTTCAGGCCTTGAAGCTGGCGATGACGACGGCGCCAGTTCTTGTCTTGCCAGATTTCAGTATATCTTTTGTGGTGGAGACTTACGCGTCGGGATACGGATTGGGGGCAGTGCTCATGCAGGAGGGACGACCCATAGCCTATTTTAGTCAGGTGCTGTCTGCTAGAGCACGGTTGAAATCGGTGTATGAGCGAGAATTGATGGCCATTGTCTTCGCGGTGACGAAGTGGCGGCCTTATCTGTTGGGTCGGGAGTTCGTGGTCAGGACGGACCAAAGGAGCCTCAAGTACCTCTTGGAGCAGCGATTGGTTAGTGAGGAGCACCAGCATTGGTTGTCCAAGCTGGTGGGGTACCGATTCGACATTGAGTACAGGCTGGGGTTGGAGAACAAGGCAGCTGATGCCTTGTCTCGCCGCGAGGAGAGCGTGGACTTGAAGGCTCTGTCACGACCGATCTGGTTGGACTAGGAGCCCATTTTTCAGGAGGCGGAGAGTGATGAGGAGATGAGACGGATCCGAGAGTTGCTGCAGCAGGGAGAGGAGGGGCCGACCGGGTATTCTTTACAGGGGCGCAGACTGCTTTACCAGGGGAGGTTGGTGCTACCGCGGGCCTCAGGATTTATACCAGTCCTGTTTCAGGAGTTCCACGGGTCGGCGACTGGAGGCCGTTCGGGAGTACAACAGACGTACCAGAGGATGGCTAGGGAGGTGTACTGGCCGGGGATGCGGAGGAGAGTTGCCCAGTTAGTAGCTGCTTGTGACGTCTGCCAGCGTCACAAGTATATGGCCATGGCCCCAGCCGGGCTCCTACAGCCGTTGGAGTTGCCAGAGAGGGTATGGGAGGAGGTCACGATGGACTTCATTGACGGACTGACCCGTTCCGAGGGATATACAGTGATCCTCGTCGTAGTTGACTGGTCCAAAAAGTTGTACTGATAATCCCAAGTATAGGACGTCGGTCAAGTAGTAAACCTGGTGAGACCAGGATCGTATTCCTCAGGGACAACACAACCTGCAAATTTCAAAGTTTAGAATTAAGCTAGAAAAATTAATGGATGAGAGATGAACCACCCTTCGAAGGCGATTTTGGATTTGGATTTAGCGTGAGGTAAAAGTCGTTTTAAGAAATACAAAAGTTTAAAACGTGAACGTGAAAATACAATTTATAAAAAAAAACGTGTGTGTGTTGTATTTCTGTTAGTGTTGCAATAGGTTATGCTATTCATTCTCCATGGTTTCTCAATCCCGCATCCATGCCAAGGTATGGGGATTGGAAGATAAAACTTTAAAAACGATGATTTTTCAATTAAAAAGATAGCGTAAAAACAAGCGATTTCTTTGAATAATAAATTATAAAAGATGAACCTCGCGGTTCATCACCCTCCTTGGGATCCTCTACGGATTGATGCACTTAGACAATACCTCGCGGCACGTCATCCTAAGCGGATTCCTCTACGGATTGTGCGTATTTCAAAAAATGAAGAAATCGACGTCTTTTTAACAGTTTCGATAAGTGCACAAAATATGGAGATATGAAAGCAAAATCCTAGCAACACTAACTTCCACACAACACACCCACAATACTTTAGCCAAGCATGGTAACAAAAACAGAAAGTTTCATTAATAGAAACATAATTTTAATACAAACCGTAATACAAAATTAATACAAACGGGTAAAGAAATGGAGTTTTTTCACCACTTTTGAAGCCCAAACACCCCCAAAACTCTTCTTGATCTGAGCAAACTCCTCTGGAATGGATAGAAGAACTCCTTAGCTTCGAAATGAAACGAAAATCACTCAATTTGGAGTTGTGTAGTGAAAGTTATGCCCAAAATACCGATATTTATAGGCTAGCGGGTCTGCGGGTCGTCTTCAGCTCTGGCGGGCGCAGCCCATGTGTAAAACAGGGTAGGTGGGCACAGGTAAGACTTGGCGGGCGCCGCCCGCATGGAAAATGCGGGCGGATGTCAATACAGGCGGGCCGCCCGCCTGGTCAACAGGCGGGTTGGACCCGCCTGTTGAACAGGCGGGCCGACCCGCCTGTTCAACAGGCGGGCCTGGCCCGCCTGTACACAGGCGGGCCTGGCCCGCCTGTAACAGGCGGGTGGGCCCGCTTGTGGGCCCCCCGTTTTTCGAAATTTTTTTTTTTTACTTTTCTCTCTTTACAACAGATTTATTGGGCCTTTTAATTCGCAGAAATTTGCTCCGATCTCCGAAAAATGTGGAAAAATAGCCGTTGGATTCGGAAAATTGCAAGCTTCTCCTGAAAAATAAAATTGAAACAAAATTAGGCCATATAATTGTATTTTGTGTATAAACAAGCGAAATACTCTATTATTTAAATGATATTACAAAAACACACTTAATAGAGATAAAATATATATTCATATACACAAAATACGGTTTAAATAAGGGGTAAAAAACGTAATATTCTCTCAGAATCACACCCCCCAACTAGCTTTTTGCTAGTCTCTTAGCAAAATAAGCGAATTATTCCACCAATATGTCATATACCTCATATTCACTTCAAATATGCTTAAAATGAATTAAGAATAATATTTCCCAATAAAGTTCAATACCTATCATGTTTTCATGGACTAATGCAAAGAATCACAATTTTATCTCAATCCACACATATTCAGTATCGCACAAATTGTTTAATGAAATAGGTAATCACATGTCCTAGGTTGTAAATTTCATAGGAATAGGCCATCACAACATCCAAATCATAAGATCATGATTTTGAATCTACTCAAACTATCTCATATCTTTTTTTTTTTCTTTTTTTCTTTTTTCTTTTTTTTAAACCTTTTAGAACAATCCATGTAACGAGCGTTAGGTCAATGACTCCCAAACCAGATGGTTTTAGGGCATTAGGCTTTGAAAAACCCCTCAGACTTAATAACTCGGAGTGTCTAAAGATTTATTATGCACTCCCCCATACTTCATTTTTCGGCGCGAAGCCCCATGCTTCCTGAGGCACGAGGATCCGGCTACTAAAAGAAGCTGGAAGAACGGTGCATTTTATTCATTTTTTTTTATTTTTATAATTTTTTTTGACATGAGACATGTTTGAGTAATATTCTCCATCACTTAGTCATTAGTAAGTCGGTGTATGTGATTGGCTATTATCCTGAGAATTTATAACCTTCTTCATATAATTACCAATTCGTGACATGAAATTGCGTGAACCAAATAATAGTTTCATGAGAGTACAATTATAGATACATGCACCAGTTTACATGAAAGTCATGATAATGTAAAATTCTACACAGGGGTAAAACATTCTTAATCCATTTTGACAATAATGAATATAGGTGTTCAATTAAATTTTGATGGAATTTTCACTTCAAATGGACATATAAATGGTTCTTGGTGAAAAACTCAACATTTATTATTATTTTTTTGGTATATATATATAAGCAAAGTATATATGCAAACCTTTTTTTTTAAAAAATGCAAACTTTTTTTTTAAATGCAAACTTTTTTAAAAAAAAAAAATTTTTTTTTAAAAAAAAATGCAAACTTTTGTTTTTTTTGTGCAAACACGTCCTCCCCCCAACTAAAAGTAAACATAGTCCTCGATGTTTGAAGGGTAAGATGCAAATTTATTTAGTAATATATAAACTAACACTAAAGAGTTATGGAAAGAACACACCTATTTAGTTACCACCCGAAGGTGGGTCAGGTTCATCCTCATAATCGAATATGTCATGATTATTCAAAAAGTCTAATATGCAATTATAGTCGTGATAATAATGCAAGATTTCTATAAGGATATGAATATCATTCAAAGCTCAATTTTTGATAATAAAAAATATCCATTAAGCTCAATCTTTATAATTTTGCACTTTTTCATTTTTTTTTAAATTTTGCAAATTTTTCTTTCTTTTTCACCTTTTCAAAATATCAATTTTATGGGTTTCAAAATTTTCTATCACACGTTTAAAAACACACCAAAAATCACAAAAAAAGAAAGTGAAAAACATACACAAAATCCTATGAATGTATACAATGAGCTCAAACAAGAAATCATACATTCGCGTTGTCATTTGGCTAAGGAACTTCATTAATGTCCGATGTCAAATCCATAGTTTCTTGTCCCTCCACCTTTCCTATACAAAAGATGTTATGTGTGACTTTGGAATCCAACAAGGTCCACTAATATCAGTCAACATAGCTTTAGGAACACATATTTGTTTAAACTTTATGTTTTTATTCCGATATATGCAATTATAAGAAGTATGACCAACACATCCACAAGTAAAACACTTCGCATTAGTATTTCTACCTTTAGTAGTCTCATTGTGAACTTTTTTATTCTTAGGCTTTTCAATATGTTTCAATCCATATATAAGTCCTCGCTTATTGTTGCCATGCAATTGATTTCTGATATACAAACATTGTTTTCTAACGTCAAATTTTTTATATAGTCAAATCTATGACCGATACGTTGGATTTCAAATAAAGATTTTCGTTCACAAGGAAAGTGCATTTACTTATAACAGCCCTTTTATTTTCTTCTTCGTTCTTGTTTGAAATTTCAATTTTCTTCTCTATCTTAATAAATTTTCATTCAAATTCTTTATTTTCAGTCTCTACCTTAATCAATTTTTCTTTACATGCTTTGTTTTGTCTCTAGCTCAGGACATGTGTTACACTTTAATGTTTCATGCACAGAAGGTGGTTCCTTTTTAATCTTTGCAAGTATAGCCTAAAGTGTATTATTTTCACTTTTTGATTTTTCATGACATGTGATAATTTTCCTGTTGTAATATTTAATTTATTTCTCTAAGAGACTCAACAGTGGATTTTAACTTAACAATTTCTGCATGCATATTCTCACAAATATTTATAAGCTCGGGTATAAAGTATTCTTGTACCTCAGGTTCATCCTCATCATCAAGATCTCCCAAAAAACATAAGGAAGAGTCGGCAGCCTCATCTTATGGTTCATCCTCGATGTCTTCATCCCATGTAGTCACAAGTGACTTCTCCTTCTCCTTAGAATTTCTTTTCATCAATGGGCAGTTTTTCATGTAATGTTCATGTTTCCTGCAATAAAAACAATGCACTGAATTAGCAGTATCATGTTCAGAAGAATTATTTACAAGATTAAATTTATTGAAGTGATTGAACTTTTTGGACATTTCTGCCTTTTCTTGAGGAGTTTTGATGTATCTCCTGAATCCTCTAACCATCGACGCTTGCTCCTCATCAAACTCGTTATCACTTTCTTCATCGGTTTTAAAATCTAGAGTCTTGGGGGCCTTTGGTTCAGATTTTCCCCTTGATTCTATAGTCTTCAGTTCAACCTTGTGTGACATCAACTTTCCCATTAATTCTTCTACACTCAGTTTTGCAAGATCTCTGGCCTCTTGGATTGCAGTGACTTTAGGGCGAAATGAGCTTGGCAATGCTATCAAGATATTCCTTACTTGCTCTAGGCACAAGTATGGTTTTCCAAGGGCCTTTGAATTATGGACAATGTCTAAGAACCTGGCGTACATCTCCTTGATAGACTCTGATGGTTGCATATGGAAACTTTCATACTCTGTGCATAGAAGGGCCAATTTGAACTCCTTTACCTGTGAAGTTCCCTCATGTGTCACGTCCAGTGTGTGCCAAATTTCATGCACAATCAAACTTTGGGAAACACGATTAAATTTAGTTTTATCTAAGGCACAAATTATATCATTCATAGCTTTACCATTTAAAGAACACTGTTTTTATCGTTATTATCCCACTTATCTTTTGGCTTAGGAATTTCAGGATTTTCTATTTTAATCATAGGAGGTGTGTATAATTTCTCAACAATATTCCAGACATCATAATCTACAAACAGAAGATATATTTTCATCATAACTTTCCAATATGCAAAATCCATGCCATTAAATTTTGGGGTTTACCAGTGGACATACCTTCAACGAAAGCTGAATCAGAGAGATCTATGATTTCTAGCCTAGATGCTCTAATCTGCTTTGATACCACTTGTTGGATCGTGATCTAAGCCTAGATGGGGGGTGAATATGCTTATAACAAATTTTCACGAATTAAAGCTTTGGCCTACTCAATCAGACAATCACAGAACAAATATGGTGCAGAGAAAATAAAGTGGAAGCAATCACAGAGTGCACACAGTATTTATTCTGGTTCAGTCGTCTCAACGACCTACGTTCAGTCTTAAAGTAATCACTAGAATTATTATGTCAATGGTACAAACAACTGAAACCGCGTGTCCCAACACTCAGCTCACCAAGTTTATACCATACTCCCCAAAGTGTCGAACACTATTATTCTAGCAAAACCTTTCTCTTGACTTGCCCCAACAAGTCAAGAGCCCAAGAAACCCCAAAAGGAAAGTGTAAAATATACAGAGATCAATCAAGACTATCACAAATAATAATAAAATAACGAGTTTAAAAATCTCAGTTTGTGATGGTTGAATAGTCTATGTCGATAAGCTCGTCGTTAGCTTCACGCTGGCGTAAACGGTGTCTCAATCTGATGCTTGGATCAAAAGATATGAATCTATTAAGTTTGTTGCTCAAAACTGCTTCAAGCATGTTTGTGCGTATAGCAACTTTATCTGGCTCATGTGAATCATGGGCCATGCTCGTGAATTTTAGCAATTCCGCTCGGTCAGAAGTGATGTGGATGATCGTTGCATGACTTCGGTCGGTTCGTAAAGTAAGCGGCCTTCAGCAGATGCGAGCCATGAGTCTGGCTAGTGATTCTGGCTAGTGATTCCGACGGGTCTGGCTCGTGGATTTCAACGTCTGCGCCCGAGCCGTGACTTTATGGCAGTTCACAGCAAGCAGTTGAAGTTGGCCCGTGTTTTTGCCGACGTAGCTAGGCTTTTTGCTTGCCAGAACTCTTTGCACCAGAGTCTTGCTTGGTGCTTGGGCTTGCCTTGTCTTTGCTCCACTTGTTTGATGATGGCTTGTGATGTTGATGCAAGGGATGATGCTTGGACTTGGATTTGAGTCTTTGGCTTGTGGCTAGATGATGATGTCTAGGCAATGGGAATGGTGCAATATCCTGGAGGCTAGGCGAAGATCTACCTCAGGCTTTGTTTTCTTGCTCGGGAATGGTGCAATATCCTGGAGCAGCAAGAAGCAAACCTGCATCGCCCTATCAACCATGGAAGCCGAATTTGTAGCATTCAGCATGGCGGTCCAAGAAGTTGTTTGGCTTAGGAAATTCTTAGACAGGCTGACGGATGCCACTGACTCGAGCACTGTTCCTATATACAGTGATAGTCAAGCTTCGATTGCCTATGTCAAAGATCCTAAATTTCATTGTAAGACCAAACACATTGATATTCGATTCAAGTTTGCGAAGGACTATGACAAACGGAAGGAAATAGACATAGGATACATATCCACACATAAGATGATAGCGGATCCCCTTACTAAGGCGATCCCCAGAGATGTGTTCTTCAAACACTTATCATCTATGGGAATGCGTAGGTGCTGAGCTGTATCATGTAATATTTCCCATGTCTATAGAAGATCAAAGTTTAATAAAAAGAAGAAGTTTTTTTATATATATTGCATACAAGTTTCTTACAAATGATTTTATATACATTTGTGTTTAAGTCTCAGCTATTTTATTGTGTGTATGTCGGACAGATTAAGGTTGGCTCTCTCACCCTTATCTTATCAGATGGATAAGATAGAGATGAGACTAGTTTAAAGTCAAAATCATTAGACAAATGATTTAGAGTCGTGACTTAAACAAGATAGTCGAATGAAAGATCTGCATCATATGGATGCTTACAAAAGATCTGAGATCTGTATCACAAGGATATTTAAAAGAGATCTCATAGGATTTTTTAAATCCTATCTGTCTTATGCAGGATGAGAGTCCGGGAATATTTCATGGGTAGTAAGGGGACTCAAAAGATAGGCAATGTGGTGTCTGATCTTTCATCCGTACAACATCATTAAGACATACTCTCCCTGGGAAAGGAGTGATGTTGTAATACGTGTTCATACCACGTATGCATTTCGACCACTGAGTTAGTAGCAATAGTGTTTGTTATTATGTGAGACTCAAAGGCCATACGGGTCTTAACTCTTACCCTCAAGGACTCCAATTGGTTCCTTTAGATTTGACGAGATGATCGCTATCTTAGCGTGTTGCTAATGGGCTATGATAATTCGGCTCGGCGGGGCACATTAGAAAAGCGAATCAAGTCAAGATCAGAAGGTTCGCAAGAAGAGGAAGATTGATTTCATATTCGCATTTGGACTTTAATGATTCAAAGCTGGCCAGCCAATTGTGATCCAGATGGGATTCAATTGTTGAATATAAAGTATAAGAAATGTGAAGAAATAATCTAGGGTAAAGCATGCGTTGAACTACTCAACTTTGCACCTTCGAGGTCGTTGTGTAACTCTAACAAGTGCACAACAACAGACTCTACGCGCATGACGGTCGCACGGTCTATTTCTCGGTATGATAGATGAAAGAACTAAGAGAAAGACGTTCTCTTACAATCCCCTCAAGTGTGAGTGGGAGATGTTGGATATGTATGACGTTTGTACACCCTTATAGGAAATGTACGAGGGAATACGGACCTCGAACGTCGCGTACACGAAGTCGTGTGCAAAGGGAATCTGTTCCCTTGCGGAGAGGATCTCTAGATTAGTGGGAAAGTCGCATTATATGTGCATAAGTGCATGCGACATATGGCTAATAAAGGGGGAATATCTTAAGCTTATGTTGTACTATGCATATAGTATAACTTAAGCTTATAATGTGACATGTATGATGGTACACTTTAGTTAAATTGTTCCAAAGGAACAATTACTCCTAAAATAACTACCTTGGGGCTATAAATAAGACCCAAGGCTTAGCCATTTACTTACACTTTTGCATGGTATTCTTGCCTTGCATTTCATTCTAGCGAAGCTCTGCCGAAATCCTTTCTCTCTCTTTATCCAAGTTCTTAATCTAAAAGTAGAGATTTAGATTGTGAATTTAGTAGCCTTACTCCGTTCGTGAGAAGACTCGATCCGTCGTGGCGAATCCGAAGGCGAAGTTCCAAGACTACCGTGCCGCATACGCAAGCGTAAGTCTCAACTTCATTTATCGATCCTAACGCTGTTTTGACAGGTTCCTACAGGCTCTAGCATGGTACCTGTGGAAGATAGCACGGTCCCCTTTTCGCACATGGGAGGAGCTGTTAGCACTAATCGTGGATCGATTCCAGGAGACAGCATGGGGAGATTTCTACGAGCAGCTGTCAGCCCTGAGGCAGGAGGGGACAGTGAGGGACTACGTAGAGAGATTTGAGATGCTGAATTACCGGGTGAAGGGGGTGACCGACGAGGTGATGATCTGGAATTTTATGAGGGGGCTGAAGCCATCGATACGAGCTAAGTTGCGGATGCAGAGCCCGGTGATCTTGGAGGATGTCCTTCGCTTGGCCCATAAAGCGGAGGAGAATCATACAGAGGAGAGGAAGATACGGGGAGCCTGGGGGCCCAGAATTCCCGCCCCGCCCCACTAGCAGCGGCACAGAGGGCACCTGCAGCTGCTCCTGAGACTCGAGGAGAGGGCCGCCCAGCTATCCTGGGGCGGCAGATGACTGAGGCAGAGGTGAGGGAGAAGCGGGCCAAGGGGTTGCGCTTCCGTTGCGACGAGAAGTTCACCCCTGGGCACAGGTGTGCGAGCTGCCTACTGCAGATCACCATGGTGCCCGACGAGGAGGGGTACGTAGTTGAGGAGGAGGAGCCTGAGGAGGAGCCACTGGTAGAGTAGGAGAAGTTTCACCTAGACTTCGCGGAGGTTTCCCTGAACTCTGTGGTGGGGTTCACACCGAACCACACCATAAAGTTATCAGGACAGCTTGGGGACACAGCGGTGACGGTGCTGATAGACAGTGGGGCCACCCACAATTTCATCTCCAGCAGAGTGGTGGAGCGGCATGGGCTGCAGCTGAGCACCCTGGAGAAGTTTATCGTATTGTTGGGGACATGGAAGATGGAGGAGAGCAAGGGGCTTTGCAAGGGTCTGTGCATGACCTTGCAGGGAGTGCAGATCATGGAGGACTTCTTGCCGTTGGAGCTGGGAAATGTGGATATCATACTAGGGATGCAGTGGTTGAAGAAGTTAGGGGAGATGAGGGTGAATTGGAAGCTCCTGAGGATGGAGTTCCAAGATGGAGATCGGACCGTCGTGTTGACAGGGGACCCGACCCTTTGCTTTTCTTTAGTGGCCTTCAAGGACATCACTCGGGCGCTGCGGGACGAGGGAGAGGGGTTCCTGGTGGAGTATCAGGGGTTGTCAGCTGAGATGGAGAAGCAGCAGGAGGGTACTGCAGCAGAGGTTGAGCAGGTGCTAGAGCAGTACCAGGAGGTCTTCCAGGACTCGCAGGGGCTACCGCCGTCCAGGGGGCATGAGCACGCGACTGTATTGCGTGATGGAGCAGCACCGGTGAGTGTGCAACCGTACCGGTACCCACATGTGCAGAAGGACGAGATTGAGAGGATGGTGCGGGAGATGCTGCAGGCTGGGATAATCCAGCCAAGTGTGAGTCCTTTTTCGAGCCCAGTCTTTCTGGTCAAGAAGAAGGACGGGAGTTGGAGATTCTGCGTCGATTACCGGGCGCTGAATAAGGAAACTGTCGCTGACAAGTTTCCCATTCCGGTGATCGACGAGCTGCTGGACGAGCTTCATGAGGCGACGATCTTTTCGAAGATCGACTTGAGGGCAGGGTACCACCAGATCTTGATGCGGCCAGATGATGTGCCGAAGACTGCCTTCCGCACCCACGAGGGGCACTACGAGTTCAGAGTCATGCCATTCGGCTTGACGAATGCCCCCTCTACTTTCTAGGCCTTGATGAACAAGGTCTTCCAGCCCTTCCTGCGGAGGTTCATCCTCGTTTTCTTTGACGATATCCTCGTCTACAGCAGGAGCATGAGAGAGCACTTGGACCACTTAGAGGTGGTCTTCCGGGAGTTGCTGGCGTAGCAGTTGTTCGCCAACCGGAAGAAGTGCAGTTTCGGCCAGGAGCGGATCGAGTACCTAGGGCATGTTGTATTAGCGGAGGGGGTAGCGGCTGACAGGTCGAAGATAGCGGCTATGCTGGACTGGTCAGTGCCTACTACATTGCGAGCTCTTCGTGGATTTTTGGGTCTGACTGGCTATTACCGAAAGTTCGTTAAGGGGTACAGTACCATATCCTGGCCCCTTACCGAACAGCTCAAGAAGGACGGATTCCATTGGGGGGAAGAGGCCACCAAGGCATTTCAGGCCTTGAAGCTGGCGATGACGACGGCGCCAGTTCTTGTCTTGCCAGATTTCAGTATATCTTTTGTGGTGGAGACTTACGCGTCGGGATACGGATTGGGGGCAGTGCTCATGCAGGAGGGACGACCCATAGCCTATTTTAGTCAGGTGCTGTCTGCTAGAGCACGGTTGAAATCGGTGTATGAGCGAGAATTGATGGCCATTGTCTTCGCGGTGACGAAGTGGCGGCCTTATCTGTTGGGTCGGGAGTTCGTGGTCAGGACGGACCAAAGGAGCCTCAAGTACCTCTTGGAGCAGCGATTGGTTAGTGAGGAGCACCAGCATTGGTTGTCCAAGCTGGTGGGGTACCGATTCGACATTGAGTACAGGCTGGGGTTGGAGAACAAGGCAGCTGATGCCTTGTCTCGCCGCGAGGAGAGCGTGGACTTGAAGGCTCTGTCACGACCGATCTGGTTGGACTAGGAGCCCATTTTTCAGGAGGCGGAGAGTGATGAGGAGATGAGACGGATCCGAGAGTTGCTGCAGCAGGGAGAGGAGGGGCCGACCGGGTATTCTTTACAGGGGCGCAGACTGCTTTACCAGGGGAGGTTGGTGCTACCGCGGGCCTCAGGATTTATACCAGTCCTGTTTCAGGAGTTCCACGGGTCGGCGACTGGAGGCCGTTCGGGAGTACAACAGACGTACCAGAGGATGGCTAGGGAGGTGTACTGGCCAGGGATGCGGAGGAGAGTTGCCCAGTTAGTAGCTGCTTGTGACGTCTGCCAGCGTCACAAGTATATGGCCATGGCCCCAGCCGGGCTCCTACAGCCGTTGGAGTTGCCAGAGAGGGTATGGGAGGAGGTCACGATGGACTTCATTGACGGACTGACCCGTTCCGAGGGATATACAGTGATCCTCGTCGTAGTTGACTGGTCCAAAAAGTTGTACTGATAATCCCAAGTATAGGACGTCGGTCAAGTAGTAAACCTGGTGAGACCAGGATCGTATTCCTCAGGGACAACACAACCTGCAAATTTCAAAGTTTAGAATTAAGCTAGAAAAATTAATGGATGAGAGATGAACCACCCTTCGAAGGCGATTTTGGATTTGGATTTAGCGTGAGGTAAAAGTCGTTTTAAGAAATACAAAAGTTTAAAACGTGAACGTGAAAATACAATTTATAAAAAAAAACGTGTGTGTGTTGTATTTCCGTTAGTGTTGCAACTATTCATTCTCCATGGTTTCTCAATCCCGCATCCATGCCAAGGTATGGGGATTGGAAGATAAAACTTTAAAAACGATGATTTTTCAATTAAAAAGATAGCGTAAAAACAAGCGATTTCTTTGAATAATAAATTATAAAAGATGAACCTCGCGGTTCATCACCCTCCTTGGGATCCTCTACGGATTGATGCACTTAGACAATACCTCGCGGCACGTCATCCTAAGCGGATTCCTCTACGGATTGTGCGTATTTCAAAAAATGAAGAAATCGACGTTTTTTTAACAGTTTCGATAAGTGCACAAAATATGGAGATATGAAAGCAAAATCCTAGCAACACTAACTTCCACACAACACACCCACAATACTTTAGCCAAGCATGGTAACAAAAACAGAAAGTTTCATTAATAGAAACATAATTTTAATACAAACCGTAATACAAAATTAATACAAACGGGTAAAGAAATGGAGTTTTTCACCACTTTTGAAGCCCAAACACCCCCAAAACTCTTCTTGATCTGAGCAAACTCCTCTGGAATGGATAGAAGAACTCCTTAGCTTCGAAATGAAACGAAAATCACTCAATTTGGAGTTGTGTAGTGAAAGTTATGCCCAAAATACCGATATTTATAGGCTAGCGGGTCTGCGGGTCGTCTTCAGCTCTGGCGGGCGCAGCCCATGTGTAAAACAGGGTAGGTGGGCACAGGTAAGACTTGGCGGGCGCCGCCCGCATGGAAAATGCGGGCGGATGTCAATACAGGCGGGCCGCCCGCCTGGTCAACAGGCGGGTTGGACCCGCCTGTACACAGGCGGGCCTGGCCCGCCTGTAACAGGCGGGTGGGCCCGCTTGTGGGACCCCCGTTTTTCGAAATTTTTTTTTTTTTACTTTTCTCTCTTTACAACAGATTTATTGGGCCTTTTAATTCGCAGAAATTTGCTCCGATCTCCGAAAAATGTGGAAAAATAGCCGTTGGATTCGGAAAATTGCAAGCTTCTCCTGAAAAATAAAATTGAAACAAAATTAGGCCATATAATTGTATTTTGTGTATAAACAAGCGAAATACTCTATTATTTAAATGATATTACAAAAACACACTTAATAGAGATAAAATATATATTCATATACACAAAATACGGTTTAAATAAGGGGTAAAAACGTAATATTCTCTCAGAATCACACCCCCCAACTAGCTTTTTGCTAGTCTCTTAGCAAAATAAGCGAATTATTCCACCAATATGTCATATACCTCATATTCACTTCAAATATGCTTAAAATGAATTAAGAATAATATTTCCCAATAAAGTTCAATACCTATCATGTTTTCATGGACTAATGCAAAGAATCACAATTTATCTCAATCCACACATATTCAGTATCGCACAAATTGTTTAATGAAATAGGTAATCACATGTCCTAGGTTGTAAATTTCATAGGAATAGGCCATCACAACATCCAAATCATAAGATCATGATTTTGAATCTACTCAAACTATCTCATATCTTTTTTTTTCTTTTTTTCTTTTTTCTTTTTTTTAAACCTTTTAGAACAATCCATGTAACGAGCGTTAGGTCAATGACTCCCAAACCAGATGGTTTTAGGGCATTAGGCTTTGAAAAACCCCTCAGACTTAATAACTCGGAGTGTCTAAAGATTTATTATGCACTCCCCCATACTTCATTTTTCGGCGCGAAGCCCCATGCTTCCTGAGGCACGAGGATCCTGCTACTAAAAGAAGCTGGAAGAACGGTGCATTTTATTCATTTTTTTTATTTTTATAATTTTTTTTTTGACATGAGACATGTTTGAGTAATATTCTCCATCACTTAGTCATTAGTAAGTCGGTGTATGTGATTGGCTATTATCCTGAGAATTTATAACCTTCTTCATATAATTACCAATTCGTGACATGAAATTGCGTGAACCAAATAATAGTTTCATGAGAGTACAATTATAGATACATGCACCAGTTTACATGAAAGTCATGATAATGTAAAATTCTACACAGGGGTAAAACATTCTTAATCCATTTTGACAATAATGAATATATGTGTTCAATTAAATTTTGATGGAATTTTCACTTCAAATGGACATATAAATGGTTCTTGGTGAAAAACTCAACATTTATTATTTTTTTTTTTGGTATATATATATAAGCAAAGTATATATGCAAACCTTTTTTTTAAAAAATGCAAACTTTTTTTTTAAATGCAAACTTTTTTTTAAAAAAAAAAATTTTTTTTTAAAAAAAATGCAAACTTTTGTTTTTTTTGTGCAAACACGTCCTTCCCCCAACTAAAAGTAAACATCGTCCTCGATGTTTGAAGGGTAAGATGCAAATTTATTTAGTAATATATAAACTAACACTAAAGAGTTATGGAAAGAACACACCTATTTAGTTACCACCCGAAGGTGGGTCTGTAAGTAGCATGGTGTCGTCCTCCTGTGGCCATGGCTCGTGATAGTGCTTCAAGCGCTTACCGTTGACCTTGAACTCATTGCCATCTTTTGGGTTAACTAAGGTCACTGCTCCATGTGGATAACTCATTTTTACAATATAGGGTCCATTCCACTTGGAGCGTAGCTTTCCCGGGAAGAGATGCAAGCGTGAATTGTACAAGAGCACTTTTTGACCTGGAACAAATTCTCTCCTCAGTATGGTGCGATCATGTGCAACTTTCAATCTTTCTTTTGCCAATTTTGCTTTGTCGTATGCTTCTCTCCTCAGCTCCTCAAGTTCAACCAATTGCAGCCTGCGTAAAGAAGAAGAAGAATCAGCATCAAAATTTAATTTCTTCACTGCCCAAAAAGATTTATGTTCAATTTCGACGGGCAAATGACAATGCTTTCCGTAGACAATACGGTAAGGAGACATCCCTAATACGGTTTTGTAGGCGGTACGGTATGCCCACAATGCTTCAGGAAGTCGGATGCTCCAATCCTTTCTAGTAGGATTCACCGTCTTTTGGAGAATATTCTTTATCTCCCTGTTTGCCAACTCCGCCTGGCCATTAGTTTGGGGGTGGTAAGGTGTAGAGACTTTGTGCTTCACCCCAAACTTTGTCATCAAGCTTGCAAAAAGACGGTTGCAGAAATGGGAGCCTCCATCACTAATCATCGCCTTGGGCACCCCAAAGCGTGCAAAGATATGTTCCTTCATGAACTTGAGTACGACAGATGCATCATTTGTCCTGCAAGGGATAGCTTCAACCCATTTAGACACATAATCAATAGCAAGTAAAATAAAAGTATGTCCAAAAGAAGGGGGAAATGGCCCCATAAAATCAATACCCCAACAATCAAAAATTTCAATTTCCAATATATGGTTTAATGGCATCATATTCCTCCTAGTGATTCCCCCCAACTGCTGGCAAGGCAAGCATGACTTACAAAATGAAAAAGTATCTTTAAACATGCTTGGCCAATAAAATCCGCATTGTAAAATTTTTGCCACAGTTTTATGAGCTGAAAAATGTCCCCCACATGCACTCTCGTGACAAAAATGCAAGACACTATCTATTTCCTGGTTTGGTATACATCTCCTCACTATTTGATCATTGCAATATTTATAAAGGTATGGATCATCAAAGAAAAATGATTTTACCTCGTGATTGAACCTTTTCTTATCCTGAATTGACCAAGTTGAAGGGGTCTTACCAGTTACCAAATAATTGACAATATCTGCATACCATGGAAGTGTGGAAACGGAAAATAGGTGCTCATCTGGGAAGGAGTCTTGAATTGGAATGGAGGCGGATTCTGTACCAATGGTTAGTCGTGAAAGATGGTCCGCCACATGATTCTCAACTCCTTTCTTATCTTTTATCTGCACCTGGAACTCCTGTAAAAGTAAAATCCAACGTATAAGTCTTGGCTTTGCATCTTTCTTGGACAAAAGGTATTTAAGAGCGGAATGATCTGTAAAAATAATAATGGGAAATCCCAAAATATAGCTCCTAAATTTTTCCAAAGCAAAAACTACGGCAAGCAGCTCCTTCTCCGTGGTGGTGTAGTTTCTCTGAGCTTCATTCAAACTCTTGCTTGCGTAGTAAATGACAACTGGAGATTTGTCTTTCCGTTGTCCAAGAACTGCGCCAACTGCAAGATTGCTGGCGTCACACATGATCTCAAATGGCAGTGTCCAATCTGGTACCTGCAAAATAGGAGAAGATATAAGTGCTTGTTTTAAAGTATCAAAAGAGTTTTTACGCTCTTCCGTCCAAATGAATTCAGTGTCATGCATAAGAAGTGTGCATAAAGGACGTGAAATCAAACTAAAATCCTTTATGAACCGCCTGTAAAATCCGGCATGACCAAGGAAGGACCGAATGTCCTTAACACATTTCGGAGTGGGTAACTTCTCGATGACTTCTACCTTGGCTTTGTCTACCTGTATTCCTTCTCTGGAGACTATGTGACCAAGGACAATGCCCTCAGTGGTCATGAAGTGACATTTTTCCCAGTTAAGGAGCAGGTTCTTTTCGATGCATCTATGCAGCACACAAGCCAAATTAGTTAAACAATCAGAAAAAGAGTTACCATATACGGAAAAATCATCCATAAATACTTCTACAATCTTTTCAACCATATCATCAAATATACTTAACATGCATCGTTGAAAAGTTGCAGGGGCGTTGCATAAACCAAATGGCATTCTCCGAAAAGCAAAGGTTCCAAAGGGACAAGTGAAGGTGGTCTTCTCTTGATCCTCTGGGGCTATTTCAATTTGGTAGTAACCGGAGTATCCATCTAGGAAGCAGTAAAACTCGTGCCCAGCCACTCTCTCTAAAATTTGGTCTAGGAAGGGAAGAGGGAAGTGGTCTTTTCGTGTCTTGGAGTTTAGCTTCCTAAAGTCTATGCACATACGCCATCCAGTGGCGGTTCTCATGGGTACTAATTCATTGTTTTCATTTTTTATAACAGTCAACCCAGATTTTTTTGGTACAACTTGGGTCGGACTAACCCATCTACTATCAGAAATGGGGTATATGATACCCGCATCAAGCAATTTTAAAACCTCACCCTTAACTACTTCTTTTAAGGTTGGGTTCAACCTTCGTTGTGGTTCACGTGTGGGTTTGGTATCATCTTCTAAATATATATGATGTGCACATATAAGAGGGCTAATACCTTTGATATCAGCAATTGTCCATCCTATTGCCCCCTTATGTTTCTTCAAAACATTTAACAATTCATTTTCCTGTTCTAAAGAGAGTTTGGAAGATATTACCACAGGAAATGTACTGTCTTCTCCAAGATAAGCGTATTTCAAATACGATGGCAATGGTTTGAGCTCCAGCTGTGGATGCTCAAGGTCGGATGGCATTTGGCACGGTGTCTCCAATGGTAGTGGCTCAAAACGTGGCACCCAGGTGGTGCGAGACACCTCTCCAGCTTCCTGCAAAAAAGATTTATCGTCAATACCGTCGCATAGTCGATCAACAAAATCAATAGCAGAAACGAATTCTTCATCAAAATGATCAACAACAAGAGTGTCAATCATGCTTACTTCCTCATACTCCTCTACCCCTGTTGGCATTTTACAAGCATTAAAAATATTTAGATCCAAAGACATGTTGCCAAAAGTAAGTTTAAGTTGACCATTCCTGCAGTTAATAATAGCATTACTAGTAGCTAGGAAGGGTCGACCTAAAATAATCGGGGTTGGAGTGGCAGACTGGGGTCCCTGAAGATCTAATACAATAAAGTCCACGGGGTAATAAAACTTATCCACTTGGACAAGTACATCCTCAACACATCCCCTCGGGATTTTCACAGATCTATCAGCTAACTGGAGAATAACAGGTGTGGATTTCAATTCCCCAAGTCCCAATTGTGTAAACACAGGATATGGCAAAATATTAACACTGGACCCTAAGTCAAGAAGAGCCTGGCCTATCTGTTTGGTGCCTATGGTGCAAGAAATGGTAGGGGATCCAGGGTCCTTGAATTTGGGTGGCGTGTTATGTTGAAAAATAGAGCTGACCTGTTGAGTTAAAAATGCATTTTTCTTAACATTAAGATTTCGCTTGACAGTGCAAAGGTCTTTAAGGAATTTGGCATATGCAGGAATTTGATTGATGGCATCTAATAAAGGAATATTAATCTGACATCTTTGAAAAATTTCACGAATTTCAGATTGATACTTATCTTTCTTTGGATGCAAGAGCCTCTGTGGATATGGTGCGGGAGGAGAGTAAGGCTCTGGTTCTGGAACTCTCGTCTTTGAAGCGTCTGTGTCCTTGCTTACGCTCTCCTCTGGTACTCCTTGCTGTTCACGATCCTCTTCATCTACCACCATCTCAGAAGTGTCCTTCGGTGGCTCAGGCTTTTGAACTTCTTTTCCACTCCTCAAAGTAGTCACCGCTTGGCATGGTTTGATGTTGCTGATTGCCGACGATGAACTCGTGTTGGGATTCGGGAGTGTTTGAGCAGGGAGCTTGCCCTTCTCCAAACTTGCCATAAGCTTTGTGATGCCATCATTCATTTGTTGAAACTGAGTCTGATGCGTTTGTTGCTGCTGCTGAAGTTGTTGCATCTGTTGGAACTGAGTTTGCTGTTGTTGTTGAAGTTGTTGATTTTGGTTCTGCTGCAGCTGCATGAACTGTTGGAGCGTGTCGCTAAGTGTCTGAAAATGTGGATCTGCTCCAGACTCTTCCTTCTTTCTCTGATTTCCACCTTGATAGTTGTTTTGAGGTGGTGGCCTGTATGGTTGAGAAGCTTGTGGCTTGTTTTGCCAACTGAGATTGGGGTGGTTGCGCCAATTGGAATTGTATGTGTTCGGGTTGAATCCTTGACCTGGATAAGAATTTGAAATGTTATTTACCTGACTAGGATCCTTGAGCACATCTTTAAGTGTTGGAATGGTTGGACACCCCGATGTATTATGCTCCAGACTGTCGCAAAGAGCACACTTCTCTTCAATAGTCACCGCTTTTACTCCCTTCATCTCTAGGTTTTGGAGCTTCCTAGTGATGAGTGCTTCCATCTTTGCTTCTAATGCCTCCTCTGGTTTCAATGTAAACTGGCCTCCACGGGATGAAGATTGAGGCTGGTCTGTCCGATCGTAATCAGGAGTTGCTTCCCACGTTTGTGCACTCTCAGCGATGGACTCCAAGTAATCCCATGCGTCAGCTGGCTTTTTGTCGAAGAACTCTCCGTTGCACATCATCTCTACAAATTGCTTCATGGAAGGGGGAAGCCCATCGTAGAAGAAGCCGATGAGGCGGTACTCATCGAATCCATGGTGGGGGCACGCAAGTAGCAAGTCTTTGAACCTCTCCCATGCAGCATCAAATGATTCATTTCCTTTCTGCGAGAAGTTCACAATTTGTTTCTTTAGCCCCTAAGTCCTGTGCAAAGGAAAAAACTTTTTTAGAAACTCTGCTTGTAAATTTACCCAAGAAGTAATAGAGTGCGAAGGTAAAGCGTTAAGCCAATTCTTTGCTTTATCCTTAAGTGAAAATGGAAAAAGTTTAAGGTAAATAGTTTCATTGCTCGTTTTTCCATCTACACAGGTTAAGCAAACATCCTCAAATTCCTTTATATGTAAATATGGGTTCTCCCTTTCCATACCGTGATAGGTAGGAAGAAGTTGAACCATTCCTGGTTTAAGACTAAAGGAATTGGCATCGGCTGGAAGCACGATGCATGAGCCAGAAGCAGACCTAGTAGGTCTGAGCACATCTCTAAGTGACCTATCTCCAAAAGTTTGAGAATGGTCGTCATTTTCATTTCCACTGGTGTCATTTGTGTTGTGTGCCATATTCACGTGTCGAACTAATCTATGTGTCCTAGGGGTTCTAAGCCACATAAACAAATAAGAACAGAAAAGATGATATTTTTGTTGTTTTTGTTTTATCTCAAGCTAATTTTTTGGGTTTTGAAAAATATTTAAAACGAAATTAAAGCAAACAAAACAAAACAAAACAAAACAAAACAAAATTCAAAAAGAATGGATATACAAAGTTTTTATACACAAAAGAGTGGAACGATCTCACCGAATTTTCCAAGTTAATTGGAAACTGTAAAATATGTAGACCGTTGTCCCCGACAACGGCGCCAAAAACTTGACTGGTCCAAAAAGTTGTACTGATAATCCCAAGTATAGGACGTCGGTCAAGTAGTAAACCTGGTGAGACCAGGATCGTATTCCTCAGGGACAACACAACCTGCAAATTTCAAAGTTTAGAATTAAGCTAGAAAAATTAATGGATGAGAGATGAACCACCCTTCGAAGGCGATTTTGGATTTGGATTTAGCGTGAGGTAAAAGTCGTTTTAAGAAATACAAAAGTTTAAAACGTGAACGTGAAAATACAATTTATAAAAAAAACGTGTGTGTGTTGTATTTCCGTTAGTGTTGCAATAGGTTATGCTATTCATTCTCCATGGTTTCTCAATCCCGCATCCATGCCAAGGTATGGGGATTGGAAGATAAAACTTTAAAAACGATGATTTTTCAATTAAAAGATAGCGTAAAAACAAGCGATTTCTTTGAATAATAAATTATAAAAGATGAACCTCGCGGTTCATCACCCTCCTTGGGCTCCTCTACGGATTGATGCACTTAGACAATACCTCGCGGCACGTCATCCTAAGCGGATTCCTCTACGGATTGTGCGTATTTCAAAAAATGAAGAAATCGACGTCTTTTTAACAGTTTCGATAAGTGCACAAAATATGGAGATATGAAAGCAAAATCCTAGCAACACTAACTTCCACACAACACACCCACAATACTTTAGCCAAGCATGGTAACAAAAACAGAAAGTTTCATTAATAGAAACATAATTTTAATACAAACCGTAATACAAAATTAATACAAACGGGTAAAGAAATGGAGTTTTTCACCACTTTTGAAGCCCAAACACCCCCAAAACTCTTCTTGATCTGAGCAAACTCCTCTGGAATGGATAGAAGAACTCCTTAGCTTCGAAATGAAATGAAAATCACTCAATTTGGAGTTGTGTAGTGAAAGTTATGCCCAAAATACCGATATTTATAGGCTAGCGGGTCTGCGGGTCGTCTTCAGCTCTGGCGGGCGCAGCCCATGTGTAAAACAGGGTAGGTGGGCACAGGTAAGACTTGGCGGGCGCCGCCCGCATGGAAAATGCGGGCGGATGTTAATACAGGCGGGCCGCCCGCCTGGTCAACAGGCGGGTTGGACCCGCCTGTTGAACAGGCGGGCCGACCCGCCTGTTCAACAGGCGGGCTTGGCCCGCCTGTACACAGGCGGGCCAGCACCCGCCTGTGTAACAGGCGGGTGGGCCCCGCCTGTAACAGGCGGGTGGGCCCGCTTGTGGGCCCCCCGTTTTTCGAAATTTTTTTTTATTTACTTTTCTCTCTTTACAACAGATTTATTGGGCCTTTTAATTCGCAGAAATTTGCTCCGATCTCCGAAAAATGTGGAAAAATAGCCGTTGGATTCGGAAAATTGCAAGCTTCTCCTGAAAAATAAAATTGAAACAAAATTAGGCCATATAATTGTATTTTGTGTATAAACAAGCGAAATACTCTATTATTTAAATGATATTACAAAACCACACTTAATAGAGATAAAATATATATTCATATACACAAAATACGGTTTAAATAAGGGGTAAAAAACGTAATATTCTCTCAGAATCAGTAGTAGACCGCCTGAGTAAGTATGCCCATTTCATACCTATGAAGCATCCTTACACAGCGGTCTCGGTGGCCACAGCATTCATTCGGGAGGTGATACGCTTACACGGGATACCGGGGTCCATAGTGTCCGACAAGGACCAGGTCTTCTTGAGCGGGTTCTGGCGGGAGCTCTTCAGGGTACAAGGTACGGTCCTTAAGAGGAGTACAGCTTACCACCCGCAGACGGACGGGCAGACCGAGGTGGTGAACCGCTCTATAGAGACTTATCTACGGTGCTTCGCGTCGGAGACACCTCGGCAGTGGCACATGTGGTTGGCATGGGCGGAGTACTGGTACAACACATCGTACCACTCAGCAGCAGGAACGACCCCCTTCAGGATCCTCTATGGGCGAGACCCACCGTCCTTGCTGTGTTTCGGTGACAGGCAGACACCGGTGTCACAGGTGGAGGCTTACATGGGAGACAGAGATGCTATATTGGAGGAGCTACAGAGACATCTTTTGAGGGCTCAGCAGGTGATGAAGGCCCGGGCAGACACCCACCGGCGGGACATCCACTTTCAGGAGGGAGATATGGTATATCTCAAGCTGCGGCCCTATAGGCAGAAGACGTTAGCTCGGAGACAGAATGAGAGGCTAGCAGCTCGCTACTACGGTCCCTACCAGATTGCGGTCAAGATTGGGAAGGTGGCGTATCGGTTACGCCTGTCACCTTCCTCGGCGATACATCCGGTGTTCCATGTGTCGCATCTACGGAGGGCGATTGGAGACCAGTCAGCTACGTCTACTCTGCCACCTACACTGACGGAGGACATGGAGGTATTGCTTGAGCCCCTGGATATGGGGGCCGTTCGTCAGGGGGCCGGGACGACGACGAGAGGTGCTGATCTACTGGGTGGGCCCGCCTGAGTGTGACGCCACGTGGGAGGTGTATGACGTGGTCCGGGAGCAGTTTCTAGATTTCCACCTTGAGGACAAGGTGGCTCTTTTAGGGGGGGTATTGATGCGGACGCATCCCCTACACCACCGGCTATTCATGATGCGGGTCCACCTATCGTGACATACGTGAGGTGTAGGAGGCGCGGGATCGTCACGTAGTGGATTTAGTGGGTTCAGGGGTATTTTAGTCTTTTCAAGCTAAATTAGTAAATCCCCGGTTTTCTATTTATTAGGGCTAGCCGTCATTGTTAGGGTTATGCTTGATTTGTGAAGAAACTCTTTAGGCATCGTTGAGAAGGTTCTTAGGATTTGATTCGACATTCAAAGCTAGGAGATAGGGTTTTGTCTCGAAGGAAACATAACTTATTTGTAGTTCTTCGCATTTCTTATCTATAAAAATCCTCTTTTTACATTTTTCCTCTTTAAAATATATCGATTTGATTGATTTGATCCCCGGATCGTATCAGTATAACTGCTCGTGCAAGTTTTCCAGGCGGGGATCCTTGAACTTCTCCAGGATAAGATCCTTCAGCTCCTTCCAGCATCGAATCTGCTGCCTCCTCTCCGTCCACTGATACTACCCTAAGGCTCTCTCCTCCATGCAAATAGATGCCGCCTCCAGCTTCTGTGTATCTGTCATGTGGTGCGCTGCGAAATATCTTTCCGCGGTGAACAATCAGGCATGCGGATCCTCCCCTGTAAATAGTGGCATCTTCAGCTTCCGCACCCTGCAGTCTCCCTTAAAGTGCCCCTGATCGGGCCTCCCCTCAGCTCGGTGATGCAGACGGTAGTGTTGTCGCCTCTCATCCTGGGTCTCGTACTGTCTAGGTGGCACTCCTCCACGACCCCCATAGTCCCCTCGGTGACCTCCACGTCTGCCATCGAAGTCATCCCAACTTGCATCATCACCGAACTCAACCTCGTAGCCTCTTCGTCGTCATAATAATGTTTTCTCCCGCGTCCGTCTCCGTACGACTGGTCCTCCACTGCTGGTCCCTGCCCCGAAGGCCCGAGAAGTCCCCCGAAGGCCTATCCACGCATGTCGTCCCCCCCCGGCGGCTGCTGGGGGTCTCCTGGGCATTGTGCCCCTCCGGCAGGACCCTCCGGGGCTGCCGGAGGGCTGGCAGGCCCTGCCGGGGGTCAGGCAGGGTCGCCGGACCCTGGCAAGGGGCGGCAGGGCCTGGCCAGCCCTGCCGCGCCTCGCGGCAGGCCCTCCTCCCGTCCCAGTCCCGCGGCGGCCGGCCCCCAAAACTGTTTTGCGGGGTCGGCCGCTCCTCCTTGCTTGCGTGCGACGCCCGGAAGGGACGGCTAGGGCCGTCGCCCCCCTTTGAAACTCCATCGCCTTTTGCCGCACCTCCTCGCGATAATCAACCCTACATGGTCCCTCAACTTCTTCCACGAAGTAGGGTTGGTTTTGGGTAAAAATCTCTTCTTTTTCCTTTTCCTTCTTCAAAGTTGCCGCCTTTGGTGTCGAATTAGGGTTTCCTTCGCCTTGTGGATTAGCCGTCAAGAGGGAGAGGATATTTGCAAATTGCTTGTCGTTCTTCGCTTGACTTGCCTTCATTTGCTCGATGGATTCCACCACCGATTCCATCGATTTCTTTACCCCTTCAATTTTTCCCATGAACTTTTCCTCCAACGCCTCGATTTTATCCTTCGATCTCGTCGCGGCCGCCATGGATCGTCACGCTCTGATACCAATTTGTTAGGATCCATGCAAATCTGAAATTAAAATGAAGAAAGATCCCAACTTTATTGATAAAAGAAGCCGAATAACAAGATAATTGAATACAAAAAGGTGTATTCTCCTCCCAAGACGCCAATAGAGGACGTCCGCACTCGTTTAATCTAGATCTACCTAAGGATGCTCAAGAAAAATATCAATCATCAAGCATGCCTACAAATGACGGCTGGCCCTGGTTTAAATAGGAAAACCCTCCTCCTAAACAATGATAAATATGTAAAGACGAAAACGCCCTTATTTGAGTCGGCTCACCTTGCCCACGTGCGCGCGCAGTCTGGTGGTCCGCCCTGACCCCGTGGGTCTAACAGATTTTTTATGGCAAATTTGTAAATAAGTGGTGTGCACGCAAAACAAAACGGTGGGTGAGCAGAGCAACTCCAAGCTAATTTTTTGGTAAACTTGTAAGTGATATGTGCGCAAAGTAAAACGGTGGGTGCGCTAGGCAAACTCCGAGCTACTTTAGTTTTTTGCGTATTTGATAGTATTTGATAGGTTTTAAGTATTTAAAACTATCGATACGGACGAACCGAAACTCCCGTTCGAAACCGTCGAAACGGATGATCCCGATACCGAAACCTAAATTTTCGAGAGAGCGAAAGCAAAACCGAAAGCGAGACGGAAACCGAGACCTCAAACCTTGGAAAATAGTGTTATTTCCTGTTTCTGGTCCATTAATCATTGTCAAACAGGTAATCATAACTTAAAGCAAACATGGCTGACAGTAACCATTGAACCTTTATCCATGTAATTTGTGGACAGCTGTCTAAACTGCCAAGAGTTGGTAGTACGGGCAACATCCGGTCTCACAAGAAGTTTCCAAATGCTTCCTTGTGACTTGTGTGCATACTACTTTATCTCTTCCTTTTCTCTTTTTTGACCATTAAAATGCTAAATTTCTCACTACTCTTCAATGTGCCTTTCCATCTTTTCTTGTACCTGCCAAATCAAATTTCATTTGTTCACTATTGTATCGTGTTCAATTGAGCTGATCCTTACTGCTTCTCTGGTAACACTTTTAATCAGATAATACATCTTATCTTTTCTGACACGTCCATGCATCTATTTCCAAGGCATTCTCCTAATTTTGACCATATTTTCATGACTTCCAAATTTTGCTTCCAATCAGACTGACTTTAGGGTTCAAGCAGGGCACGCAATTTTTAGCTAGTATGTCACAATGCTGGGTTCTTGAAGGAGTTATCTTCACGTTGTAGTTGAACTACTGTTCTATGTTATCTAACAAATCGACACAAAATTACATGTACATGGCACCTCATAGCAGTTTTTGGTATCTGGTTAACAAAGATCTAAAAGGTAGTGTACATAAAGTAAAGTTCTGAACAGTCTTTCTTAATCATGATTTAAGGCTCTGATGCATCGATTCTTCTGATAGTGTCACATATCAATATGAGGTACATATCCAATGCGCGTAGATGCTTGTAGGATTCTTGTTGGATACATCATATCTGATTGTAGAATGTAGCTTATTTAAAACAACAAAGTATACCTCCAAATTGATCTCGTGTCTGCTGTAGATTCATGTTTTGAGTTCACATGTCACGTTCTTAACCCGCCAAGTATAATAACTTAACTTCCAAAAATTAAAGTAATTTTTAAATATGTTATGAATTTACCTATAAATCAATGATGCGGTTTACAGTTATTTCATGCTTAAATTGTGTGTATGTGTGCGTTTGTAATAAATAATTCATTAATTGATGTATCCATGGAGAATATATGTGTTTTTTTGATGTTGTGTCATCTGCATAATCGTATCGTATGGTATACAATGCTTGTACAAGTAAACATGCGTTAAAGGCTGTCATTGCAGAAGCTACAATCTGGTGGGCAACTTGTTGCATTGCTTAGTTGGCCAGAAATAGCGCTATAAGATAATCTGCAAATGTATCTCCCATGATCAGTTGTTTGATATAGTCATGATTAGTGGAGTATTAGCAAGCTTGCGCTGGTTATTTCATTTATTAAATTGAAACGTTTGTGAAGGTTCTGAAGTTGGAGGCGTGTGGACTTGCTGCTGCAGTTGGAAAAATATTGGTTTACTGAGGAGCCTATGTCAGTGGTACAATGAGTGTATATCGTTTGTGTTTCTTTTTTTTTTCGGTTTTTATAAACCATCAAGATGGTGTTTACTTGAATTGGTCGTGTGGTAAAATGTTCTCATCCAGTAAGAAACTATTTTTGTTTCCCAGGTTTATATAGCAATAGGATGCCATTATTATTTAAAGATTACTCCTTGTAAATTACAAGTATAAAGGACACGTGACAGCAGAGCTCTAGAAAATATATCGACTGGAACTAGAAGTAATGGACAACTCTGACTCATGCACATTACTTGCAAAATTCAGCACAAGATTGTTTGGACCTAAAAAGTAGTATTTTCTTAGAAGGGATGTAATGTAACATGTATAACACTGCTTACTCTGTGAGTTAACATAAAACATTGTAGGCTTGACTGCAGAAGGACTTAGTTTGTCTGTAGAAGTTCAGAGCTGATGAATGGAACAGGAACATCCGAGTGCACATAGAAGAAGAAAAAACAGGGAAAGTGATGTCAATCTTGTGATGTCTTCAGTTCAATTTTTTATATACAAATAATAAATTAAGTTCTAGCTTCTGGGATTACAATAAAGGTATATGATAGATGGGATTACAATAAAGGTATATGATAGTTCTGAAAGCAAATCTGAACTTTATTGATGAAAATAGAGATAAAAAGATAACTTTTGGCTACAATTATAAGGGGCAACCACCCTACCAAGACGTCGTTAAGAGGACGTCTGCACTCTTTACTAGAATTATCGCTCAATAATCAATAATCAATAATCGCATGATTAGGACCGGCTAGCACCCCTCCCTCTAATACAATTTTCGAAATTAGCCAATTACCTAAATACCCCTGATAATATAAAATACTCAAAATGAGCCCTCCTATTGGACCGACCAGATATATAACATTACTATACCCCCGAAAATCCATCTTGTCCTCAAGGTGATGCATGAAGTCTAAGGCGGTCCTTCTCCAAGTGGTGGTCGTCATCCACTGCTGGCTCTTCATCCTCCACGACATCCTCCTCGTCATTCCCGGCTATCAGCACTTGCAGCTAGTGCACCTTACAATGGTGTCATGTGGTGAACCTCTCATCGCATCTGAAACATAGCCCTTTCTGTCTCTTCTCCCTCATCTCGGCATCAGTCATCCTTCTGAACTGACCCACTGCTGGCGGTGCGTTGCTCTTCTCCTCACTCGCCTGATCTGTCCCTGTGGCCGCCTTCAGCCCCCCTGTCACTGCTGGAGCTCCACGCTGAACCTGTCCGCCCCAACCGCTCCTGGCTCTCATCTCCTCCGTCTGGTGGTCCTCTATCATCTGTGCCATCTCCATGACCTCCACCAGCCCTTGAGGCTTGTATGGTCGAATCCCTGAGTGAATAACGGGCTTTAGACCCTTCATAAGAGTGTCCTCCAGTGACTCGTCAGTGACCCCTCGTACTCGCCCTGACAGCTGCTCAAACTTCTCTATGTACTCCCTCGCGGGCCCGTCCTGCCTGAGTGCAAACAACTGCTCGTAGAGGTTTCCCATGTGAGGATCTCGAAACCTCTCTAAGATGAGATCCTTAATCTCCTTTCAACTGCGAAATGGGTGTCATTGCTCCCTCCACTGATACCATCCTAAGGCTCTTCCCTCCATACATACGGCCGTTGCCTCTAACTTTTGTGCCTCTGTTATGCGAGACAGTGAAGAATCTCTCTGCCCAATAAATCCACGCATGTGGATTCTCTCCCTCAAATACGGGCATCTTATACTTCTGTACTCTGTCATCAGCCCAAAATGCCACTGCTCTGCCAGATCGTCTGCGTGTCTGGGCTAATAATAGTGTTGCACCTCTCCTGATGTATCTCATGTCCTCCCTTTGTCCCTCTCCCACGATCTCCATAACCCCCTCGTGGTCCTCCATAAGTATCCCAATCATTTCCACCACCATAGGCACCTGCCCTTCATTCACGAACCCGTAGTCTCCCCTTCCATCTCTGGGATCATAGCCATTGTTGTACGCATGTCCGGGAGGGCCGTTTGGTCGCTGAAATTCTTCGTTGATGCCGTAACGCTCCTGTCCAAGCCCTCGGCCTTTTGTGCGGAGCCCCGGAGGCTCGAAATCACCCACATGCGACTGCCAAGGGGGGCTGGCCCTGTCTGGGCATCTGCAGGCCCCGCCGGCCATCCAGGTGGCCCGACGGGGCTGTTGGTTGCTCCAGCAGGGTCGGGCGACCTTGCTGGTGGCCGGCGGGCTGATGGCCCGGCGAGGTCGCTAGAGGCTCCAGCAGGTCGGGCGACCCTGTTGGGGGCCTGTCATGGCCCGTCGGCCCGGTGGGTTGCCGGAGAGGGCCAGCCGGTCCTCCCGGTTGCTTCTAAGGTTCAGCCGACCCCCTTTCGTCCTCCGACGAACTGTTTTGCAATAATCCTCTTTCCATGGATCTTCATCTTCTCCTTTGTAGTATTCCTCGGCATCGGAAAGCAAACCCTCGTCAATTTTCTCCATCTTTTCCTTCTCCTTGTCCAAAGGTGGCACCTTTTTGAAAAACTTGGGTTCACGCCGTCTTTTCCCTCCTTCCATGTGAGAATCGATAATTATAAGATGATTTGTGAGGGCCTCATTTTGTTTGTCTTGCCTTGCGTTCAACCTCTCGTAGGAAGTCTCAATCCGATTAACGGAAGCCGTCAACTTTGCAATTGCTTCTCCGTTCTCTGTTAGGGTTTTCTTCACCCCATCAATCTTCGCATTAAGTTTCTCTTCTATCACATCAATTCGATCTTTGGCCCTCGTCGACACTGCTATGGATCGATGCTCTGATACCAAATTGATTGATCCGGAAGCAAATCTGAACTTTATTGATGAAAATAGAGATAAAAAGATAAGTTTTGGCTACAATTGTAAGGGGCAACCACCCTCCCAAGATGCCGTTAAGAGGACGTCTTCCCCTAGAATTATCACTCAATAATTCATAATCACATGATTAGGGCCGGCTAGCACCCCTCCCTCTAATACAATTTCCGAAATTAGCCAATAACTCAAATACCCCTAATAATATAAAACACTCAAAATGAGGCCCATCCCCCAAAAAAAAAACCAATTGGGCCGTCCCGATCTAACATCATACAAAAAGAAAAATAAGAGGCATGTTTTAAATTGGAAAAATGCAACGGACATATAATTTGGCAGCAGGAAGGTAGGAATGATCGACCACCTAGCACTGAGCTGAAATGTTCCTCAATTTTTTATATATAAATGATAAATTATGTTTTATCTTCTGGGATTACAATAAAGGTATACAAAAAGGAAAATAAGAGGCATGTTTTAAATTGGAAAACGCAACGGACAGATAAGTTGGCAGCATGAAGGTAGGAATGATCGACCACCTAGCACTGAGCTGAAATATTCCTTTGCATAAATTCGTGAACATCTTCTAAAGCCAAAACCTCTGACGAACTGGATTAACTTTGAACATGCATAGATAAGTACCTCCCAGCAGCTGATTCCTTTCATTGGATCACTGTTCAGTCAGCAAAGCCCCGAAAACCTTTCATCAAATGAAAAACAATGTTTTTCAGTGCCTCGCTCCAGTTAACCAATTAGTTACTACTTTTTACACATTCCATGTCTTGTGCAACGACATAAGTTATAGTTTCTTTTCTAGGTCAGGTCAAATGATTTGATTCAGCAGAGAAAAATGAAACACATAAACACGGATTGGTACTTTCTGGTTTTTATCTTTTTCGGCTACTAGGCCTTATCACGGGGAAGCAAATGTAGATTGATATTTGATACATAAATAAGATCCTGTAAAAGTGGTTGAGCAGGATGCTCTGACTGAATTACTGTATTGTTTTGCTGTATTAGCTATTGTGGTTGTTACTACTGCTTTTGTGTTATTATTGTTGTTCTTTTCATTGTTCTTATTACTGTTGCTACGGTGCGATTGTTTGAAACTAGTATAGGTAATACTTAATGGGATAGAATGGCAGGCTTTGGACTTTAAGGTGGTAGCAAGAGCTACCTGGATTGAATTTGGCACTTGCACGCTTAAAAAGCAAATTAGAGGACACAAAAGATGCAGAAAGCCTAGGTTTTCGCTTATTGTTCGATTTGCTGATCCATGTTAGAATATAAACATATTTCCATCAATCTTCAGTAATCCTTTGAAGTTTTGTTGTAGGGGCATGGGCTTTTAACCATCCAAGAATTAATTGTTTTCTGATGAAAAGCTTGCTATATGTATGGCTATGGCCCGCACACGTAGATCTACACAGTCTGAGATAAATAATCCATTTATAACAAATTGATTTTGTTTGCTCATCCAAATGAGTATATGTCTATTATACAATTGAGAATGTTATTGAATTGGGTTGTTGCCTAGGAGAAAAGAAAGGTAGAAGGAAGGTTGAGATTGAATCTTGAGGAATCATTTGGTAGGATGAGAGTTTGTGAAATTTTTTGGGAAAACCCTAAAATTTGTGGAAAACTAAATTCAGTATGGGAACTAAAGTTTAATTTAAATTTTTTTTGAGAGGAACTAAATTTGAAGAGAACTAAAATTAAGTTTAAGATAAACTAGACTTTGTGGTACTAAATTTTATAGGAAAATTAAATTTTAGTTTGAATATGATTAATATTTTTTGTTGTGGGAGGGAATATTTTGAAGGTGTCTGTAAATTTTTTATGGATTTTGAAGATGCTGCAATTTTTTTGGATGGAAAGATTTTGAATGTGTTGAAATTTTTCGGACGAATATTTTGAATGTCACGTGACTTATAGTCACGGTTTATGACCAGTATATATACGTGTGTATGTATGTGTGTGTGTATGTATATGTATATATGAAAAATGGAAATGTGCTGATATGGTAGAAATATAAGAAAATTTCCTGTAGCACATTTTCATTATATTTTTTATTTTAAAAAAATTAGATATGATTTACACATCATAGATGATAAGCATATCAAAAATCAAATGAAGCCTTTCCTATTTGCCGCTTAATCGAATTGTTACAAATTCAACTATTTCATAACCATCTAACTTTTTGTAAGAAGCCGATTGAGCGTAAAATACCTAGGTTCACCCAATATTTTGAGTTTTAGGGGTTTAAAATGTGTACAACCTTCCCAAAAAATTTCAAAAATAAATTAAACCACTATTTCTGTGCTGCCAGCGCAGGAATGTTCCTGCACTGACATTACAGAAACAATAATCTATACACACACTATCTCTCATTTGTTAGATATGTTTCGGTGATTTTATTTTACTTTTGAACTCTCATTGGTCTAATCTCCTAGTCTGGCAGACAATTGAAGAAACAGGTCTACTTAGCATTTTAAGGTTTTCTATAAAGATCCTTTTCTTTTGTGTGGTTGTATCTATATGATGAAAAGAGAGAACCAACTCAAAGCAATTTTAATTTTTCCCTTTATCATACCTCCTTCCTCCGCATCCGCCCACCCTATGGCAGTTAAAATATATTGCAGTGGCAGGTAGCCCAAGGTCGTAAAATGCTGCGAAGTCCCTAGTGTTGAAATTCTGACGCCAACCAGGTGCATATACTGTTTGCTGGACTTCCTGCCTGAACAGCACGAATACAATACGATGAATTCCTGCTGGAGTCTGTGGGATCTCGTAAGGGACTATCTCAGTTCCTGGGACCATAATAGTGAAATTGTAGTCAGTGTCATTCCTGTTAGCATTGTGTTAGGAGTTTCAAGAAAATAACACTTAAGAGGTAATCATTTTCTATGTCTAGATGCATGTAGATGAATGGAGAGGATGTTAGACCATAAATTGATTCATCCAGTTCACACTTTCTATGCACGCTAACTACTTTGAAGTATGCCATGACTTCTGATAGGGGATTTAACCTATTTTCAGTGAATTGGGATCACACTTATATTGCATATGCCTTACTAGATTATCATGGAGTTTTTTTTCTTCTCAGTCGTAGCTGTATTAGTTTCTTTACTACGATTACTAGATCCATGTATATCAGAGTAGGAAAAAAGAGAGTATAGAACTCTGATTTATGCTTGGGGTTTATCCATTGCATGTTATAGGACTTTTCTTTGTTGTTCTTTAAGAAGCCGAAAGCCTGAAACCATATTAACTTGCACTATACTATAGAAGTCATTGGAGTAAAAGGTTTTAGGTAATTTAGTGAAGAAAGTGGGAGGCATCTGGTTAGGGAAGGGATGTTTAAAAACAATAATGGAACCATAATCCATTGCATGTTATAGGACTTTTCTTTGTTGTTCTTTAAGAAGCCGAAAGCCTGAAACCATATTAACTTGCACTATACTATAGAAGTCATTGGAGTAAAAGGTTTTAGGTAATTTAGTGAAGAAAGTGGGAGGCATCTGGTTAGGGAAGGGATGTTTAATAACAATAATGGAACCATAATAATTGATGCTGACCTGCATCTATTTTAACTGAAACTTTGATTATCTATCCTGTTGATCTTGTTGTTCTATGCCAGTGCACTCATTTTTCTTATAAAGAATACACGCACGTGTAACTCGTGGACTTGAATAGATTGATCAGAAGGGTGTTGTTGGGATGAAATCACCCAGGCATGCTTAAGCTTTGAGAATGCTTGTTCAGCTTGTATTCACCTTGTTTTATATCAAGTTTTTTTTTTGCAGCGTGTACTTAGGTATCCGTAGGTCAAGCCTCGAACCACGTCATCTATAATTAGTAGCCATGATAATCATAAATGCATATGATAATCAAGCTTGAGATCAAGTTATAATAGTGTGTTTGGTTCATTGAAGTTACATATACACTGGTGTTCTAACTACATGCAGTGCCAACTTTGGTGTGAGAATAACATGTTAGTGTTTGGAGAGTTTTGCTTTTGCAAATACATTATTTGTATATTAAAAAAGAAATATTTGGCTTGATGCAGTTGAAAATGAGAGTATCACTTGAAATTATAATCAATGATGTGTCAAAATAGACTTTTTAAGACATTTCAACTACTGATTTTGACATGGTGCTCATTTTGACGCAGTTCTAGAAGCATGAATCGGAGGCTCTTTTTTGTTTTTGTAACAGCAAATTGTGTTGCAACTTCTGATAACCAAACACCACCGTTGGAGCTGCATACTGCTCCAACTACATCTAACCAAACACATCTTAAGTTGGGTTGTTTTCTTATTCAAAATGGTTCTCATCAAAATAGCCAATCTGAACAAGCACCTTACTGGCTCTCTTCTGATAGTGAGTTATTTTTTTTCTACCCATCCTAACTGTTCATAAACAACTGTAAAATATGAGAACGTGCATCAAATAAATATCCGCATATAGCAAAAGAGACAATATTCTAAATTTTGCAACCAAAGTGCAACCAGGTTGCGATTTATGGCTATAGAGACCTTTTCCCAGAATCATGTCCCTATGGGTATTTTGTTCTCACCAAAAATAGGATGCAGTACCATGCAATAAGGTAACATGCTACAAGGCAGTATTTCACAATCTAAACAGGTTGGTCAGCATACAGGTGGTGATCTAAACGCATGTGATGAGAATACAGTTCTTCTAATGATTTATAGAAAGCCTGAACCATGCAGCTGACGAGATCAGGGAACATTGATCAAGTTATACATTTGGTCCAGTAAGGTGAAATCATGTTCTTACCTTCTAGGTCTATGAATGGTGAATAAAATAGTTCTGTACATGATCATCCATTCAATTCTCCTCATGATCATCCATTCAATTCACCTGATATTCAGATGTGTTCATACTATATAGGCATGATGCACATCTTTGGCGGTTGAAGGCAGAGAGAACCGTGCAACTGCACTATCATTTGGCTAGGAACTGCATCAAAAATAGTTGGGGAATCATATATATGATGGGGCCATATCGCCCTTTCTTGCACATGCATGCATGTGCTTTTATATGATAACTGATGTATTGAGGATCTCTTTCATCGTTTAGAATTTCCCCCAAAGATGTGCTAGTTTGTTATATTTTTATGTGAGATCCACTACTTATATGGTAGTATTGTCATTCTCATACAGTGCATCAATCACTACATACCGTCACTTACTAGTGAACAAGGATTTTTCACTATCATATGCTTGCAACATAACATTTAAAGCGACCTGTCCTAACCATAATAATCAAGCCAGTGCACCATCTTGCTGAGTTAGGCTATATTGGTTATTGATAGACAGAAAAATGTTCGTCAGTGTTCTCTTATGTAGGCATACAGTGCACATTGGTTTAGTTTACAAACATACCATACATGTTTACCTTTTGTTATCATTTTGCAAATTGTCCACCCTTCACATGCAAGAGTGTGGAATAATCAATTGGGTGATCAATGAAACATCTAAACTATGTTAATCATGAATATTTGTGCTATTCTATAAAGTGAGCAGAATGCTAACTTGAGCCATTAGGTCAAAAAAAGGTACTAGTTAATGCCGAGATTGAAATTGAAGAAATTTTGTTCAATAATAATGAACTCGGAAGGCCAACTTTTCACTCAGATTGATCCAGTTAAAGAATGGTAGTATGTTGAAAAAGATTTGCTAACCAAAGATCTCACTGGAAACTGTCACACACACATTATATTTCTCAGAGGGATGTTAACAAACAACACCTATGAGAGATACTCAGTCTTGCATTTCTGCATGACCTTATGCCTATTAACTAATTACTACTATGCATCTAGAAAAGCTATTTAGAAAAGGTTGGTGTGAAAATTTAATCCAGATCCTTTGTTCTAGATGATTCATAGTACATGCACATGAATAACAAAAAACAAAATCATATATCAATGATTATTTCTCGAGGGGGAGAGAGAGAGAGAGAGAGAGAGAGAGAGAGAGGATTGAAGTTTTGAGATTACTCACCACGACTTGCATCAGCCGTTTCTGGTATGTCCGCCACCAACCTTAAAATCCATTGAAGCTACTCAGTAATGTAAAACACATATTGCCAAATTTTATTATCAGATATGATAAAATGTCCCGGCATCCTTGTGTGTATATCAAAATAAAGCTAGAAGCATGCACATATTGATATTTATGTCTATCAATGTTTGACAGGCTTCGCCGTGACTGGTAAACAGCAAAATTGTTGTAACATACTTGGTAGTGGATTATGACGTAAGAAATGTGATATACATGTTATGTTTTGGACCTTTTGGTTAAAATGGTGTTTCAAAGCTAGATGAAATCCAATTTACGAGTGTTATAAGAAATGTTGTATACCATTTATATATTGAGGACAGGTGATCTAATATGCTTAATTATCGACTCATGTAGTAGTAATAGAATCATACAAATGAAACTGCATGATGTTACCACTATTGTTACCAGTTAAGAAAAAATAGCTCACCAATGTAAATACTCTCTGTGGGTTGGATTTGTCGGGCTTGGCGCATCGGGATTTATCATCACCTTGTTTAAAGATAATAATTGATCAAAGTGTGTCACAAGAAAACCGTAAAAATTTAGAATATAAAAAGAAAAAACAATACTCGTTTATTGAATATGCAGATAAAATGAACAATGTATTCAACATTTATGAGCCATGATCAAATAAAAAGCAAAACCAAGGACTTTGTATATTATGAAGCTTGAATGGCACTCTGTCTCTATCTGGTGTCAGGTTAAATGAAATAAAATGCAAGGTGGGAAAAAAGGTAATAACTAAAAGGTTAACGAAGAAAAGAATCGTATAGATTTGAGGCAAGATGTGTTAAAAGTGACATGTATGTGCGTTGAAGTTATTGCCTTTGCCAGGCTGTTCAAGACTACTGATTTATTATCTTTTGAAATACTTTTCAGAACATCATAATATTGTGAAAAATATGTAGTACAGTTTGATTATTTCGAATGGTCAGATTCTACATATGCAATTCAATCTTGCAATGCCATAAAGTAAAGGTTTGATATGCAATTCTTTTTGGTATGTTTTAGCATACATTCATCATTGCCTTTTATTGTGTGGAGCTAATATGCATTTATCTGGGTCAAACTGAATGATCCTTTGACTTTGCCCATCTTAAAGTTTTAAATGAATTAATCAATCTGAAGGTTAATGCTGGAAGGCCTAAAATGATGGTTAATGATTACTTCTGTTCTATCTTTGTACTATATCCCGTGTTTCTTAGATATTCCTTGCTGTAGAAGAATTTAGTCAATAGGGTCATAGTTAGTCTCATTTTTTGCCTATGTGCCCCTACAAAGAACTGAATCGTGAAGGGTAAAACTCGTTTTCATAATAATCATAGAAATTTCTTCTATTTATATTGATAAGCTTATCTCCTTTATGTTATGTTTTTTGTTTTAATTTTTTTAATAATTATGTTTATCTATGCTTACAAGGGAATGCATTCTGATCGGCTTTTGAATGATATTCCATAGAGTATATATGCCTTCCTTCATCTTCATCGAAAACCTTTCATAACCTATAAGAATATTGGTTGGAGTCTCCTTGGTCGAATGAACTGAAAGTAGTAAGACGAATGAGTGAGGATTTCCTACATTCCAGCTACTGTTCTATGGCAATGCCTTCTCCTTTCAATATCATCCTTGTCCAGGAATTGGGCCATCTGCTTATATCGGGTCAAAGGTCAATTATAAAGGAGCCACTGTGTTTGTGCTCCATGACCGACTCCATTTTGACAAGAAAATGCTTAGGTGGTGAATGCTATCTTTATTTTTAGATCCTTTTTGTGCATTTTGCTCTAATCTCTTTCTTCGTTGCATATGTATGTCAACTTCTGCTTCAAAGTTTAAATTATGCTTCCTACGTATTAATGTTCATTTTTAATCTTAGGCGTAACTTACTTTTGTCTATGATCCAAAAATATTTCCTTTATTTTCTTTCTTTTACTTCAGCATATTGCCTATAGCTTTGACAGACATCAATTATGTAGTTGCTGATCATTTTAATTCTTTCCATCTATCTTAAGTTTAATTCTTTTTATGCACCCTTGTTGATCCCTAGCTGACACATCCATGCAAATGCATACGTGTGTGTGCATGCATGCGCACACTAAATTCAACCCTGTGGCCTGCTCTGGGCATAGTCTTGATATCTTAGATGATACCTTTCTTGATGTGCTTACTAGTGTGGATCAACCAAATATCTAAATACTAGTGCGCACATGTGCATCTGTATGTGGGTGTGTGGGTGCGGGGATTGCAAATACAGCATAGAGATATGTGTGGATATGTTATATGTGCTCTGGTCTTCAGGAGAATAGAAGCTTCGTGACATAGTATATTTCAACTTGGAAGAGGATGAACTGAACACATGTTTTAGAACTATGGAACTGCTGAATAGGGTTTTGAATGTTTTGTCCCGGTTTTGTGGAGTTCTAGTTCAAAACCAACATTTAGTTTACATTTTGCTTAGTTTTAAACCAAACTTAGTTGTCATTGGCCAATTTCAGACATTTTCGATAATATTGAGAGGAAACGAATTGAAATCTATTTAAAAATTAAAGAAGAAAAAAAGGAAACCTAACGTTCTTACTTATTGATGTTACCATCTCCCTCCAATTTTTGTTGCTATATGGAATCTCTTAATCTTGATCTATCTTATTTTGGTACATTTTTAATATAACTATGATACCTGACTCAATGTAATAATTTAAATTGAGTACTTTCATAATGGTTTGGATTAATACTTGGGTTAACTGATTAAATACGATAACTTGAGTTCCCTTCCAACTTAGCATACACGTGGTTATGGACACTTAGTCTATATATATATTTGCACACCAAAATTGAAACCAAAATTCCAAGTGAAGCCTTCGAGGCGGACACAGTTAATCCTTCGAGCCAAAAAAGGTCCGAAACCAAAAATAAGTTCTCAAACCTTGTGTGCACTCACCCTTTTCTAGAAAAAATGTTTATTTTGTTTCTCTAACATGGAGTGGTTCTTCGTCGCATGAATTGCACAACTAAGGTGATCATTGTTTTGCACACGAAGTGGTAGTTGGGACGTAGGGATTTGCAAAACTTTACTTGAAAATTGAAATCCATTCACACGCGTGGGTGGGTGATGTGTATCAGGCTGGTCCAACCACATGGCTTTTGCTTTAAAGTAATTGAGCTAAGTAGCTGATGGACTGGCCCTACTCCTCATTGCTTTGTGGGGGAAGACAGTGGTTTAGCTGCCCTGCAGTGGTGTATTATCTTATCTTGAAAAATTCAGGTATATCATAGGCTAAGCAAGAGATTTAAGTTAGGTTAGCACAACTTACAAGAGTATATAGAGTGCTTGCATCACGTCCTTCAATTCTGACACATGGTTGATTTGCCACGTCTATCTGCCGAAGCCTAGTCCCGTTAGTTACTTCCTTGTCACCATACGATACCCTCAGAATTGCAGACTTGTTAAACGGATCCACTACATCTCCAATGACTTGTCCTAGGACCAGAGGATCTCTAGGTGCTCGCGACATGATTTACTCTGGACACTGCTAGCCTTTGGCAAATTGTGCAATAGATGGGAACTTCAAATTTAGTTTTGGTGGGAAGGCTTGGAGAGAGAATGGGGACTGCGTGTTGATATATATAGGAGCCAAAAATGTGAAGCATCTGCTTTATGTTACCAACATGTCGAGATTGTAGCTGCATTTTCTCTTGAGTCTCAGAATCTACTTTCTACATTTTCTTTTATGCAGAGGAGCATGTCATGTATATGAGCCTCCCCCTCTCAAGCCTTTGTAAAGGTAAGTGGTGGTAGCTTATCCTGAAAAGTATCAGTTTTACTATATAAATGTAATTTAAGAGCATGGCTAAAGAATGTTTTTTTCACATTTTGATCAGCACGGCCTTCCCCAAATGCCGCCCTGCCGAGTTTGATCTGGCTAGCGCTGTTGCCGTTGGGGGGAATAAATCGTCCGATTGGTATGAAACTAATGGTAGCGGGCATGTCATCGTTGCTATGCATGAGGTGGTGAGCACTCAGCTCAGCAAAGATTCGGAGCTTCACATCAGGGATAAGAAGATAGGGAGAGATAAAAGACATTGTTATGGCTAACAAGGTTCTTGCATTTCCTTCATTGAGAATCTCAGGGCATCAACTTTTGGAGGGTTAACTAGTATTCTATGGGAAACAACATGTTGGGGTGGTCTATTCCTGGATCTTTTTGTGGCATCCCGGGAGTGTGCTTGCACGTTTCAGGCGCGGGCATGAGGGGCATCTGTGTTGGCCCTCCCCTGGGCCAATCTGCACCGAAGCGCCCATTCCTCGGAATTTTGAGAAATGGCCCAGTGCTCTGCACAGTCTGCTGCGTGCTAGGAGAGTCCAGACCAGAAGACACATTGGCTTGCGCATCTTACAGACTCGTTGCCTACCTAAAGACCACAGATGCTGGTCTTATGATTACCACCTGTACAACTGATCCTTATTAACACACAATGCGAATTCAAGATACAGTGTTCTTGAATGCACCATGCTTGTCTCCATAATCTCTTGCTTTCAAACTCGGCTTTCTAGCATTCTGAGAGTCAACACCCAGTGAATAAAATCTCTCTTCTGTTCTATTTGCACTACAGGGTTTCATCTGCACAGTTCTATTTTCGATATGTTTGGGCTAATTTGCCTTGGCTGATCACAGCATCCTTCCAGGATTCTTGGTGATGGCATGAAAACTACCACTAGAATTTAAGGTACTTGCCACATGAGGTGCATTAGCATGCCACCAACCTAATTTGAGGCATTACAGCTCAAAAGGATTCCTTGCGAGAGACTCCAAGCTAATAATAAATTGAATTTGTGCTTAGAAGCAAAGCCATGATCAAAGTTTTAAAAAAGGGAGATGTCTGGTGCAAAAATAGCAAGTGTGTGTGGAAAGCCAAAAAAGAAACCTCATGGCAAACACTCTGGGGGCCTGTGGCCCACCATAATCATATAAATTGTTGCAAAAATTAAGTCCTTTAATCCCGACATAATTTTTTTTATTTGTTTATTTATTTATGCATGTGATAGGTAAAGACTCTCCTTCGATCGCTCATTTCATTCTTCCAACACGACAAGTTATTGGCTGAGATGGGCATAATCTTGGGACAACATTGGAGGAAGTAGAAAGCAAGAGCAAGGGAATAAATGTTAACAGAATGTCAAGTGTGACAAAATTAAGTTGAAAACTAAGGCTTTGAGGTTTTGCCATGAAATTATAGAATCTTTATGTACTTTACACATCTGAATTAAGTGGGAGATATCTTTTGCATCATATGGTCTTTTTAAAACAAAAATTCTTACTTAAAACTCGTACTCTTGTTGCTCTGTATCTTAATTTCAGCTCAAGCTAATACAGCCTAATACAGCCCTGTGCCGGCCTGATGATTTCTCAGCAATTCATCTTAGTGGCAAGCCCAGTAAAAGCCCACAACGCTGGTCCAACGGCCCGTAGGTCCTCTCGTGCGGCCGGCCATCCCTCCAATTAAAGCGCCAGCCTAGCTGACCATTGAGCTCCACCATCAATACCGACAATTAAGCTCATCATCAATGACGGCATTTAATGACTGACCGTTCAAATCGTCATCAATGACGACAGCTCAGATCCAAATGCAATAAAGCTCCATAATGGCTCGAATGTTACCATCGGACATCGGCTGCCTATAAGTAGCCTCTCAGACAACGAGGACGGGACTTTTTGGCCAATTCCACACTCTCATACTCTAACAATCACCAGAGTCAGGTACTCACATCCTTGCATCTGTTCCACCTTATGCATTTCCTTCATAGCTTGGCGTGTGAAATAGAAGACGACATCCCAACAGGTCAAACACAGTTACCCCGCGCCTTCCTAGAGTTCTACTGATTTAAGTATTGGATGGGATTAGGTCGTACCCCATATCCGACCCCTCTGACAAGTTCCTTGTGCTGCAGTCAGCCCAGATACAGCTCGGACCGGACTTCCATAGCTCAGATCGGAGCCTACTCAGCTAGTGGTCAACTCGCCCAGTGCCTAGTCAGCTGTTCACGTCATCCCACGTCAGTTGCCACAGCTGAATCTTCTTCCAACAACTGCAGTGGTGAGAAAACACCCCGAAGATTATGTAGATAAGGGGATTTCATGATCAAACATGCAAATCAAAGAAGATTAGAGCCAACAAAGACCATGAAGTTCAAGGGCAACCAAGACAATGCATTGAAGAGCAAGTTGAATCAAGAGCTTATGTAATATTTTTATTTTGATGTAATTTTTCTTTTTAGTTTTGGTAGCATGTTAAAGTCTTTGTCGAAACTCACACACACTTAGGAACACACATAAAATGCTTCAAAAATGTTTTGAAAGTCATTTCAGATTATTTTGAGCATGTATCATATGTATCAATTAGGAGTCGACTACCATTAGTGTAGGAGTTGACTACTATACTCTTCTGGCTCTTGCCTGGACTCTGGAAGAGGTCAGGAGTCGACTGATGTACACAGGATTGTCAACTACCACCTCCAGGAGTCAACTCATCTGTGTACATGAGTCGACTCTCAGACCTGCTGGCAGCCTATAATGGTCAGATTTTTGTCCGATTTTCTAGCCGTTTGTGGGGCAGTTTGGTCATTCTGCTGGGGCAGAATTGAAGGTTATATACAGGGGTTGTTGCTTAAGTTATTGACAACTTTAATAATCATTTTTTTCAAGAGAAAATGAGTTTTAAAATCTTTTAAGCAACAAAACCCTCTTCTTGGCCAAAAGTTTTTCAAAGTTTCAAAGTTTCTTAATCTTTCTTGGCCAAAGTTTCTTGATCTCAAAAGTTTCATTTCTACATCATTTGGAGATTCACTATAGCCACACTACAACACACAAGATCTTCAATTCAACATTTGGCTATATGTAAAAAGAGCTGCAAGTTTTCTTTTTTCTCATTAGAGTGGTGTTTGTCTCGTTGAGACATATTTGTCCATTGTTGGATGTGTTGTTCCATTTGAAACGTGTTTGTCCTTGTTAGGATGTGTTGTAATCCTTAGTCTCATTTGGGACGTGATTAGTGGATTTGTCCCGAGAGTGGATGTGTGGCTGGATGTAGGGAAAGAGACCCCGGACTAGGATATATCTTGTTGTTTGTGATTGTCTAGTTCTCTTGAGCTTATTGTTTACTTGCAATTGTTTTTAGCTTCTGCATTACTCTTATCTTGAAAGTAATTGTTGATTAAGTATTAATTTGGTAATTTAAGTTAATTACTTAGGTAGAATTTTTAGAGGGATTTTTTATTATTTGAAGAAAACCATTCACCCCCCCTCCCCCCTCTAGTATTCTATTTGTCATCCACATGATCCCAACACGTGGTATCAGAGCAAGGTTATTAGGTGGCATCAACAAATACATTCCAAACTCAAGATTGACAATCCATTTCTCGGCCATTATTGCTCATTGCATCCAACTATAGTGCATGTAAGACAAGGATGATGCTCTTCTCAATCGACATGGACTTATGGAATATGGTGGATACTCCTTATGTAAAGCCCATAAATCCAATTTTGGAGTGGGCCAAAAGTGAGATGGCTCAAGAGATGCTCAACGCCAAAGCCATGACCTTATTATTTTACACACTTGATAGAACAGAGTAGAACTGAGTGTGCACATCTACTAGGGCGAATCAAATTCGACACTCACTTCAGGTAACACATGAAGGTAATGATCATGTTAAAGATACTAAAATCTCTTTGTATTTGCAGAAATACAAATTTTTCTTGATGGAAGAAGGAGAGACAATCACCGAGATGCACATCCGCTTTCATCGAAATAATCAAAACTTTGAACAGGTTGGGTAATGAGATCTCTCAAAAGGAGCAAATAAGCAAGCTCATTCAGTCACTCACACCAGAGTGGAAGTCAAAGGCAACGACAATTCAAGAAGCCAACAATCTCAAAAAGATCACAATGGAGGATCTTATAGGCAAACTGCTGGCCTATGAGCTCCAAGTCAAAGGGAGAAAGGAGAAGGAGCAAACAACAAAGAAAACACTCGCACTTAAGGCCACCAAGGAGAAAGAATGCTTGGAAGAGGAAGATGATACCAAATTTCTATCATGACAAGAGAATTCTAGAACTTCCTCCGACGTAAGTCTAAATTCAATAAGCAATGTAATATGCCAGTACATGGCATAAAGGAGTGCCCTCTACAAAAGAACAAGGGCAGGGAAGTAAAAGAATCTACAAAAGGAAAGAAGTTCAAGAAGAAAGTCTTCACGACTTGGGACGAAGAACATTATTCAACAACCGATGAGTCTTCAAGTGAGGAGGAGGAAGAAGAAGAAGAATGAGAGAAGACATACATGTGCTTCATGGGCATTGAAAATGAGAAAGCTGTAAATTTTAAATCTAAAGCCTCTGATGATGATATACTTGATGATGTTATGTTTAGGAGATTGTATGATAAGTATGATAAGTTTAAAAAGATTCATATAGAGTACATGCCTCATATAGAAGTTGAAAAGAAAAAAGAACAAAACTTAAAATTGATTAGTAGGAATAAGCTGCTTAGTGATGAGATTAGTAGTCTTCATGGTAGACTTGATGACTTAGATAAGCTTTTGACCATCACGAAGGCCAAGTATGATGACCTTTATAAGAATGTGGATAGTTTCAATAGGGGTAAAGAGAAATTAGATGACTTAATTAGTTATCAAAGGCCATCTAATAGTAAATTTGGCTTGGGATATGGAAAACCCAATGATAGGCCTAAATATGATCATTCTATGGTGCATCGCTCTAGAAATGGTTTCATTGATGTTTGTATACCCAAGCGTGGGACTATTCAAATGAAAGATGAGTATGTCTCTAGCTTTATGCATAATGTACATTTTAGTAGAGATTATAGATATGGTTGTGATGAGAAATCTTGACCCAAATGGGTTTGCTTCCCTGGTACATGATATCTCTACTTTTGTGACTAATCTCATGGACCCAAAAGAAACGTGTACCAAGATATTTATTTGATTTCCAAGTACTCAATTATGATGGGATTAGTAGCTATCTCCCAATGGACTTCAAGTATATATATGGTGCAAGGGGAGACCAACTTACTGTGCTGCATATTTTCTGGTGGTGCTTATACAAAGGATTGTAAGAAACACCTTCTTTTATGCATAATTTTTCATCACGTGGTATAATTTTTACATATGATATCATTTTAGACACTTGGCATCTCATATACACTCCCTTTTGGGGAGAGATTATATGTCAAGGGTATCACCTATTTATGGGGAGTAAACTATCTTTGAATATTGAGTCACTATATTTTTATAGGGGAGAGAGTATTATCCCTTTTTGATTATGCCAAAGGGGGGAGAGATATATATACAGATAAACTCATGCATTGCATAATTTTAATACTTTATATGCAATATATTGTCATCATCAAAAAGGGGGAGAATGTTGGATATTGTGTCACCACATGGTTGTTTTGATGATGAGCAACATATTTAGTACTAATGATTTATTGAGTCTATTTATGTAGATAAGGTGCTTTCATGATCAAACATGCAAATCAAAGATTAGAGCCAATAAAGACCATGAAGTTCAAGGGCAACCAAGACAATGCGATGAAGAGCAAATTGCATTAAGAGCTTATGTAATATTTGCATTTTTATGTGCTTTTTCTTTGTAGTATTGGTAGCATGTTAAAGTTTTTGTTGAAGCTCACACACACTTCGGAACACACATAAATTACTGTAAAAATATTTTGAAAATCATTTCATAAGATTTAGAGCCATTATCATATGTATCATTTAGGAGTCGACTACCATTAATGTAGGAGTCGACTGCTATACTCATTTGGCTCTTGTCTAGACTCTGGAAGTGGTTAGTAGTCGACTCATGTACACAATGTAGTCGACTACCATCTCCAGGAGTCGAGTCCCCAATGAACATGAGTCGACTCCTAGCCCTGCTGGCAGCATATAACGGTCGAATTTTGGTCCATTTTTTCCAGCCGTTAGAGGGGTGGTTTGGTCATTCTGCTAAAGCAGAATTGAGGGTTATATATATGGGTTGTCATTAAAGTTATTGACAAATTTAATTGATAAATGAGTTTTAATTGATAAATTTAATGGTAGATTTGCTTTGGTGTTAGTGCTTTTATAATAGTAAAGATAAAAATAAACATTATATAATAATAATATAAAAGTTATAAAATAAAACTAAAATATGATTTTGATTTTCTTAAATTATTAACATAAGAAGATACATATCGAAACTAATGTTAAGGTAAAATATTAATCCATTTGGTTTAAAAACAATCTCGATAAACTAATGATATTAAATTATTAAAATTTTGATTTTGATTTTCTTATTTTCATTTTGTTTTCCTCCCGGCGTACCGATTATTCGTCTTCCTCGAGGACGAGTAAGAGGTAAGCTTGTGGGATTTTGATGTGTCCATATTTTATATCATTTTCATATCATGTTCCCATTGCATTGCATATCATTTCCGCGTCCAAATACCACTTTTTACTGCGATTTTGGTATTTCTGACGATATTTCGAGTTTCGCAGTATATTTTGATTTTTCAGGGATTTTGGAATGATTTTGACCCCCGCTTGGTTATGGACACATCCGAGTGCTTATGAGCTTGTTGGTAGGGCTCTGGAGGAGTTCACCATGTTCTCGGAGCTGTTGGAGGAGAGAAGGAGGAGAAAAAAGAGAGAGAGAGCAGAGAGAAAGGAGCCTTGCTGCAGCACATATGTTTCCCAGAAAATACTCGGCCCGAGTAGCTTGCTCTCGGACCGAGTCATAGCAGCTTGATGAAGCAGCGGATACGGGCTGACTCGGACCGAGCAGCTCGTCTGCTCGGTCGAGCATCCCAATATTACACAGCCCGAGTAGGCGTCCGAGCAGCGTCCGAGCACCAGACCGAGCCGATCCTACTCGGACCGAGCAGCCATTACTCGGTCCGGGTAAGTCAATTTCCAGATCTCCGAGCGGTCGAGCAGCTCGTCCACGCGGACCAAGCCATCGACCGAGCTACCCTACTCGGACCGAGTGACCTACTCGGTCAGCACTTCACATGGCATTTTTTGGAAAGATTTTGAAACACACGATGCGCGGGATTTGGGCAGCAGCTGAAGCCCGCGATTGCGGGCTTGGCTGTAGGGGGTTCATTCTAGCTTTTGTTTGGAGAATTTTTAGGAGAGCTCCGGTGATTTTTGTAGAAACTTTTTGGGATTAATTCTTGTAGCAAATTTCTGGATCGATAATTGAATATTAGTGCTTTTTGTTCTTTTCTGGATCTGTTCTTCGTTTGTTCTCGCTGTAAGTTATTTTAGCCCTAATTTCTTTATTGCTAAAATGTTTTCCTCTGCGAAATTGATATTTTTGTGCGTTCCTATCATCATGAGTGAGTAGATCCATTCTAGAGCTGATGGGTTAGCCCTAGGATCGTTGGGGGGGAAATGTAGATCTGGATCCCCACGTTGAATTAGGGATTTAGGGTTGTATTTCGGTAGATCCTACCGAATCTGTATATAACTCGTACTGAGATCATGCGGCCACAGTCTGTGGAATTGATGTGCTTAAGGGGTATCTAGGGATTCAAATTGGGAAATCGGTGGATCCAACTAAGGCACGTGACCATGTCCGGCTCGCACCGTGAGGGGATCCATCGACGAACTATACCGCTACGTTGACGGCTACCGCCATTGCGTCAACGAGAGCCACCTAAATACCCCGCAATTCTACCCCACGGGAGGGGTATGAATTGGGTGATTAATTTCCTAGCCCTAATGCAACATGAGGAACCTATTCAACATCAACCCCTAACGATCCTAGCGGTGATCCTTAAAGCCCTAGTCCTTTTTATTATATTACACAACAACAACAATCAACCCAAATCTTTCACTCCGACCGCTACACTACTTCTGGATTTAGAAATAAACTGAGATTATCACAGACACTATCACCGTCCCTGTGGGTTTCGACTATCTTTTATACTATAACTCGACACCGTCCGCTTGCGGATTGAGCCCGAAGTCGTAGCCTAGGAGCCATATTACGCCTGACGATCGTGACACCGCCAGGTGGATCCTAGGTGTAGATTGCGGGTGCATCAAGTTTTTGGCATCGTTGCTGGGGACGGCAATAGTGTTTTTATCTCAGTTTGTTTTTATATTGAGAAGTTTGCTAGCATTCTTATCATCTCTTACCTACCATTATTTTTATTCTCTTTATTTATTTCGGTGCTACTGACGGTATTTTTCTGAGCTCTGTTGGTGCATGAACACCCGTTTCAATGGGTCTACCAGAGAGTTATTGTTCGATCTTGAGATCGAAAAGACAGCCAGAGCCTTGAGAGCTTCTAGCAGAAGTTCATCTCCATCAGCTCAGATGGGAGAGAATCCTCCTCCTCATCCTCTTCGTACCGGGTCCATCAGGGACCACATGAAACCGATGTTTGGCAACAACTCCTCTGTCCTCAGACCGCAGCTGACGGTGGCAACCTTCGAGCTTAAGACGGGATTAATAAATCTGATGCAGCAGGATCCCTTCCATGGGCATCCTCACGAAAACCCCAACCATCACATTAACTCCTTCTTGGCCAAATGTGATACATTCAAGGCGAAGGACGTCAGTGATGATGCAGTGAAGCTGCGGCTGTTCCCGTTCACCTTGAGGGACAAGGCCTCCTACTGGCTCCGAGCTCACCCTCCCAACCACTTCACTACCTGGGAGAAGCTCGCGCTCGCATTCGTGGATAAGTTTTATCCACCATCGAAGACGGTCCGGATCCGTGGGGCCATATCCAATTTCAAGCAGCTCCCCCAGGAGTCGCTCTATAAGGCTTGGGAGAGGTTCAATGACCTCCAACACCAGTGTCCTCACCATGGGATCCAGCCGTGGGACTTAGTTCAGAGCTTCTACAATAGGCTCCAACCTAGCACTAAAATGATTATTGATGCTACGGCGCAGGGCGCCCTACTGGATAAGTCTCCCGATGAGGCCATAGATCTGTTGGAGCACATAGCTGCCAACACTCAGCAGTGGGGCGATGAGCGGATTGTGATCACCCGGACCCCTGAGGTCAAGGCTGCTAGTCACCTGGACTCCCACATAGAGAACCTGTGCAAGCAGGTGGCCCGTATTGAGCAGCACCTGGACTCCCTCTCAGCGGCACCCAGCACCTTCTACCATCATGCTGAGGAGTACGTAGATCCAGGGTATATCCCTACTGAGGGTCATTATGAGGGTGCTGAGACACTCGAGACTGCACAGTACGTCCAGGGAGAAGGACGGAATCAGTGGCAGCATCCTGCTGTCAGGAATCACCCGGGGTTTTCTTATGGAAACCCGAGCGGAGGGCTACAACCTCCACAGTTTCAGAGACCCCCTCCTCCTCAGCAGCAGCAGCAGAGCCAGCAGCAGGGCAGCTTCAGGCCAGCTTAGGCCTGAGCAGAACTATGCGCTGGCCCCTCCAAAGTCCAATCTCGAATCTACACTGGATACCTTCATGAGCGGTCAGATCTGTTTTAACCAGGATACATCGAACCAGATCAAGAGCATCAATTCTTTGCTCGATGAATTGAGAGGACAGATGTCGCAGCTGCTGAAGAATCAGGGGAGATTACCCTCCCAACCGGAGACCAACCCTAGGGCACAAGCCAACGCCGTGGTTTCAGTGACCACACGTGGAGGACGGGTTACCAATCCCGTCATGGTCCCGGTACTTGCTAAGGAGAAGGTCGCCACCGAAGAAGCTATTGATGACAGCGACGGAGTTGAGGCCATTGAAGGGCCTGTCACTATTGAGGAGAGAGAGGATGCACCTCCTGTTATACCTACTACAATGCCACCTACCATTGAAGCATCCAAGGGCAAAGTCTCCAGACCACCTCCTCCATACCTGCAGAGGCTAGCCATAGCCAAATTGGAGAAGAAGTACTCCAAATTTATGGAGCTATTAAAGGGGATCCAGTTGAATATCCCTTTTATGGACGCGATTACTGAGATCCCGGTTTATGCTAAGTTTCTAAAGGATCTCATCACGGGGAAGCGAAGGCCGGAAGAAATCAAGCTGTTGGAGGATTCTACCTCCATTATCAAGAACCACCTCCCCCTGAAGCTGTCGGATCCGAGAAGCTTCACCGTGCCATGCTCCATTGAAGGAATGCCGATCAGCAAAGTGCTAATTGATTTAGGGGCTAGCATCAGCCCGATGCCCCTTTCTATCTTCAAAAGACTCCAGACAGGAAGCGAGCTGGAACCTACTAGCATGTCAATCCAGCTCGCCGATCACTCTATCACCTACCCGGTAGGGATAGCGAGGGATGTCATCCTCCAGATACCTCCAGGACTATGCGTCCCAGTCGATTTTGTCATCATGGACATGCCGGAGGGAGGAAGCTCTCAACTCATACTCAGTCGCCCCTTCATGGCGACGGCCGGGGTGCTTATAGACGTCCGATAAGGGACCATCTCCCTCAATGTGTGAAATATTGAATCTGAGTTCTGGCTGCAAAAGCCGATAGAGGAGCGAGCCCACGTGGAAGGGGCTAGTTATCTGGAGCTTCTAGAGGAGGAAGCTATTGAAGATTTCACTGCTGAAGGGGTCATGGAGGACCCTGTTAAAGCAAGCATCGACTACGACGGCAACCCAACCTACAACAAAGCGGTCACCGCGTACATCCAAGTATTGGATGAGGAGTTCTTATGTCGTTCGACAAATCATCATGCATCGGATGTCACATCTTATGTGAATGCGAATGTTGGAGTAAGCGGAAGTCATATGCCGCCGAATTGCACTGCCCCGAAGGGTGACGCGCGACCACCGTGCGCACCAAATGAACATTGATATATCAGAGGGAGTCGAGCTCACGACTAAAAACGAGCGCTTATTGGGAGGCAACCCAATTCCTTAGATTTTGGACTTTCTTTCTTAGTTTCATATTTTTTTATTCCCTGATTTTAGATAAAATTACAAAAATCATAAAAATTTGATGAGTTTGTGTCCTGTGTAGGATAAACCATCGGGGGTATGCATATGGACATTATAGACGGAAGAAAGCCGGAGGAAAGAAACGAATTCGAGAATTTGAGAAGAAAATCAAGGGAAAAGAGGAGGAAAGGAGACACAGGGAACTCGGACCGAGCAGCTAGTCTACTCGGTCTAGCAGAGCAGACACAGATACTTGAGCTCGGCCCAAGTAAAACTTCACTCGGCCCGAGCTAAAAGTGACTTGGCCCGAGCAACCTACTGCTCGGTCGAGTTTTACAGGCTAAAGAACTTGGAAGGAAACGCCACTCTGTCAACCCGGGCAGAACTTTTTCGGCTCGGCACGAGCAAGAGGCGACCCGACCGAGCAGCTACTTACTCGGTCGAGTTTTACAGGCTAAAGAACTTGGGAGGAAACGCCACTCTGTCAACCCAGGCAGAGCTTTTTCGACTCGGCCCGAGCAAGAGGCGACCCGACCGAGCAGCTACTTACTCGGTCGAGTTTTACAGGCTGAAGAATTTGGGATGAAAAAGCCACTCTGTCGACCCGGGCAGAGTATTATTGGCTCGGCCCAGGCAAAATACGACTCGGCTACAGCGTCGACTTGGAACGAGCATATGCTTGCTCGGTCGAGCAGCAAGGGAGTATTTTTAACTACGTTTTTCATCGACCCGTCCGATCATCTTAGCTGCTCGGCCCGAGTCTTGTCGGGTTCTTCTCATCCGCCCGCTTCTTTTTAATCGCCCTGTAACACCTTTTTAACCCTAAAATTTTTTTAACCCAACCCCGAAAATTCCCCCGAGCGACCAAAACCCCCTTACTCATTCGCCTTCCCGTCATCACCACCTCCCTCCCGCTGCCGCAGCCGACAGCTCCTCCGATCTCCGGTCAGTTGGCCTTCTCTCTCTCTCTCTCTCTCTCTCTCTCTCTCTCTCTCTCTCTCTCTCTCTCTCTCTCTCTCTCTCTCTCTCTCTCTCTCTCTCCGGCCTCCGTCGACAACGCCACCGTCGTCGACGGTGCCACCGCACGCACAACCAAACCCCCCCATCTCTCTCCGATCTCCTCGCCTTTCAGCTCCCCGTCGCCCCCACCCGCTCCCTCCTAATCTCCGACAGAGCCGCCGACGGCGCCTCCGACCTACCCCCGTTCAAACCCCCCCAGCCTAATCCCCCCGCCGACGACGACGAAATTCCCTCCCCCATTCTCTCCTGACGGTGAATCGCCTCTCGCCCGGACCCATTCGTGCCCTAGGGCTCAGACCGATCACCTAGGTGCTCGGTCAGTTCCCCCACCCGAACCTCACACTCCCTCACCCCCCACCACCCCCCCCCCCCCCCCCCCCCGAGTCACACTGGCTCGGTCACATTTCGTGACCGAGCAGCCCCCACTCGCGCCGAGTGGAACTCTGCACAGCACGGGCCGAGCATCCCTGTGCTCGGCCCGAGTCACAGTGTCTTCTCATTCCACCCATTTTTCTTCGATTTTCTGACGTTTTGATGGTTTTATTTGGCAGGTACTCTGTTCTTACGGCAGTAGCAGCAGCGTGGACTAGCTTAGGGGATCTTACGTGCGTCCACATCGCTCGCATCTACGGTACACTCGTTCCCTACTCTCTTTTCATACCGTAGATTTTGATTACACGTGCCATTATGGTTCACACACACGGATCGATCACACCCCCCGCTCACGGGAAGAGACCATCTTTTGGCGCGTCCTCTTCCTGTCTGCATCAGCGTGCACGCACCACTTCCACTTCCACACCCTCTGTCACTGCCACTATCCCTGCCACTGTCACCACCACTACCGCTACCATCCCCTCCACCACTGCTCCCATCCCATCAGCTGATATCCCCACCACCACTGCCTCCACCACCTCTTCCTCATCACTTCCACACTCCTCACCCCCTAGTGATGACCCCACCGCGTACATCCCTACCCACGATATTACTTTCCACGATAGCGCACACAGATCGCGCTATGCTAGACTCCACCAGCGCCGTCTTGTCCCCACAGTCTTCATAGATGTGTCGGCTCTTAGGTCCATGGGAATTCTCCAGGGCGTGCACCACCTTTACCGAGCGATCGGTTTTGACCTATTCCTCGGAGTGCATGCCCCCACTTACACTCGCCTAGCCCTAGAGGGTCTTAGCTCCCTCACTTTCACCGCCGCAGGTGACAGCATCACTTTTTGACTCCTTGATCACGACTACACAGTCACTTTTGCTATGATCCGGGACTACTTGCACTTCCCTGCCGTCCCTGAGCCTAGGGCAGCTTTTTCCCCTACCCATGACTTAGACGACGTTGACGCTCGCACCTTTTGGCAGCGTATGTCTGGACTACCCGAGTACCACCCTAGCCGGGCGAAGGCATCATGCATTATGCACACGTGCCTTCGCTACGCCCAGAGGCACCTAACTTGCATGCTATTTTGCAGACCGGAGGTCGGGACTATGTCCCTCCCTGAGCTTACCCATCTTTGGGGCATGACCCGACCTCTCAGATTCCACCCGGATGGCTCTGTGAGACCATTCATGCTCTCTGACGCTGCTTCTTGGCTGTATCAGAGACTCTACCAGACAGCCACCACATTCCATGCCACAGATATTTGCTGCGGTGGTTTCTTCTCTATCTTTGCTAGGATGCTAGGTATCCCCATTCCAGCTGAACTGCACCGTCCCCCTGGCCCGACACGCTTGACCATAGGCGTGCTCGAGCACATGCAGATTCTCCGCCCTTACGGTGCTCGTCACTGGCGTTACCTTGTAGGCACCGGCCATGATACACACATGGTCCTTCCATCCCCCCACCTCACACATATTCCTGTAGTCCGGCTTTGACTGGATTATTCCTCAGGTTTTCCCACTCCCTCCCATTCACGATCTTGAGCCCCCTGGAGCACCGGTCGAGGCTGCCGCCGATGACCCCGGCATCCGCTCCTCGGAGTTCGAGCTACTTGATTTAGCTGCCCTGGTTACCGGTCTCCATGTTCCTCCCGCTCACACATCTTCAGGAGCCGCCTCCACCACCCATGTATCCTCTGTTTCTACCGTCGTCGAGTCGTCGGGGACTGTCCTCACTTCCTGCCCAGACACTCATATCATTTCGGCCGTTGTATCTGTGCCAGAGGGCACAGATCTACCTTATTCTGATGACGTGATATATTTAGATGCTCCCTCGCTCAACCCAGTCCCCACCCTCCCCCCTCTCTCGGAGCTTATAGCTTCAGCTCCTCTTACTGGCACCACCTCCTCCTCACCTTTGGCCGTTTTCACTGGGTCTGTCTCGACGTATGTCCACACTTCTGTGTCGACGACAGCTCTTTCTTCCGCCACCACCGATGTCCTCACGAGTTCACCCTTGCCCACCTTCCACGCCCGACACGGTACCTCAGCTGCACCGGGCCGCTTATCGCGTGTGGTGACTTACCGACAACCCACCCGTGCCCAACCCGAGCCTCTTTCTTCCGACTCTCACTTGACCGCTCTCGAGGATTTGACTTTCTGCCTAAAGCGGGATTTCGATACCTTTCTAGCCGAGACTAGGACACGTAGATCTAGAGTTGAGTCGGACCTTACTTCCGTTATCGACCTTCTGAGGCACCGTGGCTCGCCCACTGTCATACTGGCTCACCCACCTCCACCCAGGCCAGACACCATGACCAGCACCACACCACTCAGTGCTTCGCTTCACCAGGCTTCTGTAGAGCCTGTTTCTACCACCAGTGAGTCGTCGGTCACAGTCGATCCACTCTCTGCCCTCGTATTATTTACTGTTGAGCCCTCCACCTCCATCATAGACCTCACCGCCAGTTCTCCTCCAGCGTCACAGCCTGACCTACCACCTACTACCCCGGGTCCACAGCAGAGGGACCCATCACCACCCCAGAGGGTGGTGCCTCTGCCTAATTTAGTCTATCCTAGCTTTTGCCTCCCCCATTTATTTAGTGCACATCTGTCTTTTCGGGGCCCTGCTTTACCATAGCTTGGGGGAGGATCCACCCATTGCATCATTCCATCTTGCATTGCATCATATCACATTTTTATTTTTATTTCCTCTTCCTTTTATTTACATAGTTTTTATTTTATTTCCCCCACCCACACCATCCCTTTAGCATCATCTCCCGCTTTCGAGCGTTTTCTTAGCAGTGATGACACTGCTAGGTTTAGCTTGGGCGATGAGCGCTCTCGTTTTATTTTTGTTTTTTTTTTTTTTTTACATTTTCCTCCCTTATTTTCAATTTTTATTTCACTCTTTCACCACTTTTCCGCCTCGTTTCATTTTTTTCTCATTTTGCATCATATCTTCTGTTTTTCTCCATGCATGCATCTTCTTTTTATCTATTTTATCCTTGTCCTCTGTTTCTCTTTATTTTTGCTAATGATGGTCTAAATGATGATATCTCTCTAGGCTTTATTAGTTTTTGTGATGCTCATCTCTTTAGCATGCTATCAGGGTTAATTTCAGCTTTATTATCTATATGTGTGCACTTCTATTGATGATCTGTCTGATGTAACACTTGATATGAATTGAAAATCGAATTGCATGAATTAGTATCTAGTATGATTGATGTTGGGAAACACACCCAGGTTCACGCATCACTAGAACACTTGGGGCACCTGTTTTTACTATCTTATTCACTTCTGCTTGCTTGCTTGTTGACATTGTGATTATTATTGCATGCTATTTTCAGTATTCATTTAGAGAAGTGATAATACCCATGCAATATATGAGTTCAGTTAGAGTTTTATTTTATCAAGCTGATGTGCACCCTCTTATGAGTGAACCGAGTGTCCCATTATCTTCCTTCTCCACATATCTATTTTTTTCTCTATATATCAGTTGGTTACACCCCCATAGCTACTTTACCACATCACAAGTCCCAAGTATGAAAAGAAAAAGTATAGCTTCTAAATGGAAAAAGAAAAAGAAAAAAAGAAAAAAAAGAAAAAAAATGAATAAATACTGTTTTGTATTATTTCATTAGAAGCTATCATCTATTCTGAGAAGAATAAATAAATTTCCATATCATTCTCATTGATGCGACGCCTCAAGCTAAGCTTGGGGGGTAAACCAACTGAATATACGAGTGAGCTTGACATTAGAGTGGAGACGGTACATGTCATGGAGATTTAATAAAACCCAAACTTTACGAATTACTTTAGTTTTGGGGATTTTTCACGTATCGAATTGAATATCTGAATGGCATGATCTTCCTATTCTCTATTGCATGTTGTGTGAATCTTTTGTGTTCCTTGTGTATCTATGATTGAAAGGGCGTTGCCAACTCATTTATACTAGACTCTAGGGATTGCACGAGATTGATAGGATTTGACGGTGTTATTTCAGTTGATCCATGTTCTTTCCCTATACTGCATGTCATATGATATATAAAGCTAGAATTACCAATAGCATGTATGTTTAGCACTCAGAGCATCGTGATAGACTTTTTAGGCCTGAGATCTGACCGATCATCTTTAGCACTTTTCTCTTATTTCTCTCTTTTTGGTTTTCACTTCATTTTATTTTTCATTTTCTTATTTTCATTTTGTTTTCCTCCCGGCGTACCGATTATTCGTCTTCCTCGAGGACGAGTAAGAGGTAAGCTTGTGGGATTTTGATGTGTCCATATTTTATATCATTTTCATATCATGTTCCCATTGCATTGCATATCATTTCCGCGTCCAAATCCCACTTTTTACTGCGATTTTGGTATTTCTGACGATATTTCGAGTTTCGCAGTATATTTTGAGTTTTCAGGTATTTTGGAGCGATCTGGACCCCCGCTTGGGTATAGACACATCCGACGTGCTCATGAGCTTGTTGACAGGGCTCTGGAGGAGTTCACCGTGTTCTCGGAGCGGTTGGAGGAGAGAAGGAGAAGAAGAAGAGAGAGAGAGAGAGAGAGAGAGAGAGAGAGAGAGAGAGAGAGAGAGAGAGAGAGCAGAGAGAAAGGAGCCTTGCTGCAGCACATATGTTTCCTAGAAAATACTCGGCCTGAGTAGCTTGCTACTCGGACCGAGTCATATCAGCTTGATGAAGCAGCAGATACGGGCTGACTCGGACCGAGCAGCTCGTCTGCTCAGTCGAGCAGCCCAATATTACACAGCCCGAGTAGGCATCCGAGCAGCGTCCGAGCACCAGACCGAGCTGATCCTACTCGGACCGAGTAGCCACTACTCGGTCCGGGTAAGTCGATTTCCAGATCTCCGAGCGGTAGAGCAGCTCGTCCACGCGGACCGAGCAATCGACCGAGCTACCCTACTTGGACTGAGTCACCTACTCGGCCAGCACTTCCTAGGGCATTTGGAAAGATTTTGAAACGCGCGATGCGCGCGATTTGGGCAGCAGCTGAAGCTCGCGATTGCGGGCTCGACTGTAGGGGGTTCATTCTAGCTTTTGTTTGGAGAATTTTTGGGAGAGCTCCGGAGATTTTTATAGGAACTTTTTGGGATTAATTCTTGTAGCTAATTTCTGAATCGTGTTCTTTTCTGGATCTGTTCTTCGTTTGTTCTCGATGTAAGTTATTTTAGCCCTAATTTCTTTATTGCTAAAATGTTTTTCTCTGCGAAATTGATATTTTGTGTGTTCCTATCATCATGAGTGAGTAGATCCATTCTAGGGCTGATGGGTTAGCCCTAGGATCGTTGGGGGAAAATGTAGATCTGGATCCCCACGTTGAATTAGGGATTTAGGGTTGTATTTCGGTAGATCCTACAGAATCCGTAGATAACCCATACTGAGATCATGCACACGGTCTGTGGAATTGATGTGCTTAAGGGGTATCTAGGGATTCGAATAGGGAAATCGGTGGATCCAACTAAGGCACGTGACCATGCCCGGCTCACGCCTTGAGGGGATCCATCGACGAACTATACCGCTACGTTGATGGCTACCGCCATTGCGTCAACGAGAGCCACCGAAATACCCCGCAATTCTACCCCACGAGAGTGGTAAGAATTGGGGGATTAATTCCCTAGCCCTAATGCAACGTGAGGAACTTATCCAACATCAACCCCCAACGATCCTAGCGGTAATCTCTAAAGCCCTAGTCCCTTTTATTATATTACACAACAACAACAATCAACCCAAATCTTTCACTCCGACCGCTACACTACTTCTGGATTTAGAAATAGACTGAGATTATCACAGACACTATCACCGTCCCTGTGGGATTCGACTATCTTTTATACTATAACTCGACACCGTCCGCTTGCAGATTGAGCCCGAAGTCGTAGCCTTGGAGTCATATTACGCCTGGCGATCGTGACACCGCCAGGTGGATCCTAGGTGTAGATTGTGGGTGCGTCAATAGACGCATCTACTAAGTGGTCATATGTGTGTCTATTGTCCACCCGTAACTTAGCACTGTCTAAGATTTTCGCTCAAGTAATCAGGCTGCGGGCCCACTTCCCCGAATACCAGATAAAGAAACTTCGTCTGGATAATGCGGGAGATTTTACATCACAAGTCTTCCTAGACTATTGCCAAGCACAGGGCGTTGAAGTCGAACATCCTGTAGCGCATGTTCACACCTAAAACGGGTTAGCAGAATCTCTAATTAAGAGACTGAAATGGATTGCTCGTCCATTATTACTTCAATCCCAGTTGCCAGTGAATGCATGGGGTCATGCAATATTGCATACTGCATCCTTAATAAAATTAAAACCTTTTGGATGTCAGTCATCTTCTCCTATGCAATTAGCACTTGGAGTTCCACCAATTATCTCACACTTGAGAATATTTGGTTGTGCAATATACGTCCCCATAGCACCACCACAAAGGACAAAGATGGGTCCACAACGTTGTCTTAACATTTATGTTGGGTTTGACACGCCCTCCATAATAAGATTCATAGAACCCCTTATGGGAGATGTTTTTAAGGCACGTCTAGAAGACTGTGAATTTGATGAAACATCATTTCCAAAACTAGGCATACAAACCAAGAAGCCTGAAGCTCCAGAGAGTATCACTTGGAATACAATGACGCTAAGTTACTTTGATCCGCCCACAAGCCAGTGTGAGGAGGAGGTCCTGAAGATTCTCCATATCCAAAACACTGTCCATCTTTTGTCGGACAAATTTACTGACAACCAGAAGATTGTCAGATCACACGTCCCTGCTGCTAACACTCCAGCTAGGATTGACATACCGCAAAATGGATGTAATCCACCTGCAGCAGAGATGGTTGGACCTCTTAAAAAGAGAGGACGACCACCTGGATCCAAGGACCAAGTCCCTCGAAAGAGTAGGACCCTTAGCAATGGTAAAACGATACCACCACAGGATGCTACTATAAGCCCTGCTACCACATCTCTCCCAAACTCTCAAACAGGGGAAAAACCGGGAGAAAATGAAGTTTCGATACATAATGTACGAACTGGGGAGTATTGGGACAGAAAGAGCACAACCATAGATGACACATTCGCGTGTAATATTGCCATCAACGTCGCGTACTGCGACGATGATATTGAACCACGCTCTCTGACAGAATGTCAAAGCAGAGATGATTGGACAAAGTGGAAATCAGCAATAGGAGTAGAGATGGATTTACTCACAAAACGCAAGGTCTTCGGACCAATTGTCCAGACACCAAAAGGTATAAAACCTGTAGGTTATAAATGGGTATTTGTTAGAAAAAGAAATGGACAAAATGAAATCGTTCGCTACAAAGTAAGACTTGTAGCGCAGGGTTTTACCTAACGTCTAGGGGGGATTTTGACGCCACATACTCCCCAGTCATGAATGCGATCACCTTCTGATTCTTTATTGGCCTAACAGCTCAAAAAGGTCTGGATATGTAGCTTATGGACGTCGTGACTGCATACATATATGGCAATTTAGACCGAGACATCTATATGAGATTGTCTGACGGTTATTCTTTGCCTGCAGCACTAAAAGAGAGACAACGTGACATCTACTCAATAAAACTTCAAAGATTATTATATGGTCTAAAACAATCTGGAAGGATGTGGTATAACAGACTGAGCGATTTCCTTGCAAAATAAGGATTTAAAAATGACCCAGTCTGCCCTTGCATATTTATAAGAGCAAAGGCAACAAGATTTGTCATTATAGCTGTCTATGTGGACGACTTGAACCTCATCGGATCTCCTGGTGAGATCGCTGAGATTTCTAGAACTTGACAGAAACTTTCAAGATGAAAGACATCGAAAAGTCAAAATTTTGTTTAGGTATTCAAATAGAGCATCTTAACGATGGGATCCTGTTACATCAGTCAACTTATATATTTAACTTGCTGAAGAAGTTCTAAATGGATAAGTGTCACCCCCTCAAAACCCCAATGGTCATCAGATCATTGGATGTGCATAAAGACCCTTTCCGACCGCTGGAAGAGGGGGAGGAAGTACTAGGCCCTGAAGTGCCTTATGTAAGTGCAATCGGTGCACTCCTTTTCCTGGCTAACTGCATTCGTCCTGACATAGCATTTGCAGTCAACCTACTAGCTAGATATAGTGCTGCACCTACACAACGGCACTGGGCCGGAGTTAAGCATCTTCTGCGCTATCTCCAAGGGTCCATAGACTTAGGTCAATTCGACAGGAAATGGGCAACAACAGGTTTAATTGGTTATGCTGATACAGGTTACAGGTCCGATCCTCATACAGAGAAGTCTCAGACCGGCTACATGTTTACATATGGCGGCACTGCCATATCCTGGAGATCTGTGAAGCTGACCATGACGACCATCTCATCCACTCACTCAAAACTTCTAGCAATCCATGTAGAAAGTAAATAGAGCTCCTGTCTACGTTCTGTGATCCAGCACATTCTGTCACGACCCGCTTCCCTAAAATGGAGGCGAGACGTGAAAAGGTCCGCACGAGAGTGGAGCTGTGAAGCCCCAAACCCGATAAGCGTCCACAATATATAAACAGGTCCCTGTAACCACAACAGAATAACAATAATAACACAAGGAGAGACTGAAATAAAATTCCTCATCTCAAAAAAAATGTCCAACATCAAAATGAGTCCAACATCCAGAAAAGCCACCAGGCTAAAAGAAAGAGTCCAAGGCCCAGAACAAGGCCAACAAAAGAAACGACATAACAAAGATATAGGTGCCATGCACCGAATACAAAACAACTGTCTAACAAAAGTAAAACACACGAAGACACTAGGACTGGTCCCCAGTGTCCACGTACTCCCCGTCAAACACAAGCTCGGGCTCGGCGTCAGCAAACACCTCGTCCTCAACGAGGTACTCAGGCTCAGGATCTAACATGTGTCACCCAAAAGAGTAAAGGGGCACATGTCAGCAAGTCTAAAAGACTTGGGCAAGGAAACTGAAAGTAGGCAACTAGCAACCTAGCAGTTTAGTATGCATGACATGGCAGTTACAACATGAGTGCACAATTTAAAACATGGCAAGACGATTTGTACAAGAGAACAATCATCGGGACAAGACAAGACAAGAGTAGCCACGCTACTATCAATATCAATCAATTCACATTTTGTAGGTGTTTAGGCCCTTCGCTGAATGGCATAGCATTTCAGACCGATCGGCACTAAACACATTTCATGTTTCACGGTTGATTTGTAGATGTTTACGCCCTTCGCTGAATGGCATAGCATTTCAGACCGATCGGCACTAAACACTACCCCACCCCAAAGAGTTTACGCCTTACAAATGCAGTTGTTGATCAAACAGACTCCCAGTTGAATGGCCGCTTAACCCTCACCCCCTATACCCACACGTAATGGAGCCTAGGGTCCCCGCACGTGGAACTCAGCTAGTGAGCCTGGGGTTGCCCCGCACAATGAGCTCGCATTCCTATTTCACAATTCAATATCGAGCGTTGGGGTTTCCAACTCATTATGCTCGCTTCTGGTCACGAGCCAGGAAACACACAATTCGGGCATTGGCTATCAACCAACACATGGCCCGCTTCTGGAACACGAGCCAGGAACACAAGCATTTGTAGCAAAGCTACGCAATCACATAAACACTTAAAGAATGCAATGACATGACATTTAATTTGCGTACCGTTAATGGAAAGTAAACATGACATGGTAATTGTGCAACATGCTAAATGTCGGAACTAGCTTCGTTGTCAAGCTAGTTCCCCAATTTGCGCCTAGGCGAGTATCATTTCGTCGCCTAGCCTCTTTTACGCCTACTATAAGAAAATGGCCTAAAACATGGCCTAAACCCTAAGTGGCAAGTTTCACTTGCCTAGCACCGGGGATGACGACCACTTCGTCACACGGATGCTATCTACGGGGGAAATCGCTGTTATGGGGGAAACAAACACCAAACACATGAAATTAATTAGGGTTTCCATGAAATTATAAATAAGTTATAAAAACAAGGGTAGATCGATTTCTTACCGAGAGGAGACGGAAGAAACACTCCGGGGAACCCTAGGATCAAATCTGGAGAAGATTGGAGAAGTTTGGGGAAACTAGGGTTTTGGGGGATTTGGGGATTTTGATGGGTTTTGGTGAGATTTTGGGGAAGATGAGAGGTAGGTGGAGTGAATGGATGGTTTGGATGATGATTCTAGGGCTTGGAATAGAGAAATGGAGCTTGGAGGAAGATGGGGGCTCAAGGGGGAAGTTTTTAGGGCTTTGGGTCGTGTTGGGGAAGAAGAAAACGATTGGGTAGGGTTTAAATAGGATGGGCTGGCGGCTGCCCAGAAATTAGGGTTTCAACACTGGTTAGTCGGTCAAAGAGCAACCACTGACCGACTAGTTTGGCAACTAGTCGGTCGGTCGACCAACGCAGACCGACTAAGTGCAAACAGTAACTCCTGAACGAAAATAGGATTTTAGAGTTAGTCGGTCCATGAACAAATACTGACCGACTAGTTTTACATCTAGTCGGTCGATGAACGTTCTTAGACCGACTTAGAGTAAACAGTAGCTGATACAAAAATAAGATGATGAGTTAGTCGGTTCAAGAAGCATTGCTGACCGACTAGTTTGCAACCTAGTCGGTCAACCAACGTTCTCAGACCGACTAATGATAAACAGTAACTCCTGAGAAATTTAGAGAGCTAACTAGTCGGTCCAAGAAGGATTGCCGACCGACTGGATCGTCATCTAGTCGGTCGGTGGCCCTTCTTACACCGGCTAATGAGCACCAAAAGTACCGATACGGAGCGCGGGGCCCCGGGATCGATTCCTAAGACTCCTAGGCTTGATCTAATAGTTAGATACGACCGTTATGAAGCCCGTCACGAATGACATACTTCGAAATCGACGATCCTAAGGAAGAAACGAGAAAATACGACGAATCGATCGAAAATGAAAGCTACGGAGACGAAAAACCACACATGAGGAGAAAATCCACCAAAACATATATTATATTATATTAAATCTAGATTCATGAAAAGCAGTCTTTACATCCTCCCCAACTTAAGAAAAATTCCGTCCTCGGAATTTCCAGAAACTCACGAGTCCGGAAACAAAAGTGGGAAACGCTCTCGCATCTCATCCTCATTCTCCCAAGTAGACTCTCCAGGTGAACCGTGTCGCCACATCACCCTCACAAGATTGACAATCTTGTTCCGAAGCGATTTCTGACGCCTGTCCAGAATCTGCACTGGATGCTGGTCATACGTCATATCGGGGCGAACGGTAATCTCCGAAAAATCCACCGCATGAGACGGATCGCTAATGTATCGACGAAGCTGCGACACATGGAAAACATTGTGAACTCCTTCCAAAGATGGCGGCAAGGCCAAGCGATAAGCTACCTCGCCAACCCTCTCCAAAACGTCAAACGGTCCAATGTATCGCGGGCTCAACTTCCCACGCTTCCCGAAACGAATCACACCGCGATTCGGGGAAATCTTCAAGAACACATGGTCGCCCGGCTGAAACTCCAAAGGACGACGTTTAGCATCCGCCCAATGCTTAAAACGGTCCTGAGCAATTCTCAACCTCTCCTGAATATTCCTGACGATCTCCACGGCTTCCACGATCATCTCAGGTCCCAACAACTCCCGATCACCAACGTCATCCCAACTCAATGGCGATCGACATTTCCTCCCATAAAGAGCGGCGAAAGGCGCCATGCCAATACTCGCCTGGAAACTGTTGTTGTAAGAGAACTCTACCAGATGTAGATGGTCCTCCCACGAACCCTTGAAATCCAACATGCACGCCCTCAGCATATCTTCCAAAATCTGAATCGTCCTCTCGGACTGGCCATCCGTCTGCGGATGGTACGCCGTGCTGAAACTCAGACGCGTACCCAAGCTCTTCTGCAAACTCTGCCAAAACTGAGATGTGAACCTCGTGTCTCTGTCAGACACGATACTCACAGGGACTCCATGAAGTCGCACAACCTCCTGCACGATTCACGTTACATCACTATCTAAACTAGGAAAAGGAAATAAAACGGAGAGTAAAAGAATTTTACCTCCATATATCTCCTTGCTAGCGCCTCAGTGGACTGTCCCACTCGGAACGGAATAAAGTGCGCAGATTTGGTCAACCGATCTACGATCACCCAAATCGCGTCATTCTGCTTCGGACTCCGAGGTAGTCCAGTCACGAAATCCATAGTGATGTGTTGCCACTTCCACTCCGGAATCGGAAGCGGTTGTAGCAACCCGGCCGTACGCTGATGCTCCGCCTTCACTTGCTGGCATACCAAGCACTTGGCTACACTCCGAGCCACGCTCCTCTTCATACCATGCCACCAATAATTCAGACGAAGATCCTGGTACATCTTGGTGCCACCAGGATGCACAGAATACGGCGAACTGTGTGCCTCCACCATCAGCTCCTCTCTGATATCCCCAGCTGGCACACACAACCTGGCTCCAAACCTCAGCGAACCATCCTCATGAATCAAAAAGTCAGTCCGCAGACCGGCTTCCACCTGCTCCCGAATCTTCACCAGCTTCGGATCCTCAGCCTGGCCAGCCTTAATCCGATCCACGATCGTCGACTGTACCTGCATGTACATCAACGAAGAAGCCTCCCCAGGAAGAACAATCTCCACGCCAGACTCGCAAAAATCCTGCTGCAATCTCCACTGCGAGGTCAAAATCATCACCGCTGGAAGCCTACTCAAAGCATCCGGAACCACATTCACCTTGCCAGGGTGAAACTGCAAATCAATATCATAATCCGCCATAAGCTCCAACCATCGACGCTGTCGCATGTTGAGCTCCTTCTGAGTGAAAATATACTTCAAGCTTTTGTGATCGGTGAAAATCTTCACTTTCTCACTCAGCAAGAAGTGCCTCCAAATCTTAAGAGCAAACACAACGGCAGCCAACTCCAAATCATGCGTCGGATAATTCTTCTCATGAACCTTAAGCTGACGAGACGCATACGCCACAACATGCCCGTGCTGATGCAACACACAACCGAGACCCTTGCCAGAAGCATCGCAAAAGATCTCAAATCCACCGCTGCGATCAGGCACAACAAGAATAGGGGCAGTCGTCAACCTCTCCTTCAGAATACCAAAAGCACTCTCACAATCACCCGACCAAACAAAAGCAACATCCTTCCGCGTCAACCTGGTCATCGGCTCAGCCATACGAGAAAAGTCCTTAATGAATCGCCGATAATAACCAGCAAGTCCAAGAAAACTCCGAATCTCAGACGCTGACGACGGAACAGGCCACTCCCTGATGGCCCGAATCTTCTCGGGATCCACTGAGATACCATCTCCAGTCACCACATGCCCGAGAAAAGCAACTCGATCCAGCCAAAACTCGCACTTCGAAAACTTAGCATACAACCGATGCTTCCTCAAAATCTCCAACACCGTCCTTAAGTGCGAGGCATGCTCTTCCTCCGACTTCGAATAGATCAGAATGTCGTCAATAAAGATAACGACAAACTTATCCAAAAAGTCGTAGAAAATCAGGTTCATCAGATTCATGAAAACTGCGGGCGCGTTAGTTACGCCAAAAGGCATAACCACGAACTCATAGTGTCCATACTTCGTCCTGAATGCTGTCTTCGGAACATCTCCCTTCTTCACCTTCAACTGATGGTAACCACTCCTCAAATCGAATTTAGAAAACACCCTCGAACCTCCAAGCTGATCAAAGATATCATCGATGCGAGGCAACGGGTATTTATTCTTAATGGTCACCGCATTCAACTCCCGATAATCCACGCACATGCGACGCGAACCATCCGTCTTCTTCACCAATAGCACCGGTGCTCCCCACGGAGACACACTAGGATTAATATAACCCTTCAGCAAGAGCTCATCCAACTGCTTCCGCAACTCTTCCAACTCTGCAGGTGCCATACGATACGGCGCCTTCGAAATCGGCTGCGCACCTGGAACAAGATCGATAGAAAATTCCAGAGCCCGATCAGGCGGCAAACCAGACATCTCCTCGGGGAAGACGTCGCCAAAATCTCGCACCACAGCTGGCCACTCCAGCTCCATCTGCAAAGCCACAGCCTCCACCGGCCTGGCCCGAAATCTGACAGGACCAAGCGAACTGCTACCACGACTGAACTCAAATACTGGATGTCCGGGAATCTCGAACACCACCTTCTTCCTCCGACAGTCGATCGTAGCATAGAAGCTCGCAAGCTAGTCCATCCCAAGAACTGCATCATAGTTGATGATCTCGTGGACAATGAAATCAGCAAAAAGCTCATGTCCACAGACCACCAACGAGCAAGAATTGCAGCCACGATGCACCGAGACCACACCATTCCCTGTAACGATATTACAACTCTTGGGAAGAGGGGACGTCGACAAGGAATGCCTCTCCACGAAGCTCCGAGAAATAATGCACATCGATGCACCAGAGTCAAAGAGGACTCGTGCAGGAAATGCGCAAACCAAAACCACACCTAACAAGCAATTAACAATCAAACCCTATTCTAGCAAACAACCATGTTCAAGCAAACAACACAATCAAACATTCAAAACCAGCTAGGAAAGTAACAGCTAGATTGAGGATTACCTGTGATAACCTCATCCACAGCCTCGCTCTCCGCAGCGGTCATCAGAAAAGCCTGCCTCCTCGGCGGAACAGCCTGCCGAAAAGCCTGCCCCTGCGGAACAAGAGCTGCTCCACGGCCAGCAGGAACAGACACTCGCTGCTGCAACGGCTGTGCTGCAACAGGAGCCCTCCGCAACTGATTCGCATGCCGACAATCCTTCGCGACATGGGAAGCATCACCACAAATCAGGCACTGGCCCAAAAACTTCCGACACTGATCCTTGACGTGGCCAGGCCTGCCGCAGAAATGGCAAAGCTTCAGAATAGGCCCTCCTGGCCTCTTAAACTGAGCGGACTGATTAGGCCTGAATCCAGGTCTAACCACAGTTCTCGCCTGTTCCACAGGCCTCTTCCCAGCACCAACGACAGACCCCCTCCTCTGGTTCACGAGCAGCTCCTGCCTCTTGGCAGCGACCAGAACCTTCTGATAAGACTCCCGGTCAGAGGAGGTCACAAAACTCTGGAGCTCCGAAGCAAGCCCCTGCAGGAACCTCTGAGCTCTCTCCTCAGCGTCCTGCACCATCTTTGGTGCAAACCGACTCAGCCTCATGAACTCTTGGTGATACATGTCCACCGACGAGTTCCCCTGCTTCAAATCGATAAAACGCTGCAGCATCTCCTCATTGGCAGCCTTCGGGAAGAACTCACCCTCAAATCTGGCCTTGAAGGTAGCCCAAGCTATCGGCTCCACCAACAACTTCTCTTCCGCATCCCACCAATTCCTGGCGTTATCCTTGAGTTGCCTCTTCGCCAAATCAACCCATCCAGCCGGGGTGATCTTGGCCATCTTCAGATTGTCCTCGATGTTCCGAATCCATTCATCGGCAGCCAGAGGACCCTCAGAACCATCAAAATATGCGGGACCCAGCTCCCGAAATTGCTTCGCTCCTGGCTCAGAGCGAGGGGCATCCGGAAGAGCCCGGGCAGCTCGAGCAAGTGGAGCATTCTGGACTTGCAAAAGCACGCCCTGCTGCACTTGCATCATCTGGAGCATCATCCGTATCATCTCACCGTTGGTGGGTTCCCGCTCAGGCTCCTCATCATGAGGGAGCGCACCACTGCCCCCACCACGGGTGAAACGCCTTCCTGCCATCTAGTGACACGGAGAACAAATCAGATTAGACTCATAGCTTATGACTCGGACGTCGAACTCAGTTTATTGGACATTCTAATATTATTATTGCTATTCCAAAAATCGCAGTTACAGAAGGGGACCTGCATGGGCCACCACTAAAACCTGTCACGACCCGCTTCCCTAAAATGGAGGCGAGACGTGAAAAGGTCTGCACGAGAGTGGAGCTGTGAAGCCCCAAACCCGATAAGCGTCCACAATATATAAACAGGTCCCTGTAACCACAACAGAATAACAATAATAACACAAGGAGAGACTGAAATAAAATTCCTCATCTCAAAAAAATGTCCAACATCAAAATGAGTCCAACATCCAGAAAAGCCACCAGGCTAAAAGAAAGAGTCCAAGGCCCAGAACAAGGCCAACAAAAGAAACGACATAACAAAGATATAGGTGCCACGCACCGAATACAAAACAACTGTCTAACAAAAGTAAAACACACGAAGACACTAGGACTGGTCCCCAGTGTCCACGTACTCCCCGTCAAACACAAGCTCGGGCTCGGCGTCAGCAAACACCTCGTCCTCAACGAGGTACTCAGGCTCAGGATCTAACATGTGTCACCCAAAAGAGTAAAGGGGGCACATGTCAGCAAGTCTAAAAGACTTGGGCAAGGAAACTGAAAGTAGGCAACTAGCAACCTAGCAGTTTAGTATGCATGACATGGCAGTTACAACATGAGTGCACAATTTAAAACATGGCAAGACGATTTGTACAAGAGAACAATCATCGGGACAAGACAAGACAAGAGTAGCCACGCTACTATCAATATCAATCAATTCACATTTTGTAGGTGTTTAGGCCCTTCGCTGAATGGCATAGCATTTCAGACCGATCGGCACTAAACACATTTCATGTTTCACGGTTGATTTGTAGATGTTTACGCCCTTCGCTGAATGGCATAGCATTTCAGACCGATCGGCACTAAACACTACCCCACCCCAAAGAGTTTACGCCTTACAACTGCAGTTGTTGATCAAACAGACTCCCAGTTGAATGGCCGCTTAACCCTCACCCCCTATACCCACACGTAATGGAGCCTAGGGTCCCCGCACGTGGAACTCAGCTAGTGAGCCTGGGGTTGCCCCGCACAATGAGCTCGCATTCCTATTTCACAATTCAATATCGAGCGTTGGGGTTTCCAACTCATTATGCTCGCTTCTGGTCACGAGCCAGGAAACACACAATTCGGGCATTGGCTATCAACCAACACATGGCCCGCTTCTGGAACACGAGCCAGGAACACAAGCATTTGTAGCAAAGCTACGCAATCACATAAACACTTAAAGAATGCAATGACATGACATTTAATTTGCGTACCGTTAATGGAAAGTAAACATGACATGGTAATTGTGCAACATGCTAAATGTCGGAACTAGCTTCGTTGTCAAGCTAGTTCCCCAATTTGCGCCTAGGCGAGTATCATTTCGTCGCCTAGCCTCTTTTACGCCTACTATAAGAAAATGGCCTAAAACATGGCCTAAACCCTAAGTGGCAAGTTTCACTTGCCTAGCACCGGGGATGACGACCACTTCGTCACACGGATGCTATCTACGAGGGAAATCGCTGTTATGGGGGAAACAAACACCAAACACATGAAATTAATTAGGGTTTCCATGAAATTATAAATAAGTTATAAAAACAAGGGTAGATCGATTTCTTACCGAGAGGAGACGGAAGAAACACTCCGGGGAACCCTAGGATCAAATCTGGAGAAGATTGGAGAAGTTTGGGGAAACTAGGGTTTTGGGGGATTTGGGGATTTTGATGGGTTTTGGTGAGATTTTGGGGAAGATGAGAGGTAGGTGGAGTGAATGGATGGTTTGGATGATGATTCTAGGGCTTGGAATAGAGAAATGGAGCTTGGAGGAAGATGGGGGCTCAAGGGGGAAGTTTTTAGGGCTTTGGGTCGTGTTGGGGAAGAAGAAAACGATTGGGTAGGGTTTAAATAGGATGGGCTGGCGGCTGCCCAGAAATTAGGGTTTCAACACTGGTTAGTCGGTCAAAGAGCAACCACTGACCGACTAGTTTGGCAACTAGTCGGTCGGTCGACCAACGCAGACCGACTAAGTGCAAACAGTAACTCCTGAACGAAAATAGGATTTTAGAGTTAGTCGGTCCATGAACAAATACTGACCGACTAGTTTTACATCTAGTCGGTCGATGAACGTTCTTAGACCGACTTAGAGTAAACAGTAGCTGATACAAAAATAAGATGATGAGTTAGTCGGTTCAAGAAGCATTGCTGACCGACTAGTTTGCAACCTAGTCGGTCAACCAACGTTCTCAGACCGACTAACGATAAACAGTAACTCCTGAGAAATTTAGAGAGCTAACTAGTCGGTCCAAGAAGGATTGCCGACCGACTGGATCGTCATCTAGTCGGTCGGTGGCCCTTCTTACACCGGCTAATGAGCACCAAAAGTACCGATACGGAGCGCGGGGCCCCGGGATCGATTCCTAAGACTCCTAGGCTTGATCTAATAGTTAGATACGACCGTTATGAAGCCCGTCACGAATGACATACTTCGAAATCGACGATCCTAAGGAAGAAACGAGAAAATACGACGAATCGATCGAAAATGAAAGCTACGGAGACGAAAAACCACACATGAGGAGAAAATCCACCAAAACATATATTATATTATATTAAATCCAGATTCATGAAAAGCAGTCGTTACACATTCTCACCTCTACCGGCCTGATGACCGGCGTTCTTGCGCCTACTCCACTCCATGAAGACAATGCAGCATGTATAGCCCAGCTACAGGACGGCTACATAAAGGCGACAAGACGAAGCATATCTCTCCCAAGTTCTTCTGGACGCATGACCTTCAGAAGTAAAAACAGATTGAGGTACAGAAGATCCAATCATGTAATAACTTGGTGGATTTGCTTACCAAATCCCCGCCTACTCGTATCTTTGAGAAACTTGTATATGAGATTGGGATGAGGAGAGTGAGAAAATGTAAACTGGGTCATGATGAGAGGACTATGAATGTATAGATACATAGGAGACTGATGTATAGATTCATAGGAAATCTGCAAGCCTGAAGCTTGGTCAGATGAGGGGGAGTCAATTGCAGAGTTGTACTCTTTTCCCTTAGCTATTGGTTTTTTCCACAGGGTTTTTCATAGTCAAGGTTTTGACGATTTGCAATCTCGTTGACTCTGAATCCTGAAGTATCTACCACGCGACACATCCCTAAAACAGGGAAAGTTATGTATAAACTGTTCTTTATTTAACAAGGCAGTTATCCTAACTCGGATCCTGAAGAATCAACCTCTTATTCAATGTTGGTTGGATAAGGAAAAGTGTTATGAATAGGCCCATGAGGCCCATTGGGTATCCGGCCCACCATTGAAAGTTATATATATGAGGGTAGGGGTGCTCCTAACCCCTTACAACTATTACTCTACTTTTCCATTCACAACACTAAATCAATATTACACAATTAAAATTTAGCAAGTTAGTAGACTTATCCGGGGGTGTTTAGTGATGCAAAAAAGTATGGATACGTAGGGCAGTCCCACCGGGTGCTTTTACCAAAATGTGTGTGTGTGAGGGAGGGGGGAATTTTTGGCCAAAATCCCCCCCCAATGTGCTTCATACCCAGCAGAAGGCTTTTTCCAAAATGCAGGGGTGGTGATTTTGGCCGAATTTTCCAAAAATATACAAATTTTTGAAGAAAAAGTCATTGGTTCAATAATTGATCACTACACCTATTGATTCATTGTAGAATTCATACAGCTTAATCCAATGGCATATTCCACAATGGCTATATTCCATAACGGCTCTATTTCCAATGGCTATATTCCACAACGGCTCTACTTCAATAAAAAAATATCCCCAACGGATACTAACGGTTACTTTCTTTTAAAAAAATATCCCCTTCAAATTTGGCCAAAAATCCCAACGGCTACATCAATAAAAAATTAATTTAAACCTAAAATCCTGCATTTTAGATGGGGCTTTTCGTTGGAATGCATTGTGTGGAGGGGGGAGGGGGTGGGGATGGGGATGGGGGGTAGGGTTGCAAAAATCACCCAAAATCCCCCGATGGGATAGTGATTTTAAGGGGAACGATGGGATGTTTTGAGTCATTACCCCAAATAATAAAATAAATGGGTTTTCTCATATTAGTCCCTTAAATTATGCGTAATTTGATATTAGTCCCTTAATTCTTCGTATTTTGAGTTTAATCCCTCAAATCTTACGCTGTTAACCTAAATAGTCCCCTCATCCTATATTCTGTTAAATAGTTAGATTAATTAACGATTAATTAACAATTGGTATTAATTAACTAAAAATTAAGCCCTAACCGGGGGAGGCGGGGGAGGGGGGAGGGGGAGGCGGACTTCCTCCCTGCCGCCCCCCTCCTCCCCGTCGCCGCTCTCCCCCTCCTATTCCCCCTTCATCCCCCTCCTCCTCTCCCTCATCCCCCTTCATCCCCGCCGTCGCTCCCCCCACATCCTCCCCCTTCATCCCCCGCCTCCCCCGTCTCCACCCCCTCACCCCCCTCCATCCGCCCAACTCCTCCTCCTCATTCCCCCACCTTCCTGCCACCGATCCTCTCTCCTCCCCGCCGATCTCACCCGCCTCCTCCCCCCTTCATCCCCCTCCTCCCTACCGCCGATCTCCCCCTCCTTCCCGCCGCTGATCCCCCCTCCCCCATCATCCCCTCTCCTTACCGCCGCTGCCCCTCCTCCTCCCCTTCATCACCGTCGCTGCCGTCGCGAGCAAACTGGACACGTCAGCACTAACAGCCACGTCAGCATTAACGGAGTTTTTAACAGGAAATTAGAGTGGTGGACTATTTTGGTTATAGTTAATGATTTGAGGGATTAAACTCAAAATCCGAAAATTTAAGTGACTAATATCAAATTATGCAAGATTTAAATGACTAGTATGAGAAAAACCCGAAAATAAATTAAATCAAAATATTTGGTAACACAAGCAAATTTATAAAAAAAAAGGAAAATAAGGGTCAGGATGGAAAAAGTGCTTAATACCGCGTGGTTTACTTATCTATTAATGAATAATGATACGGTGATTGCCTTTTAAAGCTCCGCTGGCGTGGAATTATTCCAACTCATTAAAAAAATTTATTCGGCAATTTTTTGCCCCAAAAGCCCACCGCCCTTCTCTCTCCTATCTCCCTCTTTAAACGGCGAAGTTCCCAGCATCCTTTTCAATTCTCTCTCTAATTTTCTCCTCTGTTGTTTCTATCTCTCCTATCCCCTTCTCTCTTTCTCTCTCCTCGGATTCTCTAACCCTAACCCTAGCGGCTAGAAGGAAGAGGAGGGGAAGGAGCTATTAATTATCGAATCTATCTATCAGGTAATCCTCTATTTGCAACGGTCTTTATTTTGTTTCCCCCATATACGTATCTCTCCCTCTGGTTTTTATATAATTTAATTATTTGTTTAACCTAATTCGAGCGTTGGATTCTTGGATCCGTTAATTTCAAATTTCAATTCGAAATCGACTCGCTGCCCCCGATATCTCCGCCCCCTCCTCGTGTAATTCGACATCGCGGACGTCGACGACGTTGTTATTATTATTAACTATGCAAATAATAGCGAATGGAGATCTTTTGAATCCATGTGCTTGGATCTGGTCCCTGCTTCTCTTATTGTTTGTTTGTATTGTTTGTTTCCGCTTTTGGTAAGATTCGTTTGCTTTTGCTGCTTGTTTTTGAATATGATATGAACTGTTTGTGTTAATTTTTAGCGGTTTCTTGTTAGATTTTGATGGCGAGTTTTTTATTTTGTTTGGGTTGTTTTGAGGATATAAAAGGAAATTTAGTGACTGTTTTAGTCTCTGTTGTTTTATTCTCATTTCAAACATGAATTTTTTTTAATACCGGAACATGGCATCATTACGTATTTATTCTGTGTTCAATCACAGCCATTATTCAGTAATCTGCTAGGTTATCACCCAATTTATATTTAATGCCTGCCATGATTGCAATATGTTCTTACATAACATACCTTAGTCTATATGTGATATTACTGAATGCAGCTCTTTTGTTTTAAATCTAGTCCTAATTGTTAGTTGGTTAGTTTCGTCTTGGGAATGCTCGATACCATCATTCTATGTTCCTGTTTGATTTGACTTGTTGAGGTTGCATTTTTACCGTCTGGTGTAATCTGTGCTGCTATGTAGCATAAATTTATTTGAAACCGGCATTTTTGTTTTAACTCAATTGATAATGTTGGAATCTTAATTCTACTACACCTCTAAATTTATATAATTAATATAGACATCCACGTTTGGTACAATTCTCTCAGTAACTGAGAGAAGTTATTTTGCTTGTATTTCTGATATGAAATGTTAATGGCAATACCAAATTTTTTTCAGCTTAATTTTAATTAATGAAAAAGAGTATCTGGAGCAAGTGCCGCGGTGGCATTATGGCAAAGCCTCATTGAGTGAGGTGGAGGTTCAAATCCCACTTTCACCGGTCTGTGGTTTGATCTGCACCAGAAAAGAAAAAGAAAAGAAAATTTCTTAACTACAACGCTGGAAAGATGATAAAATTCATATATTCCTTATATCTGAATGATTAATGTTTCACTTGGTGATCTCAACTGAGGCATGGACGTGCTCTAATTCTTATGGTTCTGTTGTTGGTTACTAATCCATATTCTGGACTTACAGGCACTTTCACCATATCATAGGGAAACAAAAGAGAAGAGAAAGATGCGGCGCTGGCTATGTTGTGCATGCAATATCGACGAGTCACATCATCTTGACGAGAGTCTTGCCCTTAAAAGTCCAAATAATTATGATGGTATGTTGCCTTTTTAATTATGCTTTATCGTTAGAATCGTTTATTCACTGGCATAATCTGAAAATTTTGTATCCTGTATTGCGATCACTGCTGGGAGAATTTAACTGTTACTTTGTGGAAGAAGTCTTAAAATTTTAGAAGTTTAATGATATAGTTCTAGGGAGTATGCTACTAAATGCTATTTTTTGACTGATGAAATAGGCCTTTCATGTTATCTCTGAATTTTTTGATGCTCTGATGCGATCGGAATCCTCATGCATAAGCTAATTTATTTATTTTCTTTGACCATAAAGTTGTTGTCCAAGCGAACTTGAAACTGATATTATTGGCTAATTCTGGTAATTCTTCTCTTGGAGCATGTCTTACGCCTGGATCATGCCATTATTAATGATTATCATAATTATCATCATCATTTTGAGCTGTACCACCAAATAAGAACTACCTACGATGTCTATGACTCTTTCAGGCACTGTAACAAGCTCCGACTAAAATTATAACATGACACAGAACTATCTCAGCATTCATGGTCAATGAGGCTATAGTCATGCTAGTTGCTTGCCATAAAAAACTTTTTGCCCCATTGATAAGTAGAAAACCATAGCTTTTGTCGTTTCATGACTTGCAAAGGAAAACCCCTTCACCATTGTCACAACTTTAGAGGTTTGGTATAGTGACATGGACATTAGTAATACTTAAATCTATTTTAGTTTTCTATTTTGGGTAAGCTTGGGCTAATGTGAATCATACTATTACTGACATAGTGAGAATCTGATGCGGACGCATCACCTACCCCACCGGCCATTCTTGATGTTGGTCACCTATCGCGACATATGTGAGGCGTAGAAGGCGCGGGATCGTCACGTAGTGGGTTTAGTGGCTTCATGGGTATTCTAGTCTTTTCAGGCTAGATTAGTAAATCCCCACTTTTCTTATTTATTAGGGCCAGCCGCCATTGTTATTGCTTATGCTTATTTTGTGAAGAACTTGTAGGCATCTTTTGTGAGGGTTTTTAGACTTTTGTTCCGTGCAACAAAAGTTAGGAGAGCGAGTCTCCTCTCGAAAGAGGCTCATTTATCAATCAAATCTTCGTTCTTCGCAATCTAAGTTCCATAAAAATTCCACTTTTTATATTTTTTCCTCTTTTAAATCTGAAATTAATTGATCGATCCTCTAGATCGTATCAGAATCACTATCAGAATCACTGCATATTGTTGAAGTGAAGATGGTCAGTTGGTTGCGAACAAAGAACATGATCTATTCTATCAGGGTGTGACATGCAACTTTCTAACTAACCATAGGATTTCCCATTTTCAAGAAAATAAAGTAATTTAGGAGTGAAAACACTTAATGAAGGATGCACATATATATCCACATAACGAATAGACTCTTGAAAATGACCTAGTTACTTGATAGAAGGACAACATGGAATCAAAAATATAAAATTAGCGCAAAAACATGAAGAAAAGTTTGGGTAGGTGAAAAGAAACATATTGGAATATATATAGAGTGCACACCTTTTTTCCTTGATGTAATCCACGATAATGGTGTATGCTTTGACAAATTTGACGGTGCACAATTGTAACATGGAGGTCATGTGTGCATGTTGTCTAAAGTTTCTCCCTTAGAACTTAGGGATCTGTAGTAAATCTGGCACCTCTTGGAGTCCATAATGATTAGAGTCTCATGCAGCAGGCTAATTTTTGTCATTTAAAATTTGACATGGTAACTTTTCTTTCAAGGAAATTTGTGGGATATGATTGCTTAATGCATATATATATTTAAATGTGGCTATACAAGTGCCAGTGTTGCCTGCTGACAAATGTGTATTTGTGAAATTATTTAATTTCTAACAATCTGATTCATGTGCAAACAATATGGAAACTGCAAGGTTGGCAACATATATATGTTTTAGGGTCGAAAGATTGTTTCTGCATCCATGTTTTAGGGTATGTAGATCAAGTTAATGGTACCAAAGCAAGAAGTGTAAAGTTTTTTGGTCAGGTGTAGTAAGTTTCTTACACCTGATGTTCATGTACTTTATTCTTGTATGTGTGTAAGATCTGGATGCCTGGCATGTTCAAACTTAACAGAAATAATGAACTACTGCATGCTAATTTCATTACGGAATTTGCTTGGAATTTCATAAGAAAGCTTGTTGACATGTTGAAGATAGTTAAAAACTTAAAACTGATAGCTTTATAAATCTATATGAATTCAAAATTCATTGATGACAAATATTTATTGCCATTGTTTGAGTCTATTTTGCCCGAAAATGCTAGGCCCCTCGCGATCCACTAGTTGGATCACGCTTAACTAAGCGCAAGACATTAGCAATTTAAGACAATGATATCAATGTTTTGGACCCTAGACAACTTTTTAGCTTTCAGTCTTTGATAACTCCTTTCACAACATTGTATGCTGCTCTGTATTTCCAAAAACTTAATGCAGTTGCATGCATATTAAAAATAAGTATTGCCTGGATCGGTTACGTATTAAGGCCATCTACATGAACTAACGTTTGAGGTCGCGGTTTCGTTTTTGAAACACACACACACACACACACACACCCCCCCCCGGCGTCTCTATGGTGTTTGATATTTACTTAATGTCCTAACAAATGCTGCTCTGTATTTCCAAAAAATTAATGCAGTTGCATGCATATTAAAAATAAGTGATGCCTGGATTGGTTCCATATTATAACATCAACATCACAAACACACACATGCACACACACTCCCCCATCCATATGTCACTATGCTGCCTGATATTCACGATCAGATATGAGATTGATTTCGGTACCACGGGTCCGACACATGCCATTTAGAGCCGCCATCATGCACCATTTAGAATCTTATGTATGGCCCTTCATGGATGCCAATCCTCAGTATTTTTTTATACCGGAAACCCATTATGCGCTTATTGAAGTTGAGTAGGAGAGTAGGAGAGTAGGCTGGAAAGTATGCACACCAATGACGCCGTGTCACCTATCTACTTGCACACAGTAGAGATAGATGTGGACCGTACTGGAATTAGAAGTGGCAACCAACCAATATAGAAAGAGACCCGACAGAAAAGAAAGATCAGTTATGATATCAGAAGATTGCAGTGGGCTAACGGATTTCATCATTCAGTTGTCTGTGTTGTATCTCCTCCTTTTTACCTATGATTTACTCTTATTCTTTCCTGAATTTGGATATGATGCCTTCTCGTGTTTATAACATTGGACATATGTCTGCCATCATTCTGCTGAATTCTTTGCGACGTTCAGGAATGCAAAAGGGTTCAAGGCCTGCTAATCTAGCCAAAGAAGAACCAAAGAAGAAGGACCTACATATCGAAGTACCCCAGTTATCATTAGAAGAATTAAAAGAGAAGACAGACAACTTTGGATCAAAGTCTTTGGTTGGTGAAGGGTCTTATGGGAGAGTATATTATGCCATTCTGAACGACGGGCAACAGGTTGCAATTAAAAAACTTGATGTTTCTTCGGATACAGACTCCAGTCAGGAGGAGTTTCTGACCCAGGTTTGTTGGATTATTTCAGCACACGACTATCGTTTCTCTGTTCCACTTCATTCCTTTAGCCTGTGAGAATCAAACTGTAATGTTCTTTGGCATCAGGTTGAAACAGTATCCAAATTAAAACATGATAATTTTGTACAATTACTGGGGTACTGCGTGGAAGGAAATTTCCGCTTGTTGTCCTATGAATTTGCTACCATGGGTTCACTGCATGATGTTTTGCATGGTATGATGATCAAATAGCAACTTCTATCAGATTATTATAATTGTCAGAGTTGATGTCATGAAGCATAAAATCTAATTTTCCTTTTGAAATCCAGGTAGGAAAGGAGTTCAAGGTGCTCAACCTGGTCCTGTGCTTGACTGGATGCAGCGCGTGAGGATTGCTATTGATGCAGCGAAGGGTTTAGAGTACCTTCATGAGAAGGCTCAACCTTCTATAATCCATCGGGATATTAGATCAAGCAATATTCTTTTGTTTGAAGATTTTAAAGCAAAAATTGCAGATTTTAATCTCTCAAATCAGGCTCCTGATATGGCTGCTCGCCTTCATTCTACTCGTGTCCTGGGAACTTTCGGATATCATGCGCCAGAGTAAGTACACCATTACAGGAACTATCTGCTCCTTCATGTCTCAAACAAGTAGATCAAATTGATATCTAGTGTGTATATACGATTGCAATCAAGTGGATAAATATAGTATTGTGATCGACATGTTTTACTTGTGTCTCGGTGTTGGTAATCGCTTAAACAAGTGCAGTGATCTGGCTACTTAATTTAAATATAAAAATGCCCTACGTGTTTTGCTTCTCTCTCAGTATCAGTACTTGTGATATCATGGTAACTAATAGATTAATTTTTGATAAGTTGAATATATGTGTTTACGTGAGTTAGGGCAAATATTTTCTCTAGGAGAGTTATATTAGTCTGGCTGTATCAAAACAGATCTTAGTTGTTTGCTTCTTGGAGGATAAGAGTACAAATACACGCGTGATTTGGACATTGAAGTTGCTAACCATAGTTGACACAAATGAATTGATAGTCAGATTGGATCTGCTCTGATCTAAATAAACCCGATTTTATTGTGTATAAATGAATATTCGAAGGAAGATGAGTTCAAAATTCCTCTTTAATGCATATGCAAGTAAAATGTTTCTTCATGTTATGTTAAGAAATACTAAATAGATGCTAATTTGCATGTATTTGTATATGTTACTATACATTCCAATATGTATTCAAATTTTTGAATATCTCTTTGGATTTTTTTTCAAATAGTGATACATGCATCAATCATTTTAACATATGGATAGGGGTATCCATATTTGTCACAAGACAAATATGGAATGGGATCCGGATTGAAATATATTCGAATCTGTTTGCATTAGTGACCTCTATGTGCTACTTACACCGATACCAATCAAAAGCCGATGCTTTAATGACATAAATTATTCTTTTATGGGCACATGACTTTTTACTGATGAATGTGGACATGCTATTCATTGGAGAGTCCAACCTTTTGTTTATGTTCTTTCTATTTTTTGTGATTAGTTTTCCCACGTTCAATTTCAGTAGGTCTAGGAGACAGGAACTAGCACTCATCTTACGAGTGCCTATATCCTGAATGCTAATTTTGTTGCAACCTATGGTGTTACTTGCTGCCTTCTTAAATATTACATGTGTATGGACGTCTTGTAATAAATTGTGGCATGTATATACTTATTTTCTAAGGATGTTCATCCAGTTGTTTGTCAACATGCGACAGATATCATCATCCATCCCCACATCCAAGGTTTTAGGAACTCCATTGTTTTAGCTAGAACTAGAATTCTGTATGCATTCTTCCTGTAAACACTGCAATTTCTTGAAAATTTTCCCAAGATGTGGGAAATAAATATCTATGCTATGTGGTAATTGGTACACTAGTTATTTTCATATTTATATGATTTTGGCATAGATATTTACATACGTGAGAACTAGAGAAACATCTTAATTTCAATTATTGACTATTTTATAGTAGATCCAATTTAGAATCGAAATTCCAAAAATTGTCAACTGCCATATTGAAGTATAGGCAGGGACTAGTGCTGAGGCTCAAACAGAACCAAAATGGTCTTTTAGAAGCTTTTAAAATATCAAGCTTTTTACCGATGCTGCTGCGAAGGTGACTGTCATTGGTTATCATTTTGTTTTTATTTTCTTTTTTAAACTTTCATTAACAAGAGTACGTCTGCAGTATTCTTGAAGGGTATGAAGGGATATAGATGAAGTTAGCAGAAGGAAAATGTTTAGTTGATTTTAAATTATAGTCAGATGGAAGTTCGTAGCTTGGCATACTATGTACCCTTAATCTTGAAGAATATATGAACAAACAAGTCCAGAGGAGAATAGTGGTAATCGACTTCCACTTCCAGTTAGCCGTCCATTTCCAGTGGGTTAACCCATCACACCAAACATTAGCAATCAACTTCTAGATTCAGATTATGAATCGTGAGATACACACCCATCACACCAAACATTAGCAATCAACTTCTAGATTCAGATTATGAATCGTGAGATACACACCCATCACACCAAACATTAGCAATCAACTTCTAGATTCAGATTATGAATCGTGAGATACACCCAATCTCACCTAAAGTTAGTAATCTACTGCTAGTAATTGTTTGTGACAGATGCTAAACTAAAATAGCAATCCATTTACCGTGGCACCCTTCTTGGAACTGAACCCCAATCAATGCATTTTTGCTCAACTACTTTAGATTAATAAATGGCTTAGAGCAAGATGATATATTGCTTTTAAAATTCATTGCTTGTTAAAAATTAGTTTTTAACTTGGAAGGTCATAGTAATTTTAAAGGGCTTAACTGAGGTTTTTGACTGGGGTTAAAAGAGTTTGTGAGTCTATTATCAAAAAGTGAAAGCGTTATGGTGATGCCTATGTATTCCTCGACCTCACTGCCATCTTTTTGCTTTTCTGCTTTTGCTTCTCGCAATGAATTCATTTTATATATAATAAAGCAAACAATATCAGGTTTCATGCATAGTGCATGTGTTGGGCAATGTTATGCACAAACTACCAAGATAAATATATCAAAGGTGTTATCCTGATTCTCTTCTTGTGTCGGATCCATGCAGATATGCTATGACTGGCCAGCTAACCCAGAAAAGTGATGTATATAGCTTTGGCGTTGTACTTTTGGAGCTTCTTACTGGCAGAAAACCCGTTGATCATACGATGCCTAGAGGCCAGCAGAGTCTGGTTACTTGGGTGAGTTTAGTGCATGCTTACCTGATAGTTAAATACAGTCGTGTTACTTTTAAGAACAGCTCCAGTAGAAATCCAGAGTCCCTTCTTTTCCAGTGCCATTCAAATTTGAATGAGTACTGTATGGCCATGCTTAGGTTGATAACCCCTCTTGCTTTATGTTACTTCAGTTTCTGTATTCCCTGGTCACCCTTGTCAAGGATTTATTTGTCTGGAAACTCGAACCTATATGAATAATTTTTTAGAGTCATTTTAAACCTTATCTTTTTTGGATTAGGGTAGTCATGGTTAGTTATCTCTGTAAAATAGTTACTGTTTTGGATGATTAATTTTAGATTTCTGTTGAGTTCTTTTATTAGAAACATTTATGAAACTTGGGGCTGATATTTTTTGAGCATACATGCTATGTCATTACTTCCATTAGAAAAATCGCCTTCTATTAGAAAAATCACCACACACACATGCCACATGATTTTTCAAATAGAGGCCATCACCTCTATATATTTCCAGCGTCTTTCATCACGGCTTCTGCAGATGGCAGTGTCAAAGTGAACATGTACTAATACAAGGATATTTTCGGTCCTTGGAATACCTTTCTGTAGGCTACCCCGAGGCTGAGTGAGGATAAAGTGAAACAGTGTGTAGATCCAAGATTGAAAGGAGAATATCCACCAAAAGGAGTTGCTAAGGTGAAACTGTACCACTTTATCTGTGTATGAGAGTTTTTTTTCGTAATTTCCCCCCAAGCTGACAGAAGGGTCAATTGTTTCTGCAGCTTGCAGCGGTTGCGGCTCTTTGCGTGCAGTATGAATCTGAGTTTAGGCCCAATATGAGCATCGTGGTAAAGGCTCTTTCGCCGCTCCTTGCAAACAAGCCAGCATCTTTACCACCACCTCCTGTGGCGGTTCCGGATGCTTGAAAACCCTGTAGGCGGGATTTGCTTGCTTGCTGCTGAGTTCCGTGTTAGCATGGGAGATGTGAATCATTGACAATGAATGGTCCACGGTTTGTATATCTCTCGGTTTTTCTTCTTCTTTTATTGGTACCTTTTCGGCTCTTAAAGTGGTAGTAATGCTTGATGAGTGTCGTGGAAATTGTAATTCTTTTTTATGACCAGCCCCTCCATAAAATCAATTAAAACGGTGAATTTGTCTGAGAGTGTATTTGTTTGTTTTCCCAGTTCTTTTTCTCCTTGATTCTTTTCCATATGGGCTTGCATGATTTTTCCCAATTGCTGCACTTCCTTCAGACTCTGCTTTTTACCCGTCTGTTTAAAACCATTATTGTATGGATCCTTTTGCCCGTCTGTTACATTAAAAGCATCATGTCATCAATTTCTACCTCAGTTTCCCCTTTTCATCACATCTGTGGTATGAAAGAGAAATCATCAAGATCTGAGCAAATTGCCCATTTGTTTTCGAAGATAGATCTCTGTCTTCCTGCAATCGATCTATCATAGTCTTTACAATGTTAGTGAAGAGGCGGTTGAACTCTCATGGCCTCTTCAAGTGAGGTGGCAGTAGGCCGACAAGTGCATGGGGTGTCATTAAGAATGGTTATAAATGAGATGAGATCGTTGAGAGCTCACTTTCAGATTATGTACATAAAGAATGGAGTTTCTTGGTATTCTTGGGTGAAAGGTTATGTTGAGCTGTCGCAATGGGAGCAGGGATTAGATCTCTTTCATAGAATGCGAACGGAAACTAAATGTTATGCATTTGATTCAGCATTACGCATGTAAGAATGAGCTTTTAGGTAATCATGGGTTCATCGTTGATCGGGATGATTTTGGTAAGAAAATGACATTTGAGCCGAAGGTCCAAATGTCGGTGAGGATATGTGGTTGTAGTAGAGACTTTGGGAATGCAATGGCTTTTTCAATATATGATACTTGGTTGGTTTTCAATTTTCATGTTTCTTGGCGATGGCTGGTTCAATTTGTACAGAATCTGTACAAAATTTGTGTTGGGATGCTAACAAATCTGTATAATAAATTTATAAACAAGCTTAATGAACCAACCCTCAATTTGTTCTTCTAGATTCTTGTTACACTCAAAATTCATGAACCAATTCTCAAGTTGCATTGCTTTTCTACATGAGCTTCCACTTCGCCTCAGCTCGAAACACATGCTTCACACTACTCATCCCACAACACACCTAATGCAATCAACAAAAGTCTATTTAGGGCAAGAAATCTTTTTTAAAAACAATTTTGGATAGTACCAAATTAATTGCATGACGATGAAAAAACTTCATCACCGTTGATGGCTAAATCCGTCACACAGTAAGATGGTGCCGATGATGACGTCTTTGATCACGTGGCACATCGTCGGCAAAAGAGTGGCCCCAAGGAAGAGTGAACCCGAGGCGGGGAGGGCTAAGTCCGAGCTGTTGGGTTGAAGCCCGACCAAACTCCGAGCTATTGGGTTGAAGCCCGACCTAACTCCAAGCTGTCTCCGTAGGTCTGCAACACGGAGAAATCGTCAGGGGGGTCGGATCTGGGTTCCAACCGAAATCTCATCCGATGCTTAAGTCCGTGGATGACTCAAAAAGGAGCTCGGTGCAGCTGGGTCTGACCTATTGGGAGGTCGTCCGACTATTGACACACCTAGCTATGGATGAAGAAATATAAAGTGGAAGTAATAGTAAGAGTATCAGAGTATCTGAGTAATTAGTATCTCTGATAGTTGATCCCGTCTTTGTCGTCATTGAGACTACTTATAGGTGAAGGTTGCCCCCTCAGTGCCGTTAGTGGACAATGGGCTTGCCATTATGGCGGCCTGACTGTTACTGAAAAGGGTGACGGCGGCTGACCACTTCCTTCGCCATTACTAATCGACCCATTATCAACTAATCCCTAAATACTTGGGAGCTTAACGGAAAAATGAACTGATGCTTTGACTGGGTAAGCGGATAGCGGCCCCTATTGGCCTCCGGGCTCTTGGGTTGCGGCAACGTATTTACTCTTGGGATTTTTATTAGGATAAAATGCCTTTCTCCGCTATGTGGGCCGGCCCATTGTAGTAACAATGGCCCCCATCACACAAGCTCAGATGAGGCAACGGTTGAGGTCGGGTGACGTGACGTCTTATTAATTGGGCACAACAGTCGAAGCGGGAGTTTTTGTTTTTGACCGCCAAAATTTCTGTTCCTCTGATTTGGCCGTTGCGATTGTACGAGGCCCAGGGCATCAATGCTCGTAGATGTCAACGCGTGCCCCCTATCGGACAGCTAAGCTTGTTCGGTGGGAGATGACTTATAATATAATTAGAGGAGTAGGGGAAAAATACCATTTTCCTGCTTGTGTTTTCAGAAAGAAGTTCTCACCCTTACCTCCTTGCTTTCTTTATTTGATCTTCGTTGTGTTTTGAGAACATTGTCTATGGCTTCTCCATCATCATCCGAGATTGAAGAACGATGGGAAGAAATGGGAAGAACGGAGATCGCTGCCACCCAAATCTCTGATCCGGAGGACCCTCCAAGCTTTGATGAGGTACATGAGGCCGTTCGACCCTCGGAGTCTGTACACACGACATATAATGGGAAGGCTTTGGCTCTCTTCCCCGTTGACTCTGTGGCCCCCATCTCGAGGGCTGATGAAAGGAAGCCCCTCGTACCTGATGCGGTTGTGAACCAAGTCTCCGAAGTGTCGGCCGAAACACTTCAGAAAATTCAAGAAAAATATCTCTGTCTTCCATATTAGGCTCGGATTCCCCAAAAGAACGAAAGGATCCGTTTCCCCAACGAGTGTGAGGTCGGGGTGTATTTGAAGGGATTTCATCATGGACTTCGCTTCCATATGCACCCCTTCATGCCTCAAGTCTTGAACTCCTTGGGACTCTATCTGCCAGTTGACCCCGAATTCAGTAGGTTGTTTGGTTGGTTTTGTCATTCTTTGCATGCTGAATGGAGTGGTGCCAACCTTGCTGTTGTTTAATTATTTATTTCAAGTGAAAATCACCGTGTCTGGTGTACGACATTACATAACCGCTAGGAGGATGAGACACCTAGTGAAAGACATTCCGAGCTCCAACCGTGGATGGAAGAAACATTTCGTTTTTGTGACTTGTCCAGGTTAGGCGGCCTTCCACACTCACTGGGAACAGTCTGGTCTTGCGGCTAACGAGGAAGTACACCTCTCTAAGGAAGAGGACACGGCCGCCCAATTCTTGACTGCGGTACCCGATAGCCACAAGTCGGTGTCAAATATGTTGTACACTAATACGTTGATGAGAACTGTTTGGGCGAAAGCTAGGGTTGTCTCTTGAGCCTCGCGTTTACATTTGCTTTTCACTAACCCCCCTTTTCACTTGTAGATGTGGTTGGCCAGGAGTATCAGGCCGATCCTGAGTTGCAAAAAGCCTTTTGCGCTTCTCTTCAGATGGCTGAAAGGGGCTCGTCACCTCGGCATGTGACCCGTCCTGAGCAAAACTCAGCCAAGGTCATCGGGTGCTCGAGTCAAGTAGCACGGTACGTTTCCGAGAAGGCTAAGGCATCAAAAGGAAAATAATCTGTACTCTGGCTGAGGCGGAGAGAATCAAAGAAAAGAAGAGGGGACGTGTGGTTGTCATTCCGGTCTCAACTCCTCCAAACATTGAAGAATCCGAGAGCCAGGTTGTGGTCTCAGATTATGCTCGAGCCTCGACCCATGCCACGCATTCAAACGAATCAACGCCACCTCTTGAGTCGGGTGAGTATGAGGATACCTGGCCATGGGGAGGTCTCCACCCATCAGAACCACTGACCAATGAAATTCCACCCGAATTTAGGTCGGTTCTGTTGGTAGACAGGTCGCCTCAAGCCCCTCCTCAATGTCATGAAAGTAGACCCCATAAGTTCACGTACCCCGTTGTGAAGGGGGAGTCGGGCTTCTTGAACTGCGGGGTTGCCTCCGGACTTGTTGAGAATTCTATCCTCCATCGAGACCGGGCTATCTTACAGAAGGTCGACTATGAGAGGCTATCCAACTTCATGGTTTGACATAATTACCAGGTTGGTGCCTTGCTTTTCACCTTGATGGTACTAGATATCGGGTTTAATTCTCTCTTTATCTTGATGGTATGCAGACGTAGATCTGTTGTTGCCGCAGAACTACGATGCCGCTCGCGACAGTGGCCAACTATGAGGCAAATGTAGCTCGTAGTCGGAAGCTGGCGGCCGCCGCTGAGAGGGCTGCTGACAAAGCGAAGGCCAAGCTCCAAAAATCGTCGTGCCAAGTTGTCGAGCTCACTTCTCAAATGGAAGAGCTGGAAAAAGAGCTGGCTGTGGCGAGGTCGACTATCGAGAATGTGACAGCCCTTAGGAAGCAAGTTGAGGAACACCTGCTAGAAGGAGAAAAGAGATGGAGGGCGGAGAAAGCCGAGCTCTGAGCTCAATTTTCTAAGTTAGAGGGAGCCGACCCTTCGAAGATTACCGTGAAGGCTGTGGATAGGTACAAAGAGTGCCTCGAGTCAATTGTTAATTTGTTCAAGGCATGCTTTTCAAGGTGTCATCGGGAGATGAATGGAGGACCCTGTGGATAAGGAACTATCGTGTTGTAGGGCATAGTGTTGCATGCATGCCCCCTCACCGGCTCAGGCTTGTGCATTGATAGGACATATAGCATGAGCTATTGAATAATGACATTTAACCTTGATCTAATAGTATCACACCCCACATTGCAGGGTGGAGAGTTCACCCCCAATCTTAAAGTAAGCTCGACTCATGAGGAAGTGGCCCTCGGTAGTATAGCTGAGCAGGCCACGAGGGTATCGATATGTCTTGCCCGATCGTATAGCTAGCCTGGCCCGCGGGGTGGTGACCCCCGATCGTAAAGTCGAGATGCCCGTGAGGGTATCGATAGGTCATCCACGATCGTGTAGCTAGCTCGGCTCATAGTGTGGTCTCCCCGGTCGTATAGCCGAGATGCCCGCGAGGGTATCGATAAGTTATTCCCGATTGTATAGCTAGCTCGGCCCACGGTGAGGTCTCCCCTGTCTTATAGCCGAGATGCCTGCGAAGGTATCGATAGGTCATCCACGTTCGTATAGCTAGCTCGGCCCGCAGTGGGGTCTTCCCGGTCGTATAGCCAAGATGCCCACAAGGGAATCGATAGGTCGCCCCCAATTGTATAGCTAGCTTGGCCCACAGGGTGCTCTCCCCGGTCGTATAGCCGAGCGGCCAGCGAGAGAATTGGTAGGTCCTCCCCAGTTGTATAGCTGAGCAGCCAGCGAGAGAATCGGTAGGTCCTCCCCGATCGTATAGCTAGCCCGGCCCCTGGGGTGGTGCCCCTGGTCGTATAGCCGAGCTGCCCGCGAGGGTATCGATAGGTAATCCCCGATCGTATAGCTAGCTTGGCATGCGGGGTGGTTTTCCCGGTCGTATAGCCGAGCCGTCCGCGAGGGTATCGATAGGTAGCCCCCGATCGTATAGCTAGCTCGGCACACGGGGTGGTCTCTCCGGTCGTATAGCTGAGCCACCGCGAAGGTATTGATAGGTCATCCCTGATCATGTAGCTAGCTCGGTCCGCGGGATGGTGCCCAGAGTCGTATAGCCAAGCCGCTAGCGAGGGTATCGATAGGTCGTAGGTAGACATGTGAATGTTTAAAAGAGATAGATCAAATGCCCTTCTTGGGAAACATTTGTCATTGTGACATTAGTTCGACTAAGTATAAGCGAAAAGAAACTTGTTTATTCAAAAAGAAAACATGAATAAAAATAAACAACACAAGAATTTATTCGAGGTACTTCAGATGTCCATTGATGAAAACCGATGCATCGCCCAGCCCGTCTTGAGCTTCAACAAGACCACCCCCTAGATCATCTTATGCTAATTTCATATAGAAAAAATAATTTAAAGCTGATGTGAAATATACAGCTACAAATAAATTTACAAGGAAATAGCCCTTCAATTATCTTGTAATTTTTCTTTAGTTAATTACTTTTGCTAATATGTTATCTCTTTATAGTGCTATTTTAACAATGTTAATTATTCATTAAAATGAAAGTTAGTACTAGAAAGTTAAAGGATTTTGTTATAACATCAATATTTGACTTTATCACTTGACCCGACATAATTTAAAGCCATAACCCGTTATGAGACGGAAATCGCTTAGGTCTCACAGCAGCCATTAATGAACCGCAGGCACAAAAGTGCGCTAATTACATGCACTTGGCATGGGCTTCATCAATAAGTGTCACACCAAACTAAACAAACGAAATATCCACATAATGCAATATATGAAATAATCATATTAATCAAATACTGTTATGAATGAGGGAGGCTTTTGGCCTCCCCTCCTTCATTACCCACTCATTAGTCCCATTACTATGGGTAATGGGGACTCTTGGTCTCCTAGAGGCCCTTCATCTCCCCCTCTAAATTAATATATAGAGAACCATGGCCTATGGCCATAGTTACTGATTCTATCTCTAAGAATTCCTATCACTAATTTTCCTCTTGAGTTTGATTACTCTCTAACACGTTATCAGCACGTGCTCTTCCTTGAGCAAGAAATCTTTGGTTGCTGCGACGATTCGTTGGAGCGTTGCGGCATTCCCGAAGCGTTCGGGAGCTCGGATCTTTATTTCTACGGATCTTTTCTACGGTCGTCCCTAGATCATCGATCTAGAGGTATACTTCTTATTCCAGTAGATTACAATGGACTATACATAAATTTTTTTACCATGTTTGCATACAAGTAAAAATTAAAGTAATACAAATAAAAATTTGTTTTTACAAAGTAATTTCTTCATATTGCCATGAAGAAGAACCGGAACGACCCCCCTTGGGATGAGGTCTAACGGGCGCCTCCCGCGGCCGCATCCCCCCCCAACCCCCCCTGCAGGGGGGGCGCCTCCCGGCCGAACCGTCTTATCATGAAACGAATCATATTCCTTTAGCGACCTATGGTTTTCAGAGCCCTGCTGCTCCTGGAAAATAACATGTTTCTGCCATACAATATATGAGCAATGAGAAAATGATTTTTAACTATTAAGAACGAATTTAGCTTTATTTTTCATGTTTGTTTATTTGCCCAGCGCACACATGTGGGCACGCACACACAGATGAGCTGAGCTGATAGCAAACCCTTCACATCCACATTCTATGGGCCATGCAAATTGAAAATTCACACGGATCAATCTTGACCCATTGCATTTAAAATGCTTTAAAACACTGGAAAATTCTAAAATGCCTATGATATTTTAATTACCCTTCCTGTCACATGGAATCGAACGTTATAAAATTAATAATTTTGTATATGTTATGAATGAATTTGGCCCGAAGCCAAAATTTAGAGGCAAATGATTATGTGTAACTGCGGAATGGGCCACAAGCCCATATAATTAAAACTATTTTTTGGCCCGAAGCCACAAAATAATTTATAAATTCGGCATTTGAAATATGAGAAATGTTTGTATTTTTTTAACAGGATATAAAATTGGCATATTTAAACTCGGAGAAAACTTTGTAAAATCACAAATAATTTCTATAGTCCATGTTGACAAATTGATTTAAACATCGCTCTTGCATACTTTTATCTATGGTTTACTAAGACTCTATTTTTCAAAATATAACTATCTTAAAGATCCTGAGACCGCTCTGCCGTTAGTCAACTAACCTAACGGTGTATGACGTTTCCACGTGGTCTACGAGATAATTATATTTTCTAGTTTCCTTTACCATATGTTTTGCTTGAGATATATGCGTGGTTGTTTATTTTTATGCATGTAGCATATTTAGAACTGCGTGGATGTTTAAATAAGTAAAAATGTGTTTTTCAGGATCGGCCATTGTATACCTATTTACATTCCTTGCCCTTTTATTTTCTTTTGAGAGAATTTGTAAGTGAGGAAATTTGTATTAAAAGCCCAAGCTCGGTGCAACAGCATATGAAGACGAAGATATAGGGACCCACTTTGGGTTTCCGAAGTTGTATTTTTCTTTCCTTTTATGGACTGTAAACGAACTTTGGACTGATTATTTTTGGGTATCTGGCCGATCCCCGCATTTTTACTTGTTTATTTCTTTATGCATGAATTTTGAATTTTAATTAATTCATGCTCATTTTAAATTGCGTAGATAAATGGCAAAATTGGCAAGCGTCGATTTCGAAGTCCTTGACTTTGCAGGGACAAATTACCTGAGTTGGCGAGTGGACCTGAAGTTCCACTTGCGTTCGATGGCCCTCCTTGGGTCCATTTTGGCTCCTTCCTCGGCCCCAGCAGCGGCCGAAGCTTCTGCTACAACTAGCAGCAGCCATACAACCGCTGTATCCGATGTAGATAAGGCGAAAGCCATAATCTACATTAGAAAACATATAGATCGGACCTTAAAGGCCGAATACTTAACGGTTGAGGATCCAAAGGACCTGTGGACAGCGTTGGAAGCTCGGTATAAACATCAAATTGATGTTATATTACCGCGTGCCAGTTATGAGTGGGAAAACCTCAGACTTCAGGACTATAAGTCCGTCGCTGAGTACAATTCTGCACTTCATAACATCACCTCACGCCTGAAGTTGTGCGGTGAAGAAGTGACAGAACAGCGCATGTTGGAAAAGACATTTACCTCGTTTCACTAGAAAGATGCAATCCTCATGCAGCAGTATCGTGAACGCAATTTCACGAAATTCTCCGATCTGATCTCATGCCTACTTAGGGCAGAGCAGAATCGAGACTTACTGCTTGCAACTCATAACTTACGTCCAGCTGGCACTGCCCCTATCCCTGAAGCCCACCATGTTTCTCCCCAGAAGTGGAAAAAATAAGAGGAAGGCTAAAAACACTAAAGGGAAAGCTGTAATGAAGCAACCAAGAGGTGCAGCTCCCCAGACAAACAAAAACAATAAGGGAAAAAGAAACTTCACTTGGAAACGAAAGAACACCGAGCAAGTGTCACTTCCAAAGAAGAACTGGGAGGATAAATGCCATAGATGCGGCATGACTGGCCATTGGTCCAGAAACTGCCGCACTCCTCACCACCTCCAAGATCTATACCAGGCGAGCCAGAAGTCTCTACCTGAAACAAACTTGGCGGCTGTTCAGCCGCCAACAATGTTTACTGCAAAAGACTTCGAAAACGACGACCTTCTCGATTGAGCACCATCTTTTATCTATGCTTTTAGAATTCAATGTATCTTCATCTTTTATTTGCTTTAGTACGAACTTTTATTTTCGAATGAATGTTTACATTTTCGATCAAATAAAATTTCGTTTTTGCTTATATAGATGCTGTCTGAGTGCCTAGTGGACAGTGCCTCGACGCACACAATCCTTCGCGATCATTGCTATTTTAATAGCGTAAATAAATATGACGGTCATGTTATCACAATTTCAGGACTGTCCCAAATAATCGAAGGATCTGGTGAAGCAATTATATTGCTCCCAAATAACACAGACTTCAAATAAAAAATGCATTATTCTTTCCTAAATCAAATAGGAATCTCGTAAGTTTCAAGGATTTCCGTTTAAACGGATATCACTAAGAAACCAGAGATGAAAATAAGGTTGAATATCTGATTGTCACTCGTCATAAAGATGACCAGAAGATCATCTGCGAGCGATTCAAGGGACTCCCGTCGGGTCTCTACCAAACATACATTCAACCAATAGAAGCCAATATGACTGAGCACCAGACGTGCCAATCATTGCCAGAGTTCCAACTCTGGCACAATAGACTTGGTCACCCTGGAACAGCAATGATGCAACGCATCATCACCGAATCCCGTGGACACAAATTGAAGAACCTGAAGATTCTTCAAAAGGGTGAATTTCCTTGTCTCCCTTGTTTCAAGGGAAAACTTATAACGAGACCATCCCTCCTGAAAGTGGGATTAGAGTCTCCTGGCTTCCTTGAGAGAATTCATGGTGACATTTACGGGCCTATTCACCCCGCAAGTGGCCCATTTCGGTACTTCATGGTACTGATTGATGCATCAACCAAATGGTCTTATGTGTGCCTTTTGTCCACCCGCAACCTAGTTTTTCCAAAGCTATTGGCACAAATAATTAGGTTGCGTGCTCATTTCCCCGATAACCATATCAAGAAACTACGTCTTGATAATGCGGGAGAATTTACTTCACAAGTCTTCGAAGACTATTGCCGGGCAACGGGTATTGAAGTCGAACATCCTGTAGCACATGTTCACACCCAAAACGGATTAGCTGAGTCCCTTATAAAGAGACTCCAATGGATTGCACGTCCATTGCTTATGCAATCCCAGTTGCCGGTGGATGCTTGGGGGCATGCTATTTTACATGCCGCATCACTTATTAGGATAAGACCCTCTGGAGGTCATACTTTATCCCCGATGCAACTAGCATATGGCGCACCTCCAGATATCTCTCATTTGAGAGTGTTTGGTTATGCGGTATATGTCCCAACAACACCACTTCAGAGGGCCAAAATGGGTCCTTAGCGTCTTCTAGGTATATATATTGGGTTTGATTCATCCTCTATTATCAGATACCTTGAACCCCTGACGGGTGACGCATTCAAGGCACGTTTTGCTGACAGTGAATTTAATGAGAAAATTTTTCCTAAACTGGGCACACAGTCTAAGAAGCCAGAAGCTCCTGAGACCATTAGTTGGGACCAGAAGTCTTTGTCCCTATATGATCCGCGTACTAATCTGTGTGAAGATGAGATCCTGAAGATCCTTCACATCCAGAATACAGTACATCTTTTGCCGGATAAATTCACGGACAACCAGAAGATTGTCCGTTCACACGTCCCTGCTGCCAACACGCCAGCTAGGATTGACATCCCCATAGATGGATGCAATCCACTGGCAGCAGAATTGGCTGTACCTCAAATGAAAAGAGGACGCCCACCAGGTTCAAAAGATAAAGTTCCTCGAAAGAGGAAGACTCCTGGAGATACTAAGATTATCCCTCCACAGGATGCTGAGCTCAAACCAGCTACTTCTCCCCTCCTGATTTCCCCAGCAGAGGAAACAATAGGAGAAACATCATTAAATTTTGTACGTACTGGAGAAGTACTGAACAGAAATAGCATAGTCGTCGTCGACGATTTTGCGTTCGATATTGTCGTTCACGTCACTGAATATGACGATGACGTCGAACCACGATCTCTAGCGGAATGTAAACGCCGAGATGATTGGCCAAAGTGGGACGAGGCAATAAGAGTAGAGCTGGACTCACTCTTGAAACGCAAAGTCTTTGGACCAGTAGTCCAAACACTAGTAGGTGTAAAACCTGTGGGATATAAGTAGGGTTTCATAAGAAAAGGAGATGAAAATAATGTGATCGTTCGCTATAAGGCACACCTTGTAGCCCAGGGATTTTCCCAATGACCGGGGATTGATTACGAAGATACGTATTCTCCGGTCATGGATTCGATCACATTCCGATTTTTAATAAGCCTAACTTCTCTGGAAAGCCTAGAAATGCAGCTCATGGACGTTGTGACTGCATATCTATATGGCGATATAGATAAAAATATCTATATGAGAATTCCTGATGGGTTTAATCTACCCCCAGAAATGAAAGAGATACCTCGGGACGTATTCTTTGTAAGGCTACATAGATCATTATATGGTCTAAAACAATCGGGCAAGATGTGGTATAACAGACTTAGTGATTTCCTTGCACAGCAAGGATTCACGAATAATGAAGTCTGCCCGTGTATCTTTATCAAAAAAACGGGAACAGGATTCGTCATCATAGCTGTATATGTAGATGACTTAAATCTCATAGGATCTCCTGCAGAGATCAATGAGATATCCGAAAGCCTAAAACATACTTTTGAAATGAAAGACCTAGGCAAAACAAAGTATTGTCTTGGCTTACAGATAGAACACCTAAGAGGTGGAATCCTATTACACCAATCTAATTATACAAATAAACTTATACGCAAGTTTCATATGGATAAATGTCATCCTTTATGTACTCCTATGGTCGTAAGATCACTAGATGTACATAAGGACCTCTTCCGGCCACTGGAAGAGGGGGAGGAGATACTGGGTCCTGAAGTACCCTACCTTAGTGTCATTGGAGCACTTCTATATCTGGCTAACTGTACGCGTCCCGATATAGCGTTTACAGTTAATCTTCTAGCCAGACACAGTACAGCGCCCACAAAGCGCCACTGGAACGGAGTAAAGCATCTTCTGCGATACCTCCAGGGTTCCATTGATCTTGGACTTTACTACCAGAGAGGTGCCTCCCCCAAATTATTTGGTTATGCTGATGCAGGTTATCTCTCAGATCCGCACACGGCAAAATCCCAAACAGGTTTTGTTTTTACCTACGGAGGTACTGCTATCTCCTGGAGATCGGTAAAGCAAACCACAACAGCTACATCATCCAACCATTCGGAGCTCATTGCGATCCATGAAGCAAGCAGAGAGTGTTATTGGCTACGATCCGTCGTCCAACACATTCTTCAATCTACTGGCCTGAAGACCGGTGATTTGGAGCCTACCGTCCTGTTTGAAGACAACGTTGCATGCATTGCTCAACTTCAAAAGGGTACATCAAGGGCGACATGACGAAGCACATATCTCCCAAGTTTTTCTGGACACATGAGCTAAAGGAGGACAAGCAAATCGAAGTTCAGCAGATACAGTCTTGCAACAACTTAGCTGATCTTTTCACTAAGTCTTTGCCGAAATGTACTTTTGTAAAGCTTGTAAAGAACATTGGTATGCGACAATTAAAAGACCTGCAAGCCTGAAGCTTGTACGGATCAGGGGGAGTAACATGTGGGTTGCACTCTTTTTCCTTAAGCTGTTGGGTTTTTCCCACTGGGTTTTCCACAGCTAAGGTTTTAACGAGACAAACACACTTACTCTGGATCCAGAAGTATCCACCCCTCTTTGCCTCAGATACTGAGACCAAAGTGATGAATGTGTAAGGGGGAGTGTTATGAATGAGGGAGGCCAAAGATGAATGGGTAAGGGGGAGTGTTATGAATGAGGGAGGCTTTTGGCCTCCCCTCATTCATTACCCACTCATTAGTCCCATTATTATGGGTAATGGGGACTCTTGGTCTCCTAGAGGCCCTTCATCTCCCCCTCTAAATTAATATATAGAGAACCATGGCCTATGACCATGGTTACTGATTCTATCTCTAAGAATTCCTATCACTAATTTTCCTCTTGAGTTTGATTACTTTCTAACAAATACGATGTTGATATAATATGATCATTTATACATATGTTTTTCCCAAAGTTTTTTCCAGCTTTAGCCCGTGGAAAAATTTGGAGCTATTCAATTGCCGGCATGAAGATATTGGAGGTAACTAAAAATTGAGCAATGTAATGACATTGACTTTAATCTCTCAGACATTAAATTGTAATTCCGAACACAACTATTGTGATGCAATTGCTGGTGAATCCATCTCGAGGGCTGTAGTGCAAGATGATACACACATGCAAAACTTGATGTTTCCTAAAGGTAGTCCAAGGATATATGTCGATTCCAAAGAAGAATTGATTGTTATCCATCTTTAAGTTTTAAAAGATAAGATGCGATTGTCCTTAAGTTAAAAAATTTTCCGGGCTCTAAAGGTAAATCATCTACCAATGTCCCGGACTATAAATGGAGTTTGGCTGAGTTAATTTGCTTATAATTCCAATTTGCTCTATGTATTTAAATTTTTGGTCTTACAATGCATCTGAAATTTTTTCTCAAAGCCTCCTTTGGAGAGATCAAAAGATTTTTAGCAAATGTTTAGGAAAAAAAGAAGAAAAGAAATTGATTTGAAAACGAACAAATTTTTTTAATCAAATTGAATGACTTTAAGAAAGGTGCTTAAGAAAGATGCTTAGTAATTAATCAGCCAAATACCAAAATTAGATAGTTTACTTGCTATATTTAGCGTTTGTTATTAAATAACACCGGTGAAACTGGGACAATTCAATGAAACACATTGTCGCATTACTTCAAACTTCTAATATATTTATTAGTCCCAACAAATCTTATTGCTCGTATAAGTCGATTTCAAGTATAAAACAATTAGGCAATCTATATACTTTAAGGATAGAAAAAAATAAGAAATAAGAAATAAGAAATCTCTAGGGTGGGTGTAGCATATTTAATAAAAATTACATCTGCTAAATGTGTTTATCATATTGATAATCACAAATAATAGAAACAAGTAAAAAAATATTATTGATTAATGTCTCTTCGCCCCTTCCTTCTGGATGGCAAAGGTAGTGATGCTCATTAACTGTTGTAGCCGGTTAAATCAAGCCCTTGATGTTTGCATTGAACAGAGGGAGACATTAGCTTTAGTGGAAATATGAGGAGCAACATGAGCTAGGGTTTGGTGTTGAATTTGATTGAATATTGCGTTGGTTAAACCAAATTGGTTCATGTACACGAAATCATGCTAAGAGTCTAGTCCAATTCCAGAAGTTGAATGCATGGTATCATTTAGAATTGATTTGCACAATTGCAGCATTCATGATGTATTTTAGTATTCTTCAAATTGTAATTGCATGCGTATGTCCCTCATCATTCTTATTGAATAGGTGACCGAATGAGGGAGTCTAAGAATCATGCATGTATCTCGCACAATTCTCATTGAATAGGTGAATGGATGAGGAACTTTAAGAGTCATACAAGATACATATGAATAGTCATAGTTATGTAAAAGAAAGAAAGAATACAAGTGTTTAGCCTCTTTCCTCCCATAATATTCTCTGGTTCTAATTTTTATCTTTGTGAGTTTTTCCACGCATTTCCTCCAACTAAACACAAGAAATTGGTATTAGAGCCAGAAAGCCTAATATATGTTGAGCTTCGATCTTCACATTCATTACCTCACTATTAGAAACCATGAAACATGTTCCCTACAAATGGAGGAATTTGCTTGACGCACAAGAACTTATGAAAGTGATGCAAAATGGATGTAATGTACCAGAAGATGAAGCCACACTTTTAGTCAAAAAGGCCAAGAAAGTTCGTCTACAAACATTTAGAGGTGAGTTTGAATCCTAAAATAGAATCTTAGGAACGGCTGACTCCTAACGCAATATCATATCATTACTCGACTATACCAAACGCAAATGCTGCTTTGAACCATACAGGCCAAGAAAGTAGTAAGCTGGACAAGTCATAAACTCCCCAGGAGCAGATGATTAAACTCAGTACACAGACCAAGCATGACGAAGAAGATACTTCACTCACGGGATTCTCAAATAGAAGTAAACACAGAATGATCTCTAAAATTTCTTTTAACTCTATTTCTCATAAGCATAATAATCAAACCTGTCACATAATCTTACAAAAATATAGCTGAGAGCAACTGTACGCTGAGAGGCTGCGCGAGGGTATGGACAAAATATCAATAGAAGGGGATGAAAGAATTTTACTTGCGACAAGAAAAAAAGTATAGTATTGCTTTGATATAAAGAAGTAATATTCGGTGCTTGACATCCATTTGGACTCCTAGCTTTGCTGTAAGACTTCACATACCTAGAGTTGCTTTCTTTCTGACACTCGCCATTTCAAGCCCCAAATTTTTGCCCCTTGCCTCAGCTTTTGCATAGCAGTAAGATACAGAAAGTGTATAATATTTTCTTTTTTCACGCCATGTTTTATTTGCTCTGGTTAGGACTGGATCGTCTCTATTTCATGTCCAGCCAAAGAATCTCCTTACAAAATCCCTGTGGAATGAAAGCTACATATGAAATCACCAAAACAGATTGAGAACTGTATAGTCACTGAAGCCAAATTTTTAGCTAAAGGAAACCCCGACAGTTTGCAGTGTGTGCATGCCAGATGCAATGCAGCAAGAATGCAGGTTAGTGTAATAAAAGAAGAATGCAAATACCAGCATAGACCTAATCCAATCAGCTGCATGTTCATGTAGCAACAAGTTTTGTGCCACTTCAATTCAGAGCTGGTTATATACTCCGATTACACAAGGCATTTGGCGTACATTCTGAGGCGGGTAAACTATTTAGAAAAGCACAAGGGTTCATAGATTCTGGTTGATCCTTAAAATGATTTAGACCATAGATTTGGTGTGGAAATTAGCATGTCAAATTGACGCATCCTTCCATTACGGCATTATGATGAGACCTGTTGACAGGAGTTGGTGTCTCTTTACAATTTTAAGGCAATGGCAACTACGACCAAGTTTTAGACGCATCCAAACGCTTCAAGTTTTCGTGCATATTGAGGGGACAAAGAAGTAAAGTTTTTTTGGCTACTGTAAAGGTATCACAATAGTGATTTGGTGTATAGGCAGAATTGTTTGATTGATTTATTGGATAAAATAGAGCCTTCATTTGAAATGGATATATTTCACTTTGCTCTTTTAATAAAATACATTCAAAGAAACGGGTAGAGTTTCTATCACATGGTGGATATGGCAGTAGAGATTACATTGCTATCCCACCAACTAAAATACAAGGTCTCATGCAGCATGCACTGGTGCTTCAATTATTCCCGAAAAAACTATAAAAGATTCTGAATACATCGGCACGCCACAAGAAAGGAATCTCATTGATCATTTCCATTCAGTAAAAGATGCAAGGGGTAAGAAACATGCCTAGAGGGTAAGATCATGTAGGCAGCAGCGGCCGTCTCTCATCAGGTTCAACACGATGGCTAGCCTGTAAAATTAATATCATGTGAGGATGTTACTGTCAACAGACAACAGCTACTCATATTAAATCCTCGATAGTGGTGAAATATACTTACATCTTCAGTTGCACCAGCCGTCATATTTATGAAGGATGCTTCTTTTAACCTGAAAATTAGATCAATTCATATTGCTTATGTGTTATTATGTAGAAAAATTGTTACTTTTAACCTGAAAAATATATCAATATTGCTTCTGGGTTATTAGAAAGAAAAATTGTTATATTATTAAAAAATGCATATGGATTACGATCCCCCCCCCCCCCCGGCGGCCGGGGGGGAGGGGGGGGGACATAACATAACAAAAAACAAATAAAAAGACAACAGAAAGTTAGAAACAACGAGAAGGAAAAAAGACCACTCACACAACATCGGGCAAAAAAAAGACGACGGGCACAAAAAGAACTACAAATGACGGTTCAACAGATAACCCCCTGAACCAAACTTTTTGGTGGTCAACACCCTTAGTTATACACAATGTCTAATAAAACAAGGATCTACCTAGACAATCTAATAGAACAATGAGCTATCTGGACAGTCTAATAGAACATATCCATCTTCTGGTTCCTGCCTGAGATGTATACAAATTAATTTCATGTAACTACTTACTGAACCAATAAGCCCAGATTATAGATAGTTGATACTAACAACAACAAAGAGCTCCTGTCATTAGTGTCTGTTGGTGTTTAGACTAAATAGTTAATAGAAGAGAAAAGAAATCTGAGATACAAAAAGTACAGAGAGAACAATCATACGACAAGACGAATAAAATAATAAACCGAGTAAAGCACATGCAGCATCCATAAAGCCAAACCCACAAACAAAAATCGCATAATTCACACCTGAGATTTGGGGGATCAACCATTTCTACTGTCCCATTTTGCGTTTCGTCTTTGACTTTTGCATGTGGAGAAAAGAACTGGTACAGATCAAACTGTCAGGAGCGACCCAAAAATAAAATTGTTGCAACAACTTCAAATCTCAACAGTTACCTGGTGCATTGAAATGAACACTATAGATATTCCCAAGATAAAGTTTATAGTCAGAGTATGACCGAACAGTGCAGCAGATGCTATGCCAGTGAAAATGGTGGCAACTGTTGATGAATATTTCTTCAGAATTGTGTCTGCGAACATCATAAAGTATATATTTAACATGCAGATCAGCAATTAAAATGGATTTAAACATTTTACTCTAGAAGGTACAATAAATCAATGAATATGGATGGCTGCCCACATAAATCAACAAACTCAAAAAGTTACTGTGGCCTTATACCTGCATATTTGAAGAAGAAGGATGACAGTATGCCTTGTGCTGCATTGTTGAAGATCAGGAACATTGTAGCTTTGGAGAGGCCTTGAAGGATGTCAAAGCTACTAGGGCCTAAACACATACAAAAGGTCTCAATAACAGATATCAGAAAACTGATAAGCACCACAGAATTTGTTGAAACAGGAAGAGGGGCATGTGCGATGAAAGCACAATAACTGGCTCTGTGAAATGTACCTTGCTGGACCAATGGGGCCAACATAAATGGAGGTAGCTGGAGGATGTGGTTTATTATGTTCATCCGCTAACAATTAATATCAGTAAATCAGGTTTGTGAATTCTAAGAAAGATTTGTTAGCGTTCAAGATATATTGCATCAAAGCCTTGCACGCCAACCATCAACGCTGAACAAATAGAAATCCACATTTGCATGCTCCAACTAAGTGTGTGGCGCATATTTTGTGTATGTGCATGCTCTCATGCAATGTCGTTTACAAACATAAAACTCAACCACACGCAAACATAAATCAATCTGTGTGCTTGTGCATGTTTAAGTTCCAGTCCATGTTTTATTTATGTGCAGCACCATTAGACTGTCCACATATAGCATCTATATTTAAGGGAAAATAACTATATCCATGTTTCAACATCTAGTTTGGCAGTTTTTAATCTCAGAATTACCACCAAAAATGAATATAATATGCTCTTAAGTCCACAAATTCAGCCGGGCATAGATTATACTAGATTAACGAATTTACATATCCCACGTCACAAATCAGCCCAAAATCTCTTACTATTTCATGAAGAAATAAAACCCTAATGAGCCTTGGTGACTTTAAAATCATAACTACAACTGTTTTGATAGAACAAGAAAGTCAAGTGCAGCCGATTATGTCGTATCAATTGTTAATGCCGCAATCGATATTGATTAATGTCTAAACTAGTCCCAGCTGCTTTTCATGCTCAAAGATACCCCATCACATTTTCAAACTTATCCAAAAAAACAAGGAAGTTTTATGAGGATATATTATTTCTAGTGGAAGTTGGTATTCCTTTGAACAAATATTCAATTTGGTCAATTCATAGTCCCATATGAATTGGGTAAGCTTGTAGCCAGCCCAAGTCTAACCTATTGACATCCCTACCTTGGCAATTTGGTTGAAAGAAAGCACATAGTCAGTACTGAACTTGCGATCTTGTGTACACTTAATCGAATATGAAAGGTAGTTAAACATCTTAGAATTCTGACAAATATGCCTAAAACACAAGGGTATATAGGAAAAAGAATAATAACAGTGTTGAAGGCAATTTTTGAATTTTTAAAGAAGGAAAGTATATAAAAGAGAGAAAATTTAAAAAGAAAAGAAAAAGAGAGAGTAGCACAAAATATAAACTAAAAGGGATAGAAACAAAAAGAGAAATGTATTTTAAAAAAGAGAAAAGAGAAAAATAAAGATAAAAAGGGGAGGAGAAAATGAAAAAATAATGACTGAATGAAAATTTAATAAAAATGGAAGAGAAAAAGGGAAATTATTTGGAATATTTCTAGAATATTCTATATTCTATATTCTATTTTAATATTGAATCCTAAAATTTTCCCAATCTGATGACATCATCAAGTTATAAGGATGAAAAGTTTCATCTTTATGAGAATACCCTTCTCGAGGCTTATAAAAGGACGACATCAGAAGCAAATCATCAACCAACAACAAAAAAGCTTAAAGCTAAAAATAGGTTGTCACCTGCTTCAAAGTAAAAAGGAAAAAAATAATTTTTAATCTCTTTCTCCTTTCTTCAACCGTAGCCCAACACCTTCTCTGTTCTTCTCAACACAAACAAAACCTAAAGCACTAAATTGCCTCTTCATCCACTTTCTTCCCCTTGCCACCTCATGCAACCCCCATAGCCGGTCGCCAATCATAACCTTCGTCATCTCCACTATCACCTACATCATCACCATCCCCTTTCCCTCGACTCAGCAACTCCTGTCAGCCTTAGGTTGAATCTTATGTTACCTTGGCTACACTCTCTGGCCTAATTTCCTATGTAAGCTACCCGACTTCCCTTCTCAGTTTATCGATAGATATTGCTGTCGGGTCTGGTTATTAATCAGCTGGCCGCCTACAACGGCTATTGCTACTCCAACTGACGTAGGACAGAAGCGGAAATGAATGTGGTGGTGATTTGGAAAAGAAGATGGTTAAAAATTTGATAACTTTTCGGATCTCACACATCAGGTATCTCATGATCATCGACTCGCACGTCTCACACTCAGAAATATTTTTTCAGACCTCTCACCCAAGAAACCAAACCTACTCTCGCACACCAATGCAAAAGATTTAATTATTTTGGAGAAATTGAACGTTTACACCAAAATCTTTATTGTTCATTCATCTATTCATTAAAAACAAATAAATATGTGGCCTTTACAAAGGCTTATAACTTGGGTTTTAGAAACCACATCCAATGTGGGAGTAAAACTCTGAAATAAATAAAAGACTTAAAAGGACTCAAACTCTCTCCTGATAAAATAACCAAAAGACTCAAATAACTAGAAGATTCAAAATACTTGGACTATATCTACATCTCACCTATAAAATCAAAAATAAAATAAAATAAAGAAAAAGACTATTTAAATTTCAAACTAGATCTCTATCAATCTCCATGGCTTGAAAACTTCACCACCCGGTGAATGGCGACATGAATATCACAAACAGACAAAATCAACAGTACCTTGTAATTGAAGAAAATGTGTACATAAACTTTGAAATGTAGCAAAATGTAAATTTACATATGAAACTTTTTTCTAAATCATAAAAGAAATAAAACATTTAGAACATGCTTGTTTGTAGGATGTAAAGGATTTAGGATGACAAAGTTGATGTGCTTAATTTCCTCAAGTGGTGTCTTCAAGCTGAGTGCTAACATATGATCAAGGTGTGGCTTTACTTCTAACGATAGATGCATCTCAGGTTCAGGCTCAAACTTAATCTCAGGTACGGATGTAGACTCTGTCTCTAACTTGATCTTGGACTCAACATTTGGCTCAGATTCTTGTTCGACCTTTAAAGGCTTACTCATACTCAGCTTATTGGAGTTAAACTCATTTTGTGGAGCAACTCGAATCTTGGTTTGGAAAGTTTTCAATACAATTTTTTTCCCATTAAACATGAACACAAATGTGTTTGACCTTCCATAACTCATCACGTCTAGGCCGTACAACCAAGGTCTTCCTAGCAAAACATGCAATGCATCCATGGGTATAACATCACACCAAATGTGATCATAATAGCTTGCACACTGAGGTGGTACTAAATATCACTGGGTAACAGAATGAGTACTCTTATCAATCCAACTGATGTTATATGGATATGAGTGAGGCTCAGCTGCTAGACCCATTTTAAGGTTGACTTGACGTTAACATTAACATAACAACATTCATCACTTATTAATTTGTATGACTTATCACGTAGTTTGATGTAGGTATGGAAAATATTGATCCTTTGCCAATCTTCATCTTCAAATGTTGTAAGCAGACGCCTAATGATATTGACATTAGCATTAGATTCACATAGATCTTCATCAACATCAGGGAAACTTTCGGTTGCATAAATTTCTCCAATCATTTCTTCAGATTATAGTATATGAAAGATGAACAAGTGTAGGAATGACGATCGACATGGGCAGTGATGGAGCTTGCGCCGGCAGTGGCAATAAAAGTTTTGTAATTTTATCATTTTCTCTCCTTTTTTCTTTTTTTCTTGAACTTTTTGTATATCTTTTTTTATTTTTTTTATTTTGCTTTTTTTTTAAAATCAAATCTAAGTGGAATAAAGGAAAAAAGAAAAGGGAAAAGGAAGTTTTTATGGTAGGGGAAAAAGAAGAAAAAGTTTGGGTTTTTTGAAGCTAGAATTTCTAAAGAGAAGAAGATGATGATAAAAAAGAACAAAGATAAGATAAGATAATATTTTTAAAAGCTTTGATTTAAAACCTAACTAAAAAGATTTTTATGATGAAAAAAAGAAAAGAACACGACCCAGGTTTTAGCTAATACCAAATTTATAGCAAGATAGGAACATGGATGGATGTGGCAGGGATTTGGAAAAGAAGAAAGTTGGAAATTTGATAACGTTTGAGATCTTATATCCCGAGAATCTCACAATCACCGACTCGCACGCCTCACACACGGAGATTTTTTCGGACCTCTTGCCAAGACAAACAAGTCCACTCTTGCATAACAATGCAAAAGATTTAATTTTTATGGCAAAACTGAAAGTTCACACCAAAATCTTTATTCTTCATTTATCTATTTATAAAAAGAAATAAGTTTGTGACCTTTATATAAGCTTACAACTTAGGTTTTAAAAACATCCAATGTGGGACTAAAACTCTAAAATAAATCAAAGACTCAAAAGGACTCATACTCTCTCCAAAAAAATAACCAAAAGACTCAAAATAACTAGAAGATTCCAAAAACGTAAATTCTATCTCCATCTCACCTATAAAATCAAAAATAAAATAATATAAAGAAAAAGAATATTTAAATTTCAAATTGGATCTCTATCGCCAACTTTGAACATATGCATATGCCCGACTTCTTCCCAATAACGACGAATCAACCGCTTCAACCACTTTCACACAAGACTCAAATTTGCTTTGGCATGCAGACGAGCACATGCAAGCTAAAGATCTCACCCCTAATGCCTATGAAATGTATGGAAGAAGAAGCCCTAAAAGTGTTATATAATAAGCTAAGTCAAACTTAATGAATCAAGATGTCTTCAAGCAATAACCGAAGATAAATCAAAGGTCAAAGCCAAGGTTGAGTTCAGAGGTTGAAGAAAATGCAACGACCAAGTCAGTGCTCAAAATATCAATAAACTACAAGTAACCAAAGCAAAGGAAACAACTAAATCGTCAACCAAATGCATGATCCAAAACATCCCTTTGAACCAAGACATCTTGAAGCCGCATCATCAAAGCATAAAGAAGGATAGGATGGATGGAAACTAAAACCAAAACCAAACCATCAAAGCTCGGTGAAGTTGAAAGGACCTGAAACTAATTCTCAAAACCAAGATCATGCATGCCCTCGCATCCAAATCATCAATGCCAAAGTTAAAATCAAATCCGAATCACCAAAGCTCAAAGTAGATTAGAATGAATCAAAAAGTTTCTAAACTAAAAAATCAAAGTCCAATGACCAAAAACTCTCTCAACCAGAAGATTAAAACCTAGTGGACCAAAAAGTCCCTAATCTAGAAAACCGAAATCTAATGGATCAGAATGTCCATAAACTAAAGGATTAAAGCCCAATGGATCAATATTATCATCTAAACTAAAGACGAGCCAAAGTTGAAGTTGAATCAAGGTCAAAGACCAAAATGTATCTAAACTACAATGCGCAGTCAAAGCTGGGTCTAAATCCAAAAGACCGAAAAGTCTCTAGACAAGAACACAAGATGAAGACTGCAACAACAAATCAAATCAACTCAAGTCAAACTTAAACCTCCATGGACTACAGTTGCTAAAAACCAAAACCATGCTCGCTCATTCGTGGTTAGAAGCCAAGCCAAATCCCAAACAACCACAAACTCCTTTCTCAAAATCAAAACAAAATAAAGACTTAAACTAAACAGGAGCACAAAATAAACTCTTTGGTATAAGTCCAAAACTCATAAACCAAACCAAACTATAAATATCTGTAAGTGCAAAAGAACAATTATAGCTGTAAATGCAAGCCCCAGGACTCAAACTAAAGGATCAAAAAACATAACTCTTGAGTTAAAGATCAAAAGCAAAGACCCTTAAAGTCTAGACTAGGAACTAAAACCAAAACAAACCATTCACAATCAGACCAAATCCCAAATGACACCAAACTTCTGGAGCTCAAGTTCAAGGTGGACTAGTCAGTTCCTAAACCAGAATTCAAGCGTGAACAGTCACGTTGTTGCTAGAAGTGAAGTCTCCAAAGCATGGATCCAAGTCAAGTCCAAGATCGTCAAGCTTTTGAATACATTCATATCCAAGAAGCGAACCAACGAAATGTAAACCGGAGGCATACCTTTGGTTAAGCCTGGTAAAGGTGAGCAATAAATAAAAATGTTTCTTTACTTCATCTTTCAATTTTTCGATTTTGTGCTAATTTCATTGTCTCTTAATCAAAAGTCCTTCCTCGAAGGAGTGTAATTAACAATAGATTCTTGAATCTATTGAAAGCATTGAATCCACACACACAAAAGTCATGCTTCCATAAGGTGAACATTAGAAAGTCAAAATGATTCCATCTCAATTTTATGCACCATTGATTTAAAGAGAAACATAGAAAGTGGTTGGGCAGAGGTTGAAGAAATAAGAAAGAGAAAGATTTTTAAAAATTTTATTTTTTTCTTTTTATCTTGAATAAAGTGATGGCTGAATTTTAGCTCTAGGTTTTTTTGTTATTGCCTTGTTGGTTAATGATTTGCATCTAATTTCCTCCTATTTTTATAGGCCTCGAGGAGAGTATTCTTTTCAGGATGGAACTCTTCATTCTCATCTCTTAAGGATGTCATCAGATTGGGGAAAAGTTTCTTAGGCTTCAAGATTAAGTTAGAATATTCTGGAAATATTCTCAATAATTTTCTTTTTCCCCTCTTTTAATTAATTTTTCATTTGGTCATTATTTTTACTTTCTCCCCTTTTTATTTTTATTTTTCTCTTCGTCTAAATATTTTCCTCTCATTTTTTAATTTCCTTTTTTTTCTTTTTTTTAATCTCTCTTTTTGTTTCTCTCCCTTTTAATTTATATTTTGTGCCCCCACTCACTTTTTTTAGTCTCCCTTTTCTGTTTTTAAATTCTCTCTTTTTAACTCTCCTTTATAAAAAAATCAAAAAGTGCCTTCAACAAACAGGGAGAAGCAGCAAATAACATAGCATCTAAAACTTGCAGCTGATCAACTTCTTACATAATATGCTGAACCACAACCATTCTTTGAAGTAAGTTCTCCCAAAGCTTACAGATAAACAAGTTACATGCTCATATAAAACCCTAAAGGCACAATCATATTTAAGTTAAGCATTTCTCCAATAACTGACAAACCTTGGACAAGACTGCGCACATATGAAAGCTAACAACGGCTTGGTTTGAAGAACAGTAATGGAAAAGGAACAAACATGCTATAGAAAGCACTAACAAATAAAAATCATAGACTAGAAAAGCTGGACAAATATCATAGTTTCAGAATAGATTTACAGGGTAATTTGTGGTTCATTGTGTGAGTTTTGCATTGACCAGTTGCAGTTCATACCTTTGACAATGGCAGTTACAACAATGCCAAGAAAGTTGAAGATTGCGCCATAGCCATATAAGAATAAGTTCTGCAAATGAATAAAAGTACAGTGATCATTACATCATCTGAAGGTGCACAAAATTAATAGGAACATGTTCATAATTCAAACCAATCGAATTACAAGTATAAAAAATAATCAACTTACAAGTTACATAATTCCTGAGAAATCAACGCTTAGTGTTTCGAGTTACCTGCAGGTAGATACTGGTCTCAAATTGGCTTTTCAACGCATATTCATTGAACACTGAGGCCAGTGACGGGACTGTTACCTGGACAGTATCATCTCTATATAAACATCTATGAGCTAAAAAAGGAGCCAACAAGCATACATCCAGTTATCTGACTTAACACACATCAGTTATATGACTAGTAGTTACTAATTCCATAGAGATTATATTCTATTTTGCTCTTAAAAGAAATGGCAAAAATAGGATATATAATGTGGTTCAGGTGTGAAAGCTATTAGACAAATTCAACAGATATTCAAATGAAATTTTGACTCAAAGTGAATTTTCATCCAAATTCACATTTGGCGGCTGGAGATGTACAACAAGAACTTTTCAAAATGAAGAACTAGATGATCAAATGTTCAAGTTAATATCAAGTTCAGTGTATCTCTAGAACCAACGTAAAAATTGCATAACAATGTCCCAAATAACATAGTCCAAGAAACTCCTTTTTAATGATCAAACATCATGCCGATCAGCAAGAAGCACTCAAACTAATATTTTGTGAGGAATTGTTTCTCAAGTTCCTAGTAGTTCAATACTCGCTAAAGTTCATAAGCTAAAATAGTTATAAATTGAAAAAATAAACAATTAGCCATAACAAGACAAAATAAAAACCCTTTGCCTACTGAACCTAAAGCAAGAACTAGTCTTCATAACTCTGAAAGCTATCAGTCAAAACAGATATATAAATGGACTTTTGACACTATGAATTTTCATCCAAATTTACAGTCGGTGGCTGAAGATGTGCATCAACAAGAACTTTTCATAAATGAAGTAGACGATCAAATGTTCAAGTTAATATCAAGTTCAGGGTATCTCTAGAACCAAATTAAAAATTTCATAACAATGTCCCAAATAACATAGTCTAAGAAACGCCTTTTTAAATTTGGATCAAACACCATGGCCGATCAGCAAGAAGCACTCAAAAACTAATATGTGAGGAAATGTTTCTCAAGTTCTTAGTAGTTCAATACTTGATAAAGTTCATACGCTAAAATAGTTATACATAGAAAAAATAAATAATTAACCATACAAGACAAAATAAAAACCCTTTGCCTACTGAACCTGAAGCAAGAACAAGTCTTCATAACTCTGAAAGATATTGGTCAAATTCACCAGATATTTAAATGGAATTTTGACACAATATGAATTTTCAATCAAATTCCAGTCAGCGGCTGGAGATGTACAACAACAATAACTTTTACTTAGCAAGATAGTATGGACATCTTCTTATAATGGATGCTCATATGCTTGGCGGAGACTTCTTGACTTAAGAGATGTTATGAGCCTACATTGTAAATGCGTTGTAGGCTCGGAGACAAATATTTTTACTTGGCAGGATCCTTGGGCTGGTTCTCAGCCCCTTATCCGCAAATTTGGCAACAAAGCGATTACACATCAAGGGAAAATTTAAATAATATATTATGCAACTCTCACTCATGGAAGGTGGAATCTGCATGTAGTCGTGTCATCATGTACTCTATACATATTGAGTTTTTGATATGATCATCACGTATGAGAGGATGCGTAGGAGGCCGAAAGAGTAATTTACTATGCGCACCGACCGCTAGGGAGAAGTTTCTTTATGCACAATAAAACCTTATAAACCCTAGTCCGCATCAGTTTTCTTCACCATCATTCTCCTCTTTTCACTACCATCATTCTCCTCTTTTCACTGATTGTGGTGATTCCTATGGTTGGGACACTCCCACGGGTAATAAGAGCATGGAATGCTCTAAGAGCCCCTAATGATAAGGTCAAGTGGATGGATCTAGTGTGGTTTAAATCCCGAGTAAACCGATACTCTTTTACTACTTGATGGCTTTCAATGAGGGTCTCCTCACGTTGGATGTCTTGAAGAGGCGGGGTCATCCTTGGCGAATATGTGTTGTTTGTGTGACTGTGCGAATGAGATGATGACTCACATATTGTTTGAGTGTGTTTATTCAAGACATGTTTGGATTTTTTTTTCTTGGAGAAATGCAACTTGCAACACAGATTTTTCACTTATCATGATGAAGTTGACTGGCTTCTAAAATTTATTAAGGATAATAAAATGGCAGTCGAGCTTTTGAAAATTGGATTCACAACTAATACTAACTTCATTTGGAGCAAACGTAATCAACGAACCTTCCGAGAGAAGTATTTGTCCTTGGGCAGTTTGTCGAGCTTTTATGGCTTCAAGTGCGTTGAGTTATAGTAATTCAAATGAGAAAGAAACATCTGCTTCAATCTTGCAACCTTTTGAGTATATTTTGGGAAGATTAAGTAGTTTTCTTTATTTTATGATCTTTCCTTTTAAGTTTGTAGCTTGTTGGTTCTTTTGTGCTGCTCTTTTGCAATAACTGTTCTATGTACTTGCCCCTTCGGGGGCTTTTGGCCTGTTGGTTGTGCTATAAAATTTATCAATTACCAAAAAAACAATAACTTTTCAAAATGAAGAACTAGACGATCTAATGTTCAAGTTAATATCAAGTTTAGGGTATCTCTAGAACCAAATTAAACATTGCATAACAATGTCCCTAATAACATAGTCCAAGAAACACCTTTTTAAATTTGGAGCAAACACCATGGCCGATCAGCAAGAAGCACTCAAAAACTAGTATTTTTTGAGGAATTGGTTCTCAAGTTCCTAGTACACTCGCTTAAGTTCATAAGCTAAAATAGTTATAAATTGAAAAAATAAAAACCCTTCGCCTACTGAACCTGAAGCAAGAACAAATCTTCATAACTCTGAGACAAGTCCAGATTAAAACAGATGGGAAAGATAGCAGAGATTCCATGAATCAAAAAATTGGTATAACTTACAAAAATTAATGTATATATGTATGCACCCGATGCAGCTGGAAGACCAAGTGCCGTGGTACCCTCGGGAAGCGATTTGAGCTGATTAACACTGATTCCAATGAGCAAAAGTGCAAGAGCCTCCCACTGTTTGAGAACAAACAAACTGAGAATATTTAGAAGCAGTAAAAGGTTGACACTTCTATAATCACTATTTTAGAAAGGGGGGTCACTTACTTTGTTTAACATTGCTTTATTAATTTCATATAAATTTTAGAAATTTTTTCATCTAAAATTGAAATCCCAAATTGATAGTCTGGTTGCATATCCAGATATGACAAGACGAATACTAATCTTGGATGGTAGACCATCAAAAAACCATTTACTAAAAGTTAGCCTTGCCTGAATTACTGAGAATCGCCTTTTCATTATCACCTTTAACAAGAGAGCGATTACCAAAACCTACAGGAATTTGGAAACCCCGTTAAGGAAAGGTATCATCACAAATCTTGAAATATAAAGAAACTAGAAGGATACCATCATTGCTTTGTTTTCTTAATAAATACTAAAGGTACTGTGATTTACACAACATGGAAACAATAGAATGGAAAAATGTCAGGACTTGGCATGCACTAGTCAAATAAAGTAAGTAGCTGGTCAGATAAATGAAGTAACAAATCAGATGAATGAAGGAATACCAGGACTCTCTCGAGCACACAATACATGGCTGATGCACACTAAGGTCAAATGATTAACACCTCCCTCGAAATCCAAAAAAGAAAAAGGGAAAAAGGAGCAACCCCCCCCCCCCCCCCAACACACACACACACACGCACACACATTTATATAAATTTGGCTACTTGAAGGAGTTCGAGCCAAATGCTTCCCATTCAAATCCAAGGATAGTCAAACTAAAAAAAGAGCTACTCCATTCAAGTTATCTACATCAATTACGGTTCTTAAAAATCAAAAAATAAGGATGGCATGATGTTTGATTTTAGGCACTCTAAATGAAGTAGATCAAATTGGACACAGTGAATTTTGTATTTATATGTCCTATGAGAGTGGATTTGAATAAAAAGCTTTGGCTCCACCCTCATGGAAGAGTGTGTGCGCGCGCGCGCGAGCACGCGCCGGGCGCGTGCGGCCCTCAGAGTGTCTCAGCGTATACAAATTCTTTTCACCATTGACCAAGTAGTTGCAAAATGAATGGTATCCCGAACAAAACCACTATGACTAGTCAATCATCACCATATCGCAAAATTTCTTAAGGAGGGCGAGGGTGAGGGCCAAGTCAATTGGAAAATTGATCTCGAACTAGAGCTTTATTTCTGAACATTTTGTTTAGTGCTAGTCAACTAGAACTAGAACTGAAACATGTTCCAGTGTATGCTAGTCATGAGTGAAACTGAAAAGGAATTTTGGTTCCAAGTTTCAATTATAAGCAAGCTTTGAGAATTTGGCTATGGTTTCAGTTTCTTTACATGCACGAAGTTTCAACAAGTTTTGACTATATTGCCTCAAGTTTCTGTTTTGGTTTTTCAATTTTTAAGCGTATATGTGTTAGTGTATTTTTAATATGAGAATAATGTGTATTATATGACATAGGAGAGATCGCTTTTATATACGATACCATGATTTATTTTCCTCATGAATAGCATGGATGAAAAAATGTACACCTTATATGACCCCTTATACTATGGGGAAGAGATTGTGCAACATTAACGTATATGATAGAGATCATGACCCCTTATACTATGGGGAAGAGATTGTGCAACATTAACGTATATGATAGAGATCTCTAATATATCATATGATACCTAATATAATTTTTTAATATAGTTGAATATTTAGGGGATATTTTTTAGAAAAAGTAAATTCTGCTAACACCCCTTATAGTATTATGAGACACTAAAAACCATAAACTATGAAATTAACACAGACACCATCTGAGTTAACGAGAAATGTCAGCTCTCAATTTTTTTTCTATTTTTGCATATCCCTGCTTCATCATCCCTTTTCTACATCTACTTTCTCCTCGCTTTCTCTCTCCTCCTCTGCAAGTCTAAGAAGAGAAACAAGTTTGAGAGGGGTTGAAGAACGAGAGGAGAGAGAATAGTTGTAGAAAATGGAGGAAGAAGCCGGGAACGGAAAATAACGAGAAAAAATTTAAGATTTAATGTTCCCGCTAACTCAACATGTGTCTGCTAATTTCATAGTTCATGAGTATTTAATGATACACATACAATACTACAAGGGATGCTAGCGAAATTTACACTTTAAAAATTAACAACGTTAATGATGTTAAAGAATATTCAAATGGGACCAAGTTTATGATTAGTTTATTTATTAGCATGTGTAAAAAGGAATATTGTTAAGAGTTTATATGTTAAACTATTTTGAATATTTTCAGGCATCTAGTGTAACCAAATATCACTTAGTTAAGGACCCAAGTGAAAAAATCCTTATGATGATGAAAACCCACATATCATTTAACTTAAAAACTAACGGGTTTTGGCTAAAATACTAGTGCCCACTTAAATTAAGATAGCAATCTTCTTATTCCTAACCAAAACCCTAGCTACCGCCTTATATATTTTTTTTCCCTCTTCTGAAATGCATCTGGTCATCTCCTTGTTCTTTCAAAAGGATTGCCACCAACGAGGCTACAAATTCTAGAATAACGGCATAATCGAAACAATCGAATCATGTGCCAAGTGAGTAAGCCACATCTTCTCAAGCTCTCTCCATTAACGTTTTTATTTTAGTTTCTTCTGTTATTTGGTGAGAATGGTTTTCTTGGAAGTTCCCTTTAGGCTTCAGTATATATACGTTCAAAAATCCTTTCGTAATGATTATTATAGGGTATTTGACATCACGATCCAATGTGATCAGGAGTCGATATTCTTTCTATTAAGTTCATGGAACCGTTTTTTAGAATGAAGGCTAAGATGATGATGATGATGAACAGTTATTGTGGGGTTATTATGTGTTTTTGACTCCTCTAAAACCGGGATTTCGGCATTGTTTTGTACCGGTCCCCTCCGTAGCAGCCAATATGAAACACCCCAAACTTTTCTGTTTCAAACGAAACCTTCTTCCTTGTTTTCAATTCCAGAAAGAAAGGAGAAGGGCAATTCCACTGCCAAAAATATCACACAATTGGTTGGAACCAAATTAGAAAAATTGGAACTTCCAACCAAGCCTGGCATCTCTCTCCCTTCCTCTCTTTTTCTTTTCACATACATTTATTTTCTCGTGAAAGTGAAAAAGAAAGAAAGAAAAAAATCCATGGAGATTAAACAGACCATGTGATAGACCCTGCAGGTCTATACCCGCCTCAACCATGGGCCGGGCCCATGGATAGCCGCCGGCCCCCCCTTTGATTATGTGCGCGCCAATTAGCCTAAAAACCCTAGTTTCTTTTATTTATAGGGGCTAGCCGTCATTTGTTGAGGCATGCTTGATGAATGTTATTTCTCTCGAGCGTCTTTAGATTAGATCTAGATTAAACGAGTGCGGACGTCCTCTTCGGCGTCTTGGGAGGAGAACGCACCTCTTTTGCGTTCAATTATCTTGTTTTTGCTACTTTTTATCTATAAAAATTGCGTCTTTTTGTTAGTTCCTAACATTTTGGTATCAGAGCACGTGACGATCCATGGCGGCCACGACAAGATCGCACGACAAAATTGAGGCTTTGGAGGCAAAGTTCACGAGCGAAATCGACGGGATTAAGAAATCGTTGGCGGCAAACGATGAATCCATGGCAAAGTTGACGGCTTCCATCAACCAATTGGCGGCGAATTAAGCGAAGCACGACGAACAATTCGCGCAATTGATGGAAACCCTAAATCAATTGGCGACGAACAACAAAGAGGATGGGAACCCTAATCCGACACCAAAGGAGGCATCTTTGAAGAAAGAGAAGGAAAAAGAGGAGATTTTTACGAAAAATCAACCCTATTTGGTGGAGGATTTGGACGAGGACGAAGACGAGAAGCCATGGAGGGTCGACTACCGCGAAGAGGTACGGTGGAAGGCGGTAGAAAGCCAAAGGGAAGGCAGCGGCCTTAGCCGCCCATCGTGGGAGCCGCGTGGCATCGGGGAAGGGCGGTCGACCCCTCACGACCACTGGGGGCGGCCGTCGCGAGAGAAGGGCGGGGGACCCCCCCAGCCGAGAGCCCCGGCAGGGGCGGCAGGACCTTACCGGGACCCGTCGAGGTCCGGTGACCCTACCGGACCTCCGACAGGGCCCGTCGGCCCTGCCGAAAGGCCGACAGGGTCTGCCGGTACTATCAGGGGGGCCGGAGGGGCCCGTCGAGCCTGCCTTAAGGCCGGCAGGCCCCTGTCGGCCTGCGCCAGGGATGGGACCCCCGACAGCCGCAGGGGGGGCGACAGGCACGGACAGACCACCGGGGGGTTTTTCGACCCCCGGGCAGCGGATAGCAGCTGTGGAGGGTCGCGGACAGTTTTCGGGAGGATTTTTTGACCCTGCAGGGCGTCGACCAGCAGCAGAAGACCCATTCTACGACGACGGACGTGGGAGAGATCACTATTCTGACGGCAGGGATAGTTACGAGGCGGAGTTCGACGATGATGCAGGTTGGAACGATTTTGAGGGCCGACGGGGAAATTACCGTGGAGACTACGGGGGTCGCGAAGGAGTGCCACCTGGACGGTACGCGACGCAAGACGAGAGGAGGCAGCACTACCGTCCACATCACCGAGAGGAGGGGAGGCCCGAGCAGGGGCACTTTGGAGGAGATTACAGAGTGCGGAAGCTGAAGATGCCGATATTTTCTGGGGATGATCCCCACGCCTGGTTGTTCACAGCAAAGAGATATTTCGCGGCACACCACATGACCGAGGCACAGAAGCTGGAGGCAGCAGCCATTTGCATGGAGGGGAGAGCTTTGGGGTGGTTCAGTAGAAGGAGAGGAGGCAGCAGATCCGGAGCTGGGAGGAGCTGAAAGACTTGGTGCTGGAGAAGTTTAAAGACCCCCGTTTGGGGAACCTATATGAGCAGCTATTTGCCCTCAGGCAGGAGGGGCCGGTGCAGGAGTACATCGAGAGATTTGAGACACTGGAAGGGCGAGTTCATGGTGTGTCGGACGAGTCGCTGGAGGGCATCTTCTTGAAGTGGCTGCGACCTAGTCTTCGAGCTGCGGTGAGGCCCTACAAGCCTTGGGGGCTTTCAGAGGTCATCGAGATAGCAGAGATGGTAGAGGACTCCCTAACTGAGGATAGGAGAGGCGGGAGCAGCTACAGTGGGTAGTTACAGCGGGGCACCGCGACTGGAGCAGGCGGAGCAGGGGCGACTACTGAGGCAGTTCAGGTAGGGCTTGAGAAGACGGTGGAGAAGAATAACCTACCACCGGCTGGGGGCCAATTCCGAAGGATGACCGATGCGAAAATGAGGGAGAAGAGGCAAAAAGGGCTCTGTTTCAGATGTGACGAGCGCTTTACTCCAGGACACCACTGTGTGGATCGAAAGCTGCAAGTGTTGATAGCGGAAGCAGACAAGGAAGATGACGTGGAGGACGAAGGGATCGGAGGGGAGGACGACACCCACTCGGAGTAGCACCGCCGGTACTTACTCCACCTTGAGGACAAGGTGGCTCTTTGGGGGGAGTATTGATAGACCCTGCGGGTCTATACCCGCCTCAACCATGGGCCGGGCCCATGGATAGCCGCCGGCCCCCCTTTGATTATGCGCGCGTCCATTAGCCTAGAAACCCTAGTTTCTTTTATTTATAGGGGCTAGCCGTCATTTGTTGAGGCATGCTTGATGAATGTTATTTCTCTCGAGCATCTTTAGGTTAGATCTAGATTAAACGAGTGCGGACGTCCTCTTCGGCGTCTTGGGAGGAGAACGCACCTCTATTGCGTTCAATTATCTTGTTTTTGCTACTTTTTATCTATAAAAATTGCACCTTTTTGTTAGTTCCTAACACCATGACGGCACGATCTCTACCATCTTACCACTTCTCTACTTCTCTGCTATCAGCAACTTTGTCTCCCTTCAAACATCAATCTCTTTTCATACCATGCTTCTAGCTTGCAACCTCTCCCTACACAAAATGGACATTAGTGAATCTAATGTTCTCTCTTTTTTATTAATTTTAAAGTGAAAAGCTTTGTTAATTGGTTGATAGGTTCGTTCCTGGATCTTACCAAATTGCTTCAAAGATCAACCTTTAAATAGAATAAATTAATTTTTTTGTATTGGCACTCTTTTTACTGGACATCTATTGAGAAATCATGCTATGCACAAGTCCTTGATAAATCATGCATTTCAATAAGTCTTCCGATGAAGGATAAGATTCATAGACTCGGCATACACAACGAGTCACTGTGACAATTTGAACACACCATATTAGGGGTGGCAATTTTCGGCCAGCAAGCACGATAACACTGTACTTGGGTCATCGATTTTGACCTTAAATCCTTATCGGACCGTGCAAACCCGGCCCGATTCCTTATCGTGTTGGGCTCAGGCCGAGCTATCCGACCCATTGGACGGCCCAGCCTGAAAATTAGAAAGAAAGAAAGAAAAGGTGTGAATCTGGGAACAACCTGCTACTTGGAGCCAATTTTGTTTCTGTTGCTTTGGCTATTATGATAAAACTGCAATTTTATATGTAAGTCAAGGGGTGTGAATTGAAAATTGAAAATCTTTGTATGTGGCCTCACTGTAAAATTTATCCAGAAGTACAGCATGCATTTGGATCAAACAAGCATAATGAAGATCAAAGTCTTGCAAAAAAATTCAATAGTTTTATGTCCAAATTTTGTGTATATGCAGCATGTGATACCATACTCTCAACAGGTGGAGCACTACAAGCAATATCACTCTAAACTAACAAAGTTCGCAGGTAATGCCAGCGCGCGAAATCAGTTCAGATGCACTCTATATTGTGAGCATAGGCATCAGTGACTTCGACCAGAACTACCACATCAACCCCTACATCAACAAATTATACACCCCTTATCAGTTCTCTTCGTCGATAGTTTTTTAAACTTTGTGATGAGTTTATATAGTCTGGGAGCTCGGAAGATTGGAATGACTACTCTGTCTCTGTCTCCGTAAGGCTACCAGCCAGCAACCATCGCATTGCTTGGAATGGGGAGCAACAACTGCGTGTCGAGGCTCAATGCTGGTGCTCATGTATTCAACAAGTAATATCGGTTCGAACCGACCCAGTCATTTAGCCGGCACAACCCGATAAGACCGTGCCGGCCCGAATTGCCACCCCTACACATGTGGCACTGGTTATGTAGGGTAAGCAGACATGTGTTTGCTTCCAACAATGTTATTTGTAGTGTCGTTACTTTGTTCTAGCTTATTTATAATAATTAAACCCTAGTTATTTATTTTGTCTTTGAAAATGATCACCTACGCATTCTTTATTTTTTAAAAAATATTTTGCTAATTAATACAAACTTTTAATATCATAACTATTTAAAAAATTATTGTTATTTTATAACTAGATATTATTGATAATTGTTTGTTAACAAAATATTTAATAAAATTAAGTAATGTTACTAAGAAATAAGTATTACATAATAAATGCTTAAAAGAGGCAAAAGATGCCATGTCATCAGCTTTCCAACAAAATGTTCTAATTTTCAGTTCAACCTGTTCTAATTTCAGTAAGTATCCCACGTATGTTCCATTTTTTTAGTTTCAATTCCAGAAAACATCCCATTAGAACAATTGTTCTAGTTTCAATGGATGTTCTAGTTTAACAACACCCCCTTATCTACATTACTTTTAAAGCGCAACGATCACAATGAGTAATAAGGATCATCCTCGGGGATGGTCCACTATATACTTCTAAAGGGCTAGTGTAGAAAATTTCCGTTATCTAAATATTATCTTATGGCCGGTTTCAGTACGCCACACCCATCCGCACGGACCACACCTAACGACCCACACCGTACCTGCATGTCCCATTCCCCCTCCTTGAAATTAAAATGTTCCAGTAACCTAGTAAATTTATGTTATATGGAAGGTAGAGAAAAGAATTATTCAAAATGACACTAATAACTCCCATGGTACTATACATTCTTGCATTAAAGAATATGTTAAAGCGAGTTCTGGATTTGTACATGGGCCATGAAATTTAGATGACATGTTCAAGGCTGCAAGCATGCCGCCAACCAATAGACAACCACATGAATTAAACTCTTAATTAGGAAAGAGCTTGGAAGTTATCCACCTAATTTACTCATAAAATATATATAAGCATTATAGGGTGTGATTGTTTAATAATAATAGTAATAGCATTGACACCATGTCATGTTTTGGATAGACCCAGGTTATGGTCAAAAATTATTTCTTTCCAAAGAATTGGCTTCCCACTTTCAACTACAATCATAAGATTGCAATCCAAGAAATGGCCAAATTCTCCGAATTATAAAAAAGAGGTCAAGATTTTTCAATCAAAATTATCTCCCTTGGGCACATAGTAATACTTGGTCAAAAAATGATTTGTTACAGAGATAATAAACTAACTCACTCTTCTGGGTGCAATCCACAGGATTTCTAGTGGTGATGAAAATTGGTCTGGTATTATCTGAAATATAGGTAGCACGGGCGCTATAATCATGGAGCTGTATCATGTCAGGCATGAGTCAAACACGCGTTGGACAATATGTTTGTTTTCAATATACTATTTATTATCTAGAATTTACTTAAAAGTGTCGCCGTGCTGTGTCACGGCTCCCGATATCGTCGTGTCATGTCCGTGCAACATACTCTAAAATCAACCGAATCAATATTCAATATTTTCCAAATATGAGTAGAAATTCATCTGATCCATGCGCGTAAAAGTTCCTGATATAGATGCGAGAAGAAGAATTACATCCACGCGCACACAAAACCTACACGATACCTTTTAATTGTGCGAACCAATCATTACTATATAGCCTTATCTTGATATTTGAATTAGTTTCATTTGAGATCATGAGTTATTTAAGGTTGTTGAGACATTCATGTGCAAAAAATGAAGTTTACTGAAATTATCTGTATTTATATATGGTTCCATTCATTTCTCTTTAATTAAACAAATATGGATACAGATTTCCATACCATCCATATCCACATTTGCCAAATGAATTAGTTTATGCAAATGGATTATACCAGGTGGCATCCACCTTGATGGATAGAGATTTTATAGACAGCTGCTAAGAAGTTCAATATTCTATCATATCAGTGCATGGAACAGAAGGTGGCAACACATGGACACTAATCCATCATGATATAGCGTCTCTCATAATAAATACATGCACTTATCGCTGATATTTAAGGGATTCTCAAATTAGTTAGTCAGAAGAAATAGATAGCTAGTACAAAGAGAGAGAAATTTAATGGCCAAGTTTCCAATGACTTCATGCAGGCATGATTATGCACTTGTTCTATCAAGGAACTAAAAATGAAAAGTTAGACCAAAGCTACAGCATGTAGATGATATCGGGAGCACCAAAACGCAAAATGTCCACCTCCTGACCAGCACAGTCTAACTTCTGTCTAGGATAACAGGTTATTGTGACTGGACATAATTACAGTTGTAATAAATTAAGTTTAAATATAGATAAAACAAAGCAAGCCAAAAAAATGGATGCAAATAGTGGAAGAAGAATAGAGTCCAATTTGAAAGCAGCCATTTCTTGAGAATAAGATACAAAACACAAAAATCTTGTCAGCTCAGCAGATTTTACTGCACACGTACATATGGTTGTATTTTTAACTTAAAATCTTCACAGTGAGCATTAATATAATATAGCCGGCATGATAACATTTTCAGATTAGCATGTATCGTTGGCCACAAATACACATTAATTTTCTTAGGACATTATGCAAAATTGCCCAAAAAAGGGACCAACTCATTATTTTCTAATCAAATATAAATAAGTTTGAAACAGCAATACCTTCAGGTTGCTCAACATTTTCACCGTTGCAGGATTGAAATATAACTGCAAAAGGAGAGGAAATTTTCTGAGAAAAATTAATTTAGCCAAACGATTGATTTAAGATAGATGGCAGCAAGGCGACCAGCACATCACAGTGAGTAAATGGTCATCATCTGAGTTCAAATTAACAAGATTGGTACCTGCATAATAAACTTTAGGTAGTTGTTGATAGCATAAAGAAGAGCAGGAACTGCAAGAAGAACATTATTTCGAGCAGCCTGCAAGAGTACAACAGAACAGCTTCACAATCTGGTGGCTCAAGAAATGTTTCTTTACAGAATCAGTAAAATAAAGACCCCTTTATCATGAGACAGAGAGGCGAAAGAAGGTCAAAGTAAAATTAATTTGGTCAAAATGCTGGTAGAGTTCATGAAAAAACAATATAATTTAATCAAGCTTGCAAGGTTTTAATTCTGAACGAACAGGGAAAACTATGGTTTCATCCTTAATGTGCATCATGGTACATCGTGGTGCATGTCTAGCATATCATGTCATTTCGGCCGATTTTAATGTTATCAGCTTTGAAAGTTTAGAGCAATCGCATAATAGCTCAAATTCAAACATACTATCAACAAGCAGCAAAAAGCTAGAGTGCCAGACTGCAACCCTTCCCCAAATTACTATATATTTTCACAGGATAACATAATGCCAAGCAAAAGCTTAGAATTCTTATCAAAGTGCAGCCTATGCAGTGGTTGTGAGGGTCATGGTTGAAATAAAATTATACAGTAATACAATGGCTCCAAGCATAATAAAAAAATAAAATGATTAGGGGTAACATGCTAGAAGTCAAAACAATTTTCAGATAGCGGAACTACCATTTTAATTATAATTTATTGAACTGGTTAAAAAATCAAGGCAAATATCAAACTTTGATTGCAGGAAATGAAATGCAAAAGGCTTGAATATACAATGGGTCTAATAAAAAAATCATATACATCTACAGAAACAGATGTCACATATAATTAGAAGCGTGTGGTTCCCACATTACACTAAGAAGAGGGGAATCAAAAAATAGAGTTTTCAAAAGTTAATGTTAGTTAAGGGATGGATGACGATGAAGGGAAAAAGTAAGCATCACATCTGTATGTTATGAAATGAGAACGAATAATATAACAAGTATACAAGTACCAAACAAGCTGAAACAAAAAACAGGGAATTGTAAAAATACGAAAATTGGGAAAGAACTAATTTAACAGAAAGAATGTAATACCCTTAACTGATCCTCATAGCGTTTCCATGCATTATAAAATATTTTTAAATACAAATAAAGTTTTCTATGAATTTTGGTGATTTTTCTGTGTTTTTTCAAATTTTTCTGAGCTCATTTCTATCTCAAGCCTGCAACCAGCAACCCCATAAACTTAAACCGATCCCGCTTCCACCAAACCAGACCAGACCCATCTTTAATAAAAATCCTCTCTCTCTCTCTCTCTCTCTCTCTCTCTCTCTCTCTCTCTCTCTCTTTTTTTCCATCATTTTATTTTTCTCTCCTCGTTCCATCAACTCACAGTCCTCCCCTCAACCCACGCATCTACGCGCACGCCACTGCTAAGTACGACGACATGGGCGACAGCAAACCCACATCAACCACTTACCTCCCATGCCTCGCCCCTCTCATGTCTCCATATTTCTAGCTCTATCTCGCCTCTTGAGATGCGTGGTGAAACATTAGCCTTAATTCTTGCCACAAGTGTACAGCGATCTCTTTATCATCTCATTCACTCGAGTTTCTCATCTCTCTCCATTTCCTCCGACCGCACACAGGCTGATCCTTGTTCCTTTGGAGACAGCCGCAACTACACGGTGATAATGAGGCAACAATGCCTTGGGCGGTGATTGATGGCTTCCCCTTCGACTCTGTTGATCGGTAGGTCACTTGATTTTGTTCTTTTGACCTCAATAAACTCGGTCGTTTTTGTTTAATTATCGATTTAAAATTTGTGAGATTTTCTTCCCGTTTGCTATGATTTTGGTTCTTTGTGCCTTAAGATGATGATCGACTGAGAATTATAAATTGAGTTTTCTTTGTTATTGGTGTGTGTGATATTATGCCTTGTTGCCTCTATATTTGCTTCTGTCATGTGCTTGGTGTTGCCTTCTCCATGCTCACCTTGTCCTCTATATCTTGCGGCTTGTTTCTGGCCAGTGCTTGTTGGCCCGTGATGCTGATGTCTACCACCTTGCTTATTAGTCGTGAGGTGTCATGTGCCTTGGTTGTACCATCCTTACAGTTGGCCTTGTTCCGCTCTAGGCTTGTTCTGTAAGGCCAACTAGCCTTGTTCTGCTTACATGTGCTTGTTGGCCTTACATTGCTTGTTGGCTCATTGCCTTGCGGTTCTGCTTCTGGCCGCAGCCCTGTGCTAGTTGGCCTTGTTCCGCTCTCGGCATATGCTCTGCTCACCGCCCCTCTCCTGTCTGGGCTTGTTCTTTGATGATGACCTTTTGTGAGAGCTTGTGTGGTTGACCCTTACGTGGGCTTACTCCTTGGGTGGGCTATTCCTTGTGGATGTCTCCTTGTGTGGGCATGTCCCTTGTGGCTGACCCTTCTGATGGCTTTGTTCTTCTTGTGGCATGACCCTTGTGGCTGACCCTTGTGATGGCTTGTGTCCTGATGGCTGACCCTTGTGATGGCTTGTGTCATGGCGGCGAGACCCTTGTAATGGCTTGTGTTCTAGTGGCTAACCCTTGTGATGGATTGTGGTGGTGGCTAACCCTTGTAATGGATTGTGGTTGATGTTTGTGTGAGGCTTGATCTATGATGCGACAAGATCCTTGTGTGTGTGCTTCCATGGTTTTATGGGCTTATGTGGGCCTTGGGATTACTGCTGCGGCCCTTCTGTTGTGTGGCATTAGCCAGCGTTGATAGTCTATATAGTCTATATGGGCCCTTTTAGTGGATTTTATGAAAGAAAAGTATACACACGTGCATATCGGGCTCTAGCCCGTCCTAAGCATAGTTGGTATCAGATTTTATTAGATACGGATATATATATTTTGTGATGATTTTGTTCAAAGAATAATCTAGAACCAATAATCCATAATCCATAACCATGACATGAAAAATAATAACTTAATCAATAATGACCTAAAAGACATTGACATGAAACTAAACTAGGAATATTTACATTTGTAATTAGTCTTGCGCCATAATAGAATTATGTCATTGGTAATATACTACATTGGTTTATTGGTTTCTTCCCATCGTTGGTAACATAATACATTGATCTATTGGTTCATCTCCTTAGACATTATGTGAGATTCGGCTTGACTTGGATATTGATCAGATTGATATATTGATATTATCCTTAGGGTTTTACATTAAGATCTAGTCCCTGACATATGACAAGTGTAAGGTAATCAACTACTACTACCGTTGACTTTACCTTGATAACGGTAAGTGATTACATTACTTCCTTGTCATACGATTATTCATATTATTCATAGCTGCTTGTTAGGATAAAGATTTTATATAATGTTATGCTTGACACTATTCACTATACGCTAAGCATGTTCACCACAGTATATATGATATTGTTTTTGATACAATCCACTATACATGCTCACATTGTGTATTACCATTGTTCATTATATATATGATGTTCATTACTCTATATCACTGATATTTTACTTGATACTGATCTTACTAGTATTTCTGATTACATGTTATGTTCCTGAATTGTACTTTTTATTGTTCCAAATTACTATATGTATTACCTTACTACTTAGATATAACTGGTAGGGATGATGAACTCATTATCTTAGAGGGTGCGGAAGCAATGATGAACCAATACCGTATTTGTGTTTTCTGCCTCCAGAAATGAAGGGTTGTTATTACTATATTTGTGCTTTCTGCTCCTATTTCAAGACCTGTGTTTCCTACTATAATGGCACATCCCCTGCTTCTCTCTCTCTCTCTCTCTCTCTCTCTCTCTCTCTCTCTCTCTCTCTCTCTCTCTCTCTCTTACTTTTGTTCTTTCGTGGCCCGCTCCAGGCCCAAGCCTCGTGGGCTTGCTTTCTCACTTCCCTCCCTCTTTCTATTTCTCACTTCCCGCGGCGAGAGCCCAGAGCCCTATTCGATCGCCCCTCTCACCCTCTTTCGCTCGATCTCGCGGCAGTAGCGACAAGTCCAGCTAAGGCTCGATCTCTTCGACTCGTGGCCATCTCTCTCTCACTCGCACGTTCGCCACGGGTCCCTCTCTCTTGCGTCATGTGGTGCCCTCGATGGAGCGTATGCCGCCCTCGTCACCTCGTTGCGACCATCCATCGCCCCCATCGCTTCGTCCTCTCCCTCGATGCGACAGCGACGTGCCTCCATCCATTCGCCCTCTCTCTTGTCCTCTCATAGCCTTCTCCGAGCCCCTATATCTCACATTGCTCCCCTTTGTTGCTGGAGTTGGTTCATGGCTTCTCCCTTGCTCGCCGATTTGGAGTTGTTCCTCTCCTTGCGGTGCGGTGGCTCCTTGGTTGCAGGCTGTCATTTGCTTGCTGAAATCTGGGTGCTGCAGCCCCTTTTGGTTGCGGTCTGTGGCTCCTTGCCGGTGGTTCTTGCGGCATGCTATTTCCTGCTGTTGTTGGGTTTAGTTGAGGGTTTTTTTATCGTTGTTCTGGGTTGCTACTCGATACTTGGGCTTCATCTGCTGCTTGATAGGGTTTGGCCTCTTCTTTGCTTGTTGCCTTGGGTTCTTGAGTCGTTGTTAGTTGTTGAGTTGGGCTTTTTTTATTATGCTAGGTTCGATGGGTGCCTTTGCTTGCAGGTTAGGGCTCCTTGCTGATGTATGGGTGCGGCTGAAGTCTTGCTCGTTGTTTTGAGCTCCTTATTGCGGATGGTTGCGGCGTAGGCTTTTTGTTAATGATTGGGCTTCTGACCTTAAATATCTTGGTTCTTCGACTTCGACTTCAGGTAGACTATATCCACGTACTTCAATTTCGATTTCAATTCCTTTGATTGATGCCTTGGGTTTCGTTGTTGTTATTGGGTTGGTGTTGCTTGCTGTTTCGGGCTTTCTTTGCGTGCGAGTTAGGTTAGTCCTGCTTGTTGTTGGGTTTGGATGTCTCTTACTTGTTGTGCTAGGTTCTGTGGCTTCCTCGGCTTGCGAGTTGGACTCGCTTTGCTGGTTGAGGTACGATGACGTCCCTTGTTTACGGGCTGGGGTTTTCTTGCTGTTATGGGGTTCGTTGGTTTCCCTTACTTCCGACTTTGGTCTCCCTACTAGTTGTTGAGTTGTGATTGACTTTTCTGTTGCTTGTTGGGATCGGCTGAATCCTTTGTTGCTGCTTTGAAGTTCTGGGTTGTTGATGAGTCCGGTTAGCCCACCTTGCTTATTGTTGGGTTACGGCCAGCTTCCCTCGCGTGTGGGTTGTGGCTGGCTTGGTTACTTATTGTTCTGGGTTCTTTACATGTTAGGCAGGGAGCTTCTTTTACGTGTTGTCTTGGTTCCTGGATCATTCTTGGGCTCGACTAGCTTCCTCACTTGTGGGTTTTGGGTTTCGGTGTAGTTTACTTGGGATCTGATCCATCTGGCCTAGCGCCATCCTGAGTTTGACTTTCGGGCTTTCTTATTCAAGCAATCATGATGTTCCTTCGTCTCTTGGTTCATTGCATAGAACGATTAGGTGTTTTATTATCTGTTCAGGTTGGAATATCTTGCCATAAGAAACATTCATGCCTTTACTTTATTGCATGCCAGTTTCATTATCATGTTGTCTCTTGAGTTTGTTAGTACCATGCAAGTTTAATATTGTGTTAAATTGTGTAGTTTTAGGTTTTTACTTGAGATAGCACGTGTACTGATTGGCTGGTGGATTTGAGATGGACTATAATGACATGACAGTTTATTATTGCATGTATGGCAAGATTTGAGGTGGATTATCATGACCGGTTACTGATTGCATGCATGGCAAGATTTGAGGTGGACTATTACTATTACAGTGGATCTCGGATCTCCCTTGAGTACGTAGTTTAATCAATATTGAACATCACGACACAATAACTAATAAAATGATTGCTTCAGCTTGACTCGTCGGGATTCGGAAAACTTATGATTGGAAAGTGCGGGAGTGACTAAGACATGTCTTCAGCTCCCTGACCGGGGGAGGGGACGTCCATCACTTCAGATGGGTCCTAGAGTCCATGGGACAAACAAGGACGGCCATCTTGATGGGTCTTGGAGCCCCCTGCCACAGGTCACAGTTTCACAGCTCTTGCAGTTTTACAGCTATTACAGTACGGTACTTTCTTCAATTCAGGACTCGGCCCGAAATAGCACACTTGCGGTCTCAAGAGTGTCTTCGTGTTGCTTACTATACTATCCATCATAAGTCATGGCCTAAGATTAGTTCACTTTAGTAAGTACCACCTTTACAGTAGTTTGTGCTCATTTTAATCCTAATAGTATGTTTCTTTTCTGTACCTTTTTAACTGCTGTCATATCGCCTTATGTACCTCCTTATTTTTCTGTTGTGTGGATTTGTTAATCATCATGTCATGTTACTTCTTTGTTCAGTGCTATCATATCTGTGTCAGTCATGTCTTCTTTTGTGCACACTTACTTTTCTTGTCTCTTATTTAGATATTGTCCACTCTGTTGAGTGTGATGCGATTTCTGCTGCCACAAGGTACGACACACAGGATCATACAGAGGTGATTAAGCACGAGGAGTTAGACTTTCAGTTCAGGACTGTTGAGTCTTGGCCTAGCGGCATATACGTGTTCTATTTACGTTTCAGCAGTAGTGTAGCTTTTACTTGTCTCTTTTCTGTTCAGTACTGTGTTACCTGTTTTATTGTTCTTACCTGCTCTGTTTAGAGTATCTCCTTACTTTCTGCACTGTTCTACATTGACTTCACTGGCACATGCGAGACATGCACACTCTATTTTCAGTTGTAGCGGCACCCGCGGGGAGCGAGACGTTACACCTACTTAAGTTGCATATCGTACCCTTGGACATGAGTCATGAATGGCACTAGACTAGGAACATTAATTTGACATGCCTAGGCATATAGACAATGTTAGCACATTTTACTATTGCCACACCATACATTGACATATTACATGATCCCATACGATATCACTCTTGGTGCTATTTATATGATATTATTTATGTAATTGCATGTTATTTTACATGTTTATTTTATATGCAATTCTCATATTTTATTTTCATCTTACAGTAATTATCTTGGAACCTACATATACCTACTTACTGATGAATATTCTCTATTTTTTCTTTGAGGAATATTCATTAGGAAATCGTTGGGGATATTCATCAGGCAATTTTGCCAAGACTCCACTCCGTGTATGCTTGCCCGCTTTTCAGTATGCCAGTTTTATAATTTCTACATTTCCTGTCCAATTACATTTTCATCGTATCGGTTGCTTGCTTCCTTAACCAATACTTGTTTAGTTTATTATTACTATTGTTCCTAGAATTGTATAGCTCATCTTGCTATTGCTCATTATTAGTTAGAAGCAGATGAATCTCAGATTTTATCCAGATATTATCCAGACATGTTCACAAAGTTCACAATTATGCTGAAATAAGGATATTAGGTCTAAAGTGTATGTGGGCTTGTCATCCATGTTTCCCCTTATCATTTTGGGGAGCGGGTCATGACAAAGAACGAGAACAAAACATAACAATGTGAAGTTTATTCTCCGGTTTTGGAGGACTTCAGTCTTACTTACTGCAAGACTAGCCACCACCGTAAAACAAAAAATGATGGTGCAGTACTAGCTACTGTTGAATATAATTAGTGCACGCCAACAGCATATCAGAGTAATACAGCTAAGTCACATCAATTATCAAATAACCAATGATAAAGTAAATGGTGCACTTATCACATGCTGGTCAGCGATTTTCAACCGTGTACAACTACTTGGTGATTTGGATCCAAAAAATGGATCTGGTAGAAGAAAGAAGAAGCCCAAATCATTTCAATAAATGAAGATTAAATTATCAGAATCGTCGGCTGTAATTTAAGCACAAGTGTTGAGCAAACTGGTATATATCTTGTGAATCCTTGGTCAACTGCAACCCATATTACTCTTTTACTTGATAATTTTGCTGGAGATGAAATTTATAATAACCACAATCACAACCAAAAGTGATAGTTATGCAATGAGCATCAATTGATATATCCCAGCAACCAAAGAAGACAACGAAATTGGTATTACTAATAGAATTCTGATCGATTACTTCCATAAACATTTTCGTTGTTTGTCACAAGTATATAACTAGTATGTGATTATGATCCTACCAAATGGTTCTGGATTATGGAGATATGAAAATGCTACCAAACCAATCAGTTACTGTAGCTTCTACCTGAGGTAAAAGATCAAAGAGTGTGTTGGCTACACCAGTAGCTCAACACTGACCATTGTAATTGACATAATCCATAGACACTGTTATGACAACAATCACATTTGTATCGTGATATCTCCACATAGTCTGTACACAGAACTGTTTGAAGAACCTAGTCCTCCCAGTGACAGCTAAATATTAAGTATCAGTTAACCAACTGGTTAGAAATACTGTTATTATTATGTGTTTATCCTCATAAAGATCTATATAGCACTGAGACAATAAATTGCATATGAATGATAGCATTACAATACACAAAGAAATCGTTTTCAGAATAAACGGTAGGAAAAAAGTCACCCGCATTTCATTAAATGCATTTAATGAAACCTCAGTAAAAGAACTCACTGGATACCAAGTACAAATACACCGGAAAGTGTATGTGCATATTACACAAGTTACAACAAATCATACATGTAGCACAAATCACAATAAATCAAAGGTCAGAAATAGAAACATAAGACACAGAATAGTATCAGCATGAGAAGAATTTTGGTTTTCTATTAGTCATGTTTACCTGCAAAAAGGTAGAAACCGACAGAAGTGGTTTCTCTCCAACTTTTTGATGTCTAGCCTGTCAATAATCAAACGAATCCAAACATGAGGACACTGTCCTTCAAAAAATTTAAGATAAAAGGGGAAATGAAACAAGGAATAGTAAAGACATCACGGATGCATTAGATTGCAATTTAATTATTATGGTGTAGTGCAATAGACAGATTGAAGCATGAGGATTTTACTTGCACTACTCATTTCAGACAACGGAACTAACACAGAAGCTCCCCATATACCAGAATGCAATTAACATGTCTAGTCTTTGTCTGAAATTATTGGCTGTGTTTGGCAACTAGTGTAGGAATTGGACTTGAAGGGATTTTTGAGAGGAGAATAGAGGAGAGAATTGGGAAATTTTGGGAGATAAGCCAACACAATCCAGCCCCGGCTCAATGAAGGGGTTGGAGTTGGGCATTTTTCCCCAAAATACGGAATAAAGTTATGTTTCAAGATGAATCAACCCCATTTTGTCAACCCCAAGGCTATTTGAGGTTGTTTGGCTGGGGTTGGCTGGCATTGGGGGCTAACCCCATCATAACCTCAAATGCCAAACACAGCCATTATGTTATCAAGTTCAGGTTTATTGGAAAAAAGAATCTTGTAATGCAAAGTAAAGAAAAATAAGAGAACTATTCAAAAATCCTTGGATAAAAGAGGAAGTGATGTTGAAACATATAGCACTGTAAAGTTTCCAGTGTAACCGGTTTGGTCAAAAGATGTGCCAAGTGCCAACTACCAACTGATCAGAAGTTTCCACTGTAACCGATTTGGTCAAGATGCATCAACCCCATTTTGTCAATCCCCAGGCCATTTGAGGTTGTTTGGCTGGGGCTGGCTGGGGTTGGATGGGGTTGGGGGCTAACCCCATCATAACCTCAAATGCCAAACACAGCCATTATGTTGTCAAGTTCAGGTTTATTGGAAAAAGAATCTTGTAATGAAAAGTAAAGAAAAATCAGAGAACTATTCAAATATCCCTGGATAAAAGAGGAAGTGCTGTTGAAACATATAGCACTGTAAAGTTTCCAGTGTAACCGGTTTGGTCAAAAGATGTACCAACTACCAACTGAACAAAAGTCCATTTCTAATAAGCCATCACAAGAAGAAAAATAAAATAAAATTAAATTAAATTAAATATGATGGTACTCCATATTCTAATGTTGGTACTTCACTATGTTAGATCTGTAATAAAGAGGCGGGACCCGTGAGTAGATGCGCGCGCAAGGGAAGCCGCCTTTCCTTAGGGGCATTTTCGACTCCTCTTTGATTTATTATAATTGAGTGACTTGTAATTGTGGGGGGTGAGGGTTTTATTCTTAAGTTAGGGATAGCCGTCATTTTATTTTTATGCATGATTATTGAATTGTTTTGATAGAGTTCTTAGGTAGATCTTAGGAGAGTGCGGACGTCCTCGCTTTAGGCGTCTTGGGAGGGTGGTTGCCCTATCAATTGTAGCCAAGTTATCCTTTTTATCTTCATTTTCTTCAATAAAGTTCAGATTTGCCTTCAGATCTATCAATTTGGTATCAGAGCGACTACGATTCATGGCGACGTCAACAATGAGCAAGGATCGAAGCGAGGCGGAGGAGAAAAAGCATGTGGTGATCGAGGAGGTGAAGAAAACCGTGGCGGGAAATAGCGAGTCGATCGCTAAATTAACGACGGTGGTGGATCGACTCGTCGCTAAACAAGATCGGACGGAGGAAGCCATTGCTCAGATCGTCTTCCAACTTACGGCTCTCAACAGAAAATTGTGGATCGACGACGCAAAGCCTAGTTCTTCAAAAAAGGTCCCACCTTTGGAGAAGGGAAAGGAAGGAAGAGAAAGAGTAGACCTGGAGGATCGAGGAGAGCGGGGAACAAAGATGGAGCGTCGAGGGAGGCCGGTCCCCCCCCCGTCTCGACCCTAGGGGCGGCCGACACGGCCGCCCAAACCCTACCGGCCTTCGGCAGGGTCGGCCGACCCTGTCGGGGCCACCGGAGGGCCCGCTCGGCCACCGGCAGCCCCGCCGGGCCTACCGGAGGCCAGACAGGCTTGGGCGCACCCCTAGCAGCCGCCAGGGGTGACTTCAGAGCACGGCACGCGTGCAAATCGCAGATCTGGACTTCCAAGGGCTCCGCCGCATCACCACGGGCATGATGATCATTTTCGGGGTCCTTCTGAGTTTTCGGGACACTGACAGACTGGAGACTACTACTACGGTGACGAAGGAGATGGGAGGAACCATTATGATGAACGTGGAGGAGCTTACGGGGGTGACTTTAGCGCTGGAGGTGGATGGAAAGATTATGGGGACAACCAGGAGGGCAGCGAGGGGACTACGAAGTCCGCGGAGGAGGGCCACATGGAGGGTATGAGACCCATAATGAGAGATGGCAGCATTATCACCAGCACAGACGCACCGAAGGGAGACCAAACCGGGGGCATTTTGGGGGTGATGGTAGACCAAACCGGGGGCATTTCCGGGACACTGACAGACTGGAGACTACTACTACTGTGACGAAGGAGATGGGAGGAACCATTATGATGAACGTGGAGGAGCTTACGGGGGTGACTTTAGCGCTGGAGGTGGATGGAAAGATTATGGGGACAACCAGGAGGGCAGCGAGGGGATTACGAAGTCCGCGGAGAAGGGCCACATGGAGGGTATGAGACCCATAATGAGAGATGGCAGCATTATCACCAGCACAGACGCACCGAAGGGAGACCAAACCGGGGGCATTTTGGGGGTGATGGTAGAGCAAGGAAGCTGAAAATGCCTGTGTTTGACGGAGAGGACCCGCATGCGTGGCTTTTTAGGGCTGAGAGATATTTCACTGCTTATCACATGACGGATGCTCAGAAGTTGGAGGCATCGGCCATTTGTATGGATGGAGAGCATTGGTTTGTATCAGTGGAAGGAGAGACGACAGCGCTTTTGCAGTTGAGAGGAGCTTAAGGATCTCATTTTGGAGAAGTTTCGGGATCCCCACCTTTGAAACCTTCATGAGCAGTTGTTTGTACTCAGGCAGGAGGGGCCAGTGAGGGACTACATTGAGAAGTTTGAGACCCTGTCTGAGAGAATGCACGGAGTTACTGACGAGTCACTAGAGGGCACATTCATGAAGGGGCTGAAGCCCAGTCTTCGAGCGGGGGTGCAGTCATACAAGTTCAGGGGGCTGTCGGAGGTCATGGAGATGGCACATATGGTCGAGGATGCTCAGGCTGAGGAGAGGAGAGTTAGGAACGGTTACGGTGGTCAGGCGCAGCGTGTGTCCCCAGCTATGCCAGAAGGGGTAAAGGCGACCACGGGCGCAGACCAGGCAGGCGACGAGAAGATTGAGGAGAAGAGCAGTGCACCGCCAGCAGGGGGTCCGTTCAGGCGGATGACTGACGCCGAGATGAGGGAGAAGAGGCAAAAAGAGCTCTGTTTCAGATGCGATGAGTGATTCACCCCATGACACCATTGTGAGGTTCGCAAGCTGCAAGTGCTGATAGCCGGGGCAGACGAGGAGGATGACGTGGAGGATGAAGAGGTTAGAGTGGAAGACGACTACCACTCGGAGTAGGACCGCCAGAAACTTCATGCACCACCTTGAGGACAAGATGGATTATCGGGGGCGGAGTAATGTTAGATCTGTAATAAAGAGGCGGGACCCGCGAGTAGATGCGCGCGCAAGGGAGGCAGCCTCTCCTTAGGGGCATTTTCGACTCCACTTTGATTTATTATAATTGAGTGGCAAACTTGTAATTGTGGGGGGTTTTATTCTTAAGCTAGGGCTAGCCATCATTTTATTTTTATGCATGATTATTGAATTGTTTTGAGAGAGTTCTTAGGTAGATCTTAGGAGAATGCAGACGTCCTCGCTTTAGGCGTCTTGGGAGGGTGGTTGCCCCTATGAATTGTAGCCAAGTTATCCTTTTTATCTTCATTTTCTTCAATAAAGTTCAGATTTGCCTTCGGATCTATCACACTACCCGTGATGGAATCTGATATTCCAAGAATGTTACAACTCTGAAGCAACAGATAATACAAACTCTTTTAAAACATGGGATAATAAATAATTGCTTCCCATTAATGGTGCCCAACTACTGCAAAAGGAATTGAATGCTAAGAAAAAGATCAGCCACTTCAACAAACGATACATAACAAGAATCATAACCCTAGGTCTAGAGAGAATCCAGACCAATGGGCCGTTAAATACTGAAAGGAATTCATAAGCTACAAACACATCATATATCAGTAAAACTGATATAGATCTAAGCAGGTCTGAATTATTTTACCATGACAGCTTAAAGTTAAAAGACAAATCTTCTCTTGGATAAAATGAAAAAAGAAATGACAAAACTTCTCGTGGATAGAATTTCTCCTCGCTGTAATTTACTTTATTGAACACGAATGAAATGTACAAAACAGCATGAATATGAATCCTTGCCTAAATTGACAGAACAAATAGAATAAAGAGGAGAAATGAAATGGAACTTGTAGTATAAGAGGTCCCTAGTTATAGGGGGAAAATTGGAGTTATTTATGGTTTCAGAATAACTCATACTGCATGTTGCAAATTAACTTCACAAGGAACTGATTATTATAGATGATGGATTCAACTAGACATCATTCCCTTATTTGAAATAGAATCAAACTGGATCTCCACCACTTAATGCTGTCCTGGACAATAATAAGCTTGGCATTCCTAAATATGTCTTTCTACTTGCATGATTTTTATAACTTGACAGAGAGAAAGAAGACCTGGATTCTGTGTGCGTCAGACTCAACATTTCAAAAAAGCATTTGATAACTCTCGATACATTTAGATTTCTGTTGAAGCGTACCATGCAGTCATCCAAACATCAGACAATGGAGTGGTTAACAAAAAAAATTTTAGTGTGTACGTATATTAGTATATGATAATGCACAAGGAGCAAGTAAGACTACAAACCTCAAATATTAGCATGATAATGGCAAAGAGAACCTTTGTAGCCTCTGTCAAAAAGTTCACACCGATGGGACTGAAATTAAATTTACCATCCACCTTAGACATGTAGACCAAAATGGGCTGCAGAAAAATAAAAACATCATCAAATGCAGTCCAATTGTACAGTAATGGTTACAACTTTTGCAGCAGAGATTAAGAAGAGAATGTAGTGGTTTTTTTTGGGCGGGGGGTTTGGGGGGGTGGGGGGGGTTTCTACAGCATGTTAATTATTAAAGTTTAAGATCACACAGAGCAAAAATTCTTCTACGATTTAAAAAATCTGTAATGTCTGCTCACAAAGACAAGAAAGACGTACCATAATTAAATTGTATTTAAAAATATGATGGATGAAGAAAAGATAAGGAGGTTTTTACTCATAATATTTTAAAGTGCAATCTCTTTCCATTTATAAATGCATATTACTATATATCTGCATCATAATAAAAAACAGAGTATCAAAAAATCTCAGGCGAGATAAAACTTAATCATTGTGACAGGTCACAGATGCATTTAGATTCCACAGACTTTGTTCAATTTTCTTTATTGATGTGAGTTAATCATTTAGATGAAAGTACTTGTGCAGGTTGTTCCATTATACCCATTTGACATTTCCACCTGCCATTTACCATCCAAGTAGGTGTGCGATGGGTTTGCGGAATAGGCAAGCATCAGAGTCTTCTCTACATTTTCTATGTGAGCGATATTACAAACAACAATTAAGCATATCCATAGAACCAAATGCACAAGACTCTATTCAACTCATACTCTTTTAAGTCAATTTCATGCTAAAATGATCTTATCAATAAGTGACAATATTGGCATTATGCCACCATGAATTATATAATTAATTCAGTAATTTTTTTCTACCGATAAGAGATTGAGATCCATTTTAACAAGAAATGATATGTCAAGATTGAATATTAAATTATATAATTAATCAAACCACCCAAGATTGAGATCCATTTTTCTACCTATATTTAGAATTTCAGCTGCCCCACCATCTCATATGCTTACATGGGTTGCGCAGTTCCCACAAGAAACTAAACCTAAATTTTAGAGTTTGCTTGCATTGTTGTATTGCTGAGCATATCTGGGTTCAAGAAACAACATGTCCATATCATGTACAGGTTTGATACAAGAAAATGAGAAATCTATACCCATATGCCATATGGCAAAAATAACCATCTTGACAGCGATTAAATTCAAATTTCAGATGGAGCCCTTTTTGAGCCCATTTTAATTTAAAATGTGAGATAGAGATAGAGTTTGAGCCTTTCGAGTCTTCTAGTTAATTTGAGTCTTTTATTTATTTTATAGAGTTTGAGTCCTTTGAGCCTTCTAATTGTTTTGGGCCTTTTATTTATTTTTAGTTGTTTATTTATTTAGTCTCACATTGGATGTAGTTTTTGAAACCCAAGTTGTAAGCCTATACAACGGCCACAAACTTATTTATTTTCATGAATAGATGAATGACGAATAAAATTTTGTTGTAAATTTTCATTTTTTACAAAATTAAATCGTTTTCATTAACGTGCTAGAGTGTGCTTGGTTGCCTGGACGAGAGGTCCGAAAAATCTCTGCATCGTACGAGTCGGTGATCTTTAGTTTCCAAGGCGTCACATCTTTAGATCTTCTATATGCACATCATGTTTTGGAATTTTTTGGAATATAGTTCCTTGGTTGCATGAGCTTTCATTTTTTGTGTGGCTTATGTATTATTAAAGTTTGGACACAAGTTAATCGAGTGCACATGAGTATGCTAACTTGAAGAAAAACTCACTGATTGTTGAGACAATGGTCCTATATTGAAAAAATTGAAAGATATTGATATCTACAAATTAGTAATTGGGTCTCTACCCAACCCAAATACCCAAATAGATAAGTATTACATTAAATTTTAACACTGACAAATGTCAAATGAGTTTGAAAGGCAGTATATTATTATAACTGTGTGGGGGCAGGTTTGATTTGAAAGAAATGTCACATGCATATAATATTTATCAAAAACTTAAATGGCAATCATACCTTGCCATATGGAAATAATGGATTATTGAGGTGGGATCCATTAATTGATAGGCCTTGAATTTCGTGTGACATGTGTATTAAAGTTCAGACATGGTTTAATGAAGTGTATATGAGTAGGTTAATTTCAAGAAAAACTCACATGCTCATATAATCAAAGGAGTTTAAAAGGCAATATATTATAACTATATGGTTTCTAATAGCAACTTTGATTGGAAAGAAATCCCACATGCTTACCATGTTTAAAAAAGTTTAAATGGCAATAATATTTTGACATTGGGAAATAATGGCTGCCTGAGGTGGGGTCCATTAATTAAATAAAGGTTAATTGCATCTCGATGATGGTTTGAAGAATAATTTGACACATTTGGTGGCATTTGATTAAACTTGAGAGTGAGTGAATCCTCTCTAGGTTGACAAGTGAGCCCCAACAAGGATGGAGTTAGCCCCCACTTTCTTGGTTCAAGTGTGTCCGCAGTTTATTTCTCGTTTTTCGTTATCTGGGTAAATCCCCCCTTCAGATATTTATCTTAATAAAAAGACTTTTGTAGTCTTTGTTTTCTTTTAAATTTCCTTCATAAATTTCTTGTGCATCACAAATTCACATTCACTTTCGAATTTGTTTGATGACAATGAGTATGTTTTGTGTTCATTCAATAATTATAGGCATAAGCATCTAGTTCTTGCACAACGAGATCCATTGCACGCATCTTTTGGGGGGAAATAAAAGAATTTGAGCACTGTTGTTTAAGATGAATGTCCCTAAAGTCTTTTAGCATGATGTTTTTCTTATTTAACATCACTAATAAACCATAACCTTTATTTTCTCTCGATGGTAGATCAACATAGACTAGCACACTCTTTTCTTTTTACCATTTTGAATCTTTGGATGTGTTTGATGTGTTCATCAACACAATTCAAGTGTTGACAAGTCAAAGTCAAAACGCAATTAAATTCAGTTTTTTAGGTACTCACACACAAAAGCGATATCAATGTTAACCATCTGTCGTCTGCATCGTTTCTCCATTGGTGCTTACTGTGTTCCTTAGAGTCGCGTCCATATTTTCTACTTTACATCTACATGAGTTTTTGGCTTTGCCTATTCTTTTACATCTTCAACAACTTATGACTCTATATGCGAGTAGTTTGATTTCCCCAACTGTTCCTAATATGAAGGCTTATAATCACATGTTCCTAATATGGATTGTGCATAATCACCAAAACAAAGAAGAATCTAAATAGCCAAAAGCTAGTTTGCCATCAAATCTTATTCTATCATCCATATAAGACTTCCAAGCCAATAACTACTTTGCCATCAAATCTTGTTTCCATCACCTACACAAGGCTTCCCATTGCAATTTGCAAATGTAGACCAACATGTACATCACAACCAATTTCTAAATTGTGTCTTAAGCAAATTCCTTTCACCCAATTGTCACATTAATAATCAGAGGCTTTATCCCATCCAAGTTTGAAGGTTGCAAGAGGCTTTATCCCATCCAATTTTGAAGGTTTGCAATGGATGAGCAAATGTTTGTTTTTCATCAATCTAAAATGTAAGGTCTGTTAGCTTTTCTATAGGCTTAGTAACATAAGCATATGACTCGGGTGGGGTTCTTAGGACATGGACGAAAAACAAAAGAGCCAGGTGCATTTGGAGCCAAAAGAAAGAAAAACTACTTGAGATATTATAACTCTTTCTTCTCAAAATCAATTCTTGATTGCCAAGTGTCCTATAAAACCCCAACCAAATGGCACATATCATATATTGAAAGCCTTCTCTTGGAAAAGAGGTATGTTCAAGTTTATAGTCCCAATTTTTGATGCACTGATTCTCTCAGAAGGGTCACATACCAGATCAAATATGTACCCGATACTTGTATCGGATATGTACCCAATCTTCTTAAAAAGCAATGTATCGATTTTTTGAGTATCCGCATCCGTATTGTATCGTATTTAATACTCACAACTATAATCTCAATTATTTAAAGACATTATTATTAATTAGTTCATCTTGTTACCTCTATATGTTGCTAATCACTACCCCTTGTATCAATTAAATACTTATGAGGTAATTCATTGTAAACTAGGAAGTTTATATTAAGCAACCTTTTAGGTTGCCCATTCCTAAGCGGGAGTTTGGGTTGGAGTGTCATCTCATGCATCTTTTTATGAGTGAAGCACTTCCTGTTATCACGGTTTGACAGATTTAACATCGGTTAGTGGAACTAGGGTTTCGAACATGTATTGCAATGCAAATCATATGGATTTCCATCAAATACGATTGTGATTGCAAAGGGATAATGTTATTGTACATATGGATGATATAGTTGTAGCAAGAGATGATGCAATGGAAGCAGATATTGGAACATTTTATCTATGACTACTTGAAAATCAAAATTTTAGGTGAATGATTTGGGCAATGGAGATATTTCTTACGATTGACATAGCTAGATTGCACCATGGCATCTCGTTTTATCGAGAAAGATATGCTCTTAGATTTGTCGTATCAGAATTACACGATTTGGTGTTAGAAAATATATTTATATGGATTGGGCTGAATCATCGGATGAAATTAGAAAACCCATGGGATTTAGAGGCAACTTGGTTTATTATAAGTACTAAGGAGACTACTGAGAGCTTGGGTGGTTTAAACACCGAAAACCCCAAGGCCATGAACTATGATGATCATGTTGTTACATAGCTGATAATCTAGTATTACACAAGGACAAAGCAGTTGAAATCGACTGCCACTTTGTGCAATAAGTGGCAATAGAGTTTTTGGAAGAAATTATTAAAATCAAATGACATTGGTAGATTTACCTGCCACACTATCAAGAGGGCCAAGTGTGAGATATATTTGTAGCAAAAATCTATTTTACATTTGACAACTGTTTTTGAATTTTAGGGTTGACTAGGACAAGCTGACTAGGACAAACAGGTTGATAGACAGACGGTTTGGATTTAATCTTGAGGAATGAATGGTTGAGAGGAAATTTTGTGGAAAGTTTTGGAGGAAAAAACATTTCTAGGGAAATGAAAATTTCTGGAGAAATGAAACTTTTTGGTAAATGAAAGTTTACGGGGAATAGCAGAGTGCATGCAATTAATGTATTTGGGGAAAAAACTTTAACTTGCACTTAATGCTCTAAATCGAATACTCTCCCTCAACGCGGGGCCCACCGTCTGTTCGACGCATGAGGCAACAAGATGAGAATAATTTCCCGCGTCCGATTTTTTACGCTGATTTGTTGTTCCGCGTCGAAGGCGCCCGCGCCGAATTTATTGTTTTACGCCGAATTTGTTGTTCCATGTCGACCATGTCGAAGGCGTCCGTTAAATTTTTTTACGCTAATTTGTTGTTCCGCGTCGAATTTGTTATTTCGCGCATTATTGTTCCGTGCCTAAGGCCCTAAGGCGCCAGCGTCGAATTTGTTATTTTACATCGAATTTATTTTTCGTGTCGAAGGCGCCGACGCCGAATTTGTTGTTTTACGTTGAATTTGTTGTTCTGTATCGAAGGCGCCAGCGTCGAATTTGTTGTTCCGCGCCGAAGGCACCCGCTAAATTTTTTACATTAATTTGGTTTTCCGCGCCAAAGACGTCCGCGCCGAATTTGTTGTTCTACGCCGAATTTATTGTTCCATGTCGAAGGCGCTCGTGCCGTTAAATATTTTTACGCTAATTTGTTGTGTTGCGCAATTTTGGCTGGAAAAATAATTTTTTGGAGACCAAAGATTTCGTGGAGGAAAATCTTAAATCAACCGTGCCTGCGGACACGGGTTATGACTAGTAATATGATACTATGTGATGCTACTTGATGTGAGTGTTAAGGACAAAGGGCAGTTATGCAAATAAATATTCTTGTCAATAATATAGTAGAGATGAGACTAGCAACCTATTTAGGTTTTTTTAAGTCCAAAAAAATTTTCAATAACCAATAAGGTAAACACTCCCTTATTGTAACATGCCTTCTAAGACTTATGAAACCACATCTATCACTTATAGTTGCATCATTCAGAACTAGCCACATGGAACGTTATGAGTACCTCAATGTCTACTGCAATGCAACCTGAACCAATATGTAGGATGCAGCAGCATGATGCCTCGGCTAAGATGAAAGGCCATACTAGCAACCTTTAGTACTCAACAATTCAGAAAGAACGGCATGGTCAATCAAAGTCACATGCATGTCACCACCATTCAGATGGCATGTAGATAACATTCACATGACCCGTGGCCAAAACATAATAAAGCTTCCCTTGTGCTAAGAGCATGTGGGTACATAACATTGTATATTTTGATTTCATGTCATGAAAAGTTCAAAAGTTTGCAGTGCCCTAAAGAATTCGAAAACATAGCTAGGATACAAATACACACATGCATGTCAAATTTTAGTTCATACAATTCGAAGAGAACTAGACTTTCAACAAACAAAGGGTATGTTTGTGAATTGTGACGATGTATGTGGTAATCTAATTCAACTAAATAAGTAAACAAATAGCAACTGAAAACAAACTGCTTCGGTTACGTGTAACAAAATTTAGACGGCATTCGTCACCTGAAGCCCAACAAAGAAGCAATCACCGACAACCAGAAGAACATTGAGAGCACGATGCTTGGATGACACAGTGCTCCTATGCTTGTCGTATGCTCTCGATACGGCCCTCGCATTTGGGGACTTCAATTTTGAACGACATACACTACATTCCATTGTTCCGCTCTTCAACATCTCAAACTTTTGGATTATCCAACAGATTCAACGTAAACTGCAAAGATTACATCAGGGCAAGCCAACAGAAAATCGAATCACAAATTAGATCAAAACTCCCCTTCTGATTTTCTCAATAAACCCTTAGAAATCTCAATATAACAAAACTTCACGCGGCAGCAGCAACAGCGGGCATTACATCCAAAAACTAATTGAAAGGGCATACATCAAGAAGAAAAATTAGCAAAAATAGAGAAAACGAATAGATACGAACCAATATCTCAGATCTAGGTCACGAGCCTCCCCAGCAGCTCAAATCGATCGATTACAGCGAAGATCTCTGAAGTTGAAGATCCAAATGAAATCGAATATCCAGCGGAATCAAAGCGCATGAATAGTTTACTGTCTGTTTTTATGCTTTCGATTTTTCGTTTGCATATTTATAATAATGAGAGGCAATGGGGATTGAATTTGACGGGTCCTCGGAAAGTCAAAATACGTAGACGTGTTCGTGTCCTTTACGGACTGCGAGATGAGAATACAGATGGTTTGTTAGGTCTTAATCTAATTGCCGTACAATGCGAGAGAAGCACAGATCAACACTGGTTCGGATATAATTACGCTAAATAGAAAAGAATTAAGAAACCTGTTTTACCTAGATTTCTCGGCACGCCCATACATACATGAAATTTAAAAAATTTATATTGCTTTATATATCAAGTACAAATGTTCGTGAAAAAAACCAAAAATTAAAAATGAGTAAGTGTTATGTACGAGGGAGGTTTTTGATCTCCCCTCATCTTTATCTCCTATTACTCCTCATCAAGATTACTAATTGGGACCTTTGGTATCCCATGTCCCTTGGCATTCTACTATTATGAATAAATAGAGAATCATGGTTTTGTGCCATGATTACTCACTCTCTTGATTTCCAACACGTTATCTGCACATTAGCTCTCAATTTTCTTGAGCTTCTCGTAATAATCCACTCAAATTATCATCGCCGCACATTGGAATCTTTTGTTGCAGCGAATCGTTGTGGCGTTTTCCACGGGGCATCGAAAGCATGAGATTCATTCTAATCTTTTTCGACGATCGTCACTAGATCTATCGGATCTAGAGGTAAAATTATTTTTCCCCAAGATCATCATTTTAGCGTGCTAATTACGAAATTGAATTTGATCTAGGGGGTTTTTTAAAATTGATTTGATTGCTTCCTCTCCCCGCTGACTAAAATTTTTTTGGGCAAAATCAATCATCATCGAATAAATTGCTCAAAATTTTGGGCATAAATTAACACAGTCAAAATTCACATTTGAAATGGGGAAAATCATTGCAAATTGAATTTGAATTTGTATTGGGCGAATCGAAATTGACATCGAAGGCGAAATTCCATTCGCCTGAAGGGGGGCCTATTCGCGATCGGAAAATGTGAAAAGATGGTCGATGTTGCTGTCCCCCCCCCCCCCCCTCCGGCCAACCCCTTTCGAATTCGCCTCCCCCCTCTCTGTCGGATGGGGGGCCAACCCCTTTTCGAAATCCCCCCCCCCCCCCCCCCCCCCCCCCCCCCCCCCCGCCCCCAGGGAGCTCCTCATCACCCCCCCCCCCCAACACAAACGGGGGGTGGCTCCTCGTCCCCCCCCCGGACGGGGGGGCTCCTCTGTCGCCACCCACCCCCCCGACGGGGGGGCGCCTCGTCGCCGCCCCTCCCTGACGAGGGTGGCTTCGATGTCGTCGTCCCCCCTGACGGGGGGAATTTGATGTCACCGCCCCCTGCCCCCCCCCCCCTCTGACTGGGGGGGGGGGCAAACCGTCATCGCCCCCTGTTTTCGGGGGGGCCTCGGATGTTACCGCCGCCCCCACCCCTGTTGGGGGTTTCTCACGACGGCCTCTGCGATCGATGCCCATCCCAGTCAGGGGGCTCCTCGCGGCAGCAATCTGAACATCTTCCTCCCCTGTCGGGGGGATCTTCATTAGAATTGGGGGTTTATTGAAAGAATTTGGGGATTTAAAATTGCGAAGCAAATTTAGAGGAAATGATGAAATTGTAATTTGTGGGAGATGATGAAATTGTTGTCAATTTCATTGTGGAAGCTAAATAATTAATTTGCATTATTGTAACTTATAACCCATAAATAAAAATAAATAAATTTTCGTTGTTGGTCCTGAAGATCACATCGAGCCTAATGGCTTTTATCTTAATACTTGGGTAATGTAATTTTATCTGTTTAATTTCAATTATTTATCTCTTTATTTAATATTGGATAAAACATTATTTTACGTTTAAATGATTGCAATGATCCTGAGACCGCTCTGTCGTTGGGTTAGTTATCTAACCTAACGGGTAATGACGTTTCCCTGTGATCCAAATAATCTTTTAACGTAAATTTAATATTTTTATCCAATAAATTGCGTTTGATGAATTTTGAAATGTCTGTGATGTGGCAAAATTATTATTTGCCTGTAGCATATATAAAACTGCATGGATGTTATAAATAATTCAGTCTTGTAGTTTGGGATCGGCCATTTTGATACACCTTTTTATTTTCATCACTTTCTTTTTCTGTTTTGAGAGGAAGTGTAGTGAGGTTATAATGTAAAATTCTAAAAGACTGGAGCTCAGCCAAATTGAAGACGAAGATGAAATCTGCAATATGCTGGGACCTAAAATGGGTTCCAATTTGTATTTTTCATTACTTTTGTATTTCATTTTTATGGACTATATTCGGCCACTTATGGACATTTTTAAAGGGTATCTGGCCGATTCCCACATGACTGCTTATTTATTTAATTTTTTTTCGTGAAATTATTTTTTTCCACAAATAATAATTCATTTATATTTTAATTGCATAGATAAAAATGGTAAAATTGGCTAGCGTCGATTTCGAGGTTCTTGCAGCAGGAAAGAACTATCTTAGTTGGCAAGTGGACCTGAAGTTCCACTTGCATTCTATGGCACTTCTTCACTCAATCCTGGCCCCTGCAGCGGCCGGGACAACTGCTAGCAATGCCCCTGAAGCGGCACAGCCATCTAGCAGTTCTACTACTGTCACGCCCCGCTGCCCAAAATAGGGAGGGTCGGACCTTGCTGAGACGAGCAGTTCTATTACTGGAGAGTTTTCCCTCGCCTTACTACACACACAACCCAAAACTACACCACGCGACCCACACTAACCACAATACTACGGACCGTGCTGAGACGAGCTGCCCTCCGGGGTCTCCACTCCCGGGCCCGCCGTCAGAGAACCAGTGCCTGGACCTGTAGGGGGAGGACACGTCACAGCGTGCCCAGTAGGAACTCCACAACTCTACTACTCTAATCATAGTGCACAACAAGGAATCACAACAAAGGAAAAGGCATCACATTCCAGAGTTACTGTTTTTCCTTTATAGGTTAGTTTTCATGCATGAATTCGAAACCTCAGTAACGGGTCAGACATCGGGGACTAGACCTCACCCGGTAAAGTGGGTGGAATGCTACGACTTCCCGAGACAAGCTCTTACGAAAGAAGCCGTTCACCAACACAACCAATCTCAACCACAACCGCACCAACTCCCCGCCGCTGAGGGCTCGTCGGGAGTGGCCCACAACTCAGCAGTCCATCCCCCGCATGCTCACTCGTTACCTTGGTTTCCCCAACCCCTCCTAGGGCACTCACCCACTTCGAGTGGAACGAGAACACCCTAGGTTGTCTTTTAACTAATCATTAAACCTAGAGTATGAAGCATGTAAAATGAGATCCAATGCATTCTTTTCATCGGGATGTTCACAATAACTTGCGAGCTTCATGAACATAAACATCCATTTCCAAACTTGCAACATAAAGTAGCATACCCATAGATAGCACTTAATTACTGATGAATCCACATTAGCGATATGTTCCGAAGTAAACCAAAACAATAATCTAGTCATTAGCAAACAATGCAATTTGCTGAAATTTCGTCAACAGTCACAACATCAATGATTAACAGCCATTTCCAGTGAGAATTTAACAAAACTTACTGAATGAAAATTGTAGATATGGAAGTTTTGAGTTCACATATAAAATTTCATGCAAACCTATGGAGTATGTGATTTATGGTGAATTATTAGGTAAAGGGTGTCAAAACTGTTCTGCAGACAGATTTTTGTGTCTGTGTTCAAGCTAATTTTGGGCATATTCTAGCCAAAATTTCGGCATAAAAGTCCGATGAACGTTGAGTAAAACTTGTTAGCTTTCCAACAAGACCAAAATCAACAAATTTCATAGAGCATGCAGGTAGTTATGCTCATTTTACTGAAATGTATACAGCTTGACAGAATTCCTGGCATGTTGCACAATTCGAATTTTTACCCCAACTTCCAGTTCGAATTAGAAAACATGATGACATGAAAGTTGCTCATAACTACGAGATAAATATCATATAAAATTTTCAGATCATTCCTAATAGCCATTTAATCCCAGCACTTATCTAAAGTTTCAGCAAATTGTCAAGCATGCAACAAGAATCCTAGCTCTACAACATTCTTCCCACATTTCGAAGAAAACCCAAACATACAAGCTTCTTTCCATCACCTATAACTAGAGGGAGAGGTTAGAAGTTCCTACCTCTTTTGGAGCTTCAAGAGATGCCTAGAATCGGAAATGTGGTCTCCTTAAGCTTGGCTTCTCCCTCCTCCTCTTCTCTTCTTCTTCTTCTTCTTCTTCCTCTCTTCTTTCTTCTCTCCCTTCTTTTTTTTTCTTTTTCTAGGGAATTTCGGCCATGAACTGAAAATGGGGAGAGAGGTGAGAGGAAATGGGTTTAAGGATTATGGAGGGAAGTGTGAGGTATGGCATATGGTGAGGGGGAGAGGTGGGGAGAGTATGGTGTACTTTAGTATGGTGTACTAAGCCATACTCAATTCTTTTCTTTTCTTTTCTTTCTTTTTTCTTTCTTTCTTTCTTCTTTTTTTTTCAAAATTAGCCATCCAAATGCTTGATTTTATTACAAGTTTGCCATTGCAAATATCTCATTTCCCTTTTTCACAATAACCCTTCACTTAAAGAAATTTGCCTTAAACCCAATCTTACAATGATACCCTCATTTGGGTATAAATGAAAAATCGAGGGGCAATTTGCAAATCTCTCCATTCCCCGGGATTGGTGTGTACATGTATGAGAAATTTGGATGAATTTAACGATTACTTAGTATTTGCACACTAGGGTTGTTACAACTACCGTAGTCTCCGACATGGATAAGGCGAAAGCCATTATCTATATCAGGAGACATATAGATCGGACCTTAAAGGCCGAATACTTAACGATAAAAGACCCTCTTGAGTTGTGGACAGCACTTGAGGCACGTTATAGGCATCAGATAGATGGCATACTGCCACGTGCCAGTTATGAGTGTGAAACCTCCGTCTTCAGGACTATAAGTCTGTTGCTGAGTACAACTCAGCACTTCATAATATCACTTAACGCCTGAAGTTATGTGGTGAAGAAGTCTCCGAGCACCGCATGTTTGAAAAGACATTTACCTCGTTCCACGAGAAAGATGTCATCCTCAAGCAACATTACCGTGAAAGCAGCTTGTAACGATCTGTTTTCGCTTGCTTGCCTTGTCGTGCACGTAGTCTTGTTCGTGCACGTATTTATTTTAGACTTTGTCTGTATCCGAACCCTATGGTGTGATATGTCGTTGTGACCCTCTCTGAGAGTATTAAAATCGTGGTGTTGATTTAGAATGTCATTTCACGGGTCGTTCTCCCACGATTTGACTTTGTTTGACGAGACGTCACGAATTTCACTTTTGTCGCGAGACCTTTTTATTTTTAATTTCATTTCTCGTCATCGAAATCATGATCCGTCTTCTCTGTTTTCTTTCTCTCGTCGTCCAGGTCGCCCCAGTATTTATCTTACGATTTTTGGGCTTCGTTTGACCTACCTTCACTTTTTGTCCAACCTATTATCAGTTTAGCCCTAAGAATCTCTTGGGGATTGTCCCTAATGATTCTTAATTTAATTTTATTATATTAATATACTTCCTTAGTTGACTCAGCACTCCTCTTAGCTTTGGCCGCACACAACCCTCGCAGCATGAGAGAGGGAGAGTAGAGAAATTGGGTTTTTTATAATAGTATAATAAAAAAATTCTATTTTATAACAAACCCTAACAAAATACCCTATCTCTAGCCCTAGTCACGTGAGCCATGCCATATAAATTATTAACCTAGGCTCTAGTCTTTATCTCCCATCAACGTAAAACACAAGTCGTGCCGCCTAACTCTCTATTCACGCAACGAAACCCTAAACCCCGACTTCTTCTCGCCGTTCTCCGCCCCTAGCCTGTCGCCGGCCAACCCCCATCTCGTCCCCGACCACCCACCTCCCTCAGCGCCACCGCGGGACCCCGCTGCGTCGCCCTAGCCGCCGCAAAACGCCCCCGATCCACTGCACAGCCCGCAGCAGCGAACAGCAGCTGCCTCCACCGTCGCAGACGCCGCCGCAGCCTCCAGTCGCTGCTGTCGATCCCCTGGATTCCCCCCTACACTGTTGTCTCAGCCCCCAGGCCGCTGCAAGTCTGGAACAGCGTGGAAACTCGCTGTTTTGCGTTTTATCGACGTATCGTCCCGTCGTTTCGTCGCTTCGCCATCCCCTCGCTGTTGGGGTCTTCCGTCAGCCCCCTACTGCTCCTAGGGGTGTTTTCCGATGTCACGAATATCCCCTACGACGCTCAACATCGTAGACTCCGCGTGCGTCGAACTGTTCGTCTTGGTTTGTTGTTAGGCTTCCCGGAAGCCGTAGAAACGTCTACCGGTATCCTACTCGCTGTTGGAATCTTGATTCGCTGTTTTGGTCACTGCCCGAGAATTAGCGAGCGTGGAATCTTAATTGGAATCTGGAATTGGAGCACGTTCTTTTATTCCAACACCTAGCGTCGCTACCCGAAGCCAGTGTAACTCTCGCGTCGTGTAAGGGTAAATTTCTGAACACTTAGGACCCCCAACCCATCCATGTTAAACAAGATAAAAATCGGTATTTTAGCTGTCTGATAATTCACTAATAAAGATAACTTAATTTGGGACTGTAGGCTGGTGGATCTGAGCACATAGGTAGACTGGACTGGTTGGACGATATTTGAAGAACGTTTGAATTCAGGCAAGTGAAACTTGCCAATATGTGCTTTAGGCCATGTTTTAGGCCATTCCTTGTTTTAGTCGTAAAAGAGACTAGGCGACGAAATGATACTCGCCTAGACGCAATTTTAAGATCTAGCTTGACAACGAAGCTAGATCTGTCACCCTGCCATGTCATACATGCATTCCTGCCTGTCACGTTTAATTTTCATATCTGTACGCATTTTATTTGTGCTCTGCATGTCACGTTTAAATTCCTTATCTGTATGCATTTAAATTACAACTTGCTATGCCATGTCATCCATGCTTGAGTGTTGCATTCGTAGCACAAGCTACTATACTTGTACTTCCTTGTTCAGGCTAGGAACCTGCGTTGCATGCACAACCCTATGCCAAATACACTTCCCGGCTCGTGATCCAGAAGTGGGCTACATGTGTTGGTCAAAAGCCAATGCCCGATACAAATGGAGGGGTAGGGATAAGCAATCACTTGAGCTTAGGAGTTGGCCCGTACAGCCACTCCAGCCAAAAGGTGTAATCTCTGAGCACGACGTGTTTACTTGACTTGTAAAATCCATGTGATTGTTTAGTAGCTCTGCTACCCATGCCATGCTGTACTTGTGCCTTGTTAAACTTGCTGCCATGTCAAACCTGTCGCATCTATTTAATTGCTGCATCCATACTTTAAAATTCCATGTCATCGCATCATTTTAGAACTGCTAGGTTGTTTTACTTTCCTTTTAGTTTCCTTGCACAAAGTCTTGTAGACTTTGCTGACATGCGCCCTCGTCTCTTTTGCGTGTCGCATGTTAGTTGCCGAGCCAGAGTCCGTTGCTGAGGATGAGGTGTTTGCTGACTTTGAGCCTGGGTCCACAGCTGACGTGGAGTACGAGGACACCGGCGACCAGTCATAGAGTTTTCCTTCGTCGTTACTTTTTTGCTTAGTCTGTTGTTAGGTTGTCGGTGAGTAGCACCTTTCTTTCTGTACGTTGTTTATTTTTGTTGGCCATGCTGGGGCCTTTTAGACTCTTATTTTTTAGCCTGGTGGCTTTTCTGGGATGTTGAAATTTATTATGGACATTCTGAGATTGAATAATCTGTTTATCTGTCTCCTTCTTTTATTATTATTTTTGTTCTGTTACGCACTTGCAGGGACCTTACGTGGTTATTCCAGACGCTTTACAGACTGGAGCCTCACAGCTCCAAGTTTGAGCGGACCTCTTCACACCTCGCCTCCATTTTAGGGAAGCGGGTCGTGACACAGCTTCACGAAGTTCTCTGATTTGCTCTCTTGCCTTCTTAAGGCAGAGCAGAATAGAGACTTACTACTGGCCACTCATAATCTGCGCCCTGCTGGTGATGACCCTCTTCCTGAAGCCCACCATGGTTCTCCCCAGAAGTGAAAAAAGAAGAAGAAGGCTAGAAAGAACAAAGGAAAATCTGAAATGAAGCCATCAAGAGTACCACCCCAGAACAACAACAACCAGAGGACGAAAAACTTCACATGGAAGTGTAAGAACACTGGTCCAGTGTCAATTCCTAAGAAGAACTCGGATGATAAATGCCATAGATGTGGCATGACTGGACATTGGTACAGAAACTGCTGCACTCATCGCCACCTCCAGGATCTGTATCAGGCGAGCCAGAAGCATCCGCCTGAAACAAACTTGACGGCTATTCAACCGCCAACCAAGTTCACTGCGAAAGACTTCGAGAATGACGATCTGCTCGATTGAGCCCTATCTTTATATCTATGCATTTAAATCTATGTAGCTTCATCTGTAGTTTGCTTTGAAAGCACTTTTATTTGTATGGCAGTTTTTCATTTACTTAAATAAACTTTCATTTTGCTTATATATAGATGAAGTATGAGTGCATAGTGGACAGTGCCTCAACGTACACTATCCTTTGCGATCCATGCTATTTTTATAGCTTAAACAGATATGACGGTCTTGTTATCATAATTTCGGGACTGTCCAACATAATCGAAGAATCTGGGGAAGCAATCATATTGCTCCCAAATAACACAAGACTTAAAATACAAAATGCACTATTCTCTCCAAAATCCAATAAAAATCTCATAAGTTTCAAAGATATTCGTTTTAACGGATATCACTTATAAACTAGCGATGAAGAAAACATTGAATATATGTATGTGACTCGTCAAGAAGATGGCCAAAAGACAATCTACGAACGATTTAAGGGACTCCAGTCGGGTCTCTACCACACGTATATTCAACCAATAGAAGCCAATATGACTGAGCACCAGAAGTGCCTTTCATTGCCAGTGTTTCAACTCTGGCACAATAGACTTGGTCACCCTGGATCAGCTATGATGCGTCACATCATCTCTGAATCCCGTGGACATAATCTAAAGAACCAGAGGATTCTTCAAAAGGGTGAATTTTCTTGTCCCCTTGTTTTCAGGGAAAACTAATAACGAGACACTCCCTCCTGAAAGTGGGATTAGAGTCTCCTCGCTTCCTAGAGAGAATTCATGGCAACATTTGCGGGCCTATTCACCCCGCAAGTGGCCCATTTCGGTACTTCATGGTACTGATTGATGCATCCACAAAATGGTCTTATGTGTGCCTATTGTCCACCCACAACCTAGCTTTTCCAAATCTATGGGCACAAATAATTAGATTACGGGCTCATTTTCCCGATAGCCATATCAAGAAAATATGTCTTGATAATGCGGGCGAATTCACTTCACAAGTCTTCGATGACTATTGCTGGGCAACGGGTATCAAAGTTGAACATCACGTAGCTCATGTTCACACCCAGAATGGATTAGCAGAGTCTCTTATAAAGAGACTCCAATGGATTGCACGTCAATTGCTCATGCAATCCCAGTTGCCTGTGGATGCTTGGGGGCATGCTATACTGCATGCCACATCGCTCATTAGGATAAGGCCCTCTGGTGGCCATACATTATCCCCGATGCAGCTAGCATATGGCGCACCACCAGATATATCCCATTTGAGATTATTTGGTTGTGCGGTGTATGTCCCAATAGCACCACCTCAGAGGACCAAAATAGGTCCCCAGCGTCGTCTAGGTATCTATATTGGGTTTGATTCGCCCTCTATTATTAGATACCTAGAACATCTCACAGGGACGCATTTAAGACACGTCTTGATGACTGTGAATTCGATGAGAAATCATTTCCAAAACTAGGCACACAGTCTAAGAAGCCTGATGCTTCTGAGACCATTTCTTGGGATAAGAAGTCTTTGTCCTTTTATGATCCGCGTACTAATCTGTGTGAAGATGAGATCCTAAAGATCCTTCACATTCAGAACACAATACACCTACTACCAGTAAATTTACGGACAACCATAAGATTGTTCGTTCACACGTCCCTACTCCCAACACGCCAGTTAGAATTGACATCCCCAAAGATGGATGCAATCCACCGACAGCAGAATTGGCTGTATCTCAATTAAAAATACGACGTCCGCCATGGTCAAAAGATAAAGTTCCTCGAAAGAGGAAGATTCCTGAAGATAATAAGATGATCCCTCCACAGGATGCTGAGCTCAGACCAGCGACCTCTCCTCTCCTTATTTCCGCTACAGAGGAAACAATAAGAGAAACATCATTAAATTACGTACGTACTGGAGGGGTGCTGGACAGACATAGCACAGTCGTCGTCGACGATTTTGCATTCGCTATTGCCGTTCACGTCGTTGAATACAACGATGATGTCGAACCACGATCTCTAGCAGAATGTAACCGCAGAGATGATTGGCCAAAGTGGGACGAGGCAATAAGAGTATAGCTGGACTCACTTTTGAAACGCAAAGTCTTTGGACCAGTAGTCCAAACACATGTAGGTGTTAAACCTGTGGGATATAAGTGGGTCTTCATCAGAAAAAGAAATGAAGAAAATGTGATCGTACGCTACAATGCACACCTTGTAGCATAGGGATTTTCCGAAAGGCCGGGGATTGATTATGAAGATACATATTCCCCGGTCATGGATGCGATCACTTTCGGATTCTTGCTTAGCCTATCATCTCTAGAAAGCCTATAAATGCAGCTCATGGACGTTATGACTGCATATATATATATATATATGGCGATATAGATAAAGAAATCAATATGAGACTTCCAGATGGGTTTAATTTATCCCCAGAGATGAAAGAGAGACCTCAGGACGTCTTCTCGGTAAGGCTTCAAAGATCATTATATGGTCTTAAGCAATCAGAAAAAATGTGGTATAACAGACTAACTGTTTTCTTTGCACAACAATGATTCACAAACAATGAAGTCTGTCCGTGTATCTTTATCAAAAGAACGGAAACGTGATTTGTCATCGTCGCAGTATATGTGGACGACTTAAATCTCATATGATCTCCTGCAGAGATCAATGAGATATCTGAAAGCCTAAAGCATACCTTCGAAATGAAAGACCTAGGAAAAACGAGGTACTGTCGTAGCTTACAGATTGAACACCTACGAGGTGGAATCCTGTTACACTAATCAATCTATACAATGAAACTTCTAAACAAGTTTCGAATGGAACAATGTCATCCTTTAAGTACTCCTATGGTCGTGAGATCACTGGATATTCATAAGGACCCCATCCGGCCGCTAGAAGAGGGGGAGGAGTTACTGGGTCCTGAAGTACCCTACCTCAGTGCCATTGGAGCACTTCTATATCTGGCAAACTACACGCGTCCCGATATAGCGTTCGCAGTTAATCTACTTGCCAGACACAGTGATGCGCCTAGAAAGCACCACTGGAACGGAGTAAAGCATCTTCTACGCTACCTCCAGGGTTCTATAGATCTGGGACTATACTACCAGAGAGGTTCCTCCTCCCAGTTATTTGGTTATGCTGATGCAGGTTACCTATCTAATCCCTATACAGCAAAATCACAAACTGGCTTTGTGTTTACCTACGGAGGGACTGCTATCTCATGAAGATCGACAAAGCAAACCACTACAATATCATCATCCAACCATGCTGAACTCATTGCAATCCACGAAGCAAGTAAAGAATGTTTTTGGCTTCGCTCCGTCGTCCAACATATCCTTGATGCCACTGGCCTGAAGACTGGTGAGTTTGAGCCCACTGTCTTGTTTGAAGATAACACTACATGCATAGCACAACTCGAAAAGGTTTATATCAAAGGCGACAGGACGAAACACATTTCTCCAAAATTCTTCTGGACGCACGATCTACAGAAGAACGAGGAGGTCAACATTCAGCAGATCCAGTCCTGCAACAACTTAACTGATCTGTTACTAAATCTTTACCGAGATGTATTTTTGTAAAACTTGTAAAAGGAATCGGTATGAGACAGCTGAAAGACCTACAAAGCTGAAGCTTGTACGGATAAGGGGGAGTAACCTGTGGGTTGTACTCCTTTTTCTTAAGCTGTTGGTTTTTTCCCCTGGGCTTTCCACAGCTAAGGGTGTAACGAGGCAAACACGATTACTCTGGATCCAGAAGTATCCACCCCCTTTGCATTATACGCTGAGACCAAAGTAATGTATGGATAAGGGGGAGTGTTATGAATGAGGGAGGCTTTTGGCCTCCCCTCATCTTTATCCCCACATTACTCCCCATCAAGCTTACTAATGGGGACCTTTGGTATCCCATATCCCTTGGCATTCTACTATTATGAATAAATAAAGAATCATGGCTTTGTGCCATGGTTACTCACTCTCTTGATTCCCAACATTAAGAAAATTGTTCAAGTTAAAAAAATATTTATCTAAATCGATCAACTTTTGCCACATAAGCAGCATAGGTGATTTCTTGTTTAAAATGGCCGGGTTTGTCAACCATTGTCATTATTAATTCACTACCAACTTTGGCAATGAAAAAAGTTGCAGTCATTTTTAACCAGAGGTTGACAACCCGGCCATTATTCATTCACTGTCAAATTTGGCTCGAGCTACCAATCCCATTCATTTTTAATTTAATATCAACTTTGGCAATGAAGAAAAGGCAATGAATAACTTTTATTCATTGCCAAAGGTTGGCAGTGAATTAATAATGACCCGATTTGGCAATCCCATCCATTTTTACTACTGACACCTCAACGAGAAATAACATTTGGTGCTGGCATTGCAAAAGTTGGTCGATTTTAGTAAATAAGTTTATAAATTGATCGATTTTTGTAATTATTTTTAATTTTGGCTTTTTTTTCAACAAAAAAATTCCATACACAACAATCCAAGCTATTACTGTGTTTACATGTTGGCTGGGTATATCCACGTTTCAATTAAATCTAGTCGCGGGTAAATCTGTAATCGATGCGTTCAGTGTTACATAATGTGAATTATATCCTAAACAAGCTGATATTAAACAATGGTTCTTGATTTGGTCACACCAATAATGGCTTTTGCCAATGTTTCACTGCTCTTGCTATGCATATGGATAGTCCCGTTCCTGCTTGGACCGAATCCTGCTCCCACTCATGCTTTGGCAAAATCCCAGCATCAACATCTGCCTTTAATAGCTTAATAAGGGAGAGTATCGGATGTTGTAGAAATACAAAAATCTTGACGATGGTATCGAGATTCTTCCAATCACATTTGTTCATATCAATCAACCCATAACCAGAGCTTAGACCTCATTAACCTCCATCCCATTTTTTTCAAACTTTTTTACTCGTCTTCTTTAAATTTTAGTGATTCTTTTTTGCTCTTTTGTCACACCCCATGTCCGGGTGTCATTACATCTTTCGTTATTTATGTAGGTCATGTAACTGTACTAGTGAACGCATAATGAATAGTAAATTTTGCAAATGAAATATTCGTTATTTATCCTTAGGGAGGGTACAAAAGCATTAAAGAAGGATGGAACTGGGAGGATGCGCGTGAATTACATGGAGTTGAATAAAGTGGCGGTGAAGAATAAGTATCATCTAACATGCATCGACAACTTGTTTGACCAGCTTGGGAGATCGTGCATCTTTTCTAAGTTGGACTAGGAGAGCGGTTATCATCAGCTGAAAGTCAAGCAGAATAACATTTACAAGACGCCGCTCAGCAACAGATACAGACAGTACGAATTCTTAGAAATACTGTTTGGGGTGACCAATGCACCCCCTGTATTCATGAACCTTATGAACCAAGTGATGTACGAGTACCTAAATAAGTTTGTAGTGGTTTACCTTGACGACGTCTTAATATATTCGAAGAGCGATCAGGAGCACACATCACACTTGAGGATGGGTTTAGCAACCTTGAGACCACCCAAGTTATATGCTATGTATAGCAAGTGTGAATTACGGATGGACAAGGTGAGATTTCTAAGTTATGTGGTATCTGGAAAAGTGGTTTGAGTAGATCCAACAATGGTAGCTGCCGTTCAAAAGTGGCCAGCCCCGAAGACAGTGACAGAGATTAAGAGTTTTCTGGGTTTGGCTAGTTATTACAGGAGGTTCATTCAGGCATACTCGAAGATTATGAAACCCGTGACTCGACTAACACGGAAAGATGTGATCTATGTTTGATCTAAAGCTTGTGACGAATCATTTCAGGAGCTAAAGAAAATATTGACTACTACTTTGGTGCTTATCATTTCAGAGCGAACATGCGGATTCGAAGTTTTTTGTGACACATATTGTAAGGGTATTCGACGTTTACTTCATCGGTATGGACGTGTGGTAGCTTATGCATCAAGACAACTGAAGAAGCATGAGCATAACTACCCAACCCATGGCCTGGAACTTGCAGTCCCATTTTTGTATTGAATATTTGCAAGGCATTTCCCACTCGAAGAGCGTGTAAAAGGTATTCACATACAATAAAAGTTTGAAGTGCATCTTCACGAAGGAAAAAAAATTAACATGCGCTAGAGGCGATGGATCGAGATGATGGTAGACCACGACACTGATCTTCAGTGCCACTCAAGAAAGGTCAATGCCATGCCCGATGCACTGAGTTGACTGCCAGCGGTGCTTACCCTTACGACGCAGTGACGACTCCAGCAAGAGAAGTGGAAGACGGAGATTGCAGTGATTCTACCAATGATGACTTCTTCATGTGTGGACCTTCAGATACAATCAACATTGGTAGAAAGAATTAAGGCTGGGTAAGCAGGTGATACGAAGCTACAGAGGATCCGGGAGTTGGTGTCACACCCCGATCTCCCAAATACCCCGGGACTTTCAAATTTGTTCCAGGATAAGTTGAGAAGGAGGGAGCGACAGACTGTGGTATTGCACCAAGCGTGGAAGTGACAAAAAGGCAGGTCACTATGTATGCTGGGGTGATACAGACCATCGTAAAAAAGAAAGTAAAACAGAAAGTAACTGTAAGCGTATCAACATAACCATAAGTAAACACTAACTGATATATGTACATGCAAAAATACATCCGAGTAACACCCACGTGTACAAAGTAAAACATCATCACACATATGTACACACAAAAGTACCTAAACTACTGTGTCCACACAAAAGTACAATTCACCCCCTAAACTAGGCATGGGTATCCGATGAAGGAATGTCACCTACGAGGGGATCTATCTGAACCTCATGTTCCGGGGTCATCTGCTGAAAACCTCGAAAAATGAACGGGGAATGTCACAACATGCCCAGTAGGAAACCCAACTTGAAACAGAATATTATTTAGGATTATTTGGCCAAGCTATAGACACATAACAACTGTAAAAACAGCAATGAGCTAATTTAACCGGAACATCACACAACAATGCAAACGTGCATCGGTATCGCAGAAGAGAGACTGACAACAAATTCAATAATACAATAGCTATACTCTTCATGGATTATTATTATTATTGATTTGGAAACCTAAGTACCACGGGGTGCATAAGAAGCTGGACCTCACCCATGGTGGACGGCTCTTAAACCACCTCGGCAGTGGTACGCGTGCATTGATTAACTTTAACGGGGCCTCTCGAACTCTACCCACCCCCTCTCACGGGAGTGTGAGTGAGAAAAATCTCTACATAATCACAACATCATCTCAAAGTATATTGCCCTGTGGGCATCACATATCACAGGAAATAGTCCAGTCCGTATACACACGCAATATCCAGGTCCCCCCTTCCCAGTATACTAACCCACCATATGGTAGACTTAGATACCCCGGGTGACTGTATAGTTCTATTTCTCATATCATATGTCCATGGGGTGTAGGGAATCACAAAGAAGCAACGGCATTCAAATATTAAAGAGGCATAATATGCATACGAGAACATAAGAAAGAAAAGAAACATTACATTTACTACTCACACCAACATACTCTCAAAATATTGGCTGATATCACCAATTTAACCTAGGAAGTTGCCATGGGTTTCTAAATGAAACATGTAGATAATTCAGGTATGTTTCTGGAGCAACAAAAATAAAAAATTTAGACACTTGTGCTAATAATTATGGCATGTTGAACATAGGGTTCCGAATCTGTCCTGAAATTGAGTTACACAGCCGCAAGGAACAATTAATTGCAGTAGTCTACAGACAATATCTTGCTAATGTCTCAACATGAAAGATGTAGATAATGAAGTTAGGATTCCAATTGTCTTAAATCAAGTCATTTGGAAACTTGGAGTGAGAGTTAAACTCCATGCAATAATATGGTGCAAATTCTGCCAGAATCTACCATACCATATAGATTAGAATTTCAGTCGAAACACATGAAGAATTTGGCATTCACATCCAAATGAAAGTTGTAGACAACTTTAAGTTCTTTCCAAATTGTACTTTTTCTAAAAATTTGGATAACTATATACTCATTCCAATAACAGAAATAAATATAGGCAAGCATGTAAGGATCGTCTTACACTTGCAATAATAACAACAACACACTGAGGGGGTGAATAGTGTAATGGCACAAGTTGTGTATTTAAAAATTAAACTTGCAAATGCGGAATTATAAATGCAAGAGGAATTTTAACACCACAACAATCCAAACATAAACACGCGATGTTACCCTGGTTTCCCAAACTTGGGTACGTCCAGCCACACCAATATCCACTATAATTCTCATACAGAGAAGTGAATACAATCTCACACAGAGATACCTCACACAGAGGATTTGGATTCCCACAAAGAGAAATCATTGCTCTCACATAGAGAGACTCAAACTCTCACATAGAGAGATCACAACCAACCCTCACACAGAAGGTTATACTCTCACACAGAGAGTAACTAGCTCTCAAACAGAAAGCTAGGGTTTCAATGAAATAACAAAGTAAAACAAATACTCTTACATATGCATTGAGATAAACTTACTCATTAATGAATGCAAGTCATGGAAGAGGATCTCCAAGTGATGAGATTAGCTTGAAAGCACTTGGATGATTTCCCTTGAGATTGACATCAATGCATGAAGGAGATAAGGAGCTTTAAGAGGGAAATGAGAGAGTTTGAGAGTGGCTTAATTAAACTCTAATGATTTTCAATAGTTCCAAGAAGTTCTAATAATCTCATCCCTCCCATATATATATAGGAACCCTATATTAACTCTTAAAACCCAAGGATAAAGCCAAAAATAAAAGGCTGTAACGGCTAGAATCTGGGCTGAAACGTCAGCGACAGTCGACTGATGAACATATGATAGTCGACTAACCAACGGCTAAATAAATCCCAACTGCTATAATTTGAGCCAGGACAGGTGTCACGCCCCGCTTCCCTAAAATGGAGGCAAGGCGTGAAAAGGTACGCATGAGAGTGGAGCTGTGAAGCCCCAAACCCGATAAGCGTCAATAAAACATAAGCAGGTCCCTGTAACCACAAACGGAACAACAATAATAACACAAGGAGAGACAGAAATAAAATCTCAAACCTCAGAATTTTTCCAACATTAAAATTAAGTTCAACATCCAGAAAAGCCACCAGGCTAAAAGAAAGAGCCTAAAGGCCCAGAACAAGGCCAACAAAAGGGGCAACATAACAAAGTATAGGTGCTACGCACCGACAACAAAACAGCCTAAAACAAAAGGGGAAAGCTCAACGAAGACACTATGACTGGTCCCCAGTGTCCACGTACTCCTCGCCAAACATAGGCTCGGGCTCGGCGTCAGCAAACAACTCGTCCTCAACAATGAACTCAGGCTCAGGGTCTAACATGTGTCACCCAAAAGAGTAAAGGGGCACATGTCAGCAAGTCTAAAAGACTTGGGCAAGGAAACTGAAAGTAAGGCAAACTAACAACCTAGCAGTTATAGTATGCATGACCTGGCAGTTATGGTATGAGTGCACAAGTAAGACATGGTGATACAATAAGTACAAGAGAACAATTTATCAGGGCATGTCAAGAGTAGCCAAGCTACTAACAATCTCAATCTTTTCACTAGTCACGTTTCACGTTGTTTGTAGATGTTTACGCCTTACAACTGAACTGTTGGACATTCACACTGATTGGCCGCTTAACACTACCCCTGAACCCAGAGTTTGCGCCTTACAACTGCAGTTGCTGATCGGGCAGACTCCCAGTTGAATGGCCGCTTAACTCTTACCCCAAACCCACATGTAAACGAGCCAAGGTCCCTGTACATGAGCTCAGTAAATGAGCCAGGGTTGCCCCGCACAAGAGCTCGTTTCCTGGATCACAAACCAGGAGCGTATTTCATTTGGCATAGGGGTGCACCTAGCCTCAATCATTTCACAAGGTGTAGCGGAGCTACGCAATCACGGGAACACTTAAAGAATGTAATGACATGACAATTAATTTGCGTACAGTTAATGGAAATTAAACATGACATGGTAGTTGTGCAACATGATAAATGTCGGATCTAGCTTCGTTGTCAAGCTAGTTCCTAAATTTGCGCCTAGGCGAGTATCATTTCGTCGCCTAGTCTCTTTTATGCCTACAACAAGCAAATGGCCTAAGACATGGCCCAAAACCCTAAGTAGCAAGTTTCACTTACCTAGCACCGAGGATGACGATCAACGAGGCCGTCACACAAATGCTAACTATGGAGATGAGATCGTTGCCATGGCAAGACAATATTAGAACAACATCCAACCTAGTTTTATTAGGGTTCACAAAAACACAAATGGGCTATGAGGATATTAAGAGATCGAGTTATTACCGTATCGGAAGCGGAAGAACGATGTCGAGCAAGCACGGCAACGGAAGAAACGATCCGGGGAACCTAGGGTTCAGATCTGGAATGGATGGGGAAAATCTGGAGAAATGGGGTTAAAGGGGGTTTTGAGGGTTGGAGATGGCCTAAGACATGGTGGTAGGCCAAAATGGAGAGGGAAACTCCAAGGGAGGAAGGAATGGCTTGGGGAAATGTTGGAGGGTGATTTGGGGAAGAAGGAGGCTCAGGAGAATGAAAGAGGGATGAAAGAAATCGTGGGTGGGGTTTAAATAGGGATTGCTGGCGGCTGCCCAGAAATTAGGGTTTCGACACTGATTAGTCGGTCAAAGAGCAACCACTGACCGACTAGTTTGGGAACTAGTCGGTCGGTTGACCAACGCAGACCGACTAAGTCCAAACAGTAACTCCTGTACAAAATAGGATTTAGATTTAGTCGGTCAAAGAACAACTACTGACCGACTAGTTTCTCATCTAGTCGGTCGATGAACGTTCTTAGACCGACTAAGAATGAATAGTACTTGGTATCAAAAATGATCATAGAGCTAGTCGGTTAAAGAACGATTGCTGACCGACTAGTTTGCAACCTAGTCGGTCGACTAATGTTCTTAGACCGACTAACGATAAACAGTAACTCCTGAGTAATTTACAAAGCCCACTAGTCGGTCCATGAAGGTTTGCCGACCGACTAAATCGTCATCTAGTCGGTCGGTTCCCCTTCTTGTACCGGCTAACGTGCACAAAAAGTTCCGAAATGGAGCGCGAAGCTCCGGGATCGATTCTTAAGACTCCTAGGCTTGATCTAACAATAAGATATGACTGATATGAAGCCCGTCACGAATGACTTACTCCGAAATCGACGATCAACGGAAGAAGCTAAGAAAACACGACGAAACGATCGAAAATGAAAGCTACGGAGACGAAAACCACGCATAAGGAGAAAATCCACCAAAACATATATATATAATATAAATAATCCAGATACATGAAAACCAGTCGTTACAACAGGCGACTGTAGAAGACTACGCATGCGTCTGTAAAATGGGCAGGCGCCTGTATATCATTCATCAGGCGACTGTCACAAGGGATGAAAATGAAACAGAGAGATGCAACTTATGCACTGTATGTATACAAACGACTGATGGCCACAGTATATGCGACTGTAAAATAGACAGGAGACTGTAAATACTGCAACAGTCGACTGACTTGCAAATTTGGATGAAGCCCAGAAAATGCAAGTTACGCACAGACGACTATAGAACAATTAACAGGCGCCTGTTGGAAGACAGACGACTGTAAATTGCACTTCAGTCGACTGTTCCAAAAGCTCAAGTAAGAATCAAGAAATGGTTGACGTGAGCTGGAGCATAACAGCCGACTGTAGAAAGCTTGACAGACGCCTGGAATCACCCAGTCACATGTAAGACCTTCATCAGTCGCCTGTTGGAGAGCCAAAAACTCCAGTTTGAGTTTAAGGCAAGATGAACATATTAGGATGATTTCTATGATAATCATAAGGCTCACTAAGATGGAAAATGCATATGCATGAATGAGTTAATCCATATCTATCAAGGCATTATATTATACCTAGACTCAAAAAAGAGAAAAGTAATAAATGAAATAATACATGGATTACATTGCTTTCCTTAGAGTCTATGGCTTCAATTCTTGATGCCTTGATGCTTCCCATCATGTCCAATCTTTCGCACCCATTATCCAAGCTTTGGCATAGCTCCTCTTGATGTCCATCCTTGCACAAAGCTATTAGTCTCCAAATCATGCTATTATCCATTTGATAAACAGGAGACTAAAACATGAGAGACATTAGCAACAACATAATATTGTGATCATCATCAAAATAACATTGGTATGAAACACTAATACTCAACAACATAACAAAAATAATAGGAAGATAGCATCTAGGCAAACACACCCACAACAACAATAATAGATTGTTTCTATAGTAGGCAACCATAACAACAAACCCAAAATCATTCTAGTCAATTTAGGATCCTACCTCAAGCTAGGAATTCCTCCTTCTATTTCTCCTTCTTCCTCGTTCTTCTTATATTCTTTCAACTCGTCTTCTCTTCTCTTTCAACTCGTCTTCTCTTCTCTTCTCTTCTTTTCTTTTGTTGCTGGTGAATTCGGCCAAGAGGGGGATGGACAATACAAAAATGAAAATAAAAGAAAAGGAGCTGATAGGATAAGAAAAGGGATCGTTTCTTGCAAATTCTTGAAGTTTCTTCACTTCTGAACCAAAATATTCTCACCTAAGATTACAAATGTCTCATGCACAAAAGATCTCTAACTTTGCCCTTCAACTTTGGGCATTAATTGCAATTCATGCCATATAATGAAATGTATTATAAATACCCATCTCCTTGAGGTTTTTTTACAATGGGTGTCATCCATTAATCTCCTACATAAAAGCCCTCCAACATAGGCTAAAAATTACAAGATATGCCATTCACAAGCACACACTACATATACTTACACACCCCCACTACATAGCTATATTCACACCACACTACACACCACACGTATATTGCACAAGGTATGAGAACAGTGCACCTTATAGCACTCCAATGGGGGTCACATCCTACCCACCTTAAAACAAATTTCGTACTCGGAATTTCAAAATAAGGTAAAAATGATAGAAAGTTAGAAGGGATACAGAAATACAAAAGTCTCTATGTAAAAAAATGGGAGAATTTTTCGCGCATTTCAGCTTCACGCTCCCATGTGGACTCTCCTGAAGACTCTCGGTGCCACATGACCCTCACAAGGTTAATGGCCTTCGTTCTCAGCATCTGCTGTCTCCGATCTAAGATAGCTACAGGTTGTTGCTCATAGGCAAGATCTGGTCACACCTCAATTTCGAAAAAGTCCTTTACACGACTGGGATCCCCCACATTCCTTCTGAGTTGGGATACGTGAAACACGTCATGCATACCTTCACGGGATGTCGACAATACCAAGCGATAGGCAACCTCTCCACCACGAGCTGAGATCTCAAATGTGCCAATGTATCTATGGCTCAGGTTTCCACGTCTACCGAAAAGTATACTGCCCCGTGTAGGTGAGATTTTTTATGAAGACATAGTCACCGGGTTGGAACTTTAAGGGACGCCTTCGCGTATCTGCCCAATGCTTGTAACGATCTTGGGCAATACGAAGATGCTCACAGATTGTCCATACTACATCGATCGCTTCAACCACCATGTCAGGTCCCAGAGGATCATGGTCTCCAACATCGTCCCAGCTTAAAGGTGATCGACACTTCCTTCCATACAATGCCCCAGAAGGTGTCATTCCAATGCTTGTTTGATAACTATTGGTGTAGGTAAATTCCACCGGATGCAAGTGGTCTTCCCATGACCCCTTGAAATCTAACATGCATGCCCTCAACATTTCTTCTATGATCCGGATGGTACATTAAAATTGACCGTCTGTCAGGAGGTGGTATGCCGTACTAAAGCTGAGATGGGTCCCTATACTAGCTTGTAAGCTTCTCCAAAAATGAGACGTGAATCTGGTATCCTAATCAGAAACTATGCATACAGAGAATCCATAAAGTTTCACGATCTCATGTGCATCAGAATCACATCAAAACATATTAAAGAAGCTAAAAGAAAATATGGATGAGATAAGGATAATACATCCATATATCTTCCAGCCAAAAACTCGGTGGACTGACCAACCTGGAAATGAATAAACTGTGTCGATTTGGTTAATCGATCAATGATCATCCTAATCGCATCATTCGCTTTTGGGGTTTGGGGTAGACCAGTCACAGAGTACAGCGTCACATGTTGCCATTTCCATTCAGGAATGGTAAGCGGCTGCAACAGACCTGCAACTCTCTGATGTTCAGCTTTCACCTGTTGACAAACTAAGCATGAGGCTACACTCTTAGCCACGCCGTGCTTCATACCATGCCACCAATAATGCTGTTGCAAGTCACGGTACATTTTCGTTCCCCCGAATGGATAGAATATGGATAATTGTGGGCCTCCTTCAATAATTCCTCTCGCATAGCATCGGCCGGCACACAGATCTAACTCCCGAATCTTAGAGGGTCATCCTCATGAATAAAAAAAATCAGTCTGAAGCCTAGCCTCTACCCGTTCTTGTATCTTCTTCAACTTTGCGTCCTCCACTTGTGCAGCCTTAATTCAGTCCACCAAATCAGACCGAATTTGCAAACCTAATAGAGTGGCCTTCTCACCAGGGAGTATGAACTCTATCTCCATCTGATGTAGTGACCAACGGAGCTGTGGCTGAGACGTCAACCGCATCACAGTACGGAGTCGACTAAGAGCATCCGGGAATACATCAACTTTTCCTAGATGATACTGAAGATCAATGTCATATGCTGTCATCAGCTCGAGCCATCGTCGTTGTCTCATGTTCAGCTCCTTCTGTGTAAAGACATACTTCAGGCTCTTATGACCAGTGTATATCCTTATGTGCTCTCATAGTAGAAAATGCTTCCACAACTTCAACGCAAAGATTACCGTCGCTAACTCCAAATCATGTGTGGGGTAATTCTGCTCATGCACCTTCAGTAATCAGGAGGCATAGGCTACCACACGACCATGCCGATGAAGGACACATCCAAGCCCATTACCAGATGCATCACAGAAAATCTCGAAGCATCAAGATTGATCAAGAATCGTCAGAACCGGAGCAGTCGTCAATCTCTGCTTCAATTCCTCAAATGCACACTGGCACTCATCAGACCAAGCATAGATGACGTCCCTTTTGGTAAGGTGTGTCAGTGGTGCTTCAATCTAGGAGAAATCTCATATAAACTTCCGATAATAGCCAGTAAATACCAAAAATATCCTGATCTATGTAATTGACTGGGGAACATGCCATTTTTCAACTACAGCAACTTCTCTAGAGCGACATATATTCCATATCAAGAAACGACATGCCCAAGAAAAGCAACCTTATATAACCAGAACTGGCACTTGCTATACTTAGCATACAATCAATACTGTTTCAGGGTCTCTAATACGATCCTCAAATGTTCAACATGCTCCTCTTCATCCTTTGAATACCCTATGATGTCATCAATGCAGACTACTACAAAGTTGTCCAAGTATTCAGAGAAGACCTGATCCATCAATCTCATGAAAGTGGTTAGGGCATTAATTACTCCAAATGGTATTACCAAGAATTCATAATGACCATAGCGGGTCCGAAAGGCAGTCTTCAGAACATCAGACCCCCGAACCTTTACCTGATGATATCCACTCCGTAAATCCAACTTCGAAGATACTCGGGATCTACCAAGCTGATCAAATATATCGTCATTATGAGGGAGATAATACTTATAGCCTTCTTATTTACTAGAAGCATTGGTTCTCCCCATTGGGATACAATAGGACGTATCAGTCATCGCTCAGGTAAGTCAGTCAACTGATTGCGAAGCTCAACTAACTCAGGTGGGGCCATACAGTATGGAGCCTTCGCAATCGGCTGTGTGCCAAGTATTAGGTCTATAGTAAACTCCAAGGATATATATGGAGGTAGCCTGCAAATGTCATCAGGGAAAACATTAGGGAAATCTCAAACAACTCTCAGCAAGGCTAGATCTGCCTCCACGATCATTGTCAGAACTCCTACTGACGTTGCCCAGAACTTCATGGGTTCAAGTGTGCTTCTACCACTTTGCAACTCGAACACTGGATTGCCAAGAATCTGAAAGACTACACTCCGTAGTCTACAGTCAATAGTGGCATAAAATATCCCTAGCCAATCTATACCAAACACGGCCTCGAAATTATGCATTTCAATCACTAGGAAGTCGGCATACAATTCCCGCCCATGAATCTCTACATGACAGTCACGGAGACCAAAAGAACTACATATGACACCATTTTCTGTATGGACATTCTAGCTGGCGCGGCAAAGGAATCTACTACTATCATATGCTTGTGTAGTGCCCTGGGAAGCTACTGCACATGTACTAGAGGGGGGGTGAATAGTACTTTTAAATAATAAGGAGTGTTATTCCTAATTATCATGCAATTAACAAACAACGATGCGGAATAACTACAATCAAGAAATAATGCAAACGCAAACACAATGGTTTAATGGGTTCGGATCCACCCAAGTCTCCCCGACTTGTTCCCGGTGATCCTACGTCCCAACCACCCGGATCCCTTCCGGATACTTGAGTTAGAAACCCTAACTCAAGATTTCCAATATGACCACTTGCGAAAACCTCACAAGTGCAAACGACCTACAATCGATGACCGTGAATCCCACAACCCGGGATCACGTAAAACCTCTCACAACCGAGAGTATACAATTCAAATATAACTGAAATGAAATGCTTACCAACAAAATACCTATGCCTTGAGATTTCTTACCAAATTAGGGCAAAGAGGATTTTGATGGAGGAAGATGGCACCAAACCCTAGCTTCAAGAAGATGACCAGCAATGGAAGCCTATGGTGGAGATGGTGACCTAGAATCAAGCTTCTAGCTTGAATGGCTCACAATGGAGAGAATCTCTCTTGAGGATTTATGACTCAAGAACTTGAGGGAGAGATTCTTGTGAGAAGAGAGAGCATGGAAATAGAGTTGATTGCTCTTCTCTTTTGATCTGAAAATATCTCCAATATGTTGCTTAACCCCTTCAAGAAATGAATCAGGATTCTATTTATAGGGGCAAGGAAAAACGAGTTCAAAAAGATCCCAACGGCTCTTTTCTGAACCACACTAGTCGGTCAAAGAAGGATCACTGACCGACTAGTTCATCAACTAGTCGGTCGGTGAGACAACATGGACCGACTAAGTGAGGAACAGCCAAAAGGTGAAGTTCCAGGCAAAGACAACTAGTCGGTCTAAGAAGACTTGACGACCGACTAGTGTCTCAACTAGTCGGTCGGTGAATGTTCTTTGACCGACTAACGTCGAAATAGGATAGGTTGACTTCAAGATGACTTAGTCGGTTTAAGAACAAATGCTGACCGACTAGTTTCTCAACTAGTCGGTCGGTAAACGTTCTTTGACCGACTAACTCGAAACAATAGCTCATGCTGAAAAAGATTGTACACAACTAGTCGGTCTAAGAAGGATTACTGACCGACTAAATCGTCATTTAGTCGGTCGGTGACTCTTCTTTGACCGACTAACTTTAGTCAAAGAAAGAGCTGAATTAGAGAAGGCAAACTAGTCGGTTCAAGTAGAGTTGCCGACCGACTAGATCGTCATCTAGTCGGTTGGTGACCCTTCATGAACCAACTAACATGCACTCGAAGCCGAGGGAAAGAGCGATAGGCTACGGGAAAGTTTCTAATGGATTCTATGATAATCCTAGCTCTAAGATATGAGTGAAATGAAGGTTATAAGGTAAGTCCTACTCAAGGCTTAACATTCTAAAATATGAAGCTAGAAGACTATAAAATAAACCTTACGAACCGTCTTCAAAGCTTCAATCTTCATTCCTCTTGACTTCAATATTGCTCCTCGAGCTTCAACGAAGCTCCAGGCATACGATCACGCGTATTGAGAAGTCTTGAGACGTCGCTTTTGTTGTACGTGGTATTTTGGCGACGATCTCCATAACTGCGCTCACACACTGTTAGTTCATGATATATTTATGTTTGCTCATCATCCAAAACCAAATCCGGGGAGTCCAATACTCAACATTCTCCCCCTTTTTGGTGATGACAAACCAACATAAATAATAATCAAAAATAATGAACTAAATGAAATATACTTACTCCCCCTGCATTGATGACACATTAGTTCCATATGAAATAATAAGCACATACATCAAGCAGACGAGGAAAGTAAAAATGCAAATCCAATATTTGAGATTTAGGATTTGTAATCCATTTTTATATCTTAACTCCCCCTGAATCTAACATATCAAATTAGATTCATGGTAAATTATCATTTAGCACATGCCATTATTATGCCATTATTATATCTCTCCCCCTTTGGCATAATCCAAAACGAGCGGGAGGAAGCCAATGACAATAAATCATGTCCAAATAATTCATTAAGCATGGGAGTCTAAGAATACGACCACGTTTCATATGACACCAAAATAAAATTCGAATAAAATCAAAGCGTGTCAATGAGACCATAGTCGAAAATCGAAAAACTAAAATCATCAAAATATCAAATGTAAATTCACTTATTGAAGAAATGAATTTACTCTCCAATATCAACATTTATAGCTATTTTAGTGCATGGAAAACAATTCTATGTTTTCATACAACTAAAGCTATTGATTCAAAATAAATCGTCGAGCGACGAAATCAATATCAGAGACATACATAAAATGGGCACAAAGGAATGAACCATCAGAAGAGTGATGCACATCATAGAATATCAAATGACACAAAATCGATCAAAAATGAACATAAAGTAAAAGCACATCAAAACTAAGTGAAGTGTGCGATGAGAAGTGACAATGTGATAAAAGTAATACGAAAATTATCATTATAACTTTTAACACATGTCATGCCAAAAATAGATATGAATTTCAAAGCATTTATGGCATTCACAATTCTATCATGCTAGGAGAAACAAAATGATACCAATGTAAAGAAATAGATTCTAACCAAGCATGCATTCAACCCTCATGGATACCAAATGTAATATTATACTTACAACATTAAGCTCCCCCTACATTGGTGCATTACCTAAGCACCATCAACTCCGTTTGAATGAAAGTCTTCGCAAATCGAGGAGTTGGTAGGGTTGGTATCCCACGGTGGATTGAACCTAGAAAACTTCATTTTGGTATCCAAAACCCCTTTTGGATCCAATGGGTTAGCCAACAAATTTGAAATACGAAATAAAAATTATTGTAACCCATAAATTAATATAATCAAAATAAATTTTATAAACATATGCCTTGGTACCCATAACATGATCATAAACTCATGGTACCAAGCATTGAAAGGTTAAAGGAACTAACCCTTCGGAAACCAAGTCCAAGAGGAACTTGACTTCCCAACATAATCATCATTCAAAATAACATCATTAATATATGATTTCACATAAACATTCATAGCATCATCGCTAGTGTTCTTGGGACCCCAAATAGTGTACATTTTGGGAATCCTCTTCCTAGTGGTTGCATGCACAAAAAGTTGATTTCTATGTGGTGCATGTGGCCTAGGAGTATGAGATCTAGCAATAGCATTATGATGAGCAAGAGATCCATGATGTGGTGTAGCATACATACGTGGATAGGCATGAGGTGTGTATGCATGAGGATGATTATGAGAGTAGGCATGCACATGTGGATGAGATGTTTGAACATATGCATTAGGATGTGCATGAGCATGATTACGTGCATGTGAGTGTCTCATATGAGTGTTAGCACGTGCTCGTGGGTGCGGAGCATAAAAATCATCGTTAATATTTGCATGCACCGGTGGAGTAGGATGTGTGTTCCTACGTGGCATAGCATGTGAGTACAAAAATGCATGACCCCTCTTTGGAGGTCTACCCAAAGTGGGTTTCTTTCCAATCGGGGGTGTGTACGAAGTGGAAGCACTATTGGTAGGAGAACTACCAATGGGGTGTTTGCTCCCACTCGTCGAGGCATCGGATGTCGGCCTAACAAAGGTGGTAGGCGATTTGGATGTGTCTCCCATCTTATACCCCAAGCCAATGTGGTGTTTGGCCGGAAGTAAGTCATTTAGGATATTATCCAAATGGCCCTTACCTTTATTGAAATCATTGATACGGCCTAACGTGCACTCATACTTCTCTTTGAGAGAATGCAAAGAAGCATCCAAAGTGGATACTTGCGATGTGAGTGCATAAACACGTGATTTGAGATTCTTATTCTCAATACTCAAAGTTGAGTTTTGAGACAACAAATCCGCTATCACATGTTCATCCGAATCCTCAACAAGAACATGCTCAAGTTGAGATTTGAGGGACTTCACCTCATTTCTCCACAAGCCATTATGAGTAAGCAAACTTGCTTTCTCATTGGCGAGTGTCTCAACAATGGTGTCATTGTTGGTGATGGTAGACTTAGGAGAGGTTTGGAGGTTGACAAGTTCATCTTTGGTCTTGTTATATCGATCTACTAATTTAGTAAATTTAGACCAAATTTCTTGGTTTGCTAACCTCATTTCATCAATAGTAGGTTCTCCGCTTTCCTCCTCGCTACCATCCTCGCTTTCATCCTCGCTATCAACGAAGGAGGACTTTCGATCTTTTGCCTCATTAGCCATGAAGCAGAGTTTTGCTTTCTCCACTCTTCCATCATCCGACTCTCCACTTGAGGAATCCTCTTCGGAGTCGGTGAATGTGCCAACAAGTCCTTTCTTGTACTTTCTCGACTTGTCGTACTTTGATGCTTTCCCTTTCTCCTTGTGTTTGTAGAGAGGACAATCCGGTTTGATGTGTCCTGGCTTGTTGCATTTATAACACACGGGAGTAGAAGCATTAGTCGAACTAACTTTAGATTTATTCAAAGATATACCTTCTCGGAGGAATCGATCGAACTTCCTTGCCATACGGGCAATGGATTCCATGTCCAATTCGTCTTCTGATTCTTCATCATCGGTAGATGGAGCGGCCTTGAAGGCAATTGCCTTTTTCTTTGGCTCATCTTGCTTCAAGTACGCTTTCATCTTTTCCTTCATTCGGATCTTACTATCCTTGCGTACCTCGTAAGACAACAAGGTACCCATTAGTTGTACGACGGTATATTTATTCATGTCATTACCTTCCTCGATGGCGAAGGTACGCTTTTCCCAACATGATGGAAGACCATCGATAATCTTCGCGACTTTCTCCTTTTGGGTATAGACCTTCCCAAGAGCTTCCAAGTCGTTTGATATATCCACGAAGCGAGCGTAATATTCCTTCATGGTTTCGCCCTGCTCCATATGAAACAACTCAAATTCTTTATTAGCAACGACGAGTTTAGAATCTTTTACCGTACTCGAACCTTCGTGCAATATGAGGAGTTGGTTCCATATTTGATATGCACTCTTACATGTGCATATCTTGTTGAAGTCCTCGGGCTCCAACGCACAATTCAAGGCATTCATTGCCTTGGCATTGGCTACTTCCGCGGCGACCTCCGCGGGAGTCCACTTCGCGAAATCTTCTTCGGAGGGCTCGACATACTCCGTCATGGTGGCTCTCCATAGTGAAGCGCTCCGGAGGAAAATTTGCATCCGGCATTTCCAGTACCCGTAGTTGGTACCGTTGAAGTGTGGAGGCCTGACGGAGGATAGTCCTTCCATAACTGAAGATGCTCCATCGCGGTTCTTGAAGACGTTGTAGTCGTTGTTCGTCATAGCTTTGAACTTCGGCTATGTGTAGCTTTGAACTTGGCTCTGATACCAATTGTAGTGCCCTGGGAAGCTACTGCACATGTACTAGAGGGGGGGGGGGTGAATAGTACTTTTAAATAATAAGGAGTGTTATTCCTAATTATCATGCAATTAACAAACAACGATGCGGAATAACTACAATCAAGAAATAATGCAAACGCAAACACAATGGTTTAATGGGTTCGGATCCACCCAAGTCTCCCCGACTTGTTCCCGGTGATCCTACGTCCCAACCACCCGGATCCCCTCCGGATACTTAGGTTAGAAACCCTAACCCAAGATTTCCACTATGAATATCTTGTGAAAAACCTCACAAGTGCAAACGACCTACAATCGATGACCGTGAATCCCACAACCCGGGATCACGCAAAACCTCTCACAACCGAGAGTATACAATTCAAATATAACTGAAATGAAATGCTTACCAACAAAATACCTATGCCTTGAGATTTCTTACCAAATTAGGGCAAAGAGGATTTTGATGGAGGAAGATGGCACCAAACCCTAGCTTCAAGAAGATGACCAGCAATGGAAGCCTAGGGTGGAGATGGTGACCTAGAATCAAGCTTCTAGCTTGAATGGCTCACAATGGAGAGAATCTCTCTTGAGGATTTAGGACTCAAGAACTTGAGGGAGAGATTCTTGTGAGAAGAGAGAGCATGGAAATAGAGTTGATTGCTCTTCTCTTTTGATCTGAAAATATCTCCAATATGTTGCTTAACCCCTTCAAGAAATGAATCAGGATTCTATTTATAGGGGCAAGGAAAAACGAGTTCAAAAAGATCCCAACGGCTCTTTTCTGAACCAGACTAGTCGGTCAAAGAAGGATCACTGACCGACTAGTTCATCAACTAGTCGGTCGGTGAGACAACATGGACCGACTAAGTGAGGAACAGCCAAAAGGTGAAGTTCCAGGCAAAGACAACTAGTCGGTCTAAGAAGACTTGACGACCGGCTAGTGTCTCAACTAGTCGGTCGGTGAATGTTCTTTGACCGACTAACGTCGAAATAGGATAGGTTGACTTCAAGATGACTTAGTCGGTTTAAGAACAAATGCTGACCGACTAGTTTCTCAACTAGTCGGTCGGTAAACGTTCTTTGACCGACTAACTCGAAACAGTAGCTCAGGCTGAAAAAGATTGAACACAACTAGTCGGTCTAAGAAGGATTACTGACCGACTAAATCGTCATTTAGTCGGTCGGTGACTCTTCTTTGACCGACTAACTGTAGTCAAAGAAAGAGCTGAATTAGAGAAGGCAAACTAGTCGGTTCAAGTAGAGTTGCCGACCGATTAGATCGTCATCTAGTCGGTTGGTGACCCTTCATGAACCAACTAACATGCACTCGAAGCCGAGGGAAAGAGCGATAGGCTACGTGAAAGTTTCTAATGGCTTCTATGATAATCCTAGCTCTAAGATATGAGCGAAATGAAGGTTATAAGGTAAGTCCTACTCAAGGCTTAACATTCTAATCTATGAAGCTAGAAGACTATAAAATAAACCTTACGAACCGTCTTCAAAGCTTCAATCTTCATTCCTCTTGACTTCAATATTGCTCCTCGAGCTTCAACGAAGCTCCAGGCATACGATCACGCGTATTGAGAAGTCTTGAGACGTCGCTTTTGTTGTACGTGGTATTTTGGCGACGATCTCCATAACTGCGCTCACACACTGTTAGTTCATGATATATTTATGTTTGCTCATCATCCAAAACCAAATCCGGGGAGTCCAATACTCAACAGCTTGGTCACAAAATGTTTGGACATGAAATAGTGGGAGGGACTGGAATCGAAAAGCGACAAGGCGGGAAAAGAGGCTATCTTAACGATGCCTAAACTCAAAACAAACAAAGGCACCCTAAAAATCCAAACAAAGGAGCAAGAAAAACATGCATAACTAAGGTAAGGGTATGACCTCACCAGTGATAACCTGGTTGGTGTTCTCTGCCTCTACCGCAGTCATCATGAAAGTCTGGCGTGTTTGGGGAACGTATGTTGCTTTCTTGACAGCCCACTGCTAAAAAGGTAGAGGATGTCCTCTAGGTGCAGAGGGACCAAGTCTGGGCGGTGCCGGAAGTAGGGACCTCTGAGGTACATGTGGAAGTGACCGATGCTGCATCAGTTTGGTTGCTAGAGGTGCTGCTGATACTGGAGGGCGGCCCTGATATGGACAGACTCTGCTAATGTGTCCCACTCCTCCGCAAGTAAAGCATCACCTGCCTGCCCCGAATCAACAATCCTTCTCCTCATGTCTTGCCTTGCCACAGAAGTGGCAGGACACCAGCATCCGAGTCAGTGATGGGACCACTGGACTCTTAAACTGAGCAGTCTGTATCTGTCGATGAAGGGTCATTTGCTGTACATATGGTCGTCTATGACTAGTAGACATCCTTCATACGCTTTGTAAATAAGTCTCATGTCGCCCGGCCGCCTCTAACATGGCCTTATGTGTCGGCAAGTCCATGGCAGACATCGCTCCTCTATACTCTGAGTCGTGACCCATGTGGAAACGTCGAGCTCGAACTACATCTGTCACTACTAGCTCCAGAGCATGCTTGCTAAGTAATGAAAAGTCTGCATCATACTCGTCGATGCTCCGACGATCCTGTGTCAAATGCTCAAAATTCTGCCTCAACTCATCTTTCGCCACCTCTGGGATGAACTTGGCCGCAAAATGCTTCTTGAACATCTCACAGGTGATAGTCCTGGTCAAGGGTCGCTCATGGGCATCCCACCAATCACGGGTATGGTGGGTCAGACGTCTCTTGGTTGCATCCACCGATCTTTCCCGTGGAAACTAAACTATAATCAGGTCATCCTCGATGCGCCTCAGTCATTCATCCACCTGCAGAGCACTCTCCTTACCAGAGAAGGCCCTCGGATGCATCGCCCTAAACTGCTTGTAGCATGGCTTCTTCTGGAACGAGACGTTAGCCATCTTATCTTCTTGCTGGCTCGGGTGCTCCATGATCCCCATCAGGACCTTCGCCAACAGAGCAAACTCAAAACTCACCGTATCGGAAGAGGGATTCTCACCCCCAAATGTCGCGTTCCTGCCTTCCATACCGCGGAGAAAGAACGAAATAATTCGAGTTAGTATCATATACAGAAGTATCGGAGCATTGTCTATATCATCCTTACGCATGTCGCAGTGAGCGCTGACCTGCATGGGTCACCACAAACCTGTTCGCCCCAATCTCCCAATTACCTCGGGATTTTTGAATATGTCACAGGATAAGTGGAGAAGGAGGAAGCGTCGGGCCGCGGTATTGCACCAAGCGTGAAAGTGACAATAATGCAGGTCACTATGCATGCCGGGGTGATATAGAGCATCGCAAAAAAGAAAGTAAAACAGAAAGTAACTGTAAGCACATCAACACACCCATAAGCAAACACTAACTGTCCATGATATATGTACAGGCAAAAGTACATTCGAGTAACACCTACGAGTACAAAGTAAAACATCATCACATATATGCCTAAACTAATGTGTCCACAAAAAGTAAAACTCACCCCCTAAACTAGGCCTGGGTACCCGATGAAGAAATGTCATCTACAGGGGGATCTATCTAGACCTCATGCTCTGGGGTCGCCTGCTGAGAACCTAGAAAAAATGAACGGGGGAACATCATAACGTGCCTAGTAGGAAACCCACCTTGAAAAAGAATATTATTTTGAATTATTGGGCTAAGCTACATACACCTAGCAACTGTAAAAAGAGCAGGGGGCTAATTTAACTGGAACATCACACAAAAAATGCAAACGTGCATCGGCATCGCAGAAGAGAGACTGATAACAAATTCAATAATGCAATAATTATACTCTTCATGTATTATTATTATTATTGATTTGGAAACCTGAGTACCACGTGGTGCACAATAAGATGGACCTCATCCATGGTAGGTGGCTCTCAAACTATCCCGCCAGTGGTACACGAGCATTGATTAACTTTAACGGGTCCTCTCGAAATCTGCACACCCCTCTCATGGGAGTGCGAGTAAGAAAAATCTCTACATAATCATAACATCGTCTCAAAGTACATTGCCATGTGGGCATCACATATCACATCAAATAGTACAATCTGTATGCACACGTAATATCTAGGTTCCCCCCACCCCTTCCCAGTATACTCACCTACCATAGGGTAAACTGAGATACCCTGTGTGACTGTATAGTTCTATTTCTCATTTCTCACATCATGCGTCCATGTGGTGTAGGGAATCACATAGAAGCAATGGCATTCAAATATTAAAGATGCATAATATGCATATGAGAACATAAGAAAGAAAAGAAACATTACATTTACTATGCACACCAATATACTCTCAAAATATTGGTTGATATCACCAATTTAACCTTGGAATTTGCCATGGGTTTCTAAATGAAACATGTAGATAATTCAGCTATGTTTCTGGAGCAACAAAAATTAAAAGTTTTAGACACTTGTGCTAATAATTATGGCATGTTGAACATAGGGTTCCGAATCTGTCCTGAAATTGAGTTACACAACATCAAAGAACAATTAATTGCAGTAGACTACAGACAATATCTTGTCAAGGTCTCAACATGAAAGATGTAGATAATGAAGTTAGGATTCTAGATTGTCTTAAATCAAGTCATTTAGACACATGGAGTGAGAGTTATACTCTGTCCAATAACATGGTGTAGATTCTGCCAGAATCTACCATACCACATAGATTAGCATTTCAGTCGAAACATATGAAGAATTTGGCATCTATATTACATTTGACAATTGTTTTTGAATCCTGTGGCTGACTAGGACAAGCTGACTAGGACAAACAGGTTGATAGAAGAATGGTTCAGATTTAATCTTGGGAAATCAACGGTTGAGATGAGAGTTTGCGAAAATTTTGGAGGGAAAAACATCTCTTGGGAAATGAAAGTTTAAGGGGAAATAAAAATTTTTGGGGAATGAAAGTTTTTGGGGAATAGCAGAGTGCCAATTAATGCAGTTGGGAAAAGAATTTTAACTTGAACTTAATGCTGCAGATCGAATGATCTATCCCTCAACACGGGGCCCACCGTCTCTTCGACCCATGGGGCAACAAGATGAGAATAATTTCCTGTGCCGAAGGCGTCCACTTTTATGCTAATTTGTTATTACGCGCCGAATTTGTTGTTCTGTGTCGAAGGCGCCTGCGCCGAATTTGTTGTTCCGTGCCGAATTCGCCCAAGCCGAATGCGCCCGTGCTGCTAAATAATTTTATGCTAATTTGTTGTTCTTTTAAATTTTGGTTGTGAAAATAATTTTTTGGAGAACAAAGATTTGCGGGGGGAAATCTTAAATGAACCGTTCCCGCGGGCACGTGTTATGACTAGTTCACATATAAATGAAAGTTGTATAAAACTTTAAGGTCTTTTCAGATTGTATTTTTTTCAAAAAATTGGGATAATTATGCTGAAGGTTATACTCCGAATCTGTCCTGAAATTGGGTTACATAACAGCAAAGAACAGTTAATTGCAGTAGACTACATACAGTATCTTGCCAAGGTCTCAAGATGAAAGATGTAGATAATGAAGTTAGGATTTCAGATTGTCTTAAATCAAGTTATTTGGACACCTGGATTGAGAGTTACACTCTGTCGAATAACATGGTGCAGATTCTGCCAGAATCTACCATACCACGTAGATTATCATTTTAGTCGAAACATATGAAAAAATTGGCATTCACATATAAATGAAAGTTGCAGAAAACTTTAAGATCTTTTCAGATTGTAATTTTTCAAAAAAAATTGGATAACTATACTGAAGGTTATACTCATCCCAAAACAGCAATAAATATAGTCAACCACAACAACAATAATAGAAAGATGGCATCTAGGCACACACACCCACAACAACAATACTCGCTTGTTTCCCTTGGAGGTAACCCAACAACCCCAAAAATATTCTAGTCAATTTAGGATCCTACCTCAAGCAAGGAATTCCTCCTTCTCTTTCTCCTTCTTCTGCTTTCTCCTTCTCTTCTTTCAACTCTTTTTCTATTCCTTTCAACTTCTCTTCTCTTCTCTTCTCTTCTTTTTTTTGTTGCTGTTGAATTCGGTCAAGAGGGGGAGGGACAAGACAAAAATGAAAAGAAAAGAAAATAAGAGGAGAGGATAAGAAAAGGGAGAGCTTCTTGCAAATTCTTGAAGTTTCTTCACTTTTGATCCAAAATACCATCACCTAAGAGTACAGATGTCTCATGCACCAAAGATCTCTAACTTTGCCCTTCAGCTTTGGGCATTAATTACAATTCATGCCATATAGTGAAAGGTATTATAAATACCATTCTCCTTGGGGTCTTATTTACAATGGGTGCCATCCCTTCATCGCCTACATAAAAGCCCTCCAACATAGTGTGAAAATTACCAGCTATGTCATTACAATCTATTTATAATCATTTCTTGTTGGGTTATGATGTCACTTTCCATACATGGTTATGTTTGTGGCCACTGAGACGGACTAGTGTCATCCCCAACAATTGCTTGTCGAGTTAATTCGCTCATATGAAATCACCGCACAAGACTCGTCTTAGTGTTTTTTTGGAATGGGCCATGTACAATGCATCACCCCTTTGATCGTATTCTGAATTAACATGAATAGATGCATAGTTCTATATATTGGTCTGGTCTGGTTCTGCTACGCCGGCTGCAACGATATCTTTTACGTCAAATAATGAGTCGACCTGGAAAACCATGAAGCAGCATGCATAAAAGATACAGCAATTACAATATAACCACATAAAATCGATCACGAAGATACTATTTATCATTTGTCGCTTAATGGGACCACATGGCATGTACGAGAATGGGGGCTCCTGCCTACTAAATATTCATCATATCATAAGCCCCCTAATATCATTCCATATATTCATCTACTGATACTACATTCCCCTGATTAACCACATGTTGCTCTCTATCCATTCACATGTTTAAAAATCAGATGTGACTTGTATCCATTATATGTGGTTTTATACCGGTCTTCACCCGCATGACTTGGACCTCAAGCGAGATGTATTGTAAGATAACACATTGCCTCAAAACACAGGTTTGGTCCATGCATCTCCATGGCTTGCCATCAGAATATTAGTACTTGCGCACGACAGATTTTGGGATTTGCCACACATAAAGCAATAAGATTCTTTAATCAACCAACATATGGCTCACCGATAACCTAATAAACATGAATGCCAAACATAAATTAGTAGAGTATAGAATATGTATATACCATTATTTCAACTAACACTATAAAATTCAAAAATTCATACATGTGTGATCTCTAACGAATCAAACTCATTTCTATGGAAATGCAGTTTCCGTTGTGAAGTGTCCCTAAACGTTCGGGGCACATTCCACATATATCCTAAGGGGATGTAGCCATCTGATACAATTTGCCCAGTCATTGACCGTCAAATATGTAATCTTTCCAACGACTATACATATATTTACGAATCTGTCACCAACTGTTAACATGTGTGTGTGTGTGTATGGCACAATTTTAATTAAAAAATTATATACATGAAAAAAAATAGCTCCCACGTTTGACTTCATGCTACATTAATTAACTCAGAGTACATGTATGCAATCAATGCACTTCCCCACGAATACCATCAAATGTGTTGTACCTACTCCGGATTCTTCAACAACATAAGGCGCACCGAGCCTTTGCTTGAATATGTAACCAATAAGGTTCCAATCATATGTAGCATGTAGGCACGAGCATATTACCGAATCTGCTCCCTGTCGGCGTCCCGTAAAAGTATCTCGAATCCATTTAAGCTTCACCTTTGCTTGTTGGTTTTCTATGTATGCATGTCTCAAGCACATCTCCATCAAATCTTTCCAATCGCTATTCCTTGCAATGAGTGCATGGGGTCTAGTCAATAGGTTTGCCAGCGATGACTTCCACGGCCTGCAGCGTGATCATCATATCACCATGCCACATATGGAATGTGTTGATCTCTATCTCCATCTCTCAATCAATGCTGTTAATAGCGACTAGTCTAACCCAATCCACTTCAACCCAGCACATACGTAAAAACTAGCCATTTCAATATATTGTGCCGCCCGTTCATATGATTCCCATTCGGAATGTATGCGTGCGTGATTAACTACACCATTAACAGCATCTTGCAAATAATTAATGAAAAAATTAATTTTCTTATGCCAGCATAATGTAAATTAGTAATATTAATATTTATCTGACTATTCATACCTGCCCATGCTGGAGATGTGCATATTGATGACGAGCCTGAGCATACAAGACCGCATTAGATATGGGTCCTGCATCCTCCAGGAGATGAAATCATATAAACTGCAATTACATTTAATATATTACACATCGAGCTACTAAACGTAAGTAAGGATATACAGACCTCTTTGTATTTTCATTTTATACAATAACTCAATTCCTTGTTGAAGTCAGCTACAATGATAACTTCATTTCAATTTCTTGTTTAACCTGCCATCTTACATAAAAAACGTATATGTGATCACTTGTTCCACGAGAAGTTGATCCTAAAATTCAGTATGCATACATGGTGAATAATGAAAATTCAATATGTCTCAAATTTCTTTTTCTAAGTAAACCCTAGCTCACCATAAAATCAATAGTTTGAGTAATGAAATACTCAAGTAGTGCAGCTTCATGGATGTGTGCGTCGTGTATGTGAGGTCGGGTCTGCAACGGGAACGGGGTCCTGCCGAGCTGGGCTGAATTCATGCGGGGTATTATTGAGCGACTCCATTGTTTTTTCGAAGCAGTGGCGCTGCTACTTCGTATTAAGCAAGTAGGGTTTAGAATGTGCCGAGTTTGGCAACTCCGACCAAATGCTGGGCCCGTCACTTATAATTAATTGGCTGTGGTTAGCAACCCCGGCCAACTAAAAAAGTGTCTAGCCAGCACCGACAACGACATGGTTACTAGGTGTCGAATGTTTGTCCATTTCGCTAATTATTTTTTAGTCCATTTTGTTAATTAATTTAATTTTTTTGTTTTCTTATCAGAAAATGACAAATGATTAAAGGGAATTGCTATAAGCACCGACCTGATTGCTGAGTTCACAGACCACTTATTTACAAGTTTGCCATTAAAAATCTTTTATCGTGTTCACAAACCACTTTGTTACGCCCTAAAGACCGGCCCATGAAACTAAGGCCCGTATGCACTGGGGGCCCAAGCAAACACCTCACCGACTCACCTGATGGGACACTACCCGAGCTGAAGATCACCTCGACTTAGAGAAGCTCGCCTCGCCCCGTCGCAAACTCGCCTCCAAGGTCAATTAAGAAGCCCGCCGTGCGACCTACGAGCTCACCATGCCAAGGACAAGCTCGCCTACCCTCCAGCAAGAAGCTTCGTCTGAGAGAGCCGAGCTTAATCGTCGATTTATGGCTCGCCCCTGAGAGCGATTAAGCACAAATATCTCTGACAGGGTGACGTAAGCTCACCTACTCTCCATTAATGCCAAGGGTTAAGGGCAAGAACTTCTGGCAGCCACTCGCGTCTCATTAATGCTCTTGACGCCTCCTGACACCATTAATGTGGTAAATATCCCTGATACAGCTTCAGCACTCAAGTGCCAGCAGGGATGATTCGACAGCTGACAAGACGGCGAGCAACCGCCTCTCAGCCATATAAATACCCCCCTCATGCCTCCATAGAGGTGGGTAGGGAAAATTGTTGGTCAGTAAATTCTCTAACTCATTTCAATACACAAGGTCAGATATCTAACATATATTTGTGCCTTCCTCATAAGCCCGTCGCACTTTGCCGACATGCCTTAAGGTCGCCAAGTGTGCCCGGTGCATACCTTTTACATCACCAGCTGACTTAGGTATCGGAGAGGCTAAGGGCTGACAGCCAGCCCTGCCTTTCTGACCTGCTGTTCATCCTCGTAGGGAGCTCACCTCAGCTACCGGGAGCAGGCGACATTCGTGCGACCTCCAGGCGACCTATGGCTTTATACCCTTGAAGCGTGCTCCGAGTCGTCCTAACCTAGCCTTCACTCGTAAACCTGTAAATCATTGTACCCGTGATTCCTACTACAAACAAATTTTATTGTGTGCGGATCTGACCCGGAACATTTGGCGCCGTCTGTGGCAATGAGGGTTACACCCATGTTAGGATTCACACGCCCTCAGTGCAAACATCTCCACGGCAAGTTACCCACTGTCACAACCCCTCCGACCCCGAGGCGACCGGGTCAACTTAAGACCATGCTTGACGACGCCCCGCCCTGAGGCCACCTCTGGCCGATGGGCCTCGTTCTCCAAGAAGAGATTCGCCGATGAATCAACCCCTTGACGCATCGGCCACGGCCATTCAGGACGCTGCCCTCGGCATCTACAAGAGCTTCCAGGGCTTCACCAGGACGATGGAGGAGTAGACCGCTGCACTCCGAGTGGGACCATCCCGGGCGGGAAGCCCCTTCGAGTTCCATGATGTGAAGAGAGGCCTCCTCCCCCAGCTCGATGAGGAAGCAACAGCTCAGTAGAGGCAGTTCAACGAAGGGGAGGTAGCCGCTCTACAGAGGGAGATCAACAGAGAGGAAGAGGCTGCACAGCATATGCGGCTACAGGAGGAAGAGTCTCTTCGATGGCTTTGCCTCCTCGATGCAGAGAGAGAGAGAGGCTCCAAGAGGGGAGCCGAGGAGTCTCCTTAGCGTCGGCCTCGATGGCGCGGAGGGACCCACTGCTGGATCACCCCGTGGAAAGCTACCATCGGGGAGATCACCTAGGCCGGGACGAGGGGGCGCGAGTTTCGTGACAAAAGCCCCCCGGCCTGATCATCGTTCTCCAAGATATGGAGACGGAAGGCGGAGGAGCCGTGACTGCAGTCCTATCCCTCGGGAGAGAGGGAGGAACGCCTCTGAGTGCCGAGGTGGCTCATCCGACGATTCCAACCAGCGGCATGGTGAGCCAGCACATCATCCTAGCCCCGAAGAGGCCGATCCACTGACTCACAGGGTGATGTCAACCCCGATACCTTATAGGTTCAAGCTACCTCATGTTGAACTCTATGACGGTTCGGCTGACCCCCTGGACCATGTGCAGCTATACTGGGGAGTTATGGAGATCAACGGGGCAGGTGACGCCCTCCTTTGTCGTGCTTTCTGGACCACCTTGAAGGAGATGATGGTGGAGTGGTATAACGGCTTGCCCGATGGCTCTGTTGATTCGTTTGGCGATCTCTCGTGGAAGTTTTGCCACCAATTCCTGGCGGGGTAAAGGAAGAAGAATGCACCAGATTATCTGTTCACGGTGGTCCAGAAGGAGGGGGTGACCATCCGTAGCTTCCAACAGCGCTTCAACAAAGAGCGACTCGGCATGACAAGCTGCGGTGATGAGCTCCTTATGGCTGCCTTCAAGAAGGGACTGGCTAACACGAGTCTTCACAAGTCGCTGCTCCGAGAACCGCCCGCCAACCTCCCTGACCTCTACGCTCGGGCAGAGAAGTTTATGCTGAGCGAGGAGGCCCTGGGGACGGTGCAGAAGGCCCTAACCGTCATAGCTCCCCGTGCCGAAGCTAGGCCTGGAGAATGGCCGTGGCAGGAAGACCGCCCCAGAGGGCACGACCAGGGCGGACCTCGTGGGCAAGATCGCCCCGGGCCGTTGAGGGGTCTCCTCGTCCCCAGGAACCACGCTCCAGGAGGCGGATCCGAAAGGCCGCAGGAGATTGGCAACACCAGACTCAACGCCCCCCTTGCAGAGGTGATGGCGGCAGCCTTGGCGGGCGGATTTCTCAGGGATGCACCACCGGAGATGCGAACAAGACCCACCGGCAGGAACACGCGAAGGTATTGTTGGTATCACCGCGACCATGGCCACGATACCGATAACTGCTCCACCCTAAAGAGGGACGTAGAGTAGCTCATACAGGGCGGCCACCTACAGAGGTTCGTCGAACAAGGAGGCCAGCTGCGCGAAGGGCAAACTCCTGCAGAACCTCTCCGACTGGCCCAGGCCCTGGACGCCGAGCAAGCCGCCCATCCTATCACAAGGCCGACCCTATGCGTAAATTGAGAGACAATCTACCCAGTGTCCTCTGATCCAACTATCTTAAAGTATTGTCAATAAAATTTTTGTTCTTACGTTTGTACAAACGACATGTTGTTTGAATGACAATTTCAGATCCCCTCCGAGATATAAAGCACCTCCATGAAGGTCACCTTTGTATCCGGAGCGGACCACATCGCCAAGAGAGCTCCCATGGGAGCACCTCGTAGACAAAATCACAGGTCTTATTCTATATCTGACCTATGTCGCTACATTTCGACTTACACCCTCTTCGAGTTTTCTCTTGTGTGCGAGAAATCCTAGGTCGAGATCAGCCGGATTCTTGGTGCTGAGCTGACGCGCCACCAACCACCGCCGGGTCAGGTCGCGGTGCAACTACCCATAGCATGTTGTGCTTCGCTAACCAAACCGGCCAGGGGATTGAAGAAGGGCTCCGGCCCGAAATTCTTCCTCAGGAAGACCGCCGGGGCAGGTCGTGGTGCAGCTATCCATAGCGTGCCGGGCTTCGCTAATCAAACCGGCCAGGGGCTTAACAAAGGGCTCAGGCCCGAAATTCACCCTCAGGAAGACCGCCGGGGCAGGTCGCGGTGCAGCTGCCCATAGCGTGTCGGGCTTCGCTAACCAAACCGGCCAGTGGCTTGAAGAAGGGCTCCGGCCCGAAATTTGCCCTCAGGAAGACCGCCGGGGCAGGTCGCGGTGCAACTACCCATAGCGTGCCTGGATTCGCTAACCAAACCGGCCAGGGGCTTGTAGAAGGACTCCGGCCTGAAATTTTCCCTCAAGGAGATTTCCAGGGCAGTTCTCCATCAAACCGGAATTATAAATGCGGGGTCACTCGATACCCGCAATCTTGAAGATCTCCGGGGCAGTTCGTCATCAAACCGGAATTATAAATGCGGGGTCACTCGATACCCGCACTCAGGAAGATCTCCGAGGCAGTTTGCCATCAGACAACAGCTATAAATGCAGGGTCACTCGATACCAGCGATCTTGAAGATCTCCGGGGCAGTTCGCCATCAAGCCAGAATTATAAATGCAGGGTCGGCTATGGCCCATCTACACCCGCCCTTTGAAAAGACCCTGTAGGCGATCTATCTATACAGAGAACCTCTCCACGCTCAAATTTCGAGGCAGGCTTACGAGCTGCGCCCCTGATAGGTCTCACATGCTTACGAAGCACGCTACATAATAAAAGGTACGAAGAGATTCTCTAAAAATTTGCTAACGTGTATGCTCAACATTCAGTGTCTCCTGTGGCTGAAGATCGTCCACACTAAATGTTGGGGGCAATTGTTACGCCCTAAAGAACAGCCCATGAAATTAAGGCCCGTATGCACTGGGGGCCCAAGCAAACACCTCACCGACTTTCCTGATGGGACACTACCCGAGCTGAAGATCGCCTCAACTTAGAGAAGCTCGCCTCGCCCCGCCGCAAACTCGCCTCCAAGGTCAATTAAGAAGCCCACTGGTGCGACCTACGAGCTCGCCATGCCGAGGACAAGCTCGCCTACCCTCCAGTAAGAAGCTTCGTCCGAGGGAGCTGAGCTTAATCGCCGATCTATGGCTCGCCTTTGAGAGCGACCAAGCATAAATATCTCTTACAGTGTGACGTATGCTCACCTACTCTCCATTAATGCCAGGGGTTAAGAGCAAGAACAGATGGCCGCCACTTGCATCTTATTAATGCTCCTGATGCCTTCTGACACCATTAATGTTGTAAATATCACTGACACAGCCTCAACACTCGAGTGCCAACATGGATGATTCGACGGCTGACAAGACGGCGAGCAACCGCCTCTCAGCCCTATAAATACCCCCCTCATGCCTCCATAGAGGTAGTAGGGAAAATTGTTGGTCAGTAAATTCCCTAACTTATTTCAATACACAAGGTTGGATATCTTTCATATATCTGTGCCTTCCTCATACGCCCGCCGCACTTCGCCGACCTGCCTTAAGGTCGCCAAGTGTGCCTGGCGCCTACTTTTTACGTCACCAACTGACTTATGCATCAGAGAGGCTAAGGGCTGACAGCAAGCTCTGCCTTTCTGACCTGTTGTTCATCCTCGCAGGGAGCTCGCCTCAGCTACCTGGAGCAGTTGACATTCGTGTGACCTCGAGGCGACCTAGGGCTCTTCACCCTTGAAGCATGCTCCGAGTCGTCCTAGCCTCGCCTTCACCCATAAACCTGTAAATCATTGTACCCGTGATTCTCACTACAAACAAATTTTATTGTGTGCGGATCTGACCAGCAACACACTTATTTTCAAGTTTGCCATTAAATTGTTTCCGACGGCCGAGGCATAGGGAGGGGGACGGTGACGACGCCGGCCGTGATCTGATACCGGCCTCGCCTCGCAATTCGTCCAACAAGATTGCTCTGGTAGCCATGAACTCCAACCTCCTACTCGAGAACCACAATCATCTCACGCCTATAAACCCCAACCAGTCTTCCAAGAACTCTGTGGACCCGCTGCCGATGTCGACGGTGAGGACGCCCTTGTGGAAGACGGGGAGGAAATGTTGGACGCCAATATCTATCCGCAAACAAAATAATCAAATCACGGCCAATGAAATGGCTCACCTCAAGGCCGGAACCTTGACCACGAAGGGATTTAATCCCTTCGATATTCCCATTATTGAACTGCTGATACAACAGTTCCTCCTTCGATTGTTGACCATCCATCAACCCCCAAACTGAAAATTCCAAAACGAAAAATCCCCAAAAAGTATATAAATCCTGGAATGAAACGTAGAAACAAGTCAGCAACAAAAACCTGACAATTTCTATCTTTCTATTTTTTTTCCACATTACAAAATCTCACCAAAACTCAAAAATTCCAGCACTAAAATCAAACCCTATGATAAATGCTCAAACCCCCCAAAACTTAACCTTTTTAAGTTTCCTTCATTGGGCTCGAACCTTCCGTACGGTCTGAAAGGAAAAATCCGAAGCCCTAAAATCTCTTGAAATGTCGAAATATCAATTGGCTTGTTCTACTATATAATTTGGGAGAATTGGTCAAAAAATTAGATAAGAAATCGAGGGAGAAAATCGTAATCCTTACGAGCTAAGAAAACCTGAGCGAAAGAAAGCGCGTCCGCTGCTTCAATTGTTTTGTTTGTGGAGGATGAGGCCAGATATTGGAGGACGCCAATATTTTGTTTGTGGTGGCGTTGGATCACGGCCAGCGTCGGATCACGGTCGGTATCGTCGTCGTCCCCCTTCACGGCCTCACCATCGGAAAACAGTGACAATGACAAACTTGTATATAATTGGTTTGTAAACCCAGCAAAAGATTTGTAATGACAAACTTTTAAATAAATGGTCTGTAAACTCAGCAATCAATCATGATTAAAATCCTCTTCTGACATTAACCAGGTTTGACGGACCAATAAGGGCATGTTTCTTTGTGGTTGCTTTGCTTCGGGATTTACTTTTTGCAATAGTAAATCCATGTAGGAATCCTGAGGAGAGAGATGAAGAGTAGTGTATTTCTGTTGGTTGCTTTGGGGTTGGAAAGTGGGATGTAGTTTTGTTTGTGGGTCCCATAGTAAAGTAATGTTTTTCTTTTGGTTATAGTGCGAATGTAATAGTTGGATGAGGAAAGTTGGAAGGTGGTTATGGTGGTTTGAGGTGAGATTACACACATCCTCATATGAAGAAGAAAATTGTGAAACACATCATTTAATTAAATATTAATTAACTACATATTAAATATTAAATAAATAACTAATAAATAAAAATATTGAAATACAACTAACAGAATTAAATATTAAAATACCGAATATAATAATAAAACCAGAATATTTAATTGCATTGGACCAAATAAATAGTAACGCAAGCAGGATAAGCAACACAATCAATAGAAATAAAAAGTCCATCTTCACCTCCAAGCCATACGAACCCATGTCACGAACCCATGTCACATACCAAATTAGGCAAGCATAAACAAAATACATATAATATACAAAATACAAGTATCATTGTGCATACCCAACATACACAAATAAAGTTTTACATTGTATCTTCCTCATCAAACACTCTTGTTAATAAAAAAATATAACAAAGAAAACAACAAGCCTATGAGCGAATACAAAACCAATTTAATGGCTTTGTATTATGAGATGAGGGTGTCCATTCTCCCCATGTTCTGCTCAAACCCCCCACGAACGTGGCCAACCGCCTCTCTATCTCCAAAAGCCGCCTATCAGAGACCGATGTGTAAGAGGATGCATGTGTCGGGCTTCTTTCATGCTCATCCAGCAAATGTAGTATGTGGACCAGTCTGAGTGAGGTGGATCCTTCCATTCATAGAATTTGCATTTATTATTCCCTCGCATTGGACAGCTCCAAAATCGACGGCCAGGATTTTTCTTGGTCCATGATGTCCTCCTGGGAACTCGCAGCCCACAATGGCAAACCCTGCTGTCTTCTGCATCTTCATCCAACTCAATACATGCAGCAACTCTGGGTCTGGATGGAATAGACTGGCTGGACCCGGTGCTTATGTGAACCTTGCATGAAATAAAGAGTGACAACGGAGTCATGCAATATATATACATATACATATTACAAAAAAGCGACAACTTGAAGAAGCAACAACTTAAACTGATACATACATCAGCAAAACCCAAAACAAAAATGCCACAGACCCAAAAAAATTCTCATTCTCCAGTCTGAAACTTCCACATACACAATTTTCTTATTGAAGCAACAACTTAAACTTATACATACATCAGCAAAACCCAAAACAAAATGACACAGACCCAAAATTTTCTCATTCTCCAAGTCTGAAACTTAAACATCCACAATTTTCTTATGAAGTAACAACTTAAACTGAGACATACATCAGCAAAACCCAAAACAAAAATGCCACAGACCCAAAATTTTCTCATTCTTCAGTCTGAAACTTCAACATACACAATTTTCTTATTGAAGTAACAACTTAAACTAAGACCTACATCAGCAAAACCCAAAACAAAAATGACACAGACCCAAAATTTTCTCAAGCTCCAATCTGAAAATTCAACATACACAATTTTCTTAATAAAGCAACAACTTAAACTTATACATACATCAGCAAAACCCAAAACAAAAATGTCATAGACCCAAAATTTTCTCATTCTCCAGGCTGAAACTTCAACATACACAATTTTCTTATTGAAGCAACAACTTAAACTGATACATATATCAGAACATCCCAAAATTTTAAATGCCAAAGACCCAAAAAATTCGCATTCTCCATTCTGAAACTTAAACATACAAAATTTTCTTAAAGAAGCAACAACTTAAACTGATACATACATCAGACAAACAGAAAACAAAAATACCACAGACCCAAAAAATTCTCATTCTCCATTCTGAAACTGCAACAAACACAATTTTCTTACAGAAGCAACAACTTAAACTGATACATACAGCAGTAAAAACCAAAACAAAAATGCCACAGACCCAAAAAAATTCTCATTCTCCAGTCTGAAACTGCAACATACACAATATTCTTATTGCAACAACAACTTAAACTGATACATTCATCAGACAAACCCAAAATAAAAATGCCACAGACCCAAAAATTCTCAGTCTATTAATTGAAACTGCAACAAACACAATTTTCTTAAAGAAGTAACAACTTAAACTGATACATACATCAGCAAAACCCAAAACAAAAATGCCACAGACCCAAAATTTCTCATTCTCCAGTCTGAAACTTCAACATACACAAGTTTCTTATTGAAGCAACAACTTCAACTGATACATCCATTAAACAAACCCAAAACAAAAATACCACAGACCCAAAAATTCTCAGTGTACTGATTGAAAATGCAACAAACACAATTTTCTTAAAGAAGCACCAACTTAAACTGATACATACATCAGCAAAACCCAAAACAATTAATGTCACAGACCCAAAAAATTGTCATTCTCCAGTCTGAAACTTCAACATACACAATTTTCTTATTGAAGCAACAACTTAAACTGATACATACATCAGACAAACCCAAAACAAAAATGTCACATACCCAAAAATTCTCAGTGTACCGACTGAAAATGTAACAAACACAATTTTCTTAAAGAAGCACCAACTTAAACTGATATATATATCAGCAAAACCACAAAAAAATGCCACATACCCAAAAAATTCTCATTCTCCAGACTGAAACTTCAACATACACAATTTTCTTATTGAAGCAACAACTTCAATAGATACATCCATCAGACAAACCCAAACCATAAATGACACAGACCCAAAAATTCTCAGTGTACTGACTGAAAATGCAACAAACACAATTTTCTTAAAGAAGCACCAACTTAAACTGATACATACATAGGCAAAACCCAAAACAAAAATGCCACAAACCCAAAAAATTGTCATTCTCCAGTCTAAAACTTCAACATACACAATTTTCTTATTGAAGCAACAACTTAAACTTATACATACATCAGACAAACCCAAAACAAAAATGTCACATACCCAAAAATTCTCAGTGTACTGACTACAAACACAATTTTCTTAAAAAAGCACCAACTTAAATTGATACATACATCAGCAAAACCCAAAAAAATGCCACCGACCCAAAAAATTCTCATTCTCCAGTCTGAAACTTCAACATACACAATTTTCTTATTGAAGCAACAACTTGAACTGATACATCCATCAGACAAACCCAAAACAAAAATGCCATAGACCCAAAAATTTTCATTCTCCTGAATGAAACTGCAACAATCACAAGTTTCTTAAAGAAGCAACAACTTAAACTTATACATACATCAGCAAAACCCAAAACAAAAAATGCCCTAAATAATATAAATTTGAGGTATGCCATCAGATAAACGTGTTTTGTATCTTGAACATCAGTAGGTATTTGGAAGTTGCTCATAATAAACGATCCTTCAAACCAAATACCTCATATTTCTTTTTATCATAGGGTCAAATTCCTTCTTTATTGTTCATCCTCATAGGGCATCAGCAAAACCCAAAACAAAAATGCCACAGACCCAAAAATTCTCAGTCTCCTGACTGAAACTGCAATAAACACAAGTTTCTTAAAGAAGCAACAACTTAAACTGATACATACATTAGAACACCCCAATACACAAATGCCCCAAATAATATAAATTTGAGGTGTGCCCTTAGATAAACATGTTTTGTATTTTGAACATCAGCAAGTATTTGGAAGTTGCTCATTATAAATGAATTTTCAAGCCAAATACCTCCTATTTCTTCTTATCATATGGGCAAATTCCTTCTTTATTGTTCATCGTCATCGGGCATCAGAAAAATCCAAAACAAAATTGCCACATAACAAAAAAATTCTCATTCTCAAGACTGAAACTGCACCACACAAAATTTTCTTAAAGCAGCAACAACTTAAACTGATACATAAATCAGAACAACCCAAAACACAAATGAGCGAAATAATGAAATTTTGAGTTGTGTCCTCAGGTAAACATGTTTTGTATCTTGAACATCAGTATGTATTTGGAAGTTGCTCATTATAAATGACCCTTCAAGCCAAATACCTCATATTTCTTCTTATCATATGGTCAAATTCCTTCTCTATTGTTCATCATCATAGGGCATATGTAGCAGTTTCAGTATGGGGACTATGTGGATGTATCAGTTTCAGTTGTTGTGTCTTGTGTCATTGTGTATGTATTAGAAAGCAAATATTGGATGCAATATGCAGAAACATCATATATTTACGTTTAGCCCTCAGGAAAATTATGGCGTAACATAAATTTAATTTGGAAATCGGTAGCTGCTCATTATAAATGAACCTCCCAGCCAAATTCCAAATATTTCTGAAGAACAAAGGGACAAAGTGCTCAAAAAAATTTCATCATCATTGGGCTATTTGCATATGGACATATAGTTCAAAACAATTCATCATCATTGAGCTATTTGCATGCACCAATTACCTGCAGAAACATCATAAACCATTCAGACTCAAACCATACCAAAACGTAGCTATCATTAGTAAGCTACAAACGAATATATACAACATAAAGATTGTTTGTCACATCATCTATCCTCCCACCCAAACCCAACCCATACCTACCAAAACAATAACAATAACCACATAACTTCAACATAGAGATTGTTTGTCCCATCACATTAACAATAACCACATAACTTCCACTTCGAAAACCAACCCATACCTACCATAAAACCCCACCCCATCCCACCCAAACCCAATCACCCCACCACCAAAAGTCCATCTTCACCTCCCAACCTCTCCTCCTGCCTTTGTCATATCATCTTTCATACAAGTCCAAATCAAACCCATCAACTATCTCTTCAATCATAATCTTCCTAGCCGATGGAGGCAATGCCAAAAAGCTTTGTGCCTCCATCTCATCCTGGTGTAGGGCCTTAAACACCTTAAACAATATCCCAGGCATATACTGTAGAGAAATATGCCCTCAGATCATTTGTATTTGATGCAAATGAAAATTTAAGCCTATATAGGGACTAATTTGCATATGATGCAAAAGAGATTAAATGTGTCTTAAATTGTTTAAGACTATATTTAATTAAATAAACGCGTTGAAAAGGTTACCTAGATGACGGGATCGTCCCGCTCTAAACGCATGTTCAAACCGCGTCAAAAACGGAGTCCAAATGCATAAGTTATAGCCAAAACAAGTCAACCCAAACTGTTGGGCTGAAACCAGCGAAAATGGAGGCCCACCAAGCCCGAATTTTCTGGTTATGGTTTTTTGAAACCTGGGATTTTCTTGACGGCTACGTTTCTAAGAGACGCATGACTTTTGGCTAACTTTGGACAATTGTTTGAAGGGTCAAACGGACTCGGATTGACGAGTCGGTTTTTCCTACGCGTTCACCGTTGAACCCTCTTCGATTTGGTAGGTTGTACCAACATTGAAGCTCAACGGTGAGGGAGTTAAAATTCGAGAAAGTTTGCCCTTTGTGAAAGGCAAACTAACTTGATTTAATTAATCCCAAATTAATAGTCACACCTCGGTAGTGGAGAAAAGGGGAGAGTCAGCCGCCTCTATAAATAGAGGCCCTCCCCCTTCCTCATAACTCGTCCCAAGCTCTAGATCTGAGCGGCTCTCGTAAATGTTGGACCACGCTCGGATCTAAGCTAAATTAATATTTCTCCTCTCCCTATAAATTTCTGCCTTGCTCCTGAGGTCTCTAGCAAAGCCGCAAAGGAGTTCGGATTTAGATCCGAAATCTAGTCGGAGGTTTCACTCGCGTGAAACTTTCTTCGGCGCGTGGTTGGCTCGGCGACACGGGATTGATCGCCTCGGGATACGGAGCGGTTCGAGGAGCGGTTCGAGGAGCAGCTCGACGTGGGACAGGGAGCGGCTCGGAAGATGGTGCAGAACATCTCGCCTGCCCCAGGGCTGAGATTTCGGGTATGTGTTTATTTAAGTTTTCATTTAATTATTCGCAGTAGTTAGATCCCTCTTTGGGTGGTCAGATCCACCCCAAGTTGGCAGAGATCCTGGCTAATAGGGTCGGGTTCCTTAGGGTTGCATGTTAATTAGATTAACATAAAGTTTTCCGCTGCATTTCTGTCTATGTTCCGTCCGACTTAGGACGGAACTAGAGTTTTTGTGCCCTAAGGGTCCTAGAATACCCTACAGTGGTATCAGAGCTTGTTGAGCTTGAGTACGGGTTCTCGGGTTATGAGCTGACCCGAAGTAATCGCTCTTACTGTACCAAGTCCCGATAAGATGGGGATCTTATAATGGGTTGGGCATTGTCGAGAGGCATGCCGTAAAACAAGTTTCTGAGGTATCTTGTGACGGGTCTAGGGTGCCATGGATGATGGGCCTTAACAGCGTCGCAATGATATCAGAGTGATATCCTTCAGTGGTATTAGAGCGTAGGTCTGCGTAACGATCTAGCCTGCGATTTTATTAAACTTTAAAATGCTTTTAAATACTTTTTAAAAAATGTTTTTAAAGTTATGAGATAATTTTCAAAAATGTTTTAGATGTTCAAAAATTCTATTTGATAAATTTTGAACATGGAAAATTTTTTAATGACGTTTTAAAAAAATGTGATATTTTTTTGAAACTAATTTTAAAATCTTTTAAATTTTATGCGATAAATTATTTAGATGCCTAAAAATTTTATATGATAAATTTTTTAAGCATGGAAGTTTTTTTTAAATGATGTTTTAATTTTATGAGATATTTTAAAACTGATTTTAAAGGTTAAAATTTTTATGCGATAAATTTTTTAAAGTAGCATGCAAATTTGTGATTTTAAAAACAAGTTTTTTATGAGATAAAAATAAAATATTTTCAAATCATATTTTAAATTTAAATGTTAACTTTATGTATGCATGCTAAAATTGTTTATGCGATAAACTTAGTCTATTTAATTGTTAAATAGTTGTGCACTATCTTTATGCGATAAATTAGTGTAGCTTTATTTTAATGGCTAGTTCTTCTTGTCCCTTATTTGATAACACAAGACAACCCTTTAGGTTAGCCATTAAAGATGATTAAAATTTATTACTTGAATTTTAATGACATGCTATGTTTTAATAAAACATTAACAACACTCCAAGACCTAATTCCTGATTAGGGTAGTCCTTTTAATGAATCTTAATTCTAATTGTTATAATTAATTCTCATTAAAGGACTTCGCTTTTAGCGTTGTTAATAAAGTTTATTAAAATCCTAATAAGATTAGGATAGCACGTGAACCTTATAGTTGATAAGGACTTAATAAAAGTTATTAAACAAATCCTAAAATTTTGACTTTAAGGATGCAACTAGTTGATATGATTAATTAGTTGTTAATAAAAGCTGTTTAGTCTATGGCACACATATAAAAATGACAAGCTTTATTCAATGGACCATGATCCAGTCAATGTGCTTGGCTAAGTTTGCTGGGTCAACCCTTGCTAGTCCAAGGGGCAGTGATCCTGACTTAGTCAATTCCCTGGCTGTGTTCCGCTGGACCGCAATGTCGCGAATCATGATTGTATGACACCCTGGACTATATCTAGTCAATGCGTTATAAATCTTATTAAAGATTAACACGTATCCCTCCTTGATTTTGGAGCTTGGTAACTCAAAGAAGACAATTATAGTTGTTGAGTCTCCTTAAGCTATGCCATGTTTATCTTTAAGGAACAAACTCCAACATACATGTGATGTAGTCTAGACTTGACCCAAATCGATACATCGGGTCTCCTCGAGCATCGATTTAAGTCAAATCTGGACACGAAATCAAGGGTCTGACTAGACCAGTCATTATGATTTGTTGAGTCTCCTCAAGATCATAAGTGACTGTGGGTAAAAAACGATAGGGAGTCACATGTGATGTGATTGACTAAGAGTTAGTCTACCAATCATGGAACCAATCAACTTGTTGAGTCTCCTCAAGGTTTTGAGGTTCAGGATGATTAAATCCCTCTTTCACTAAATTTTAAATATTTTAATTCGATTAAATCGTTCGTTATTAAGCTTTGAAACGATCGTAAAATAGTGGGAGGATATAGATAGATGAATGCCAATATACCTATATTTAATATTGAACATATGCTAAACTAGGGCAAGACTATGTTTGCCGAAGGAATCAAATTATAATTTTTTAATGGAATTAGTTAATTGGTCAAATAGGTTGATTAATTGAATATCAAGTTAAATTCTAATTGATAGGATTAAACTATACTCTCGTTGACATTAAAATGACCTTCTAAAGAACAGACTTAAGAAATACGATTTCATTAAGTTCTGGGTCCAACAAATAAATTCACGCTACATGTCACCCGTCTCTATATGAGGCAGCTTGAACATATATGATATTCGAAATATGTTTCTTCCTACAACTTGTCGAGCTACCCTCATGGTTGTATGGACAAACAATTTTGATCCGCAAAGTTCGAGAATTCGATCAAACTGTTTGAGTCGAATACGAGTGCATGAGCGGTGCAAGACTATGTATCCCAACCGGATCTTGAGACAAGCAACTTCTTGAGCTACACTCAAGATTGCACCTCTCAGGCGTTTGGATACATAAGATGCTTGCATAGCTATTTATTTATGTTGGGCTATTTATATCTAACTGTGATTTAGAAAAGGAAGAAGGCACTCCGGAAAGTCAATCGAGTTTAATAGTTTAATTTATCATTAGTAAAGGCATAAGTAGGAGGAAATGAAAATGTGACATATTTTGATGTCACGATTTTATAATTATTGTTATACAAAAGACGTCTAACACAATTTGACGAATGTCGTCACCTCGCTTCTGAAGCAATGTTTTGCGTTAGTAATTTATGTATAACGATAATATATATATTAAATGTTAATATATATAAATACACAAGATAGTAGCAAACTTGTATGGAAAAATAGACTAGGCCGTATCGAGAGACTAAGCTTCACAAGTCACATAAAGAGGGGTCTGACCTCTCGTATTATGAAGTCTACGGACACTTGTGAGTCTTATTCTATTAGATATAAAGGCCGAAACCCATCTGTAAGACAGTGGGAGAATGAGTTGTCGAACTCAGGCTCGTACATACTGATGTACCCGAGTCTAGATTAACCAAAATAAGTTATTCGTAAATTTTATTAAGACATGTGTTCTTGATGAAACACAAGTCTGATAAAATAAAGAACGAAATGACTAAAGTATTTAAACTGATTCGATTAGATCGAATGGTCAAATACTTAGCTATATTAAATCTTGCGTAATTAAAAGAAAATATGATTTTCTCTCAGGTCAAGTCTGTTAACACATCCGTGTGTTAAAATGTATGACTCACACCAAGTTAGACTTGGTGCGATCCATAGCCAGTAACTCTGAGTTAAGTCCTCCCTCTGGGTTAAGTCCCAGATCGTAATGCCTAGGTTTTGATAATGTTCTATGAGAACATTATCAATAAGATATTCATAAAATCAATCATTCGGAAGTTGTAAAATTACTCGAATTTCGTGAGACGAAAAGTCGAGTTAGACATCATAACTGATGATGACTTAGTCAACTTCTAGGATGAAATTTGGAGTAGTAACTCCGATTTAAAACTTGATGCAATCAAAATAGGTCCGTGTGCGTAAATAAATTTTGGAATTTAGTTTACGTGCACAAGGAAAATGTTTCCTCACTTTCTGCAAGTAAATCTTTAAGTTGAAAGATTGGTGCAGAAAGGAATATAGTGAAGTGCAATCATGTTGGTCGAGAACAGTTTTTCCATACTAATTACTATAAAACGGATTATAATGAAACCGTTTTTCCACCAGCTGATGTGTACAGAACTACTCGGACCAAACTCGATGTAAACGCTTAAGTTGACCATGAAAATTGGAGCATTCACTTACAAGTTCGTTTTTCTAAATATGATTTAGACGGACCAACTTATATGAATTAGCCAGATAGTTTTCAAGGTCAGTGGGAGCATGTAAATTACATGTGAGGCATCAAAGGGATGGAACATATATATTTTGATGAAGTGATCAAAAGAGTTTGATACTTTATCAGAAATAAATATGAGCCATTTATGACCATTAACTAATTTAAGATTATTATCGTAAGGTACGATGAACTGGATAAGATCCAAATAAATAAAATATTATGGATTCTGACAGACCAAATGAATTATTTGAATGAGATTCAAATGGTTGGTCTAATATGAACATAGAAATTCCTTAAGTCTATAGTGTAGACGGTTTTAGCAGATCCACTCACGAAGGCTCTACCACATGAAGTCGGGAAAAATTATGTGTAAAAACGGTATTAGATACCGAGATAAATGGGCCTGAGTGCAAGTGGGAGATGTTGAGAGATGATACCCTCGAGGCTATCTATCTTCATGTGTGAATAGCACAAACATCTTATTCGAAATAACAGTAAGCTGTTTGGTAATAATTTATCTAAAGTTATGTTATAATGTAGTTAACATTAGATATTAACTTAGGTAAAGTCCTGAGACTTTATGCAAGGTCAAACATGTATCGAGATGAGCATCTCGATCATGGAGAAATGTTTGACCGTCTGTAGCATAAGTCTAAATGGGTTCGTGGTCGTAGATGATTCGAAACAAGGATATCGAAACATCAGATAGACCATTGTGTCTTAGTCTTCACCGTTTAGCGGTGGCGATGATCTCATGATCGCTTGACTTGGCGAAGTCGTAGACGAGACACATGTGCTCATTAGAGAATGAGTTCACTGAACGATCCACAAGAGTTATCATATGGTTATATTGACCAATCTGTCAATGATGACTCTGAGTGATGATAGGCTAGTTGGTCTTTTGACTTGAGGTCATTTTGACGAACCTGTGCGTGAACGGTGCCACTTAGATCAAATGACCTAGCTTCGAGGCAAGGCCTGTCGAAAGGTCTTTGATTGGGTGACACTTGAAGCGTATGAGGAGAGTAATGACCAAGAGAGGATTCGTTCTCCCGGTCAATGGGAGTTAGTGTCGTATGGTTAGTTCGGTCTTTAGTAAAAACTCTGGTCAGAGTATGTTGGAAGAAGTCCAACATTTTTGACTAAAAGATCGATAGAAACTAACCGGAGTCAAGTTATTTGGGTTGACAGTTTGACCGTACCCTAGACTTGATCTACACGACATAGTTTAGACGAAGAGACTATAACTGCGGAACTCATCACGGAAACAGTCAGGGTGGTCCCGACAATACTCATGTCAATGAGTCAACCACATAATGATGATTCCTGAAGCAGGGACGGCAACCACTGCTCGTGGTCACTGCCGTATAGGGCTTCGAGCCCAACCTGTTGTAAGGGTCAGGCTGTAGGGTCTCACACAGAGTGCGACCTTCGTCTAGTAATAGGTAGAAACATTAGGGAGAATATGCATTTGATGCAAGGGATAAATATTGCAAAAGACGTTTGGAATAATCTCCTGCATTCGGGATAAATGATCCTGAGTGCAAGTGGGAGATGTAGAGAAATATGCCCTCAGATCATTTGTATTTGATGCAAATGAAAATTTAAGCCTAGATATGGACTAATTTGCATATGATGCAAAAGAGATTAAATGTGTCTTAAATTGTTTAAGACTATATTTAATTAAATAAACACGTTGAAAAGGTTACCTAGATGACGGGATCGTCTCGCTCTAAACGCAGGTTCAAACCGCGTCAAAAACGGAGTCCAAATGCACAAGTTATAGCCAAAACAAGTCAGCCCAAACTGTTGGGCTGAAACCAGCGAAAATGGAGGCCCACCAAGCCCGAATTTTCTGGTTAGGGTTTTTTGAAACCTGGGATTTTCTTGACGGCTACGTTTCTAAGAGACGCATGACTTTTGGCTAACTTTAGACAATTGTTTGAAGGGTCAAACGGACTTGGATTGACGAGCCGGTTTTTCCTACGCGTTCACCATTGAACCCTCTTCGATTTGGTAGGTTGTACCAACATTGAAACTCAACGGTGAGGGAGTTAAAATTCGAGAAAGTTTGTCCTTTGTGAAAGGTAAACTAACTTGATTTAATTAATCCCAAATTAATAGTCCCACCTCGGTTGTGGAGAAAAGGGGAGAGTCATCCGCCTCTATAAATAGAGGCCCTCCCCCTTCCTCATAACTCGTCCCAAGATCTAGATCTGAGCGGCTCTCATAAATGTTGGAGCACGCTCGGATCTAAGCTAAATTAATATTTCTCCTCTCCCTATAAATTTCTGCCTTGCTCCTGAGGGCTCTAGCAAAGCCGCAAAGGAGTTTGGATTTAGATCCGAAATCTAGTCGGAGGTTTCACTCGCGTGAAACTTTCTTCGACGCGTGGTTGGCTCGGCGACATGGGATTGATCGCCTCGGGATACGGAGCGGTTCGAGGAGCAGTTCGGGGAGTGGTTCGAGGAGCAGCTCGGCGTGGGACGGGGAGCGGCTCGGAAGATGGTGCAGAACATCTCGCCTGCCCCAGGGCTGAGATTCCGGGTATGTGTTTAATTAAGTATTAGTTTAATTTAATCGTAGTTGGCTAGATCCTTCTTGGGATGGTCAGACCCATCCCAAGTCGGCATAGATCTTGGATTAGGGTCTTGGACCTTAGGGTTAAATGTTAATTAGATTAACATGTTTATTTTTCTGCTGCTTTTCTGTCTATGTTCCGTCTGACTTAGGACAGGCATAGAGTTTTTGTGCCCTAAGGGTCCCAGAAATCCCTTCATATACTCAGTAAACTCATAAACAAGCTGTGCAAGCGGTCATGTCCAATGATAGTGTGTGGACTGTATAGCATCTGCATCCTCTTTCACATTTTCTGCTATACCCCGCATGACATCGGGATCTTGTTGCATGTCCCTTCTACGATGTTTCTTTTTCCCCATCGCGGGTGGGGTAGCATGGCTGGTCCCCCTGATGAACAAGACCAGTCGACGCTTGGGTGGGGATGTCATCTGGGACATAGTGGGGGTGGCAAATCAATATGTATCGGATCAGGAGTTACGGGCTCTCCTACGCCTTTGTCTCCAGAATATTGTCCACCAAAGTTTTCGAAAATAGTCTTTGTAAGATCCCCTAGCAGCGTCATCACCAATGAGGAGAACAAGATCGTCATACCTTGGAATTGGACGGTTCACATAAGCCTGCTTCCGATGGTTTGCCTGAACGATTAGAATATCAAATATGATAAAGGTTATGCAAAGATATAGTTAATGTATTCGCACATAGCCTATATATAGGATATATGCAATTATCGCCGCCCACTGAGAATGCGTTTCTTGATCCAGCTTAATGATCTTCCTCTCCGCATCCCATCCTGCACCGATAATATCCATGCACTCATGTACGTCTTTGAGACGTGTCCTCAACGCTTTCATGTGATTTTTCACATTAACACTTGTGAAAGAAGTCCCATTGATGTTACTGATTTCGACTGCAGCGGCATTGAATGCTGTATTTTTAAATGTTTTATCTGATTTAAACCCATGTCGTGCAAGCTCAGCTAGGTATGGAATGAGGGTTTCATCGTGCTCTGGCTTCCACAGTTTGTTTTGATGTGCAGAACAGGATGGATGCTTAGACTTTTTCCTTGGGCTTGAAACAGACCCTTCGACATCTTCGCTCCGCCGGCTCGACTTCCTAGAGGAGTCACTGCCGGGTGTTTGTCTATTACCACTTGGTGACGTAGGCATAACAAAGGCACCATGGGAAGAGGGGCTTCTGAAAAAGGGTGGTTCTCCTCCTTGGAGCATATTCATATACCCCAGTCCAGGCGGCGACGACATTGACATTGGCATGTGCATTAGAATGCTGAAAGTTGGATACTGTGGATATCCCATTCCATGCCCACCTGCTTGGAACCCATGCCCACCTGCTTGGAAGCCATGCATGGGAAAGGGGATAGTTGGCATCCTCATGGGCTTTGGTCGGTTGACAAGGGGATCCACCCTTCTTTCAGCTTCTCCCCATTGGGACCCATATACATTTTCATTACTTGGATGCATGGGATCACTCCCGTCCCAGTATGGATCACCCCTGACCTGAATTTGCTGCTCCTTCCATCCCTACAACATCAAGAAGATGAAATTGAAAATGCAACATGTTGACTATAAACATCCAACCATCATATAATCTGATACTAAACTGCAAGGGGACTAAATTTTCATAATTGTAAAGCATATATGTAACGACCCGCTCTCGGGGGCCCGTTACTTATTTGGTTTATTCGCAGGTTCCGCAGTTTACCAGTGAAATCAGCATAGCCACAACTCAGAGATGTATCACAATACTCAAACCAGCGTACAGACGTTATTACAGTCCAAATTAAAGTACAACAACAACCAGCACTCTCTCTCACAAATACATGAAGGAAGCACTGAAAGGAAATGCGGAAAAGGAAATACATTGTACAACACACACACCAACAAAAAAGTAACTGAAACTCTGCCGCCTCTGGGTCAATGTAGGCCCCTCGAACTCTGGGGCAATCTCCTCGATCAAGTCTTCGTCTGCCGGTGCCATAAATGGAACCGAAGGTAAGTCACAACAATTCTAGCGATAGAAAAAGAGGAGTGCACAAATATGGAGCAGTCTATAGTAAACAAGTGCGGAAAGTAAAGCAGGGACAGACAAGCATGCAAGTGCGATAAGTAAAGTACATCTGTCAAGCATGCAAGGGTGACAAGTAAAGTAAAGGTGACCGAGCAATAACAATAGCAATAACCATGACGATATTGACAATAGCAATAAGGAGAGTAATTGTGCCTAGCCTAATTCGTGACTTATAACGGGTAGTACAGTGAGCAACCAAGAGTCCACCTGATATCCCGGGTTACGATACTGTTCAACAAATCGATACTATTCAATACTGTTCAATACGAAGATTGGACTGGTCGCTCCCGCACTTCCGCAATTATAAGTTACCCCAAAACCCAGTGTCTGTGCAGGTTACCGTTCTTTGCAATTTTACGAGTCATTTACCATTCTCACATTTCCAGTTACAATCTTTCTGTCAAGCAATGTCAATAATCTGTTCAGGTCAATAACTGTTCCGAGACTAGTTGTCAAGTCCTATGTTCATACGAGTACACTATCTATATTTCTAAGGGTAGAATTTACTGTGACTTACAATCTTCGAGGTGGTGGTAGTGATCCGGGACTGGATCTAGTGTCGATGCACGAGATTTGCTACCTGTAAACACAAGAGATAACTAGTTAGAGAATACCCGATTTTCTTATTTATTTAAGTTGAGTGTCTGATTTTAAAACTGGTTAAAACGGCGATAAAAAGGGTCCTAAATTTTTATATAGACTATATATGATAAAAATAGTTTTACTGCAAGAGGGAATATTTTTCTGAAGTCTATAGTAATTTTTTATAATTTTTTAGAAACTCAAAACTAGTTTAAAAACCCAATTTATTTAAGTGGCGTGTTTCTTCCGTAAATTTTTCCGGGAGCAATACTCGTCGGAATTACTCAAATGAATAGTCAAAATGACCGTCTCGAAGTTTACTTTCACATATAATTTTCTCACGTATTATTGTGAGTGAAAACAGCGAGTTATGATTTTTAGAAAGATTTATACGTATTTAAATTTTAGGTTCAAAAAACGATTCTGGGAAAAGTAGGCGTCTGCTCGCAGTGCGACTAGCGCCATTGGGTCCGGAATATCGTTTCCGATTTTCTAGAGTTGGTTTCGCATTTTTCTGATCCCCGTATAATTAGTTATGGATTATACATCATTAAACCCTATTATTAATTAATTAATAAATCGAAAATACGAAATAATTACGGATTTACGGAATTGCCATCGGGGCTTTTTACCGTCGCTGTTCGCTCGATACTCGACGGAGGGGGGGGTTTCTCGCGGCGGAGCGGGGGCTCGGGGCGGCGGCGTGGGCGGTCGACGGCGGGGATCAGCGGCGAGCGGCGGGGCGGAGGCAGAGGCGGAAGCGGGGGCGGGGGCGCCGTGGGGAGAGGGCGAAGGAGCACGGGGCGGGGCGGTCGTCGTCGGCGCTGTCGACGTCGAGCGGCTGCGGGGGCAGCGGAGCACGACGAGATCGGGGCGGGGTCGGAGCTCGTCGGGGACGGCGAGCGACGGCGGTGGCCTGTGCGGTGCTACGAAGGCGAACGGACGACGGCGGCGGCAGCGGTCGGCGGCTTCGACGGGCGGAGTCGGGGCCGGCGGAGATGGCCTGGGGGTGAGGGGGAGAGAGAGAGAGCGGGAGACATTGATACAGTGTGGGTTTGGCCTTTGGTATTTTCGAACGAGATGAAGGGACTGTGGGTGCCTGGGGTGTTCGAACGCAAAGAGAAAGAGTGGGTTAACTGTGTGATTATAATTTGAAAGATGGGGGGTTTATGTAGGGTTTATCAATGGCAAGCTTGTAATTAGGGGAGAGGGGACAAATGATTAAAGAGGGGGAGAGGGATGTTGGATCTGATATGAATTCAGATCCAACTAGTTATTCGGTGGGTTTAAGAGGGGTAAAGTGATTAAGTAAAAAGTAAAAGTAGTTTAGTAATTGTAAAAACGTCATTAGCGATAGTAATTAGCAGGGCGGTAAAATACAGACACGTTTTCACAAACGACTCCGAAAAATTACGAAAACATACCCACGGGATCGTATCGACGCGAGGATCGCGAATACAAGATCTGTTCTGGGATTTGAGCTACGGAAGTACATGTTTTTGGCCAAAACGTTTAGGTAGCGGGTTTGCGGGTTCTAGGCTGAAACGATATCCGAAAATTCTGAAATTAATGTGGGAAACCCTAAATGATCATAGGAGGCTACTGTAGAAGTTTGAAAACGTTTTGAATACGTTTGAATAGAAAATAAATTCGTCGAATCAAAACGTTAATTTTGAAAGATGAATTTTAACAGGAATGTTTTGGGCATTTGCGAAAATCTGAAATTGTCGAAATACAACATAATAAGTCTAGTGCTCTAAAATATTTTTATAAGAATTTTTGACATCAGTTTTATTAGAAAATTCTTGGCTAACATTTATAAAGTAAAATTTATTTAAAATACGTAAAAATAAGTAAATTGAAGTGTTGAAAATTACTGGTCGTTACAATATACTTGATAAACAAAGGCATCAACATTTTGGCATACGCAACATAGCTAACATAATGCAATAATCAAGATACAAGGATAACATGTTCAGCCTTAGTAGGCAAATTATACGACGACCGCCGCATCGCCCAAGCTCTAAAGTGTTCCCGTTATTATTTTTGTTACAGAAGTCCATCCACATATCCCAAGCTATCTGCTCCCTATGCATTTTCCATTGATCTCGTTGTTCGGTTTGTTCACGAACGAAAACCTGTTGTGATAGATCAATAACATCGTCATCATGCTCATTGATGCCATCTACAACATCCTCAACCCCATCTCCATCTTCAGTTAGTTGGGGTCATGCGGATCTTCTATTTGGATGTACTTATGCAAATCAGTGCAAGCTAGTACGGTATCGACCTGACTTTTGAATGGGTAGTGAGGCTTGGCTGTCATTAATTTAAACTTGTTCTTTATGATACCAAATATCGACTTGATCTTTGATCGTAGGGTAGAATGTCGTAGGTTGAATAGCTCTCGTCGGGTTCGAGGACCCGATCAGTATGGTCCTTCAAATAGTATCGAACGCCCCTGTATGGAGATATGAACCCTGTCATTGTAGTATATCCAGCATCGTAAAGGTAATATTTACCTACAATTGAAAAAATAAAGCCAGTTTATGAGCCAACGATCTCTGAGATACGTATTGCGTATATACATGTAACTTTATGTCTATTACCTTCATACACTCTCAGCTCCATTGGGGGGTCTACACAATGCATCTTTCAGGACCGTAAAATCATTTGTAGATCCTTCCCACCCGGCCATTACGTAAATGAATCTTTAATTGGGAGTAACAGCTGCTAGCACATTTTGCGTAACTCCTTTGCGACCTCTAAAGCGGGGTACGAGCCTGGCTGGTAGCATTGCATCTATGTGCGTCCCATCAATGAGACCAATACATACCTACAACGTAATCATTGAGCCCAATTTTCAATCACCATGACGATACTTATTATACTGACACAAATACAGATAATCACACCTACCTTAAAAATGGGAACCAGTTTGGATTATTGACTATCTCTGGTGGCGTCTCATTTGTAGCTTGCTTCAGGAACATATCCCGAAGTGCACACACTGCCGCCATAACTTTGTTAAAATACCGGCTCATTGTCCCCCCTCCCCTAATAAAATCCACTTGCATGACTCTATTCTTTGACTTGTGCCCTACAATATGCAGGAACATGGCCAACTGTTACTCGATGGATACATGAATAGTGTCCTTGAGAAGATCACGATAATGCATTAGTAATGCAAGATTCATGAAAGCATGTCTTCGCATCCGTAAATAGTCCAAACAGCTACTTTCAGAACTATACAGAATTCTCCGCATGTGGGATTTTCTATACAGATCCCGCATAGCTAAGGGCTCTCTAGGAATAGGGTCGGCCCTAGCATTATTGTCCGGTTGTAAGGCTAATACGACAAATGATATTGCCTCCATTGCAGCGGTACATAAGTCACAAGCCGAATGGTCTCATTTTGTATCCATATCCCCCTTAATTGAATCAAACAATACTTAACACGTAAGAGTTGAATGACATATGATATTACCATATAGGATGGCATGGAAAAAAATATACATGTCTCTTCCCATTATCCCATATAACTTATGTCAAGCTCAAAAGATGAACCCCGCATACATCCCCTATAAATTTAATAACTACCATAAAAAATATGAATAACACATTTCATATAAAATTGTGCATATCCAAAACATTAGCCCTCAGATTTAATGTGTAATCATAGTCGCACACGAGGTTGCTTTGCCGTTGCTCCTGCCTTTGCACCCTATAAATACCCCATTAGTAAATCAATTTTAAATACACACGTCGTAATAAATACCCACTCAAGACTTTGACGTAAGTAAACAGTTTGTTAACTGAAAAATAAATTTTAAACTCTAATAGTTTGAAATTTTAACTTTACATATACTTCATTTAAAACAAATAAAATCATGAACTTTCAGTTGAACCGGGGATCCAAAACTGTATAAATCAAATTGGGGCTTAAATGGGACAAACTAGCAAGCCATCCATCGTGTACGTACGTAATCAAATCCATTACATCATTCCTCAATTTTTTCACCATTGGGCTTTTTTAAAGAATGCACAAATCATGCAAACCATCGATAGTATTAAGAATTTTGTATGTATCACTTTCAGACCATAGAATGAGAAATTTTTGGGTCTGTGGCATTTTTTGAGTTGTTCTAACGTATGTAATAGTTTAAGTTGTTGCTTCAATAAGAAAACTGTGTATGTTGCAGTTTCAAGCATCATACAAATATTCCAGCATACAAAGAATTCATGCACCCATCGATACCAACTTCACGTAATAATATCCGCAAAGGGCCTAAACCCTTGAAATTTGAAACCCTTGCCGCATGCAAACAAGGATATCATTTTTGATTTGGGTTTTTCTGATGTATGTAGCAATTTCAGTTGTTTCTTTATGAAAATTTTGTATGTTGCAGTTTGAGTCTTGAAACCCTAGCCGCATGCAAACCAACAACAAGGGCAGCAAAGATCACCGCATATAGGATCCCATGGCAGCATCAGATCAAAGAAAAAGTAATAAGATAGCATTAGAAATTATACATCGTCAATTATATCGCAGAAAATTAGGGTTAAGCTAACCGATCCGACCAAGCTAGGCCCACCCTCCTCAGAATTGACCTAGAAAGCAAATTCATCGCATGATTCCAACTGAACCCCGCCGGCGACAGGGGGGTTTCCAAACCCAACTGAAACCCGTACAAAGAAGGAGAGAGGAGGGGTGATCGGAACAGGTGGGACCCAAGAACGGAGAGAAATCTTCGTAATCCCCCGGAAATCCGCAGATTTCAGGGGGAGGATTTGGGGTACCACGTATGAGAGAGAGGTCGCCGGAGGGGATGAAAGCAGCGGAGCAAAGCGCCGGAGCAAAGAAACACACGAGAGGATTCCGCGTAATAGTATAAGAATTAACCTGCTACGATGCTTAAAAAGCACTTTCTCCAACCAAAGCAACCGAAATAAACCACACAAAGAAACAGGCCTAAAGAAAAAAACCCAAATTTACGAGAGGGAACATAATATTAGAAAAGGGAATTGCTATTGGGACATACCTTTGTGCTGAGTTCACATACTACTTAATTTTTCAAAAAATGTCAAGATTACCCTTCAATTAATCTTTTTTAAAAAAACCCCAAAACCCCTTCAACAAATATTCCACGCCAGGCTCAGATTGAGGAACGTTAGTTTAATACCCACCTCCACTAAACTATAGTTTCTACAGCTAAACCATGTTGCCAAAAAAAAAGACCTGAAGAGCTTAACCTTGGTTGCTTCATTTCATGCATCAGCATGAAACTAAAAAGCACAAGTAAATTTAAAAGTGAATAATATATGAAAGATTGCTTGATATTTCTTCATTTAAGCAGCAGGCAGATGATATATTAAGCTTGTTTCCTCAACATTAGCATGAGCAAGTGACACAAGGACAGAGAGAAGTGCAACAAATCCACCAGCCACGCTGTAGAGGAAATATCCGATATTTTCAACAAGAGTCTACAACAGGAGAGGATGTAAAGTTTGTCCAAGGAACAGTAGCATAGCATGCATAAACAGGACAATCGGTTTGAGACTACAAAGCAGGACGGCTTCTTTTGTCCTACTTCTTTTATTTTATAATGGACAACATGCACTTAAACTTATGAATTCTTTACTGCTTGAATGAAAGAGCAATTTACTAACATAGTACTTGTATTAAGATGTCTCCTCTATTATCAATTGCTTGTAATTGGGCTAGTTACATAGCTAAATATGTAACTGTTAATATAAAGGAGCATGTGCATTTTAACATCAGGTCAGCCCACACTCCAAAATTTGGAGCATTGAAATATTTCAAGATTTCCAATCCTTCCATCTTCATCCATCCAATGTCTTCCAAATTTCCTAAGACCTGTAAATATAAAAAAAGTAACAAAAGGCAGCATCACACAAGCATCACCCAAGCATCAAATTCAGCATCAACCATTTCATTGAGCCAGTTTTCAATATCAGCATTCCAATATCATATCTCTCATACAACATTTCATCATGTTCACAATATACATGACATCAAACAAAATAAACAATTAAGTTCAACACAAAATTTGTCATTCAGGCTTCAGTGACACCAAGCATCATGGTTGGTGCAGTTTGTTTCAGGTTGCTTCAATCATAGTAGCATTGTCATTGCTCGGCTTTGATCTCATGTACAAGTAAAGCTTTTCTGTGTTGAGCTTTAGATCACCATATTGCATGACATGGGAAAGATCTGATGTTCTAGATTTGACCTGAACCACAAGCACAAGGTAGACATAAATGATATCAGATTAAACAAAAATAAACGACTAACAAAATGGTTAAATTGGCGATGGTTAAATGAGAAAACAAAAACTATTAGCAAATGAGGACAAGAAACCACGATTTAGTAATTAATATTAGCAAATGAGCTTTGATAAGTGAGAAGCCCTCAGTTTTTAAGAATATATTTCTATATTGAATGGTGTATTAACGCAACATAGAAGAAATTATACTTACATTATATTTTCACATGCCCTTCAGTTTTTAAGAAGCCCTTCAGTTTTTAAGAAGATATTACTATATTGCCGCCTCCTTGAGGTAAAATGTCAAGATCCATGCCACAACTATAAATGATTTTCACATCCACCTGCTCCTACAAAATGAAGAAGAAAATGTTTAGTCGCAAGTGTATTATAATCGGTGATTTGTATGAATAAACATGAAAATTGCAGGGAGACAAAGGATGAATTGATTTGTAATATGTGCATACCCTTCAATTATCTTCAATAACGATTCTATCTCTTGTAGCCACATCTTTGCTGATTATATCCCTGAATTTCTTCATACTTTTTCCCTAAGCTTCATCCCATCCGTTTGCTCGGGGGTGACGGTGTTTTTCCCAACATGACGCAACTGGTGGTATAGGGCTTCCATCCATAAGATATACATCGATAAAGTGATTATCATTAACATACCCAATAGTGATATGGCGACGGGGGGTTAATGGCACTGGCTCCGACCTAAGCGGTAAAAATGTAAGACACATTTTGTTGGATAGATAATGCAGCACACAATTATAGCACGATGCTATAACATAGCCAATATCTGGCATGGTCATCCAACAACTGTACGACGGGTAATCATCCATATATGCTAATGACGTATCATGATGTGCTACATCTTTGACACTAAGAATTCTGATGTACTCGTCCATATATTTATTCAACTCTGCCCTCAAATCCATTCGGATCTTCCTCCAGTTGTCCTCCCCTATACCAAGTAGACCTGCAACTGCCCTGTACCCACAGTTGCCATCAGCCTTCACATCCTTGACAAGTTTTACATATGGCATGATGCCTTCTGGAAAGCTATCCATGAATGGTGATGATGATGAAGCTGAATGCGACCTGTACACCCTTTCCTTCTCTCGACGTGGTGGTTTTACGAAGGAAACTTTGGATGAAGAGCCTTCACAAGGAGTAGGGCAAGTACCTTCAGCAGATAATACATGCTCAAAGTGAGAAGGCTCCAGCCTGGTGGATGTATTAGTATTCTCCTTCCTTTTCTTTTTTGGTCTCCCCCTTACATTTACCTTTACCTCTGGCTCAATAAGAAAAGTGGTCGTTGGGGTGGATATCTCTTTCAGCTTTATTAACATCTGCCTCTTACTAGAACCGTCCAGGGCTTCGTATTTCTTGTATACCCGATCCAACTCCTCCTTTATCAGTAAATCCTCTTCCACCACTTCCTTCATGGGTGCAATGTCTAGCTTCTTCCAATGCGAATGAATGGATGCTAAGGGAATTGGACGGTTTTCCCTGTTGTATTCTCCTATCTCATGTGCACATGGCAATCCATAAATGCGTCGAGCTAGACAATCACATAATTCTGCGTCGGTGCCAATTGTTTCAGACTGTGCTGCTTGGTCCACAATTTTTTTCATTGCATTCATAGCCATAAACCCATTCAGCTCCACGTATAAGTGGCCCTTCATGTCATGCAACACGCAGCTCTTTGATTTCTCAAAAGATGCCTTGATCTCTGTATGCTGCAGCTCTAGCAAAGAATGCATAATAGACCATGATGTTGCAAAATTGCATGCTGATGATCCCAAGTGCGTTTTAAGCTTTGCATGCGAACTCTCTGCTCTATTGGTTGTTACATTACCAAAATGCACATTTGTATCGGTCCAAGATGAAATAAACATCTCCTTGTACTTGTCCAACCATGAATTCTTCACATAGCTTATGGCCTGTGGGTAAGCAATAAATTTTTTCTCAAATTCACTGAGTTTTTTCCCATACTCCTCCTTTGTATGTGCTAGTAACAACAAACTCCAGCTTGATATGAATCCATCCCAATTTTCTTTAACTTCAAAAAATTTCTTGCAATTAGCCACTACATTCCTTGCAATATGCCATCTACATAATTGATTCTTCGTAGAGGGAAATACTTTGGAAATGGCATTAATAAGAGCTTGCTCTCTATCTGTCAAAATTATTCTAGGCATCGTGAATCCCACAAGCAAATATCTCAACTGCTCCAATGCCCATGTATAGCAATCTTCCCGTTCAGCCTCCAAAAAACAAAATGCGATACTGAATGTCATTTCAGTCGATGTCACACCGACAATCTCCAACAATGGAAGCCGGTATCTGTTTGTCTTATATGTGCAATCCATTATCAGAATATCATGAAATGCACGTAATATATCAACTGAAGTCGGATGTACCCAAAACAAATTTCTAACACATGATGTCTCTGCATCATAAGTATGAAATTCAATGCATTGCTTCTCCATCAAGTCCTTCATGAGTTGTTGCATTTGAGATCGCCCGGCCATCTCCACAACCTTTAGCTTCTGTCTTGCATTGTAAATTGTTTTAATCGTTGTAACATTATACTTATCCCGTTTCTTCAAAATTCTTAAAATTTCTCTTGGCTTCACAAGACTTTGCGACAGTTCTACCAATGTTTCCATCTCCGAGCATTGTAATCTCTCCGCATATGAATGTCCCTCGAGGTAAGTTGCGGGTGGGTGGTTGTGCACCCCACACAAGACTGTTACATTCCACTCATCTTTATTGCCAACCACTTCGCCTTCAAAGAAAACGGACAACCACATTTCTTGCTTCCGGTCTTCTTCTTCGTCTTTTTCTCACTACTAAAAATTGGTGCCACAATATATCCCACTTCGTTCGCATGCAAAATACATATTCGGGAGTCTACCACCCATTGTCGACATATTTGTTGCCCTTTTCACAATCACCTGCCCATTTTCACTAGCGGTGTCCTTTATCCATTGTAATAGTTCATCCCTACTTTGAAATATGGTTGTGATAGTAAACTGCGCAGTAAAATCTATATTGCACTCTGCCCCAACGCTACATACGCTGCTCAAGACAGTATCCTTCAATTTACATTTACCATCAACACTTAGCATACATTTATGAATTTCTTTTACAAAAAATTAAATATCAGTTATTTCGTACCTTTCCTTTTTCATCATCTTCTATAAATGGAGATAGAACACCCTCCATATGAAAAATTGCATTCTCCATGTATGTAATTTCCTTCTTCTAGCTTTGGCAACTAATTCGACCTAAATTCTCAACACCAACCTGTCCTGCATATGGAAAACATCATTTTAAACATTTTAAACAAGAAAAAAACCTTTGTTAAGGGCTTTGTTCCCATCCACATATCACAAAATTATGGACTAATAATTAACAACAAGTAGTTAGTGGTTCATCATCGCACATCCGTTCAGCCGAAATATTCCATACACACCCTGTAAATTTTCATGAATTCAAGTTCAAACCATATTATTTATATTTCTTGTTTACCACGAATGCAAAGAAACCATTTTTCCAAGCTCTCTAATTTCCTCATCTCTGATTATTAACTACAAATCATCTCCCAATGCTATTATTAACTACAAATCATTTCTTGTTTACAACACAGTTTTGGTATGAAAAGCCATTTTGGAAGATCGGCTCCATCCTTTTGGAAAATAGAAACGAAGATAGGAATGCCATTGCTTTATTTACCATGTTCTTAGCAACATGGCATACGTACAAAAATATCTAAATGGTGAAGTAATATTGTGATCAATTAGTAGTAGGATGGCAAATTAAATATGATTCACCTACCTAATTTCTGCAAAAAAAAGATAAACATCACTTTTTGGCTAAAACCCTAATCCTCCAAACTATAATCACTCTGATCACCAACTTACGACCAAGGACCCAAAAAACGTCTGCAACAGATAAATCAAATTAACACCCAGATCAAAATTATGTACAAAGATTAATTGAAGAGAAGTTTACCATTTTTCGGTGTACGAAAATTTTCATTTTTTTGGAGGAGGTGAATAAATCCTCTTCAAACTATGCAACTCTAGCACGAAATTTTGAAGAGAATTTTATTCAAACATTAATTTGAGCATGGTCCTCTCCATTTTGATCTATATAATACCCAGATCAAAATTAATTTTGAAGAGAAATTTTGGGAATCTTGAAGAGAATCATACAACAACAGCAAGAGAGAGAGAGAGAGATGAACTTACAGAGAAAACCAAGAGAGGAAGCTCCAGTGGAGATGTCTACAGAGATTGAGAGATCAGCACAGAGGAAGAGATAGCAGTCGAACCCTAGAAAACTTCGCGAGATGAAGGAGCGCGAAGCGTTCCCAGCTACCGAGCTGTTTAAGGGGTAATTTCGTCAGTTTTGATATGTAAACTCAGCACAAATACAATTTCGGTCTGTGTACAGCAGCAAAAATTTAAATGGTACGTGAACTCAGCACAAAGGTATGTCCCATTAGCAATTCCCATTAGAAAAACAATCTGAGAAAAAGATCGGGATTTTACCGTTCGAGGAACCGATCAAGCTCCCATTTTCACTCTCTTGCAGGTTCGTTAGCGTCTTCTTCATATATACAAGCTCGAACGGCCCGTACATCTATTCAAATTGATATTTTTCTTCCACTTTGATATAAACCCTTAAACCCTAGAACTGAAGATTACTAGTGATTTGCATTAATTTATTGATGCTTATTCGTGTTTGATTTTGCATATTCATGTGATTTTTGTTTCGTGTCTGAGATCGATTGCATATATTACTTTATATAATTTTTTTTCTTATAAATTTTATCAATGGATTGAGAAGATAAGAAGACTGAGGGAATGAGCGCCCGCAACATCAACTCAGTGTTTTACGCCAATTCTTATCATCCTATTCAAGCTGGGAGCATCGATGGCACGGATACACTCCCACATGACAACGCCGTGTACAGAGCTCTCCTATGTTCTTCGGCCGGACTTTGTAGTTCTCTTTTCTCCTTTTTGTTCGTTTTTATAAGTGCTATTAGAATCGCGAGCTTAACAATCAATCAATTACTAACTCGTGATTTCAGATGATCCATTCGGTGATCCAAAGGTAATCGGCGACCCTTATTGTACGTTGTTCGTAGGCAGGCTTTCGCATCAAACGGATGAAGAATCTCTTCGAAAGGTGACTTCTTGACATATGTGTAACTGGAAAAGTTCTTTTTTTCATCCCCTTTCTTGTTATTAAGTGAATTCAATGAATTGTTGTCTGATGCAGTGTAGGCCATGATCAACTATGGAAGGGTAAAGAACTTGCGGTTGGTTCGACATATTGGTAATGATCATATGTCAATTTGCATTGATCCATTTGATGTTTCGTATAATTAATTATTAACATAATGCCAGGGGACAATGTAGATTTTTTATTTTAAAATGGGCTATGTGCATCATATACTGAAACAATCCGCTAAAGAGCAGATCACAATTTGAAAAAATTGAACCTAATTGATACAGGTTGCCTGAATTCCTGGACTTCAAGCATGTTGCTTATTAATATTAGTTCTGAAGCAATGAACTATAGTCTAAATTATGACACGATCCAAGTCACCCAAAGGATACATGGTAACCAAGGTCCAATAACTTCCATCTGGACTTGTTGGTAAATAGTACCTTAAACAAGCTATATCAGCTAAGGCCTAAATGTTAACAGGACTACAACTAGACAAGAACTGACACAATTTTCTTTTTTCATTTTGTATTACCTTTTTTAGCAATGTGATTCGGTCCTTTCTTAATGTATTTAAACCATTCAAAATTGTGCCCCAACACTTTATGGATTGGTGTGCTTCCTTGTTAGTTGTACTTTCTTTAGTGACTTCCGCATCTATTTGGACCTTGACAACTATCTAAATTAGCAACCAAAAGCCTTTCCATGATGGTTTAGCACGATCAATGCTTTTATAACCGCGCAGATTATTTCAGCACCAAGTCACTGCTTTTGTCATTGCAGTAAGTCGGTTCTTACCGATAGTTCTCTCTTGACAACTTAGGTTTCAAGCTGGCATCACCAATTTATTAATTGAACCAAAGCTAATTATCTATCTAATATTTATCTTGCTAAACAGCACTTAAGTTGTAGTCTTGTGTTTATATTTGCTGCATATGTCTTGAGCACAATTTTGTATGCGATATGAACCAACATTGAAAAGATTTGAAAACATTCCCAACGTAAGCATATCTGTAGGAGGGAGTGAGGGAGGGACATATTGATGAAGCTAAGAAGCTCCGGTATTTTCCTTCCAACTTCTCTGGTGACTGGCCATGTGATACCTTTCTTAATTCGAGCAGTCAAATTTGACATTGTTGGATTCTATGTAGACTAACCTTGACGGATTTGCATGTGTTCAAGTTCTATACAAATTTTATGTGCGTAATTGAATTTCTTTATGAATTATGATATGCACAAAAGTGGCAGAAGCTTGTCTCTGCCACTCAACTAGCATCCAAATTAGTGTACATGGTAATGCAATCCTCAGCAACAAGTTCAAGTAGGCGATCGGATTCCCAACTTATATGGAAAATAACGACCTAACCTGCACATATTATTGTATGTACACATCTATTAAAAGAAAGAATACATCCTAAACCTTGCATATGAACATATACATCATTAAAGTTGTGACTTGGTCGCAGCTGGTTGCTTCTTGCACGTTTTGCTTCCGCAAGCGCTTCGTCCAATTAAAGATTTTCTCTGTCATCAAGCTTTTTGGCTTCTGTCTTGTTGGTCCATTCTTGCAATGGATCATTCTTATGGAAAATCCGATCCAAGTCAATCAGTTGGCGGTCATCCTTCTCGCATCTCTGCGCATGTCTTTGTCTCAGCCTCATATTATAATACATATATGCCAACTTTTAAAGATGTTTCATTGTTAGCATGTTCCTAGTCTTTATGTTAATGAGTGAGAATGTGATCCAGTTTCGTTCACAGTTGGAAGGAGAGATTGTTTGACTTATGCACATCTAAGTGTGCAGGATTTGGAGCGCGTTCTCTCTCAATGCTTGATAACCATTGAGCTATAATAGTTCTCTTGGTTAGAAAATACAGAGCAGTTTATGAGTGACATATATTGTTCTATGATTTTTATAGATACATGGAGTGGCCTGTTTTATCGCCATCTCTGTTTTTTGGAGCTGAAATGCTTAACTCTCATCCTATATAACTCAACCTACAATTATCATGCATAATTTCAGAATGTGAACAACTTCATCCAATCATATATCAAAATAAAAATTATGAAAACCATTTATATATCTATATTAATTTGCTTTGAGATGTCTGGTTCCACCTCTCGATCACATGTCTAAGTTGGACCAGCACATCGTAGGCATTTATTGTAGTGGAGTATTGAAACGATCATTTTGCGGCATGAATATCTTGTTACTTATGCTTATCCTATTTTTGTCGATCATGTACCACAGTTTTTTGTATCATCTACTAATATTTTTTTGAATTTTTTCTTTCACCTGGTCTATGACCTCTTACAAATAACCCATCTCGACCTTATCATCACTATCGACCATTCGTAGAATTTTCGCCAATGGCTTAAATACCGCGATAACATTAGAGATTTCTTACCAGAATTCATTACTATGAATCAGATTATACATGTTGTTTCCAACTGTCCTATTTTTTAGTTTGAGCTTAGGAAAGTTCTCAGACCATTCCCTTGAGGTGATCGTTCCCTGTAGATCATCTTAATGCATGTACAGATAGTCCAAAGCAACAAAGTGTGTTACAAATCTTGTGATTGGAGGCCTGATCAACTCTTTTCCATTTGTCTCTCGTCTCATCATGCTGATCACCTATCCTTTGTTGTATGCGGCGATATTTTTGACTTCCTTTTTTTTGCAATATGAGGCAATATCAAGTCAATACAATGTGTCGCCTATGGAGCCTAATACAAATGATGTCTCTTTCGTATCAGCATCTACCCAGCTGGTTTGTAGTTTGCTCCGTTATCGGTAAGTACTTGGACTATTCTATGCTCTTCAATTATTTCTACATATTTGTCTAAGTTCAAATATATATAGACTATTCTAAAAGTAGTCGGTTGCATCCACTGAGTTCATGACCACCGTCCTGTAGGTTGAATAGATAAGGAAATTTATTATCTTTTTTCTGTTCTGTGTTGTTCAACCATCACACATCAGTGTAAAACCTTATTTATCTCAATGACTACGAAAAGTTTCAACATATTTTTGGTCTCTTTAAGCTTCATGTCCAAATATATTTATGACAACTCTCAAACAGTGGGTGGAGTAACACAACGACTTATTTCTGCAATAGCATCTATCATGAGCTTGTAATATGGATTACTGGTCACATTTGTATGGAGTATGGTTGAAGTAAACAATTTGACGACAGTTTTATCGGCACGTGACTTGACATTTTTTATGAATGAATTCTTTAAGGTTGACTGTGTTTTACACTTCTTTGTAAAAGAAAAAAGGTTGGCACCCGGGTTTCTGGTTCCACACACATGAGATAGGCCGAAGGTATGGGACGACCAGTTCACCACGGAAAGCGAATTCGATCATATAGTCGTCTTCTTTGTTCGAAAAATGCGCAGTGGAAAGGGATGCTCGTCGGCTCGGCGAAGTTGTAGGCCCCAATAGATCAGATCAAGAGTGATTCCTCACCTATCCTGTCAGGGGCCAAGTCGAACGCTCAAATATAGATTCACTATGCTCATGTGAACGGCTGGCCCGTAGATCTAAATAAAAGGATCCATCCATAGGCCTGACTGACCGGAAAATTTGTAAAAAAAGTCGTTTATGAGACCTCGAATTCCCACGTTCCAGCGTGCATTATGCTAGCAGGTCCCACCCCCAAATGATTGAGTTACCCTTAGAAAGACTTATATATAATATATGACAAGACAGACTCTATATACTCTATATAGATCATAGATCACTCTATGAATATGTCAATTCTCTTTCTTTGACCTCCCACCGTTCACGACATCCATTGCTTCTCGCTGCGAACGGCTCCTCGGTGGAGGAGTAGAAGCGCTGGTCCCCTTCGGTCAAGTGCTTGTGCCTGCTGTTACCTACCGTAGGACCTCCGTCCCCGAAGCGAAGAAAGAGGAGCAGGAACAACAGGTTGTCCTCTCCTGGCCCAGTAGTTTTGCAACTACTACCATGGTTGTTGCCAATGGGGATCTCCCATTCCGAAAGGTAACGGGGCTGGCCGTTAGGTCCAAAGTTGTATGCCACTGCTGTGGTACCGATAGATTCACTACTTCAGCGCCGTTATCGAACATTACAGGCTTAGCATCTATTTTTCGTATATCGCTCCACACCGAGAAGAGGTATGTGTACCTCCAGCAACAACAAGAATGGAACCATATGCTCCTATGCTGGGAGCATTTCGGGGTATAGGTCTAACCACCTCAACTCCCCGTTTATGGCATGCTATAGTTCTTATAGTCTCTCGACGACGGGAATGTGAGATTGCCGGTAAGCCAGATGCTTCGCGAACCAACGGTACATTTCGTTGCACTTAAATCACCCTCGTTAAGAGGCACACTCCGATACCATTGATGTCCAATAGCTTTGGTCTATCGGTAGGTTTAATATCGCAAGCAGAACCACACGTGAACATACCTGCAATTCTGTTGGCACGACTATCCAATCTGGACAGCCAAGAGGTCCCAGACGATCCTGCACTCATCCTTCTACTCTCACGTCTAATCTTTTCTTCGGCACATTTTTGCTTACTTACTCTAAGAGCTTTTCTAAGGTCTCTCGCCTCCTTGGTATCATTCTTATCCTTATCTGAGTAATCTGAGATTGCAACTATAGGTCTTATCCTTAACTCCTCCTCAATTATCTTCTTCTTATATATTGCATGTACCCTTCTTTCCTCTTCTCAAATACGTGTGCCTTGATTTCTGCACGCATATGTCATCACATCTCCGAAATTTTTTGTCTAGTATTTTTAAAAGCAAGTCACACCTCCTTGCATTTCTTTTAGGCAATAGTTGCATCTTGTATGTCTATGGTCGTTTTCGATCATTTTACAATGAGACCACACAATATCCAACACCTTCTCCTTTGGAGTTCTCTGAGACATTTTGATTACTTTTTATGACTGAAGTTAACGTATAACGAGGTAAATTTGTAGTGAAAAATACAAACAGTTATAATGCAAAATATTTAAAGTAATTGGAAAAAACTACAAATGGTATGGCAAACTTGTAAATAAAATAATGGCAAACTAACATCTATATATTAAAACACAAACTTTTTTGAATCCTAGGGCTAACTGGGATAAGTCCCAGTCACCAACAACGATCAGGATGCATCCACATCCTTTGTATCTAAGGGTCGAGATTTAATTAAAAAACACACCACAATCGCTACATTTGCACAGAATACCGCTCATTCCCCCTTTTGCTAAAAAAACCCTCTCATTTCACTTTTTACCCTAATACCCTACACACACCCACACTTTGCACTTCCCCAATTCATTTTCGATCGTTTTTTGGACCGGGTTAAATTTTTTGTCGGGGCCTGCGCCGAAGGCGTCCCGCTAATTTTTTTTACTCTAATTGGTTGTTCCGCGCCAGGCGTCCGCACCGAAATTGTTGTTCTGCGCCGAAATTGTTGTTCCGTGTCAAAGGCGCCCGGGCCGCTAAATATTTTTACGTTAATTTGTTGTTTTTTAAATTTTGGATGTGGAAATAATTTTTTGGGGAACAAACATTTCGCGAGGGAAAATCTTAAATGAACCGTGCCCGCGGGCACGGGTTATGATTAGTACTTAACATAAAACAGTAGCATTTTAGTAAAATTTGTAAATAAAATTTGTAAAATTAAACATTAAACATTTTTGTAATAACTAACAAACATTAAACATTAATATTAGCATTTAAACGTTAACATTAACTATTAGTATTTTTAGTATTTTATAGTATTTTAACCCCCCTTATAATTTCTAACCGCTTTTTACTAGAAATTTAGTATTTTTAGTATTTAATATTTACATTTATTTTTAGTAGAAACTAGAAAGTACTTACATAATTTATTAAATCATAAATATATTAGTTTCTAAATTTTTAGTGTTTGTCTAATCTATTTTTTACAATTTCTAACATTATGTTCTTTAGTATTCTTTAGTATTTTTTTACTATTTTCAGTATTTCTGTAGTATTTTTCTAACCTCTTTTTTATAATTTCTAACCCCCTTTTTATTACAAATTTTAGTATTTTTCTTATTTATTAGTATTTTTAGTAGAAACTAGAACGGACTTATAATTTGTTAAATGTATTAGTTTCTAAATTTTTAGTATTTGTCTAACCTCTTTTTTATAATTTCTACCATTAATTTCTTTAGTATTTTTACTATTTTTACTATTTGTATAGTATTTTTAGTGTTTCTTCAGTAGAAAATACATAGTATTTATTACTTATTAGTATGTTACTATTTTAAATAATTATAACATTAATTTCTTTAGTATTATTTATTTTTTTTTACTGTTTTCAGCATTTCTATATTATTTCTTATTCCTTTAATTTATAACCATCTGCTTTTCACACTACACATTTTTCGAACATACACGCACTCATACATATAGTATGACAAACTTGTAAATACAATTTCATTTGTTTAGCAAAATGTAGAGTGTGAATAGCATGAGACTGTCGGTTAAAATTCATAATTTGGTCACAGTGGTATAATTATGCAGTTTAGTTTATTAACATTCTTTAAGAGCTAATAGCGAACTTGTAAATAAATCAAATGTTTTGAGCAAAACTTGTACGACGACTGGCAATTGTCAATGCTGCTGCCGTTCGCCTACAAACTTTGCCCAAAATAGTTAGACTATTTACAATTTTGTCATTTAGTGTATTTAAACTATTTTAAATCTAATGGCAACCTTGAAAATAAACGAGTATGTTTGGCAAAGTTTTCAGGGTGAAATAGCCCGGTTAAATTCATCGATTGGGATTTCTTAACTCAGACTTAATCACTTAAACTTTTTTGATTTTTCTCCTCGAGTCCTCGACGATTCTCATCGATGGAGAGAAGCAGTGGAAGAGCCCTAGCCATAGGCAAACTGATGAGACCGCACAAAAAGGTTAAATATGTAGTTTTGGAATTGACATTTTCATAATTTTCGGATTTCTAGGGGATTTTCGTAATTTCAAGTTTTGGGATCTTCTTATAATTTGTTATTTTAAGTTTATTATATATATATGGGGCTAAGGAGATTAGGGATTCTCATGCTTGATTTGGTAAAGAAACATGTGAGAGGTTGAGAGAATTCCCTCGTTATTGGAGAATGTGTCCGTCTTCTATAATTGACGACTTGGGGGAGCGATTCACCTCAAGAATTGTGACCGGTATCTTTGTTATTTTCAGTTTATCTTAATAAAAATCGTTCCTTTCCCCAATTCTTCCCATAAAAAACCCTAAAAATCCCACCTCTTCCAAAAAATTCCCAACTTTCTACTTCAAAAACCAAGAAAAATCATTTCATAAACCCTTCCCTTGACCAAACTAAACCCTATCTTCTTCAAACACCTAAAAATTAATGGCGATTCAATGAAACGCTTACCTAGTGATATTCGCTCCTCGCTGGTTGGGTTCTCTGCTTCTTCGATTTGCTCGGGTCCTCCTCGATGGTTCGGTACTTCTCTTCGCCGATTTTGTGTGGGTTCTTCGCTCCTCAACCCCCGGTGAGACTTCAAAATCTTTGATCCCTTCAAATTCTCGCTTGTGGTAATTTTTAAAGTAAAAGCTACTCGATACTTCGTTTGATTATTCCTCTTGATTTCTAGAGATTTTTTTGAATTGTGATTTCACATGATTGCACACTATTCATTTACGAAAAAAGCTTTTGATTCATGGATGTTTTTGGCGGTTTAAATATATTTTTTCTATCATCATCTTCTCCCGTTGGTTTCGGCTCGGCAGAAACTTACCAGTATTGGTCAGTATCGGCCGAAATCGATACTAAAGCCTAGTTTCGGTCTCGTTACACACCGAGACCGAAACAAAACGGCCAATACCTATTGGTATCGACAGAAACCTTAATCCATGATGCAAACAGTAGCATGCACCATATTCCACGACTTCACAATGTCACCCCTGGTTGTATGGGCCTATGGTGGCATACAACAGAAACATCACTGGCGATGGCTTGTTACTCTTCTTTTTCTCACATACACGCCTTTTTATCTTTGATACAAGATGAAGTGTAAATCCAGGCATAAGTAAATCAATACTACAAGTATCGATATGCAAAAATTAGCCTGCGCTATATTCCATGATTTCCCTATGCCATTCCTGGTTGCATGGGCAAATGGTGAAACATCACTGGTGATGGCTTGTTACTCTTTTTGTCGCACACACCTTTTTATTATTGATACGTGATGAAATGTATTGCAAGATCCTAAACAAGAAATTGTCACAGTCATGCATAAAGTGTATATCTAGGCATAAGTAAATCAATACTACAAGTATTTCACATCGGAATCCATGTCAGCGGTCTGGCTTATGTACATGTTTCTCATTTATTGTGCATGACCACAAAGGAATCATCAGAATTGTACATGAGCAACGGTGGATCGGCAATGAAGCAATGCTATTCTTAGCACTTATGCACAACTCTTAGCCTACCACTTGTTAGGATCAACTCTGTGATAAATTTGTGAATTTTGAATCTTCGAAACTATCTCAAATTGATAGGATACTTCAGATATTTTCCTGGATATTCAGAGTTTTAAGATGATATCAAACTTTTATATTTGATCAAAATGAACCTAATACCACAGAGACGACTGGTTGTCTTACAAAAATATTCCATCAGAAGAGGAGGTCCTGGGATGCACTTTGTGCTGCTGATGCTAAAACCTAACCCGTTTATGGAGCATCTTCCCATACTGATAAATTTATAACTAACTAATGATTGCAAGGAATACAATCATTTCCTAGGTGCTAGTTGCACTATGATCATGCCGCTGTTTGCACAACAGTTACCCATTGCATGTACATGTCAAGACAGTAGTCATCACAGCTTTTTGGATGCAAGTTTCTTCGCTCAAATGCCAATGGATTCACATTATCATGCGTTAGGGGTTGACTATACCTAGAGTTGACCATGTACAATAAAACTTTAGTGAATTCCTAATAAGTCAAATGGAGTCAAAGTAAACACTGTTGCGAATAGAAATCAAGCAATGAAGATATTGCATTCTAAATTTTTGCCTTAGGTTTTAGAACTTAAATTTTCTGCATGTTAGGATTTTATGAATAGTATTTCCACATGCTAAGATGAGTGAACTTAGAGGCCATTAAGAGGGGATGCTTCTAATAATACAGATAACACATTTGTAAGAGGTTTCCCAAAAAAAAACGATGGAATGTGATGTGTTGCACAGAAGGTAAACCTTTTGTCAATGTCAACTGCATGTTAGGCTATTAGCCATGTATTTGAAAGCGGAATCATGCTGGCTGGATTGTGTACCAACTATATAGAATGCCTTGATGTCTGGAAGGCCGAGAAATTTTACCTATGACGATATTCCCAAAAAACTGAGGGAAAGTGATCTGTTGCAGAGAAGGTAAACCTTTTGTCAATGTCAACTGACTGTTAGGCTATTAGCCATGTATTTGAAAGTGGAATCGTGCAGGCTGGATTGTGTACCAACTATATAGAATGCCTTGATGTCGGGAATGCCGAGAAATTTTACCTATGACGATATTCACTTTGGAAAAGGTAAATATGTTGAAACATTAAGTCAACATTCTCGGATTGAGTGAGGTGGAACTTTATTGTTCCTTTTTTGGATAGCAATCAAATTCCATTTATTTTATTATGTATAATGAAACTTCTTGAGGAGTTTGCATCATGGTATCTGCATCAACGAAAAATGAAAGTAACATCATTTCTAGCTACTTGCACTTTTACCATAATAACTTTCAGATTTTGAAACTGGTTGTCAGTAAATTAATTTGCCTCTGCATGATCAACATAAATTGTATTAAATTTAAGAGCTCATTACTAATACATAAAATCTTCTTCAGTACATATCATCCAGTCATAAAACATATGGTTCTAGTTCTTTTTTCTATCTAAGTTTGTAAAATCATGTATTTCATACATATTCCTTACGAGATTGCACATTCTGCATTCGTCTCTTATTATCTAAATTTATATGTACAATACACGTGCCATACCTTTGTATATAACATCCGTTTGAATTCCTTTGCTCATGAGTGGACATGTGGGAAATTTGCTTCTTGAAGTGCATTTAGGTTATGTCAATAACAGTTAGTAAATTAATTTGCCTCTGCATGATCATCGTAAATTGTATTGAATTTAAGAGCTCATTACTAATACATCAAATTCTCAGTACATATCATCCCGTCATAAAACATATGGTTCAAGTTCTTTTTTTGTATCTAAGTTTGTAATATCATGTATTTCATACATATTACTTACGAGATTGCACATTATGCATTCGTCTCTTATTATCTATAACTTTAGCACATCAAAATTTATATGTACAATACATGTGCCATAACTTTGTATATAACAGCTGTTTGAATTCCTTTGCTCGTGAGTGGACATATGTGAAATTTGCTTCTTGAAGTGCATTTAAGTTATGTCAATAAAAGATGGCCTACATAGTGCCTAAATTATGGTGGACCATATGAGTCTTATCTAATTGGTCTTAGTTAAGAGGCTAGATAATGAAACAGAGGTTTTACTTAGTATTAGTTGGAATGCCAGCATACTATTGGATGTTAAATATTCTTTGTTGCATCACCAGCAGTGAGATGCTTTGGGAATTTTGGAACGAAAAGTTTTGGATCTGTAGTGCAACCCAAGCAGGAAGCTGATGCGATTCGCTAGGGATTTGACGATAAAAAGAGGATTTTTATTGGATCTCAGATCTGAAATTATAGGAAAACATACTACAAATCAACTACTCGCTAAATAACAACTACAATTTAAAAGGACGACTAGCTAAGGATTAATCTAGGGGATAAACTAATAAAAAGAAACTTCTCTCAACAATTTTCGCATCCTCTCTAGGGCCGGCTCACCCCCTTAAATAGAAAAAACTCCCCTATTTGTTGTTTTACCCAAATGCCCCTCTTGTTATTTCTAGCCGCATCACTACTCCGCCCCTGAAAAACCACCTTGTCCTCAAGGTGGTGCACGATGTCCGTGTGCTATCCATTCCGCCAGGTCGATTGCAAGCCTCCTCCCGGGTCAAATGGATGAGAGTGGTCCCCACCGCTTTCAACGAAGTCCGGAAAAGTATCGTCGGGCCAAGGCGGGATCCAAAAAGCGTCGTCGGGCCCCCACAAATACTTAGGATGGTCGTCGTCATTGTTGCACTGCTGGAATCCTTCTGGGCGGGGCCCCCGGGGGCCCGGAAACGCTCGGAAAAGTCTGTCGGGCGTCCGGGAAGGTCGGTGGGCCCCCCAGGAGTCCGTCGGGCCTCGGGACCCCCCTCTGGGGTCGGCCGAGGCTCCCCAGGCCATCCCCGGGGGCGGCCGGCCCTGAAATTGGGCCGGCGGCCCCCAGGCGGCGGCGCCTGAGCCCGCCGAAGCCGCAGGGGGGCGGCAGGTGCGGCCGCCCCTCCCAGGGGCCTGGCGGCCCCCCCGCCGCCCCTCTGGGGGTTCGCCGACCCCCCCAGAGATCCCTGGGGGGTCGGCGGCCACCCAGGGGGCAGCCGGGGGTGCCGGAGACCCCCCTCCGGCACCTTTGTCCTCGAGGCGTGGCGGCGCGTGGTCTTGGTGAGTCCCCCACACGTTGTCTCCTTGATCGAAGCCTCCGTCTTCTTCTAGATCCGGATCATCTTCAAAAGAAACCGTCTTTTTCGGATCTGAATCTGGAATTTTCAGATCTGGATCTGAAATTTTCAGATCTGGATCTGAAAATTCCAGATCTGGATCTGCTAATTCCAGATCTGGATCTGCTAACTTCAGATCTGGCTCCGGATCTGGTGGATCTACGCCTGAAAGCTCCAGATCTGGCTCCGGATCTGGTGGATCTACGCCTGAAAGCTCCATATCTGGCTCCGGATCTGGTGGAGCTACGTCTGAAAGCTCTAGATCTGGCTCCGGATCTGGTAGATCTGGACTTAGAATCTTCAGATCTAGCCCCGGATCTTTATTTGTTGTCAAAAGCGGCTCCTTTTTGCTTGGATCCATCTTTAAGTTGAGTTTCATGGATAACGCCGCTATTGCCTCTGCTAGCGCCGCCAATTTTGTTTCAGTTCTCACCTGATTCTCCCTTATCTCCTCTATGATCCATCCCATAGATCTGATGCTCGCCATGGATCAACTGCTCTGATACCAATTGATGCGATTCGCTAGGGATTTGACGATAAAAAGAGGATTTTTATTGGATCTCAGATCTGAAATTATAGGAAAACATACTACAAATCAACTACTCGCTAAATAACAACTACAACCCAAGCAGGAAGCATCTTCAACCAATGCCCCTCGTTATCATATTATTCTGAAATGTTCGTTTTCTATGATTATTGTATCATATATTGTATCATATCACATATCATGCGATAAATTTATTGTGTGTAATATTTGAGCAAATTACATATATAACTAATTATATTATAAAAATATGAAGAGATTTTTCATGGAACAACTAATAAGGGAGATGATAAAAGTCTGAAAATTGATGTCACTGGAAGGCCACAAAGGTCGTTGAGGGTTTGCCAGTCCTCTGCAATGCCATGCAAGAGACAAGAGAACTTCTAGCGGGTTGGTGAGAGTAGGTGGGTCCTTGAGGGTTGGCTGAGTTGCTATGGTCATTGAGGGGAAGAGAATATAATATTCTAGTCAATTATCAATCTGCTACGGTCATTGGTTATTAGTATCTTTCTCTCTTAAATAAATGATATCAAAAGAAATTTTTACTGTTGAGTATGAAGCTATACAAGCAAGCAAACTTGGCTAGTATTGACGGGAGGATAACATGATTGTCCTAGTCAATTATCAATCTGCTATGGTCATTGGTCTAAAATAAATGATATCAAAGGAATTTTTACCATCAGTATGAAGTTATACCAACCAAGCAAACTTGGTTAATATGATGCGTCCCTATTTTTCACGGAAAGCTACATGTCAGTAGTATGGGCAGGCCCTAATTTCTATGCCGAGTCCAAATAGGAATTTACTCAAAAAGAGGAAAGAGGGAAAAAAGCAAAATAAAAGTTATCTTAAATTATATTTTGTACAAAACAAATTTGTGGTCAGTGAATGATCTTTTTCAAGCCTTCTATTATTAGCGGCGGTCACCGGTACTTCCTGTCAAAGTTGATGCCAGTGACTGGATTGGTGAATTCATGAATAGTGATTTTTTTAAGATGCTATACCAGTGTAGATATCATTAACTGAATTTTTCAATTTTTATATTTGTTTCTGTTAATGTCCGGGTCTTGATAACTAATGCTTGTATGACTTTATTTGGGCAGTGTTAATATGACTGAGTAGTTAAAAATACAGTCAACACTACTATTTTAAACACATGCTTATGAACTATCAAATACAACTTTACATGGTTACCTAAGCATTTCACCTGGTTACTTCATATTCCTTACTATTCTTGAAGATGCAATTATTTGCATGGGCTTGTACTAGTTGGGGCCCACCTTTTTGTGTCTTGCACTTGATCTATTAGATCAGGTGTCACCTGATCTACATGAATCCCTTATTGATATTTGTTGACATATTCATGTAATCTAATGCCTTCAAAATGCAGTTAATTCCATGTTAGTTAAATGATTTAGACAGTCGTAGGAACAAGCAGCTCAGTTTAATATGGCTTTAGGATTGCTTCCTGTTAATCTTCCCCCCCTCACTTTTCCTTTGATGAGAACTTTAACTGCTTCATGTATTATATGTGGCTCACTAATTTGATTGCTCTTGCAGTAACCGGTGCATCACGTGGTTATGCTTTTGTTGAATTTGAAACTGAAAGAGAAATGCGACGTGCGTATGAGGTCTCAATGCAATGTTTGCAACTCAAGTTCTCATTTCTAATATTGTCCATCGAATGCATAGATTAAAGAGCATTACAGTTTTATATATTTCAAACCTCTTGAATTCTGTTGATAGACTTGATTTCTGGTTTCAAATGTCCTGATAATTGTGACTTTATGCATGCTATAATATGAGAGTAAAATATTAACTTGGGTCAGAAATTGGCCAGAAGAATCCAAACGCTCACGATTCAAAATTGAGAGATCAATCAAGTCCAGACGACGAGCTATGATCTATAGTATAAATAGCATACAAAATGAGAAATCAATGTCACCATACACAAACCAGGACAGGGAAAATGAGAGAGATAGAGATGACCAACCTTACTGTATATTGTGACTATCGGCATACTTTTTTTTGGTACCTCGGAAAAAGGCATTCCTTTTTTTTTGAAGAATATTGTTGTCATTCACATATCAACCACACTGAGGGCTAAATGTCTAAGAAAGAAATCTTTAGAATGCTTAAAGAATCCTACTCTATCTCCATGGATATTGGAGATAGATAATCTCTTAACATCTAGAGCCATTTGGTGCCGGTAAACCACAGACTTTATGGTTTGAAAATTTCAATTGGATAAGGCACATTTATCTCTATATATGTCTGGAATATTCACATTCATGGTGCAAAGGGGTGTTCACATTAAGTTGGCTAACAATGGTCTTGGGAGGTTTAACATTAGGTCTGGCAAAATTTGCTGGGTAATCTTTTCATTTGTTTCTTGGTTCGCTGTTATATGGTGTGCCCTACTCATGTGCCTCAATTTACGTGTTATAACCATAGAGCTATACTGAGTTGGATCATGGCAGTGATTGGTCAAGTTTGTCTGGGCCTCTGAATGTTCTCCCCTATTTAGTATACATGAGACATACTATAGTGGTAGATTGAAGCTTTGGGCTGGATACAAGTTCTTGAAGATTTAAGGCACCTGTGCAATTGTATGACTTGGCTAGGAATTAGTTATGGCTCCTGGGCTGGTATTCAACACCTCTAAGTACACTGTGCTTCCTTTCAAATCTTGGATTGATCTTTGCAAGACACAGGTCTTTTTCTTTATGAGTGTTCCCATGGATATTGGATCCATATTTACAAGCACTTTATCATTTTTATTCTTAATTTGTAATGTTACCAATTGAAGATTCGATCTCTTAAATTATTTGGATCATATAAAGAAATATCAGCATATACCCAAATACAACTAGGTTGCACCAAAAGTCCTTGGTATAAGGTGTAGGTCGTCTTCCATTTTTTTTCAGTGTCATATCTTTTTCCATAGTAGTATTTATGCTTAACTTGGTAGAATAATACGCATTAATGAAGCGCCATATATTTACCCTTCCCATCTAGTATTTACGCCAAGCTTGGGAGAAGGTACTTTCGGAAATGTTTATCTGTCAAAGCCTTTTTTGTTTTAGACAGTTATGACAGGCGTACTGATTTTGTGATGTACTCTGCTCTACCTTGGCTGTAGAAGAAGTGGACAATACTAATAGCCAATGTCCTTGACTCCATATGATTCAAAAGCAAACTGTCTTTCAAACCCTAAAATTCTCACCAAGGAGAAACAAACGACAGACGAACATGGTGTCATGTAAAAAAGAGAATTGGCCTCTACGCATAGAATTCATGTAGGTCCAAAACAATGAAGGATTATGATTTATAACCCTCTAAGTCATTTCCTCTCATCCCAATTCTATTCAAATAGCCAAAAAGGGATAGACCCGGATTCAACTTTAGAATCATGTACGTATTCAGAATAGAGTTATAGGTTGACACATTCGAGATGTTTTGCCCATAACTTCTTCTGTTTGTTTTATGCTATCTTTGATTCCTTGGAAAGATAACAAACATAGATTTCTAAGTATAACAAAATCAGCTTTAGATTCCATCTGTGCAGCTACTAACAACTCCCTAACATTAGCCCTTTGTTGAAAATTTTGAATTTTTTTGAGTACTTATATTCTTCAATATTTGAGTGATAGATCCGGCCTTTTTGGGGAATTTTATGTTATTTTATTAGTGTAGGGGCATTTTGGTAATTAGGCTTTTAGTTAGAGGATTATAAAAGATGGGGATAACTGTACAGTCCTAGGCATGCTATTGATTTGATTATTTAGATGTTTCCGAGGGAGAATTCCTCGTGCTGCGGGAAGGTGCGGACATCCCCTATCAATCGACGTCATGGGACGGTGATTACTCCTACAATTGTAATCACTTATCCATTTATTTTCAGTTTATTCTAATAAAATTGCAGATTTCCTTTTGGTTCTTATCAATTTGGTATCAGAGTGAATAGATCCATGGCGGCGTTGACGAGGGCCAAAGATCGTATTGATGCGGTGGAGGAGAAGCTTAATGGGGAGAGCGAGGGTGTGAAGAAAACCCTAACAGAGAACGACGAAGTAATTGCAAGGTTGCCGACTTTCGTTGATCGGATCGCGGCTTCCAACAAGAGGATCATGGCTTCCAATGAGAGGATCGCGGCTAGGCAGGACAAACAAGACGATGCCCTTGCACAAATCATCATTCAACTTTCGATCCTACCGGAAAAGGGTGAAAACAACGGTGCAAACCCTAACCCTTCAAAAAAGTGCCACCTTTGGAGAAGGAGAAGGAAAATATGGAGAATTACGATGAGGGTTTGCTTTCCGACGCCGATGATTACTTCAAAGACGAAGAGGAAGCACCGCGGAAGGAAGATGAGACTATCACGACCCAACGACGACACGGAGTGGACCGATCGAACCCTAAAAATGTCCAAGGGGCTTGGCCGGCCTACCTGGAGGCGACAGATGAGTCACAGGGCCCCGTGACCATGGCTGGGCCCCCGCTGTCCACGGCAGCCCTGCGCGGGCCCGGGGGCTCCTCCCCTGGGCCGTGCGGGCCACGTCGGTAACCCTACAGCCCAGGCGGCCTTGTTCCAGGGCCGCCCGGGCCCCGGCGATCATCCAGCAGCCCTTGCAGTCCCTGTCGACCACCGGCAGGGACACTGGGGCCCCGACAGTGGTCGACAGGGCCTGGCGGCCCTTCCCCAGGGCCGCATGGTCCCATTGAGGCCCGACGAGCCATGCATGGTCCTTCGTGCCCACGTCGAGGGGATTACGGGCCCGATGGAGGGTTCAGCCACTTCCTGACGTCTAGACAGGTGCGTACGACAAAAATTTCTATCCTGGTAATTTTCAGGAGTATGACGACGATGGAGAGTTTCGGGATCCCCCAGATCTTCGGTATGATGATGACAGACGACGGCCCACAACCCGCACTTATGAGGGATATCCTGGAAAGAATGGAGGATGCTACAAAGACTTAGAGGAGGAGCGTAGTTGAGGAATTGGGGTTGATGATTGGGGAGACTATGGGCGAGGGGGAGGAGGCCTACGTGAGGCTTCGAGGGGGGCACCGATACAATTACCATCCCAACCGTCGGAGACACCATGACGGAAGAGCAGATCAGGAACACTTTGGGGTGGATAGAAAAATACGAAAGTTGAAGATGTCCATATTCGAGGGGGAGGATCCACATGCGTGGATTTATAGGGCGGAGAGGTTCTCTACTGTGTCCCGTATGACTGAGGCACATAAGCTGGAGGCAGAAACAGTATGTTTGGAGGGTAAGGCTCTAAGGTGATGTCAGTGGAGGGAGCAGTGGCGGCCATTTCATAGTTGGGAGGAGATCAAGGACCGCATATTGGAGAGGTTTCGGGATCTTCACACGGGGAACCTTTATGAGCAGTTGTTCGCACTCAGGCAGGACGGATTTGTTAGGGTGTACATAGAGAAGTTTGAGACCATTTCAGGGCGAGTGCGAGGGGTCTCTGATGAGTCACTGGAGGGTACTTTCATGAAGGGCCTAAAGCTCATTATTCGCTCAGGTATTCGCCCATACAAGACTCAAGGGCTGGTGGAGGTCATGAAGATGGCGCAGATGGTAGAGGACCACTAGATGGAGTTGATGAGAGCGAGAGGCAACTGGAGTGGACTTGTTTCCCTAGTGTTTTGACAGCGACAGGAGAACAGAAGGCAGCTACATAGCAGATCAGGTGAAATGAGGAGATTGGGGAGAAGAGCAGCGCACCGCCAGCAGGGGTTCAGTTTAGGAGGATGACTGATGCCGAGATGATGGAGAAAATACAGAAAGGGCTGTGTTTCAGATGCGATGAGAGGTTCATTATAAGGCACCATTGTGGGGTGCACAAGCTGCAAGTGCTGATAGCCGGTGACGACGAGAAGGATGCAGTGGAGGATGAAAAGGCCGGAGTGGAAGACAACTCCCACTTGGAGTAGGACCGTCAGAGACTTCATGCACCACCTTGAGGACGAGGTGGTTTTCGAGGGCGGAGTAATGACATATCCGGCCTTTTGGGGTCTTTTTATGTTATTTTATTAGTGTAGGGACATTTTGGTAATTAGGTTTTTAGTTAGAGAATTATAAAAGAGGGGGATAGCCGGTTGTCCATAGGCATGCTATTGATATGATTATTGAGATATTTCCGAGGGAGAATTCCTCGTGCTACAGAAGGGTGCGGACGTCCCTTATTAATTGGCGTCTTGAGAGGGCGATTACCCTTACAATTGTAATCACTTATCCATTTATTTTCAGTTTATTCTAATAAAATTATAGATTTCCTTTTGGCTCCTTTCATTGAGTTACCACTAATATATTAACTTAAATATATAACATAATTAATTTTCTCACCCAAAATAGCAAACTCTTATATCTTTCACGTGCTCCGATGTGCATTAAGTTTGACATATACCAACCAATTGGCAATTGGAAGCGGCTTCGTCAACATATCCATTGGATTATTTGCGGTGTCAATATTTCCCCCAAGAATTGAGTCATCCTTTACTTTCTCCCGAACGAAGAAATGCCTAAAGGTGTTGTGCCTTGTCCTCATGATATATTTACCTTTTAGTCGAGTGAATGGCCTTTGGCTATCACAGAAGATGGTATAAATTTCTAAATCCGAAATGAGCTACCCAAGTAAACTCTCTTTAGACATAGTCATATGTTCTGCTTCTGTAGTAGATAATGCAACTGTAGCCTAAAATAACTTTCCAGCTTATAGTACAAGCATCCAAAGAGAACACATACACACGAGCGATTTTCTATCAAGACTCCTATATAATCTGAATCAACATTTTCAACCAAACCGATATTGTTTCTCCTAAACTCCAAACAAACATAAAAAATATCCTTTCAATATCAAATAATCTATTTTACTAATTGCTATTGTCCTTTACTAGTGCTGTGTGTGTGTGTGCTGTCAACACGAGAAAATTTCCCACCCACACTAATGCACATATACATCATTTTATTTATTGTTTATGAATATTTTTTTGATATTTGTTCTACACATCCGCACATCATGGATGATCACTACACCAAAAATCAAGTGAATCCAATGTTATTTGACATTCGATCTTTAATTGTTTAGGACAATACAACTTTTGGCGAAGTGGATCAAAGGTCGACATTCGATCTTTAATGGTTTTGGGACAATAGAACTTTTGGCAAGAAGTGGATCAAAGGTCAAATACCTCTACTATTCATCCATATTTGAGATTTTGGGGTTTTAGAATCTGTATGATAACTTATAGAAGAATTTCAAAAAAGCACTGGCCGTGCAGGAAATTTCATGTGATATCAATGCATATATATTATCATCATTTGTGTGTAGGGGCTAACTACACGAATTGCATGAGAAATAGCATGATAGGTGCATACCATAGTCTATGTAATACGATTGACTGCATTGGAGTAAGGAACATATAAAAATTGCATTGTCGTCTCCTAGCAAGTGTCGCCATGCTAATGTATGAATCAATTGCAATGACAACATAAGCATAGTTGTGGGGACAAAGATATTTTTGCCCTGGTGTACATCGTATTGCAAATAACGGCTTATAAAATAATGTTTCTGACAAGAAATCCAAAGGAAAAGCTATTGCGGTTTTATTCGTCATACGTTAAATAGATCAAATGGAACGTTTAGGTGTTTATTTGACTAGGCATGTATTGAAATAGAGTGGATAAATGAAGATAATTGTGGACTGAGAAAAGGAATGTCTTCATAAGGCTTTTTTATTCGTGTGTGTGTGTTTTTTTTTTTTTTTTTTTTTTTTTGGGGGGGGGGGGGGGGTTTGTGTGTGCGTATTAATAAATATTAGTGAAGTACCTACCTAATAATTGAGATCTGAATTTTTTCCCTTAATCTGGTATTTAAATGAAACTATTGTTCTGGTGCTTATGTAACGGTAAATTCTAACTGCTTTTTATTTTAAAAAAGGATTCCCATGGTAATGCACGATAATTCATAATGAGCATGCAATTATGAGTTTTTATTTCGCTCGTGGTGCTATAGCTCTACTATTAGTGCTTCTTATCTCTTTTCTCATGTATGTAGGATGCCCACCATTACATCATTGATGACAGTGAAGTGATTGTAGATTACAGTAGGCAACAATTAATGCCTGGATGGATTCCACGCCGGCTAGGTCAGCCCAAGAGGACTGTTATGATTCACCAGAACTTTCACATATTGAATGCTTGAAGTGTTTTGTTTAACAGGAGGTGGCCTTGGAGGGAAAAAGGAATCCGGTCAGCTCCGGTTTGGAGGTCGAGAAAGACCATTCCGTGCTCCTTTGTATGAGTCCATTGCTCAGCTCTCTCAGTTCATATTTTAAGAATGCAATCATTTCCTTATTTTTTTATAATTTATCGATGGCCTTTTCTTAATCATCATTAGCTCCTTTTTATGATCCATTGATGGGATCTCGCCCGGTTCATATTTTACGAATGCAGTTATGTCATTAATAATTTTTTATAATCCATTGACGCACACTTCTTAATCATCTTTAGCTACGTGGATACTGGCTTACCCTTATTTTTTCTGTCCGGCAGACGCCCAATCCCCTATGATGATTTGAAAAGGCTTGGAATTTCTCCACCTCCAGAAGGAAGATATATGTCACGCTTCCAGGTGCATCTTTTGGATCATTAAATAAACATTTGTATCGTCTTCTTGCTTTTGTAATCCATGAATATAGGTGCACAACATAGTCTTGTCTCTGGTGAAACATGAGTTCTTAACCTACACAGTGTAAACTTGGTATCATCATGACCAATTAGTCAGTCTAAGTCATGATGTTTTGGAGTGAATCCAATCAAAGTTGCAGGGGTGAATGGGGTTAACAATGTTTTAACTAAAGATACAACATATATAAATACAGATATAATTATGTTCTTCTGAGTTGTTCCGATAAAATCTTAATTAATGAAACATGTGTGGATCCATCCGCCGTCTTACTTGAGATTAAATTCAGAACTAACGCCTATTACATGTGAAATGGTATTTGTAGATATTTTTAGTGTGAAATCTGGATCGGGTTAGGAGATTATCCAATCTCAATCAGAGTCCAATGTAACATGTCTACAGGCGGGTCACTTGGATTGGATGCATATTGACCCAACACACACACAACTGCTTTGACCTGCGACCAGTCACTATACGATAGCTACATGGGTATTTGTCATCCTACAATTGGTCAAATCAACAAAGTTTCAATTCTCATTCTTTTAATGTAGTCATTTATTAGTGTCTGTAAGAGCCACACGGTCACATGATATGAGTGTTGTCCTACTGAATATCTTGTGTGAATCTTATATGAAAGTCTTGGTTCTAGATTCCATCACCCCCGCGAAGGAGAAACAGCAGCCTAGGCAGAGATGTTTCACCATCGAGGCAGAGAAGATCTGAGGACAGGGAAGAGCCTTCTACACGTCGAAGCAGTCACAGAAGCTGGGAGGGCTCGACTTCAAGGCACAAAGGATCTGAGGATAGGGAAGAGCATTTGAGACGAAGCAGTCATAGAAGAAATGAGTCCCCCTCAAGGCATAGAAGATCTGAGGATAGAGAAGAGTTTTCTAGAGGGACGAGCAGTCATAGAAGCACGGGGTCGCCTTCAACGCACAGAAGATCTGAAGACGGGGAAGAGCCTTCTAGATGGAGCGGAAGTCACATAAACAAGGATGACTCGACTCCAAGGCATAGACGATCTGAGGACATGGAAGAACCTGGCCACATGCGGAGAAGAACATCTGACAGAGACGACTCATCTTACAAGCGCCGTAGACATCAAAGCGAGCATTCTCATCGGCATAAGAAGAGGTCTACCACCAGAGAGTACAGTCCACATCAAAATAAGAGGTCTACAAGTAGGGAATACAGCCCATAAATGTTTGCCATGAAAACAAAATGCTCTTGCTCTATCAAGCCACCCACTATTTGCGTTGGACTGCAGAAGACTTGAAGCAGATGATGATCTTCAAAATTCTAACCCTAAGGGGCTTGTAATGCATAACAATTCAGAGTCGGTCTATGTTATTAATCTGGATGAGGCACTATTTCGAAACACTTGCAGTTCCAAAATTATGGGAGGAGGATCAGAAATAGGATCTATGTAAGCCGAGTTTAATGTATCTTGGATATCTGGGTTTAATGTAGTTTGGATATCCTACTAAAAATTTCTAACATCCCAACCCATTTTTTTCCGATGTTTGGATTCCTTCATTTTGATCATGATGTTCTAAAATTTCTGAACACCAAATATCTAGTCAAACCAAACAAAACCAAGTGGCTTTGATCGTTTGTGCATTCATCGCAAATTTAACAACTTCGTAATAACATAACTTTTTCGCTGATCAATAGCGTCCTTCATCTACAGTTATGTATGACAACCACCCTTTCACGTACAGCATCTACAACTGAGCTCCGGAGTTCCTTGCACAAAGTATGATCTCGATCTTTTAAAGCCACCTAAAGTCAATTTTTCTTACAGTGGCCACAATCTCAGCGCATCCTCAATAAGCATGATCTTCAGATTCGCGGCAGATCTCTTGGTCCACACACCTGATGCAGCATGTATAACCACGTCTGTTGCATTTAGAAAATTTGATGCTCTTCATATCATCTCGTTTGTCAAACTAACTTGAAAGAAGCCCACCCCATAACCCATTGTGATTCTGATTCGTTTTTCATCATGCAACAACCTGCAGTATGCAAATCGGTAAACGTGGTTACGGGGTTTTACTAAGCAACTGAATTGTGAGCAGAATAAACAGAGTAAAGGGGGAAATCCCCTATGATGCAAACAACAAATTGCTATTAAGAACGATCATTCTACTAGATTGGTTATATGGCACTGGGGTGGGGGCTTCAGCATAATCTTTTCCGACGGAGATCAAAGCTTGTGTTCATGCTAATATCATTCACATTCATTCCCTGAAGATCCCTACAGTTTGAGGTCACAGTTGGAAAACTGACGCAAAGCTATTGGCATGCCATCCAAAATCATTTAGAATTGGACGTTAACTATACATGCCGGGAATTGAAAATCGTAACAATTCATTTTTTTTTCAGCCCCATGCCCATCTTCGGCCCATCCTTTTTATAAAACCCAACTTAACTCACACACGCACTCTCTCCCCCATTAATTCTCTCACCCGTTCCCTTTTCTCTCAAAACCCAGACCCGAACCCTTTTCCTTGCTCTCATCTTCAGCCATTAATTTTTTTTCTTGCTCTCACACCTAAACCCAAACCCTTTTCCTTTCTCTCCCCCATTCATTTTTTTTCAGCCCCATGCCCATCTTCGGCCCATCCTTTTTATAAAACCCAACTTAACTCACACACACACTCCCCCCCCAAATTAATTCTCTCGCACGTTCCCTTTTCTCTCAAAACCCAGACCCGAACCCTTTTCCTTGCTCTCATCCTCTCTCTCGCGGGCGAACGAAGCAGAAGCAACGGCGCCAATTCGAATCGAAAACTCTAACTGACTCGATCCTCGTCCCGCGCCCCAGGTTTTGAAGGATTTTCCTCCGATAAGATCTCTCTATCTCTCTCCCCCTCTCTTATTTATGCGCAGCAATTCTTAGGGTTTTATCCTCATGCAAAAAAATCATCTCTCTTCTTAAATTTCGTCGATTGAACTGCTGTTTGGTTTCCGATCTTCTTTGGTTTTTCTGGGATCTCTCGGCTTACTTTCTACACTCACGGTAAACCTTATTTGCTTTGAATTTCAGTTATTTCCATCATGCTTTTGAAATTGTGGAAGAACTAGGGTTTCGGGATTTTGTGCTTAAGAAATGATGATTCGTGTAGTTTTAGAAGGGATTTATTCCCTGATGTTAGTTTGTGGCATCCTACGGGCGTGGTGGCAACTTTGCCGCAGCTCTATAATTGCGAATTGGGATATAGGGTTGGCCGTCAGGTCTTTCCCTCCTTACAGGGGTGTTCGGTTGTGACTTTGTGGTTGTTTTGCCCCCGACTAAGAACTGGATTTTGGAGATTTTGGTTGTTTTACTCTGCAGTTTACTGCTGTTGTACTCTTTAGTGTTCGGCTGCCCTTATTTAAGCCTCTGTTGCGTTGAGTTACTTTTCTCTTTACTTTATAATGCTAGTACTCTGCTTCTTTGGTGTTCTTGAAGATATGGGAGGGTTTCGGTTGACAATATTGCTGTAGCACATGGGATTAATCACTGTTCCTACTTTCAGATTTTGGAGGAGATTTTCCCTCGAGCTGGTAAACCCTAGAAACCCCTCATGGATGTCAAATGAAACGAATCTGATCCTATCAATGTTTTAATTCATTTTTAAAAGTGATTTAGTTTCAGTTTTAAATGTTTCGATGGATCTGATTGTTTTAGAAAGCTTTAAATAGTGTTTTACTTTCGTAGAAATTTATTTATAGCTTTGTATTGTTAGAAGATAAGTTTAGTAATAATGATGGTGCAAATAAATGTATTAATTGAAGGATATTGACACATTGGAATAATTACTATATACATTACAGTTTGGTGCACTATTCATTTTACACAACTTAGAGGAAATAGAACTAGTGGACAATTGTAGTTAGAATGGCATGTGGTTATGGGAACTCGTAATTAAAGTTTGAAAGAGTGACGGAGACTACGCTCATTGACAGAATTGAATGGCTTGACTGGGTTCCTTCGATGATATCTTGGACCAATAAATTTAGTGCACAGACGAGCTCGCCTGTGAAACCCGAGGTTGTTCTTTAGCCTACTCTTTCATTTACATTATGAGTATAATAAAAAGATTGGAATGTACTAGTTAGATAGGTTCAGTCTAGTGTTTAGTGTCATTGGCTTGTCAGGATTAGAGATGCATGAAAGTTATAATTGTTTATTGTAAATATCGTTTACTTTATCCTTTCAAATGTTTTCTCAACAGAGACTGAACCAGAGTACGAGGAGGCTCCAGCTTTTGAGGAGTCTGAATTTCCAGTGGAGAGCGCTGATTTCTGAGATGAGGATTAATAAGGAGAGTGTTTTTCTATTGTTTAGTTGCTTTCTTTATTGTTAAGAAATAAAGACTAGTAGTTTCCCTTTTGTTATGCATTTGTACTCTTTACAAAGGATGAACAAAGTTGTCCCTTTTATGAAATTTTCTGTTTGCTTTATATTGGTTTCACTGGAACTTTGCAGGACCTACACAAATAATGAAAAAAGTAATGGTACCAAAAAATGGGGTGTTACAAAAATGGTCTTTGATAAACACTTTTAACTGCTTGTCAATGCTTGCACTTCGTCATAGACTGTTGCAAAGCAACATTATATTGAATTTGCTATAGTAATATAATAATCCAACAATAACAACCGTAAATGGCAGACACAAAACCAAAATTTCCATCATTGTGTCAAGCACCACAAACATAAGCTATTGAGAAGAAAATCAACAATTGCCAATATGTAATATATACCTTTAAAAAGTCTGTCACATAAACCAAGGCAATTACCAGGATCAGTTCCGGCACGATAGCAAGCAGAAAAAAAATCAAGAACTATCGGAAGCTAAATTAAACAAACTAGCCAAATGGCAATTCTCATTGAACTAAGGGAAGCTAAATGAAATAAACGTGCAAGCAGACAAATTCAGCTTACCTTATAAAGATGTGAATTATGCCGGGCAGGATCTCCATCCAGCTGTTATCCAGCTAAATCTCATGGTGACACGTCACCCATGAGCCATGACATTAGTTCCGCTCACCACCACCATTAATTTGAACCCTAGAATAAACTCACGTAAATGTTCTCAACAATGAGATTCCACCATTTTACTCCCTTCTGAACTGAAAATGCACAGTTAATAAGCAATAACACCATGGATCTGGGACTAGCTCTGCTTGAAGCATCATTTTAGGGCTGTTATTGAGCTCTGCAAAATATGTCCTTAAGCATGCTTTCCAACCTCAATAGACTCCTTTCGTACAGTTCAAAACATGGGGCCACTTAAGAGGACAACTTTTCCTCGCTACTGATAGGCTTGAGATTGGCCTTTTCCTCCCGGTGATCTGACTGTACCCCAAACCAACACTGGTGAACAAGTGGAGTATAGTATGGCGCATCGAGAGAACCGCTTTCCAACCTCAAAGCAAGATGCTGACCAGGGGCTATGAACCTTATGGAAGAGCTTGCAAATAAAAGACTGCAAAAGTTCTAGAAACCATTCTTCCCCAAATAATTGGCTTATTTGACGACATTTTTCTCAATAGTCATCACTTTGGTCTCTGAAGCTCCTGGTAATAGTTTATACTCGAAAGAAATCAATAACTGAGCACACACCATGATAGGACAAAATGTATCCAGTCATCCTGATGCAAAAGCTGGAAAATCGATTCCCATTCAGCAGTATAAGTAGTCTAGTCCCCCCCCCCCCCCCCCCCCCCCCCCCACACACACACACACACACACACACACACAAAGCATACCATGTCGGCACCAGTAAGATTCTAAAATTTTGAACTTTTGGCGAAGGCCCTCTTTCTTTCTAATTGAATCTTGTGGATATATTCAACAAGTATATCATTACATTCCGCTGTAGGGCTCCTAGATGAGCACAAGTTAATGCCCAACTTCTTCAAACAACTTGAGATGTTCTCCTGGGCCTTCTGAGAGTGTGCAGAGCAGAGAGATGGCACTACGGCTCTAAGAATTGGCTTTCCACATGGCCCATTTTGTCCATTACTGAAATTCAATGGAAGCAAGATAAAAGAAATTCTGTTATAATAATCCCTATGAGAATAAGCAAAGGACAACAGCTGATAGTTGCAATATAGAGACATACAGAACATAGTAAACATATTAGACGGAGCCATATAAAGGCACACAGAACACAGTAGATCTATTGCACTATTAAAACACGGTACAAATAATAAGATGGCTCCTGCTATTAGAGGATAACAATGCTGGATTGAGCGCCAGCCGATGCCCATAAATCAGCGGTGGAGGTACTAAAATTTTGTCATCACCCTCACGACCCTGATCCCATTAATTCGGCAAAAAGGCATTGTTGTTGACGTTGTTACCCCCAATAACAAAGGCGTTGCATTTAAAAGAAAACTAAAATGTCGAGTTGTAAAGAAAGACATTGGATGCAAAGAAGATATTTTAATGCATAGTTCAAGTAGAAGAATTTTTTGAGCAAAATGGCAGTCGATTCCCATGCCAGTCAATAGCAATGCCGTATTGATAGGCAGTACGAGAAGGAATTTATCTATCATCTCTAAATACTACATTTATAAAATCCCAATGGACAATGCAACAAATGTTGCACCAAGACCAACTTTTCTTCAATATTTAAAACAAAATAAATCTGTTAATTATTAGAAGTGACGGGAAGATGGCTGATGAGACCGCATACAATGGTGTTTCTCTATTTTTGGGGGCATCCGTGGCATTTTCGTGGCTTTGGGGTTCAGATGCGTTTTAGTACTTTTATAAAAATTTGGTTAGTATATATGCGGGCTTAGGGAGATTAGGGTGATGCTAAAGTTTTGTGAGAAACTTTATAGAGGTTGATTTGATCCCTCTTTTGTGGAGAGTGCGACCATCTTCTCAAATTGATGGCTTGGGAAAACGGTCCACCTCTCAAACGTGGCCAACTATCCTTATTTTCGACTCTTTTTCTAATAAAAACAGATTTTTATCCCCCAATTTCAGTTCCAACCCCTATAAAATCCTATCAATGACACATATACCGGAATTGTTTAAAAGCTAACAAAGAAACTTTCAATAAGCCGGATAAACAACAACCAAATTCATTTGACAAGTCATATTGAGATTTCTTGCTATCCTGCTACCTCTCAGTCCCATAAAAGAGCAAGTAGATGTAGGACTTGCCAATGATTGTATAAGCTAGTCAGGCTTAGTAACTTATTTCTGATCCGGATAGTGAACAGATGCAATGCTAGTGCTACAGAATATGTGATGCGGACGCACCCCCTCCGAGCCCGGCTCCACTTCCTGATGACGCGGTCCCACCCATCGTGACGTACGTGCGGCGCAGGAGGCGCGGGATCGCGACTTAGTGGGTCTACTAGGTTAAGGGGTATTTTAGTCCTTTCAGGCTAAATTAGTAATTCCCCATTTTCTTCTATTTATTAGGGCTAGCCGCCATTGTTAGGGCTATGCTTATTTTGTTGAAGAACATCCTTAGGCATCTTGCGAATGATCTTTAGGCTTTTTATCCGTTCAAGTAAAAGCTAGGAGATCGAGTTCGTCTTGAAAGAACTCACTTATCTTTGTTTTTCTTTGAAATTCTCAATCAAAAATCCTCTTTTTAATTTTTCCTCTTTTAAATTCTGATTTCTATTGATTCGATCCACCGGATCGTATCAAATTGGTATCAGAGCGCTACGATTCCATGGCAACGGGAACGAGGGCTTCCGTGGATGAGAAGATCCAAGGTCTACGCGACGATCTCAATCACGAGATCGAGGGTTTGAGGAAGGCGATGGAAGCTTCGATCAAGGATCATGCACACACCCAAGAAGACATTCAATCGGAGCTTCGAATCATGAGAAGGGAAGCCGCGGAGACGGGAAGGGATCTTAAAAGTTTGAAGGAGGCCACGGCGGCGATTCCGGCGATAATGGAGTTGTTGCAAGGATTGACCAAGGAGAAGGCGGCGGATCGCAGCAAGGGGAGAGCAACGGAAGAGATCCAAGGCGATTCCGGCGTCAATTCGACAAATCAAGGACCCCCGAGCCACGGGGAGTCACATGCGGCGGCGGCGGCTACAACCCTAGCCGGCGGGCTAGGGTTTGGCGCGACAGGGCCCGGATCTACCTCCACGGGCCCTGTCGGGCCTAATTGGGGGCCGACAGACCCGCCCGGCCCAGCCACGGCCTGGGCGGGTCAGGCCGGCCACCCCCGGCCCTCGGCGCCCCAGACTGGGGCCGCCGGAGGGCCGGCACCCCCTGGCGGGGGTGCCCAGGGTCTGCCGACCCCCTTTGGGGGTCTGGCGAGCCGCGCGACCCCCGCCTGGGGGTCGGCAGCCCCAGGCGGGGGCGGCACAGGAGGCTCGGCCCCTGTTTGGGGCCGGGCGGGTCTGCTGGACCCCGGGCATGGGTCAGCGGGCCCGGGCGACTTCCCCGGTGGCGCGGCGAGCATAGGGGGGGTGTTTGGCGGTGTTGCGGGGTTCGTACGCCAATCTGGAGGAGCTTTGGGGGCAACGAGAGGCGGATGGGCCTCAGGAGCATCTATTGGGGCCCCAGCGGGCCAGTTTTGGAGAGCAGAGACCATTCCGCCTGGGCCGAGGCCCAATTTTGCACGGCCGCCAGAGTTTCCGGGGCACTACTACCAGCCCGAGGCGTGGGAGAGACCTGCATGGCCAGAGGAGCTGTACGGGGTTGACGGGGGAGGCCCGAGGGAGGCTCGGGGTGGCGAGATGGTCAGGGGGGTGACCGAGGCGGAGATAGGGGGCAGCTAGGCGACATCAACGCAGATCGGCGGTTGATGAAGCTGAAGATGCCGACCTTTGACGGCACCGACCCTGATGGGTGGATATACCGAGCGGAGAGGTATTTCCAGGTGATGGGTCTGACGGAGCAGGAGGTCCTGAAGGCCATCGGGATTTACTTTGAGGGGAAGGCTCTGGCCTGGTACCGGTGGAAGATAGCACGGTCCCCCTTTCGGACCTGGGAGGAGTTGTCAGCCATGATCGTGGACCGATTCCAGGAGACGGCAGGGGGAGATTTCTACGAGCAGCTGTCGGCCCTGAGGCAGGAGGGGACCGTGAGGGACTATGTAGAGAGATTTGAGATGCTGAATAGCCGGGTGAAGGGGGTTACCGACGAGGTGATGATCGGGAACTTCATGAGGGGGCTGAAACCGTCGATACGAGCTGAGTTGCGGATGCAGAGCCCGGCTACCTTGGAGGACGTCCTTCGCTTAGCACATAAAGCGGAGGAGAAGCACACAGAGGAGAGACGGATACGGGGCACTTGGGGGGCACAGGGCTCCCGCCCCACTCCACCAGCCATGGCACCGAGACCACCTACGGCCGTGCCCGAGACTCGAGGAGAGGGCCGCCCAGTTACCCTGGGGCGGCGGATGACGGAGGCCGAGGTGAGGGAGAAGAGAGCCAAGGGGTTGTGCTTCCGTTGCGACGAGAAGTTCACCCCTGGGCACAGGTGTGCGAGCCGCCTGCTGCAGATCACCATGGTACCCGACGAGGAGGGGTACGTGGTTGAGGAGGAGGAGTCTGAGGAGGAGCCACCGGTAGAAGAGGAGAAGTCTCACCTAGACTTCGCAGATGTATCCCTGAACTCTGTGGTGGGGTTCACTCCGAACCACACCATGAAGTTGTCAGTGCAGCTGGGAGACACGGCGGTGACGGTACTGATCGATAGTGGGGCCACCCACAACTTTATTTTCAGCCGGATAGTGGAGCGACATGGGCTATAGCTGAGCACCCTGGAGAAGTTTACCGTTCTGCTGGGGACGGGAATGATGGAGGAGAGTAAGGGGCTCTGCAAGGGTCTATGCCTGACCTTGCAGGGGGTCCAGATTATGGAGGACTTCTTGCCATTGGAGTTGGGCGACGTGGATATCATCTTAGGGGTGCAGTGGCTGAAGAAGTTGGGGGAGATGAAGGTGAATTGGAAGCTCCTGAGGATGGAGTTCCAAGATGGGGAGAGGACCGTCGTGTTGACCGGGGACCCGACCCTTTGCTTTTCACTGGTGGCCTTCAAGGCCATCACTCGGGCGCTGCGGAACGAGGGGGAGGGGTTCCTTGTGGAGTATCAGGGGCTGACAGCGGACTGTGAGCAGCAGCAGGAGGCGACCGCGGCGGAGGTCGAGCAGGTACTGGAGCAGTACCAGGAGGTCTTCCAGGACCCGCAGGGGCTACCACCATCCAGAGGGCACGAGCACACGATTGTTTTGAGGGATGGGGCAGCACCGGTGAGTGTACGGCCGTACCGGTACCCGCATGTTCAGAAAGATGAGATAGAGAGGATGGTGCGGGAGATGCTGCAGGCTAGGATCATCCAGCCTAGTGTGAGTCCTTTTTCGAGCCCAGTCTTGCTGGTCAAGAAGGACGGGAGCTGGAGATTTTGCGTTGATTACCGGGCGCTGAATAAGGAAACTGTCGCTGACAAGTTTCCTATTCCGGTGATCGACGAGCTGCTGGACGAGCTTCATGGAGCAGCGATCTTCTCGAAGATCGACTTGAGGACCGGGTACCACCAGATTTTGATGCGGTCTGAGAATGTGCCGAAGACTGCCTTCTGCACCCACGAGGGCCATTATGAGTTCAGAGTCATGCCTTTTGGCTTGACGAATGCCCCCTCCACTTTCCAGGCCTTGATGAACAAGGTTTTCCAGCCCTACCTGCGGAGGTTCATTCTCATGTTCTTTGACGATATTCTCGTCTACAGCAGGAGCTTGGGGGAGCACTTGGGCCATTTGGAGGTGGTCTTCCGGGAGTTGTTGGCGCAGCAGTTGTTCGCCAACCGGAAGAAGTGCAGTTTCGGCTTGACACGGATTGAGTACCTAGGGCATGTGGTGTCAGCCGAGGGTGTAGCCGCTGACAGATCGAAGATAAAGGCCATGCTGGACTGGCCCATTCCTACTACACTGCGAGCCCTCCGAGGATTTTTAGGCCTGACCGGATACTACCGGAAGTTCGTTAAGGGGTACAGCACCATAGCCTGGCCCCTTACCGAACAGCGCAAGAAGGACGGATTCCACTGGGGGGAGGAAGCCACCAAGGCCTTTCAGGCCTTGAAGGTGGCCATGACGACCGCACCAGTTCTGGCTTTGCCAGACTTCAGCCTACCTTTCGTGGTGGAGACCGATGCGTCAGGATACGGGTTGGGAGCGGTGCTCATGCAGGAGGGGCGACCCATCGCCTATTTCAGTCACGTGTTGTCAGCTAGAGCACGACTGAAATCGGTGTATGAGCGAGAGTTGATGGCCATTGTCTTTGCGGTGACCAAGTGGCGGCCATATCTGTTGGGTCGAGAGTTCGTGGTCAGGACAGACCAGCGGAGCCTCAAGTACCTGCTGGAGCAGCGGTTGGTTACTGAGGAGCACCAGCGTTGGTTGTCCAAACTGGTGGGGTACCGGTTCGCTATCGAGTACAGACCAGGGTTGGAGAACAAGGCAGCTGACGCCTTGTCTCGTCGGGAGGAGAGCGTGGATCTGCGGGCTCTGTCACGACCTATGTGGTTGGACTGGGAGCCCATTTTTCAGGAGGCGGAGAGTGATGATGAGTTGGGGCGGATCCGCGAGTTGTTGCAGCGAGGACAGGAGGGGCCGACCGGGTATTCCTTACAGGGGCGCCGACTGCTTTATCAGGGGAGGTTGGTGCTGCCACGAGCTTCAGGTTTCATACCCGTCCTCTTCCAGGAGTTCCACGGGTCGGCGACAGGAGGACATTCCGGGGTACATCAGACATACCAGATGATGGCTAGAGAGGTGTACTGGCCCGGAATGCGCAGGAGGATTGCTCAGTTAGTAGCGACTTGTGACGTCTGCCAGCGTCACAAGTACATGGCCATGGCTCCGGCATGACTACTACAGCCGTTAGAGTTACCGGAGTGAGTATGGGAGGAAGTCACGATGGACTTCATCGACGGGCTACCGCGGTCCGAGGGGTATTCAGTGATCTTCGTCGTAGTGGACCGACTGAGTAAGTATGCCCATTTTATACCTTTGAGGCATCCTTACACAGCGGTCACGGTGGCCACAGCGTTCATCCGAGAGGTGATCCGCCTGCATGAGATCCCGGGGTCTATAGTGTCCGACAGGGACCAAGTGTTTTTGAGCGGGTTCTGACGGGAGCTCTTCAGGGTACAGGGCACGGTCCTAAAGAGGAGCACGGCATACCACCCGCAGACAGACGGGCAGACCGAGGTGGTGAACAGATCCATAGAGACTTATCTGCGGTGCTTCGCCTCGGATAAGCCCCGACAGTGGTACAGGTGGTTGGCATGGGCGGAGTATTGGTACAACACCTCGTACCACTCTGCCGCAGGGACGACCCCCTTTCAGATCTTGTATGGGCGAGACCCACCGTCCTTGCTCCGATTTGGTGACAGGCAGACACCGGTGTCGCAGGTAGAGGCGTACATGGGGGACAGGGATGCGATGTTGGAGGAGCTCCGGCGACACCTACTGAGGGCATAGCAGGTTATGAAGGCCCGGGCAGACGGGCATCGGAGGGAGGTCCATTTTCAGGAGGGTGACATGGTGTACCTCAAGTTGCGACCCTATAGGCAGAAGACCTTAGCTCGGAGGCAGAATGAGAAGCTAGCGGCTCGCTACTACGGACCCTACCAGATTGCAGCCAAGATTGGGAAGGTGGCGTATCGTCTACACCTGCCTCCTTCCTTGAGGATACATCCGGTGTTTCATGTGTCGCAGCTACGGAGGGCGATTGGAGACCAGTCAGCGACGTCGACGCTGCCACCTTCACTGACGGAGGACATGGAGGTACTGCTGGAGCCATTGGATGTGCGGGCAGTTCGACAGGGGCCAGGGCGACGCAGAGAGGTTCTGATTTACTGGGTGGGCCTGCCAGATTGTGATGCCACGTGGGAGGCGTATGACGTGGTTCGGGAGCAGTTTCCAGATTTCCACCTTGAGGACAAGGTGGCTCTTTTAGGGGGGGGTATTGATGCGGACGCACCCCCTCCGAGCCCGGCTCCACTTCCTGATGACGTGGTCCCACCCATCGTGACGTACGTGCGGCGCAGGAGGCGCAGGATCGCGACTTAATGGGTCTACTAGGTTAAGGGGTATTTTAGTCCTTTCAGGCTAAATTAGTAATTCCCCATTTTCTTCTATTTATTAGGGCTAGCCGCCATTGTTAGGGCTATGCTTATTTTGTTGAAGAACATCCTTAGGCATCTTGCGAAGGATCTTTAGGCTTTTTATCCGTTCAAGTAAAAGCTAGGAGATCGAGTTCGTCTCGAAAGAACTCACTTATCTTTGTTCTTCTTTGAAATTCTCAATCAAAAATCCTCTTTTTAATTTTTCCTCTTTTAAATTCTGATTTCTATTGATTCGATCCACCGGATCGTATCAATATGCCAAACATTTTGTGAGCACAACAGCACATGGAAGCAGCAAAGAAATGTGTAAATGCTGAAGATTATAGGAGTGCAACCTGCTTCAGACTATTGATGTCAAAAAGCTTTCAAAGCTTTCCACGGAAAATCAAAAACCATTGCACTGAAGTAGATTGTTTGAACAAAGAGCGCACAGAATTTTTGACAGACAACCTTGCCAGTTTGCACCATATTTCAAACAATAAATAGCAAAACACGGAAATGTTATTCCACAATACTAAAATTTATAATTAACAGGAAAAGAAATTTCTTTGGCAATATTTTTAGCAAGCGTGGACGCAGGATTTGAACCCCAGAGTCCCAGACCACTTGCATCACCTGAAGAGGTTTTACTACTATGTTGAAGTAGCACTTGCATTTCTCTAGCAAATAAATGACCAAGATCTATTGAAATTCATTTTTAGTCTTCTGAGATTATATGGGTAAGCCAGATTCATCTGATGAAGAACAAGACCTTTCAATCAATACATATTAATACTTTTATTAATTATATTAACGAAAATTTTATTAGGCAAAAGGTCTGTAGGGAACTAAGGTATGGAGATCACAAGCTTACCCATTTATGCGTGAATGACACATGAAAATGGCTGATAAAAGATAATGTAAGATGACACCCAACAATAGAATGCTTTGAGTCTGAAAGTTGCAATACATAATATTGAGTTAATATTGAGTGTTATTGTATTAGGGTGTGTGTGTAAAGCAAAGTAAGGGATATTATAAATATGAGGGGTTAGCTCATTTGTGGGCTAATCACACTTTCCCCAAAACTTCTACATGGTATCAGAGCCCTAGAAAGAAAAAAAACAAAACCAAAACCCTAACCCGCGCCTCCACCACCTGCGCCTCCACCCCCGGCCACCCACACCTCCAGCGCCTCCACCTGCGGGCACCCGCACCCGCGCCTCCACCTGCGAAGCCACCCGCACCCCCCCGACAAGGTGAACCCGACGTGAACCCGCATCCCCCGCCTGCCTCGCCTGCGCGCGCCGCTGCTTGCGTAGGCCGCCGCCGCCGCCTGCTGTGCAGGCCGCAGCAGTCGCCGCCGCCGCCTGCTGCGCAGGCCGCCGCCGCCGCCTGCTGCGCAGGCCGCCGCCGCTGCTCGCTGCCGCGGCTGATTCGCTGCCTTGTTGCGCGCTGCCGCCGCTGATTCTCATTCCCTGACTTCTCTCTGCTACAAAGGAGGATCCTTAAAAAACCCTAACCCTAGATCTATGGTCGAGCCATGAAGATGACTCCATAGATTTACGGTTAGGGTATGACCTAGAAGAGGAGAAGGAGAAGTGGATCTGCGGATCTAAGAAGGGAGAAAGGAGAGATCTGCTGATCTAGAGAGATGGGGGACAATCTTACCTCAGCTGACATGAAGGCCTTCATTGGAGAGATAACGAAGCTGCTTGCTTCGAAGGAGTTGGGATCCTCGAGTGGATCGACGCCTTCACGTCCCGTGCAGAAGCTGGAATTGATGCCCAATGATGTGAAATTGGAAGGGACGAAGAATTACCTCAGTTGGTCCAGGAGGGTGCTTCTCATTCTGAGGTCGAAGGGGTTAGAAGGCGTCGTTATGGTTTCATGCAAGGAACCGCTGGACAAGGATGTGGATGATTGGAAAGTCTGGAGCACCACCAACTCACTGGTGGCTGCTTGGTTGATGACATCGATGGTTCCACCCATTGCTGGGATGGTGGAGGCCATAGAGAGTGCTGCGGGGATATGGAGTATGGTGGAGAAAATGTACTCTGGAGCAGGGAATGTGATGCTCATGATGGAGGTTCAGGGCAAGGTCGACACCTTGAAGCAGGGGGAGATGACTATTCTAGCCTACTCTGCGGAGTTGAAAAGGCTTTGGTCAGAGTTAGATCACTATGACCCTATTGATCTGCCTGATCCTAGGAGCGCTGCGATACACAGGAAGTGGGTGGAGCGTAGGCGTGTGACACACTTTCTGAGGAACCTGAATGGAGACTTTGAGGTCAGGAGGGCGAGTATGTGCCACCTATCCTCCATCCCATCTCTGGAGGAGGCCATAGCTGCAATGGCACAGGAGGAGACCAGACTGAGGGTTATGAAGGATGAGGGTACTCAGGTCACTCGGGCTGCACTGGCTGTACCGGCAGTGGCAGCAATGAGCGAGGATCGAGAGTGCTACACATGTGGGGTGAAGGGGCACCTGAGCTTTAACTGCCCACAGAAGGGCAGTGGACGAGGACGTGGCACAGGAGGCAGAGGAGGAGGTCGTTGGGGCCGTGGACGAGGTCGCGGCGGCCCACGGGCCAACTTTGCTACCGCTGACGGACGACAGGAGACAGTGATGATCGAGGCCACGCCAGCTGAGGCGTCAGATCTAGAGCAGCGGAGACAGTCCAGGTCTACTACTGAGAGCTCGGAGAGTCATGCAGACCAGACTGGGGATATTGCCTCGTCATTCGGTAACTTTGCCCACTTCGCTCACACAGGCTCAGGTAACCGATTAGCCCTTTCATGTAGAGATCATATAGAGTGGATTATTGACTTAGGTGCATCTAGTCATGTGTCAGGAGCATATAGACAATTTTCCACATATAAACCACATACCATTCATGAAACCGTTCAGACAGCTGATGGCACATCCCAACCCATTAGAGGGATTGGTACTATTCAGTGCACTCCCTCCATACGCCTCTCTTCAGTCCTTCACGTCCCATCATTTCCAGTCAACCTCTTATCTGTTGGCTCTATTGTTGATGATCTCGACTGTAGCATTACTTTTGACTCTACTCATTGTGTGTTGCAGGAAAGGAAGACTGGGAGGAGGCTTGGGACTGGCGTCAGACGTGATGGACTATGGTATCTTGACAGAGCTAGTGGGGATGCTGCACTGGCTGTCGTTGGTGGAGAAAAGGAAAGGGATGTACTTTTGTTACATTGTCAGTTGGGACACTTGCCTTTTGATATTTTGAGAAAAATGTATCCCGATGTTTTTAATAGAGTGAATGAAATGAATTTGAAATGTGATGCATGTGAATTTGGGAAACACACTAGGACGTCATATCCTAGTGTGGGGATGAGGAGTGTAGAGAAATTTCATCTTATTCACTCAGATGTTTGGGGGCCCTGCCCAGTGACTTCAGTAAGTGGGTTCAGGTGGTTTATCACCTTCATAGATTGTCATTCTCGGATGACATGGCTTTATATGATGAAAAACAAAGGCGAAGCGTTGAAGTGTTTTCAGGACTTCCATAGAAGTGTCAGAAATATGTATGAAGCCAAGATCCGTGTCTTGAGAACGGATAATGGGACAGAGTATGTAAACAGTGAGTTTGCATCTTACCTATCTGAGAGTGGGATAACTCATCAAACCACTTGCCCCAACACCCCCCAACAGAACGGAGTTGCTGAAAGGAAAAATAGACACTTGTTGGAGGTAACTAGGTCACTCATGCTCACCATGAATGTACCTAAGATATTGTGGAGCGAAGCAGTGATGATAGCCACATATCTTATCAACAGGATGCCTTTACGGATCCTTGGTATGAAGTCTCCATGTGAGATTCTTATGGGAAAGAACACTTTTGTAGTTCCACCAAAAGTGTTCGGATGCACATGCTTTGTGAGGGATCATAGACCTTCTGTGGGGAAGCTGGATGCTCAGGCAATTAAATGCATATTTGTTGGGTATCCTTCAAATCAGAAAGGCTATAGGTGTTGGAGACCCTCAGAAAGAAGGCTGTTTGTGAGCATGGATGTGACGTTCAGGAAGACAGGCTGTACGTCAAGAAATATAGCAGGAGACAGAAAGTTAGTCATGGCGATGGAGAAGAACAAGAAGACATCTTCCCCACTGAAGAACCACTAGCTCCACTGCCCCATGTCGAGATTGATCAGTCTATCACGCCTGCTCGAGTCCCGACTTCCTTACTGCCTTCCTCTCCTACCACGGATGGTAACCTTTCTTTGCCTTCCTCTAGTTTAGATCTTCCACTTGCATCTCGTAGGGAGCCTCGTATCAATGCCGGCAGGCCTCCTGTACGGTATGGATATGAGACTGATATTGCTAATCATGTCTCCTATGCCTCTCTTACACCTGCATATAGGGCTATCATTGCATCCTTACAGTCTATCCCTATACCAAGTGATTGGCGAGTGGCAAAGCAACATCCTCAGTGGAAGAAAGCAATGCTCGAAGAACTTGAGGCACTGGAGAAGAACAAGACATGGAGACTTGTCTCACTTCCAGCAGGGAAGAAGGCTGTGGTCTGCAAGTGGGTATTCACTATAAAGCAAACTTCAGAAGGGAAGGTGGACAGGTACAAGGCGAGGTTGGTTGCCAAGGGCTACAGTCAGACTTATGGGATTGATTATGATGAGACATTTGCCCCAGTGGCAAAGATGAGTACTGTGAGAGTACTGATATCCTGTGCAGCGAATTTTGGATGGAAATTGCATCAGTTAGATGTAAAAAATGCCTTCTTGCATGGAGACTTACAGGAGGAGGTATACATGGAGGTTCCACCTGGCTTTGGCACACAACAGACGGTGGGAAAGGTGTGTAGACTGGACAAGTCCTTGTATGGGCTGAAACAATCTCCAAGGGCATGGTTCGACAGGTTCAGGCGTGCAGTCATCACTATGGGCTACAAGCAGAGTAATGGTGATCATACTGTATTCTATAGACATTCAGGACAGCGGATTACTCTTTTGGCTGTGTATGTTGATGATATTATTATCACTGGAGATGATGAAGAGGGAATCTCTCACTTGAAGGTGAGGTTGGCGAGAGAATTTGAGGTCAAGGACCTTGGACAGTTGGGATACTTCCTTGGACTGGAGATTGCCAGGTCCAGGAAGGGTATAGTTCTCTCACAGAGGAAGTATGCACTGGATCTTCTGGCTGAGACTGGTATGTTGGGGTGTCGTCCAGCAGTTACTCCTATTGATCAGAATCATAGGTTGCATTCACAATCAGGGGAGCCAGTGGACAAAGAGAGGTACCAGAGACTTGTTGGACGCCTCATCTACTTATGCCATACCAGACCTGACATTGCCTATGCTATCAGTGTGGTAAGTAGGTACATGCATGATCCTAGGACTGGACATATGGAGGCAGTCTTCAGGATACTGAGGTATCTGAAGAATAGTCCAGGAAAAGGCATACTATTTGGTAGTCATGGTCACAAGAATGTGACAGGCTACTGTGATGCAGATTGGGCCAGTTGCCTAGATGATAGGAGATCGACTTCGGGCTACTGTGTGTTTGTCGGGGGCAACTTGGTCTCTTGGCGCAGCAAGAAGCAGGATTTGGTGGCTCGTTCCACTGCAGATGCAGAGTATCGTGCTATGGTACTTAGTACCTGTGAGATGATCTGGTTGAGATCACTCCTACATGAGCTACGCCTGCTGAGAGAAGGACCATTGCGGTTGTTGTGTGATAACAAGTCAGCAATTAATATTGCCAACAACCCAGTGCAACATGATAGAACGAAGCACATAGAGATTGACATGTTCTTCATTAAAGAGAGACTGGACAAGAAACAGTTGGAGATCTCATATATTACCTCTGGACAGCAACTAGCAGATTGCCTTACGAAGGGGTTAAACTCTAAAGGAGTAGAGGATGCTTGTAACAAGATGGGCATGCTAAATATCTTTTGCTCATCTTGAGGGGGAGTATTGAGTGTTATTGTATTAGGGTGTGTGTGTAAAGCAAAGTAAGGGATATTATAAATATGAGGGGTTAGCTCATTTGTGGGCTAATCACACTTTCCCCAAAACTTCTACACATAATTTCCAACAAGAATGGTAGATGTTGCCACACACTAAGTGTATATATTTGGGCAAATGTTGGACATTTGACTAAGAATGAAAAGGGACTTGGGAGGAAGAGAAGCCAACCTTGCAAATGTTCAAGAAAGACAAAAGTAAAAGACTAACATGAAATAACACTTAGATGGAGATACAGAAATAATATAGAAGTAAATGCTACGAGCATATTTGGTTCTTGGAAAGTTCTGAAAGATTTGGCTTGGAGAGGGGAATTCTGCCTGTTCATGGGCCAATGTTAGAATTTTTCTCAATTTCCCCCTACTTACCTGTTTTGGGTGGAAACTCGGTATGGAATATTTCTGATATGGTGCCTAAATGCCACACTCCAAGTCAGGCTTTACACACCCACAACCCACTGATTCTTTAGTTAGATTATGGCGAGAAAACACCAAAGTGGGCCCTATGTGGATCAGGGGCACCATATTCTATAAATATTTTGGTTTTTCTCCTCTGACTTGCTGCTGCCACCACCAAAAAATCTCTCTCTTCTTCTTCTCTTTGTAAGCAAACCCAAGCGCCCTCATTGATCTAGTCAGATAAAGCATAAAAACACTTTCTCCATATCCTTTCTTGGATCTGCCAACTTGTCCTTCAAAATTACAACAACAAAGCTATGACTCTCTCAAAACAAAGATCTCATGGATTTGATCAAATTTCTCTCCTTATTTTGGTTTGTTTTCATAATTTACCCTTCTTGCTACCCTCATTGTCCACTCATCTTCTTCCTCCAAACACAAGCAAATTGTAGCAAGATCTTATTTCTATAAGGGATTAATGTATAACAGGTGGCACCTGATCCAATGGATCAGGTGCAAGACACAAAAAGGTGGGGCCCCACGAGTACAAGCCCATGTGGGGGCTTGTACTTCCCACCTTTTTTGTGTCTTGCCACCTGATCCATTGGATCAGGTGGCAGCTTTTCTACATTAAATCCTTTCTATAAAGTTGCAACTTTTGCCAAAAAAATCTATTAAACTTTAAGTCAGTTATCATGATGGATTCTGCTGCTTAAGGTTTCTTGTGGCTCTATTTCGTTCCTCAAGTCTACTGCAACTGTCAGTTCTTTAAGGGCTTGGTTGTTGCAGCTTGAGAGCTTTGTGCTTTTGACAACTGATAGGTGCTAGTTGGAATTGATAAATTTATGATCTTGATGCAGTTTGATTTAGCAACAATGAGTTAATTTGATCTAGCAACAATGAGTTAATGTATCTCATCCAACAGTTTCCTCCATTACCATGATCTTTTTTGCATTTGCTTGCTTATTAAAAATGGTATGCTTCTTTTAGATGATAATCAGATATTTGCTTGGTTAATTTTTCATACATTGTTTGACCGCGTTGTTGGATGAATCAGATCTAGATTTTTATGATCTTTGATACATAAATTGAATCCGAGACTTTTTGGGGGTACCGTTGTAATCTGATATGTTAATTTCATAAAGTCATATAATAGCTATTAAAGGGTTTTATGGTAATTGATGGCCTTGTATGGTGATGATCATGTCAGTAGCTATTTGTTTTTTATTTTTTGAATATGTGTATGATCTTAATATGTTATAATAGTTATAGCTTGATTGGTTTTGTTGTTTCTAATTTCTTTATTTTCCTCTCCCGTGCTATATAGAAGCTTGAGATGACAACTAGGGGGTGCTTGAGCATATTAGATAGTTGAACATTCTTCTATTGGTTTGAGGCTACTAATAATAACTACGGGACTGTTTGGTCTTATTTGATGGCTAAGTCATTCCATTGCGTTCCTTTTAAGGTCAATAATGGCAAGTAAAAGTGCGATTTGATGACTGTGCAACTGTATCATGTAATTGTCTAATTGTGTAATTAGTGGCATACTGAGTCAATGAAACTATACTTCTGTACGTGAATAATTATCTTTATGTGATTGAATGAATGAAGATTTGTTTTTTAAATTTTGAGTTGAGGACTTTAATCTTAACGAGCGATTAGAAATTGTTTCCTCCATAAGCATCAATTATTCCGTTCAAATATGTTTACCTAATTTAAAAAGGGGCCGACCACACATCATTCCACACTTTCTCACATTCAACTTTCTTTCACCATAATGGTCACAACAATAACTTTCCAACCTCTACTTTCTAATACACTTTCCAACCCAGACAAACAAAAAACTCTACATTTTAAAAAGTTGGATTTTACACCTCATCAAGATGCCTAAATTAACTTTCCAAGAACCAATATGAAAGAGCGTTTAGGTGGAGATGTTAACAAAAAACATAAAGAGGTTTTCTACCCCGGAAGACATGACTTCCAATGAGAGAAAATAGCATGCTAAATTTAGACAGCATACTAAAAATCAATGAGATAATGTTCTTCTTGCTTGTGTCATCCTATGCTTATGCCCATTCAAATTCCAGCAATCCTAAAAAGTTTGAACTTTCATTAGCATCGAACATGAATGATTTAAATTAAAACGAAATTTAACAATACAAATCCTAAAGGCCAAAACAAGATACCCAAAAAATAATTTACTGCATCAACCAAGAAAAAAGAATTTAACGCATCAGCCAAGAAACAAAACGGCTTCATTGCACAATAATATATCAAGGTTTATATAGCATTGCACAAGTACCTTATTTTTTGGCTACACTAAAATACCACAAAATATCAAGTTGCACTTTGGTACCTTACAACATTAACGAAAAAATAAAATGTCAACCCTTGGGAATGTTGAATGAGAGGTGACGGACATGAAAGGAAGGTGGTGGTGGTAGTGGTGGCAATGGAGGTGGTGGAGACGAGCTTGTGGATCTTAGGGGCATGGAGATTCGTTGTGATTTGAACGGGATACGTTGTTGTTGGGGTTGTTGTAAGGGAATAAAGGAGAGATGGACTTCGCGCAGCTATGACGCTTGAGACAGCGGCGGCCTTCTCAGGGGTGGTGAATGCAAGGAGGTTGATGGCGAATGGGACAAAGAGGTGAATGATATGTGAGAAATTTATGGTTTTGACATGGAAGGGTAAAGGCTTGGGGAGGGCAATTGTTTTTTGGTGAATTTTAATAAACACAAGGTATGAATGTCATTAAATCATGTTTTTGTCACGTGCAATATGCTTTGTCATATTCTAATGGCTTAGTAATGGTAGGTAGCAAAGTGCAAACTTTTGAACGATTATTTTGGTGCAGTGAAAACAGTTATAGGATATTTATGGCCTATTTCTTTTGTTGAAAGTGGGCGAGAAAGTGGGCCAACCCTACTGTTCATGCCACTATTCACGTATGTTCGACCACTTTCTCAGCCCACGTTCTTTGTTCCGTTTCTTTTTCAGAGAATTGAGGGGGGAAATTGGCGGAGGTGGCTCCGATGTGGCTCCGCGGTGGTATCCAAATTCTCAAACTCATTTTCGCCGGGTTTCACAGGATTACGTTCAGAATCCAGCTTTTGCGGGGCCCACTTGGTCTGCTCACCTTGCATCGCCACTGCATCTTTCACATTGCTCCTTCAGTGCTGTGAGGAAACCCTAGGCGACAAAATTTTTTCCCTTTGATCTTGGATTGCCGACGATGATACCCTTGTCGGATCACTTCGGGTGTGCCCTAGGTTGAAGGTGAAGGCCATGTTGGAGAAGCGGGGATCTGTCGGCACAGTTCCGTTCTCAGGTGATCGTTCGGTTCTTTGCTTGCCTTGGAGACCCACTGTTGGATCTGATCAGCGAATTGCATAAGGAGGTATAATTTCTGGTTAAATTACTTAATCTAGGCTCAGTGATAGGTTCGACGCCTAAGAATTTTTTGAGATTTTCATCATATTGCGTGGGTTGTGAATTTTTGAGGGTTTCTCTATATGATGGTTTTCACACCCATTCATGATGAATGAAACCCTAATTTTTCCTTCTCGTCTACAAGTTTCAACGCCAAGGCAAGAATCAAACAGATATCGAAAATCCATAACATATCCGGCAAAAAAATTTCTCACTACCGCACCAGCACACCATAGTAATCAAGAAGCCAAAATAAGGCAAGCATGAGCAGATATCCAACATCCATTGAATAGCCAACAAAAAATTCCAATGGTAGCTCCAAGAACCCCAACATATTCATCATGCAGCCAAGCCAAGGCAAACATGCAACAGATATCAAAATTCCATATCATAGGCAACTTTAAAAAATTCCACAATGCAGCTACAACCAGCAAGCCAATCACGTTCAAGCCGCATGATCCCGAAATTATTTCGGTTCCATACCAAATATAGCCCCATGATGATACAAACAAAGTGACACTGATATGTGTGCACTACAAAAATGTAATTTTTTGTACATTTCAATGGGGATCTTGAAAATTGATCAGTATGGCTTCAACAATTGAAACATGCACTTAGGGTTCGACGGAAGTTGATAATACAGATGTGAGCGGACTTATACTTCTGGGGGCTCGTGTGTAGGGGTTTCATGCATGGTTTGGACATGGTATGTGGATTGATGTTAGAATCGTGGCTTGACTTTATGTTGGTTGATTTTTCCACACATCCAAGCAGCATGAACATCTAACTATGGTAGAAACCCTACATGGTATAGCTCTATGATGATACAAGGACAGTGAAAAAATTGTATATAATTTGGATTAATGATGATATGTTATTACATTGCTACGGTACGCTTGATATATGGCAAGAAACCAACAATAAAAATTATAATTAATAATCTGAGGGCACTTGGATATGGAGTCATGAATGGCTTGGACATGATATGTGGGTTGCTGTTTCGTGGTATATGCATTGAGCTGTATTGTCTATGTTTTGAATTTTGGCTTCATGTGTATCAAGCTTGAAATACAGTTTGTTTAAAAAGAAGGTATATGTTTCATTTTCATATCATTGTTTTGATATGCCAATTTTCGAATTTTTCCAATATATAGCATTCTTTTAAATGTTATGAAATTAGTTATGTCATATTATGAATTTGGTGCGTTGGTACCAGACACTATTTTTTATAGCAACTGCCATTACCAACTTATTCTTGATGTTATGTTTGATGCAAATAAGGTTTAGATGGATCACCATGGAGAACATTTGGGTTATGAGGCATGTACCTCGGCCGTGGTGGCTATCATTTTTTTCATCATACACTTACTATTATACAAAGATGTTAGGGCTAACCCTATACCTCGAGAACCCTCGGAGATGTGTGATCTTTATAGAAAACCCCACGTGCAGAGAATTCTATATGGTTCTGAAAGTACTTGTTTACACTACTTAAGAATGTGCAGTTACTTGTTTACACTACTTAAGAATGCGCAGACATGCATTCTTGAATCTTGCAAATTTATTGCGACAATGTGATAATCAAGGTATGAGGTATCGTCCGATACCTAGGGGTTTCGGGCGTTTCGGACCGGTACCCGCCCCATACCGGTCCGAAACCGCATCATCCAACTCGGTATCGGCCGAAACTCAATGGTTTCGGCCAGTTTCGCCCAGTTTCGGGCGAAACTGGCCGAAACCATTGAGTTTCGGTCAGAAAAAGTTAAAAAACAAGAAGAACAGGAAGAAGAACGGGAAGAAACTGGCCGAACATGTAAAAAAGAAGAACAGGAAGAAAGAAACAAGGGGAAGAAGACAACCCCTAAACCCTAACACTAAACCCTAGCGACATCCCGTGAATTAACAGTACCCCCTAACCCTAAACCCTAACACTAAAGTCTAAAACCTAGCGAATCTCCCTACAGAAGACATCCCCGTGAATGAACAACACACATTGCCTGTTCATTCACGGGGTGGGTTATTGTGCAATCAGTGGGTTCATTCCATTATAAAAGGAAAGAGGGGAGGGGAGATGCAGATGCTTACCTCATCGAGAAGAAACCCCGAGCAGAAGCCCTAATTTCGTACCCCTTTGCATCGTTGCCATCGGAGCTGTGCCGCTGTGCCGAGTCGAAGCAATTGACGAGGCAGCCAAGAGTCGAAACCGCTGATTCACGACGAGGCGATCTCGACGTTGTGTCGAAGTCGAAGCCGCTGTGCCGCTGTGCTGGAGTGTCGCTGATTCTCGAGGAGATCTCGCCGTGACGAGAAGACGCCGCCTCGAGGCAGAGCTCGCCGCCGGAAGAAGACGCCGAGGAGGGTCGCCGCTGGAAGAAGAGGCCGCGGAGATTGGGGTTCTTAATTTTCTTTCGCTGTGTCGAGAAGCAGAAGACTCGGAGAGAGGTAAGTGAACGTATTAAATTTGTTAGTTAAAGGGAAATGACTAAAATGCAGTAGGGTTGTCGCGTATTTACAAGTACGCCATTGCTTGAAAAACCTTAATAAACCGTAAGTAATGGTTAACTTGTAAATATTGTGAACTCGATGGAACAAGATGAAACCGCAGTTGTAAGTGCGGGTCGGGTCAATTACCAAACTATCCTTAACTTTCATTATAATTACAAGTTTGCCAATAATAGAGAAAACACGTAACTGATAGAATGGCACACTTGTAAATAAAATGGAATTACCGGACTTGTTAGACAATTCGAGTTTTGATATTGTAAAATACAAATAAATATATATATATATACGGTAAAATAATCTAAAATACGTGAGAAATACGTACAAATACGTAAAAAATACGAAAAATACGTAAAAATTTCAGAAAAATTATTTAAAATACATAATAAATTAGGAAAAATTATTTAAAATAAAAAATAAATACGAAAAAATTATGTAAAATACAAATTTAATAAGGAAAATTATTTAAACTACAAAATAAATACGGAAAAATTATTTAAAATACAAAATAAATACGAAAAAATTATGTAAAATACAAAATAAATAAGGAAAATTATTTAAAATACAAAATAAATACAGAAAAATTATTTAAAATACATAATAAATACGGAAAAATTATATAAAATACAAAATAAATACGGAAAAATACAGAAAATGCATAACAAATATAGATAACTACTTAAAATACATAATAAATCCTAAAAGTACTACATAGACGCCTAAAGATACTATTTAAAATACATAATAAATTCAAAAAAAAATTAGTTAAAATACAAAATAAGTACTAAAAATACGGAAAACGCATAACAAATACAGAAAAATACTTAAACTACATAATAAATCCTAAAATGCTAGATGGACTCCTAAAAAATACTATTTGTCTAACATCAATTTAATTACCATATTTGTTATTCATAACTACTTAAAGGAAAAAATATGTTACTGATCAATTAACTACTTAAAACAAAAATACTAAAAATATTTGTTTAAAATACTAAAAATACTAAAAACAAAAGAGAAGCTACATTAATTAATGATCAATTAACTACTTAAAATACTAAAAATATGTTAGAACTTAAAATACTAAAATTTTCTAATAATACTTAAGGGATTGGTTATAAAAATAATAGTAAATACGAAATACTTAAAATACTAAAATTTTCTAATAAAAATATGTTAGAACTTATAATAGATTGGTTATAAAAATACAATAGATATACGACAAATTGCATGTTATTATTTATGGGATAAATTTTTAAGTTGCATGTTATTATTTATGTGATATTTAAGTTGCTTATCTGCATATTATTTATGTTATTATTCTATTTTCTTGCATATTATATGATAATTCAAGAAAGCCTCTTAGGTTAGCCATTAAAATTCTTCTAAATTGTTGTACTGTGAATCTATTAAAATCCAAATACATGATTAGGATAGCACGTTGAAACAAATAAAACTTTATAGTTGATAAGGACTCTAATAAAAGTTATTAACGAATCATAATAAATTCGAATTTTAGGATTCAACTAGTTGATAGGATTAACTAGTTTTAATAAAAGCCTTTTAGTTGATGGCAAACATATGAATGATAAGTTTCCTTCAATGGACCATGATCCGGCTCAATGTGCTTGGCTAAGTTTGCTGGATCAACCTAGCTAGACTGGGTATAAGTGATCCTGGCTTAGTCAATTCCCTGACCGTGTTCTGCTGGACCGCAAGGATGCATATCATGATTATGTGACACCGTCGACTATATCTAAGTCTAATACGTTAATAATCTTTTCAAAATTAATTGTAACCCTTGGTTTATGGTGCAGTAATTAACATGTCTCGAAGAACTCCAAAGGAGAAGACGGTGGATATTAGGTGGGCTCACTGTAAAATGATCGCAGATAACCATAGACAAGTAAGGTGCAACTATTGCCGGAAAGAAATGCATGGAGGCGTGTCTCGCCTTAAGGATCACTTGGCAGGAATTACCGGGGATGTGCTGACATGCCCCGAGGTACCTAAAGAAGTGCGTGAAGAGATGAGAGCACACATATTTCAGAAGAAGACCGAAAAGGTACAGGCCAGGTTTGAGAAGAAGAGGATAGAGGAGGAGATAAGGGCAAAGCAGACGGAGGCAATATCAGATGACTCAGATGAGGATGAGGATGAGACCGAGGAGGCGAGGGACCTTAGAAGAGCTCTTAGAAGAAGTAGACAAGAACTTGTCGAAGAAGAGATTAGAAGTGAGGGCAGAAGGATGGGGGCAGGATCGTCTGGGTCTGGAGCCCCTGGGCTAGCCAGATCGGGTAGTCGTGCCGCCCGAATGGCCGGTATGTTCGCGTGCGGTTCTGCTTGCGATGTTCAGCCAACCGGTAGACCAGCCGGCGCTCTCAGACCCGGTGCCGACCCTTTTTCTCAAACGAAGAAGGGTAAATCCCAATCAACCATAAAGAATACCTTCATGAAGAATGCCAAGGCCTATGTCGGCCGAGCTATGGCCAAATTTTTCTACTTCAACCACATCACATACAATGTGACCAATAGCCCATATTACAGGCCCATGGTGGATGCTATTGCGGAATCGGGACGTGGCGTTGCTCCACCCACTGCTTGGGAGCTGGCACACACATACTTGGACATGGAGTATGAAGAGTACAAAAATTATGTAGAAACTTTTCGTGTTCAGTGGGATGAGTATGGTTGCACACTGATGTGCGATGGCTGGACAACACAAAACAGAAGGAAGATAATTAACTTCCTTGTGTATTCGACCCACGGGACGGTGTTCCTGGACTCTGTGGATGCAACCAACCAATTCCAGAACGGTCCTTACATATTTGATCTTATGGACAAATATGTAGAACTAATTGGGGAGCATAGAGTAGTCCAGGTAGTTATCGACAACGGGGTAAACTACAAGTCAGCTGGGCAGCTGCTGATACGAAAGAGACAGCATCTGTATTGGACCCAGTGTGCGGCGCATTGTATCGACTTGATATTTTCTGACATGGCAAAAGAATTAGTCAAAAATATCGTCGCACAAAGTCAGATGGTAACAGGATTCATATACAACAAAGGATGGGTGCTCAGCTTGATGAGAAGAGAGACGGGTGGAAAAGAGTTGATCCGGCCCGCGATAACAAGATTTGCGACCCACTTCATTGCTTTGAACTCTCTGTACGCGCACCGAGATGACCTGCGGAGAATGATCACATCCAGGGACTGGTCCGATAACTTTCCAAGGCTTAAACCAAAAGATAGGGAGGTTGGAAACAACGTGTACGATCTGATTCACGGCGATGAATTCTGGCAGAGTATCTCTAATGTCATCGCCGTATTTGAGCCCCTGGTGAAGGTTCTTCGAATGGTCGACAGCGATGATAAGGCCGAGATGGGGTATCTCTACGAGGCCATGGACCGTGTCAAAGAGGAAACTCGGAAGAATGTTGGTAGGGGATACAGAAAATGGTGGGACATGATAGACAAGAGATGGGATAAGCAGCTACATCAAGATATACATGCTGCAGGCTATTTTCTGAATCCTCGCTTTCAATACTCCTCCAATGCAACAAACGACAACGAGGTGCTGGTTGGACTCAGACGCGTGATCGAGAGGCTTGAACCAGACATCTCGAAGCAAATTGACATTGACAGAGAGGTAAATGAAATTCGGATATTTTTATTTTGATATATGATTCGATGTAGCAGTTCACATTCTAAAATTATGATTGATAATTGTAGCTGGAGGCCTATAAGATGGGAGTTGGTTATTTCGGCTCCGCTAAGGCGGAAATGGCGATAACAAGGGTCACTCCAGGTATCTATATGGATCTTAGATTTCTATATGTTCCCCATAAAACGGTCCATCTTTTCTAACCACTGGAACTTGTTGCAGCTCAATGGTGGCTAAGCGTTGGGTTAGAGCAAGCTCCAACGCTTACACGATTAGATGTGCGTGTGTTGAGCCAAACTGTCTCGTCGTCCAACTGTGAACGAAACTGGACCACCTTCTCCCTCATTCACACAAAGACCAGGAACATGCTAACAATGGAACACCTTAAAAGGCTGGTCTATGTGCATTATAATATGAGACTGCGACATAGACATGCGAGAAGGAGCGAGAAGGCCGATCACCAGCTGATCGATTTGGATCAGATTTTTCACGAGGATGATCCATTGGAGGAATGGACCAGGGAGACAGAAGACAGGGTGCTCAATGACAGAGACAATCCTTGGTTGGACGAGGCGCTTGTGGAAGCAGAACGTACACGAAGCAACCAGCCGCGGCCAAGTCACGCCCCTGCAAATATCACGTACAAGCGAAAGAAGGCACCCACTCGGGCTCGACACGATAGCGATGATGGTTCGTCTCCCGATGACCAAGGTCCTACAGACGGAGGTTGTGGTGCGTCGGCATCCGTTCGCCCTGCTGAGAGACGTGGAGACCATACTTATGATACGCATGGGTATAGAGGGCATGATAGGCAGCACAGTGAAGAACGGGGGGACGATGCCTACGGTAGACACTCTGAATATCAAGGGTATCAACGTGCTTCTAATTATAATGGAGGTTATGAATCTTATTCCGGTGGATACTCAGGAAGCCAAGGCGATTATTGCGCACCGTACAGACACTCTGATGTCTATGCTGACTATGATAGTCAATACAGGTACGGTCTGAACGTGACTGAGCAGTCCAGCAGTCAAGGCAGTCATGACACGCCTTTCATCGAGCCGAGCCGGCCCTCAGCATATGATAACATGATGATATCTTTTTTAGGCCCGGAACAGATGCAGTATTCATATCCTCCATACTACCATGCACAGCAGCCGGATGATGAGAACTACGAATGAGATTTTTGTATCTTTTTATTTATTTTCTTCATTTTTGTATCTTTTGATGTATTTTATTCAGCTTTTGTATTATGAAGGCAGATTTATGGTTCATCAATATTTATTGTTCTTTTATATCTATTAATTAGTTAATTGTTGTTACAAATGAGTAATGTGAACAGAAAAATACATGAAAAATACATGAAAATACATAAAAAATAAAGAAAATGCATAAAATACTAAAAAATACAGCAAAGTATCTCCGATACCGAAATACAGGACAATACAACAAAGTATAAAATACAGGAAAATACTGTTAAATATAAGAAAATACAGTAAAATACAGCAAAGTATAAAATACAAAAACAATACAAAAATACAGGAAAATACAAAAAAAATACAAAAATACAGGAAAATACAAGAAAATATCTCTGATACCGATACCGAAACGAAACTACCGATACGGACGATACGGACGATACCGAAACTTGCTTCCGATACCGCCGAAACGGGCGATACCGATACCGAAACCTAAATTTTGGGCAGAGCGATACCCTCTCCGAAACCGATACCTAAAACCTTGGTGATAATCTCAAAGACACTTATCATGTGTCCATAGAGGAGCAGTTGGCCATGTTTCTTCATATCATATGACACAAGTAAAAGAACAGAGTCATGCAAGTTGATTTTATAAGGAGCGGGTCGACAGTGAGTCGTTACTTTAACAAAGTTATGTATAGAGTTTGTACCCTCCGGGATAGGTTCATGAAGCAAGCTCCAAATGAGACTCCACCAGAGATAGTCACTAATCCTAATTGGTTTCCATTTTTCAAGGGAATAGTATTATTTTGAATATCTGGCAGTAGACTAAATTGTTTTATGGTGAGTGCAACTTGTGCGTTATTGATTACAGTGTAGGATTGCATTGGTCTCATTGATGGAACGCATATCGATGCCATGCTACCAGTCAAACCCGCACTCCGATTTAGAGGGCGTAAATGGGTTACGCAAAATGTGCTTGCAGCTGTAACGCCAAATAAAAGATTCACTTACGAAATGGCCGGGTGGAAAGGATCCACAAATGATTTTACGGTCCTGAAAGATGTATTGTCATTATCCCCAAACGGGCTACGAGTGTATGATGGTAATATGCAAACTTTTCCCAAAAAATTATATATACGTCTGTCTGAAGTCATGTGAACATAAAATGAGTTTAATTTTTCGCTTGTAGGGAAATATTACCGATGCGATGCAGGATATACTACAATGCTAGGGTTCATATCTCCACACCGTAGTGTTAGATACCATCTAAAGGAACATACTGATCGAGTGCCTCGAAATCGCCGAGAGCTATTCAACCTAAGACATTCTTACATAAGAACAAAGATCAAGTCGACTTTTGGAATACTAAAGAACAAGTTTAAAATTTTGTCTGCCAAGCCTCATTATCCATTCAAAAGTCATGTCGATACCGTCCTTGCTTGCACTGTTTTGCATAAATATATCCAAATAGCATATCCTCAGGACCCACATCTAAATGAGAATGTGGATGTGTGTGAGGAGGATGGCGATAATATCAATAAGCTTGATGACTCGATTATGGATTTTTCACAACAGTTGCACATACATGAACAAACTGAACAGCGGGATCAATGGAAACTTCGCAGGGATCAATTAGCTTTGGAAATGTGTGTGGACTACTGTAACATAAACAATCATGGGAACACAGTTGAACATGGCCTCTGAGTGATGAGTTTAATTTGGATTCATACTGTACATTTTAATTTGAATCTTATATATTACATTAGGGTTTCTATGTTGATTGTGTTGGTTGATGCATTCGATGTAGGTACCTTTTACTACATTTTACTCATTAGTTTAATTCTCTTGTGTTGGTTTCTGATGCATGATGATATCGGTGGTTGGAAAATTTATTAACTATATTGGATATGTCGGTTGGTTAACTATATTGGGTGTATATTTATGGGCCAATTGTCAAAGTTATGTTTTGTGGATTTATTTATCATGCAGTGCCTCCATCTTTAATTTTTGGTTAGGTAACATATGGACATGATATGTGATTTCAGTTTTTTTGTGTATTTTGTTCAAATAGCCCAATTATGAAACATAAACATTGAAGCAATTTTTTTTGAAATTACCTTCATACTGGAAGGTTGGATGGATGGATCCTTTAGTCCCCAATTTGTTTGAGACTTTGCTGGAGCTTCTTATGATATGATATGGATTTTTTTGAGGTAATAATTCACCATGATGTTTTTTGAATTGGCTATGATATGGATTTGGATTTCTGTTTCATTCTTCCCTTGTCTTCTTGATTACTATGGTATCTTTGCTGGAGCTGCCTTGGGATTTTTTATTCACTTACTGAAGCTGACCGATTGGGTAGATAATGAAGGAGCAACTGCCAAGCAACCAATTGGGAAAATGATAAACCAAAATTTCTGAGGGCTAAATATTGAAATTGTCAATTAATTTTGTAATGTTATTATTTGAGTTTGATATATTATGGTATTTGGTAATCCGTTTCATGCTTGCCTTGGCTTGGCTGCTGGCTTACTATGGTGTATTTGCTGGAGCTCCTTTGGGATTTTTTTGGAGTTGGTATTGATTTGGATAGTGGATATATGTTTCATGCTTGAGTTGACTTCTCTGCTTGCTTAATATGGTGTTTTTGCTGGAGCTACCTTGGTATTTTTTGGACATGCATTCTTGATATGGAATTTGGATTTCTTTTGCATGCTTGCCTTGGCTTTTGGCTGCTTGCTTAATATGGTGTGTTTGATGGAGATGTGGTAGGTATTTTTTTAGTTGGCTATGATATGGAATTTGGATATATGTTGCATGCTTGCCTGGCTTGACTGCTTGATGAATACGTTGTGTTTGCTGGAGTAGCATTTGAGATTTTTTTGTTCAATTCAATGGATTTTGGCTATCTGTTTCCAGCTTGTCTTGCATTGGCTTCTTGATTACTATGGTGTCTTTGCTGGAGCTGCTTTGGGGAAGCTTTTTAGTTGGCTCTGATATGAAATTTGGAAATCTGCTGCATGCTTGCATTGGCTCGACTGCTTGCTGAATATGTTTTGTTTGCTGGAGCTGCCTTTGGAAAAATTTTAGGCAATTCAATGTATTTTGGATATCAGTTTCCTGCTTGCTTTGCATGGGCTTCTTGATTAATATGGTCACTTTGCTAGAGCTGCCTTGTGATTTTTTTGGCTATGATATGGATTTTGGTTATCAGTTTCAATCTTGCCTTGCCTTTTCTTCTTTATTACTATGGTGTCTATGCTAGAGCTGACTTGGAAAATTATTTGTATTTGGATATGATATGAAATTTGGATATATGTTGCATGCTGCCTTGCCTTGGTTGCTTGCTCAATATGTTTTGTTTGCTGGAGCTGCCTTTGGATTTTGTTTTTAGCTATTCAATGGATTTTGTATATCTGTTTCATGCTTACCTTGCCTTGGCTTCTTGATTACTATGATGTATTTGCTGGAGATGCCTTTGGTTTTTTTGGCTATGAAATGGATGTTGGATATCAGTTTCCTTCTTGCCTTGGCTTGGCTTCGTCATTACTACGGTTTCTTTGCTGAAGTTGCCTTGGGATTTTTTGTGTTGGCTTTGATATGGATTTTGGTTATCTGTTTTATGCTTGCCTTGCCTTGGCTTCTTGATTACTATGGTGTATTTGCTAGAGCTGCATTGGGAATTTTTTTACAATGATATAAATTTTGGATATCGGTTTCATTCTTGCCTTGGCTAGGCTTATTGATTACTTTGGTGTATATGCTGGTGATGCATTGGGAATTTTTTGTTAATTTGGATATGCTGTGGAATTTGGATATCTGTTGTATGCCTGCCTTGGCTTGGCTGCTTGCTTACTAAGGTGTGTTTGCTGGAGCTAACTTAGGAATTTTTTTTGATTTAGCTATTCAAATAAATTTTGGATATCTGTTTCATGCATGCCTTGCCTTGGCTTCTTGATTACTTTGGTGTCTTTGTTGGAGCCACATGATGAATGTTTCGAAGTGAATATTATGTGTGTGCAACTTTTATTGCTTATTTATGTTTCCTTGCTATGATATACTTATGTTATTCTCCTATCATACTCACAAGCAATAGAGCACGCATCAAAAACATACCAATGCCAACACAGTACAATGCTTACATATAAATGCCATAGATGATATGGAATGCTTGATAAGTGTTTCCTTTCGTGGCCATGTTCTGTTCTTCTGGGTTGGAACCTTTATAGGCTATGATAATTTTATTGTTGTGTTACATATGGTTTGTGACTGTGAAGATGGGTCAGATTTTAACATATCTGATGATAAGGAACCAGCTGGGCAACTGATCAGTATATTTCTTAAGCCTGCCATTCCTTTTAATTGTTCATATCCCCTTTTTTCTTGCTCTTTTTTGTGTGACTGGGCTGAGTTCTGAAAGATGACGACAACATTGACATGCGTCGATGTTTACTTTTCGTAGGTAAGCTTTTTACTCAACTTTTCCCCTTATCCCTCTCTTTTATATTTAATTTAATATATGTTGATTGTATTTTTTGGTTAACATTACTTGGGTACAAATGAGTTTCGGTTCAAGCTCTTCTAGTCGATCGCGACCTATAGATGAGACTAGTGGTGAGTTGGATGCCGATGGAGATGACTTCAAGATATACCACTGTGGTTTGCGGTTGCCGAGGAGGATTTCCTAGACCCGATCATACACAGGCTGAAGATTTTGGAGTTGTACTACTCGAGAGAGTAAATACTCATTCTTCCAATGGAAGGATTCCCACACTCTGAGTAGTCCAGACATGCGATACTATATTTAATGGATGAGCATGAAAGACGTCCCAAAATTGAAAGCTTGCCACATCATTGTCTGAGAGGATGATGTTAAAGATAGAGGGGCGTTTGGATAAGGTTGTAGGTCTATTTGAGAGAAACACTGTGAAAATGGATAGCATCCTAACCGATTACAAATCCAATAAGTTGGAATGTTTTCTCTCATAGGACTTGTGTTTTTTATGTTATTGTTGTTGTATAACAATATTGATTGAGTTGGGATTGTTATGGAACAGCTTCATTCTTGCATTGCATTATCTTCTTGATTACTATGGTTTCTATGCTGGAGCTTCCTTGGGAAATTTTTTGTATTTGGATTATGGATATGATATGAAATTTGGATATATGTTGCATGATTGGCTTGGCTTTGCTGCTTGCTTAAAGTGTTGGGTTTGCTGGAGATGCCAATGTGTTATGTATTTGGCTATTCACTGGATGCTGGTATCAGTTTCATGCTTGCCTTGCAGTGGCTTCTTTATTACTATGGTGTCTTTGCTGGAGCCGCATTAGGTTTTTTTGGCTATGAAATGGATTTTGGATATCAGTTTCCTTTTTCACTTGGCTTGGCTTCTTCATTACTATGGTATGTATGCTGGAGCTGCCATGTGAATTTTTTTGCTTTGGCTTTGATATGGATTTTAATTATATGTTTCCTGCTTGCCTTGCATTGGCTTCTTGATTAGTATGGTGTCTTTGCTGGAGCTGCATTGGGTGGGTTTTTTGCCTATGATATGGATTTTGGATATCAGTTTCATTGTTGCATTGGTTTGGCTTCTTGATTAATTTGGTGTATATGGTGGATATTTTTTTTGAAATGCTATGGAATTTGGATATCTGTTGCATACATGCCTTGTCTTGGCCGCTTGCTTACTAAGTTGTATTTCGGTTATTTCACATGTTCTCATTCTTCTCTCCATCTACCCAACAAACTACTTCAAGTACACGAGAAATTAAAGGAGGTAGGCTTACCTAAGCTCACCACATCTCACTCACAACTTTCTTCATCCAACTTTCCAACCAACTTTCCAACAAAAGAAACATAAGAAAGTTGTGTGGACCTCACATAAAATTCTCAAACCAAATTTCCAACAACAGAAACACAAAACTTTACTTTTCTCACATCAAGATTCCTCAACCCTCAACTTTCCACAATCCCACTTTCAACAAAAGAAACAGGCCCTTATATGCAACAATAAGAAAACTTTAAGGTATTATTGTGAAATTAAGCCAAACAAAAACCACGTGGGATAAACCAACTCAATCCACCCGTAATAGCCCAAATTACAAATTTACAACAATTTCAAAATTTTCTTTATGCTAAAAGTATTAAATTAATGAGTTCGAAAAAAGAAGGAATAAAATTCTAACAAAGTAGAAGAAACCCAAACCTCTTGGTAATAAAGATGCAGCCTTTGTAGAGCGTCTGCTTGGTATCAGCCAAGATGTGCAGATGGCAGAACCTCGTGAACGGCATCACCTTCGATTTACATGGCCCAACCCCACAATTAGCCCTGCCCATAATCTTGTCGTCTTCCCCCTTCACTGCATCCACCAAACCCTCGTCGTTTTCCTCCTCTTCTCTCTTGTTCTCGTTCTCCAGAGGGCTAATAGCGTAATTGTAGTAGTATTCGCGATGCTTAGCTCTAATCTCCTCGACAAGCGCCCAGTACTCAGCCCGGTAGCGCTTGAAAAGCGCCTTCGCGCGACGGGATCGCCGGCGAATGACCTCCTCGCGAGAGAGGAAAGATGAGTTCTTGAGGGGAGATTCGGGCTCTTCTTCTTGCTTTGGATTTTGAGGGGGAGGGAGGAGAGACGCCATGGCCGCTAGCGGCGGCTCTCTCTCGAATCAACGGTAGCGTTCGATATCTAAGAGTCTTTATTTCTCAGCCGCTCTTTTATTTTCGGGTTTTTTATTCATCAGTTTCCTGAAAAATGGGTTATTTTAAAGGGTTTTTCTGCGTATCTGTCCCTTAAATCTTGCTTATTTTGATATCTGTCCCTCAAATCTTGGTATTTGCTCTCAAGTCCCTTAAATTTTAAAATTATAACCTTAATAGTCCCTCCCTCTAAATTTCTGTTAAAAACTAACAGAATGTGAATATTCCGTTAGATTAAGAGGTTAATTGGGGGGTTCGGGTTAAGATTATGATTGGGGTTAGGATGGGGAGGGGCGACGCCCCCTTCCCCTCTGCCTCGTCTGAGTCGGGGGAGGGGGGGGGGAGGGGAAGGGGACGTCGCCCCTCCCCATGTTTTCGGGGAGAGGGGCGGCGCCCCCTCCCCCTTTTTCCTGGGGGGAGGGGCGGTGCCCCCTCCCCCTCTGCCTCGTCTGAAGCGGAGGGGGATGGGACGCCGCCCCCTCCCCCTTTTTCCTGGGGGGAGGGGCGGCGCCCCCTCCCCATCCGCGTCGTCTGAGGTGAAGGGGGAGGGGGCGCCGCCCCCTCCCCATGTTTTCGGGGGGAGGGGCGGCAGCCCCTCCCCCTTCGCTGTGTGGCGGAGGGGGAGGGGGCGCCGCCCCTCCCCCTTTCGGGGCGGCGCCCCCTCCCCCTCGGACTCAGACAGCAGAGGGGGAGGGGGCGCCGCCCCCTCCCCCTTTTTCTGGGGGGAGGGGCGGCGCCCCCTCCCCCTCCGCCTCAGACGAGGCGGAGGGGGAGGCGACGCCGCCTCCTCCCCCCGTTTTTGGGTTGGATAATTAACCCTAATTAAGTGGGGTTTAATGATTAATTTAACATAATTTCTTAATTAACTAACCATAATCCTTAATTAATCATTAATTAATATAATTTTTTAACAGAAAACAGGTTGGAGGGACTATTAAGGTTAGCGTTTAAAATTTGAGGGACTTATGAGCAAATATGAAGATTTGAGGGACAGATATCAAAATATGCAAGATTTAAGGGACAAATATGCTAAAAACCATATTTTAAAAGAGTCCACAAATAATAGCTGTTACGATTTATTTCCTTAATTTAAATAAATAACTCCAAAAGAGTCCCTTTTGAACGGTAAGGATTAAAAAGCTAACTTGGGCTAATTCGGGTAGTGTTAAAGTGTGGTTAGGGTGGGTTAACAGCCGATAACAACGAATAAACCCCGTTATAACGAATTTAAACCAGTTAACCCAACCCCACTAATAAGAGCGCCGATGCCGCAGATTTCCGTGCGAGAAAGCTCGTGTTCTGATCATCGCACATCTTTTCAAGAAGGGCGGGCATCGCGCCAAGCGCCTCTAATTGCGGCATGTTCCCTTCGTGCCTGGCCAGGTTGCAGAGTGTCACGGCCGTATCGCAGCGCGCTTCCTTGAAGTCGTGGGTGAGGACGGGAAGCAATGCAGGGACTGCCCCGCAGCCGATGATCTTGACTTTGTTGGCCTCCGCCTCTGAGAACGCCATGATTGCCTTGCTGGCCTTGACCTGGACGTGGTCGTTGCTCAGCATAGGTATGATGGCTGCCATGATTCTTGGGGTGCATAGGGAAACGGCCCGGTCTTTGCTTGCTTCTACGAGCTCCACGATGGAATCCAACGCCGTCTTTTGTGCTGAAGTCTCGGACTCCGTTAAATTCTTGAAGAAGAACTCCTCTTCTTGCGGATCAGCAACATAAGCCGTGGTTGAAGAAGACGGCCTGCGGTCAACTCTGCCAGGATTTCTTGACTAATAGGATCCTCTCGCAGCAGCATTTCGTGAACTTCGTTCTGCAATCCGTTGGCTGAGGAGGAAGAAAGATTGAATGGCATAATAGTCATAACACTTTTTCCGTCATATTAGATGGAATATTCTCATGATATTTAACCAAGGGACTCTTTTGGAGTTAGTTATTTAAATTAAGGGACCAAATTGTAAAAGCTATTATTTAGGGGACTCTTTGAAAATAACCCATTTTTGGGGGCTGATGTCTAAAAACCCCTTTATTTTTTTGGGAGTTTCTTCGCGCACCCACCTTTTTAGACTTGCGCACAATCGCTATTCACATGTTTGCCATTCAAATTTTACCCTCTTTTAACACCGTCTTCCTCGTCGACTGGTTTTTAAGGTTTTGGATGGGCATGAGGAAGAGTGAGTATTGGTGGAGGTAGGGGTGGGGAGGTGCTGGGTTGTCTGGGGAGAGGGATGCTGGGTTGTCGCAATATGGGGTGGCGGATGGTGGCTGGGATGTGGAGGTCGGCAGAGAAGGCGGCGTCCCCACCCGCCGACAGTCGAACGTTTTACTCACTATGCACAATCGGGTCATTTTCAGAATTATGAATGGTTGTGCTGGATGAGTAAATTTGACTGGCAAACTTGTAAATAAGTGGTATGCGTGCAAGAGCAAATGTCAAACGTGTAAATAAGCGTTTGTGCAAGCGAGTAAAACGGTGAATGCGCGAAGCAACTCCCGTTATTTTTGGGAATTGCTATGCATACCAACCGTTTTAATCTACTCACGACCGATAAAATTTTTCGAACAGATAACGAAACTGCCATTATCAAAAACCCTGAAATACCATGTCAAAATTACATGTTGTTTGTTGTGAGTAAAATATGATGCACAAACGAAACTTACTCATCGCGCACAATAAACAAAAAGTATTAGTAATTTTATTCCATGGACCCAAAATTACTCACGACGTCCGACATGCAAAATTTTTGTTTGTTTTGAGCGGTGAGTAATTTTGTTTTGTGCGTAATTTTATGTCGCTGCATCAATTTTTACATATGGTTCTAACGTTGTTACGGTTGTATTCTTCTCTTTACAAGTCCATGCAAGATCGGAACAATGCAAAACTTTTGCATGTTGTGCGCGGTGATTAATTTTAGGTCTGTGGAACAAAATTACTCAATGCGCACAACATGCAAATTTTTTTGCATGTTTTGCGCTGCGAGTAATTTTGGTCTGTACATCAATTTTTATATATAGTTCAAAACAGAGACAGACACATGCTCAACATGAGCGGCCCGGATCCCCCAATTTTTTAGTTTACCAAAAAATGGGATTCATTCTTTGCAGTTAGATAGAGACCGTGCTGGGCACATCATCATGCACTACATTTGTTTGAGGAAATGCCCACAAGAACTGTGTACTCGTGGGTTGGCGTTCTCGCTTTCAGCGTCGATCATGGTTTGTACGCGGAAGCCCTTCTCGTGTTTCAACTGCTCATTGTTGAAGGAGTTGGGCTCGACTTCTTCATCTTCCCAGTAGTTTTAAAGGCCTGCTGGGGCATTAATGCATTGAACATTGGGATAGCAGTTCATGGGTTTGTTTTAAAGAGCATGTTCGTTTCGCATATTTACATAGGCAATGCTCTTATTGGTATGTATGGCAAGTGCGTAGTCATGGATGATGCCGATTAGGTCACGCGCCGTACCCCACACACTCGGCTCTCATTGCTGATTCGGCGATTATCTCATTTGATTCTCGCTAGACCGCTAGCTTAAGAGATATCATTTCTTTGAAATTTCAGTGAGCAATTTTCAGATTTTTCATTTTGTTTCGGATTTTTCTTTTTTTCTGTGAGTAATCTCGATAATATTCTCTCTTTGAACTTAGGTCGAAAAGCAGGGCACGCTATTGTCGCTACACGCTCTCGTTCCTGGTTTGATTCTCTCTTTGGATTCTCAGTCGGACCGCTAGCTTGAGATCACATCTCTCTAAAATTCAGTGATCAATTTTTTGACTTTTCTTTTTATTTCTGATGAGTAAACTGCTACCAAATGATCTAAGTTTTCACTTGGAATTTTATTGAGCTCTCGCAGTTAAACTTCTACATTTCTTTTCGTCTAGTTTCTAGTTTAATTCTCTTTGTATATGCATATTATCGCATAACAACAACCCAGCATTCGAAAGAAACAGAACGTCAATATGTTTAACAAGTTTTAAAACGCCTTATTTTTTCATACAAAATGTTCAACTGTATCAACATAATTAATCCATTTTCAAATAATTAATCATAAACCTTGATTAGTTTTATAGTCATGCATGCTCTTTTAATCGAAACATGTACAAATTTAACAAACAATTCAAACAATTCAAAGGTATTATTGTGTTTAACAAACAATTCAAATGCTAAATAAAGATAAGGTATTATTGTGTTTACGAGTGACATATTTTGTAGACGTTGTGCACGGTGAGTAAAAAGTGATGCTGTAACGGCCTGTTTTCATCAAGACAAACTATTTACCTATTTGACCAATTTTTCAATATTTAAACTATTTTATAATGGTTTTTCAGGAGTTTTCCTGATTTCAAAATTTTTTTAAAAAAATATTTTGAAGTACCAGACTAGTTATGGAGTATTTTAGTAAGATCAGATTTCAACAAATACTCAAAACATTTCTGATAAAATTCATTTTCAGTTATTACCGTTTTGACTTAATGAATTTATTTTCTATACAAACGACATCAAAACGATTTCAAACTTTTACAGTAACATTCAATGATCATTTAGGGCTTCCCATATTTATTTCGTAATTTTCTGAAGTCAAACCAATAGAGAACCCGCAAACCCGCTTCCTAAACGTTTTGATTAAAAACTAGTATTTCCGTAGCTCAAACCCTGAAACGGACTTCGTATTCGTGATCCTCGCGACGATACGATCCCGTGGGTATGTTTTCGTAATTTTTCGGACACGTTTACTGGTAGGGGCAAAATCGTAATTTTGTTTTTTTGACTTTATCTACTAATCAGGTTTTATCCTTTTTACTTAATTACTAATTACCCTATTAACTATTTTAATTTACTTTAAACCCTACCTAACCTACCCGTAACCACCCCCCACGTTTAAACGTGGTGCATGCATCCACTTAGTCTAAAGTTTTCATTAAATACTACCTAACACATTAGTTAAGTTTGACTAAACATTTATTTTAAGCAAGGTTAACTACTAAGAGCTGATTATTTAAACCACTAGCTCATCTTCTTTCTTCCCTAAACCCGTATCAGGCAGCTTTCTCTCTCCCATATCACACTCTCTCATGTGTTCAAGACCAACCCAAAACCCCTACACACACAGCCTCTATCTCTCTCCCTCTCAAATTCTCTCAGGCCCGTACCATACTCACGCACGTATGCAGACCCGTTCACCCTCAGACTCACTCGCCATCACTCTCTTCATCGACGAGAACCCCCGACCCACGTTGCCACCCAGCTGCTCTCCGGCATCCCCGCCCCGCTTCCCAGTCCTTCCTCTTCGAAGCAAGGACCGCCGCTCGCCTCCCCGAGCTTCGAAACCCATCGCCGGAGAGCCCACGCCACGACAGCACGAAACCCACGGCAGACAAGCCCGCTGCTCCGATGCCTCTGCTCCACCGCCTCGACCCACTGCCAGCGCTCCAGGCCGCCTCCACGCCGTTCTCCGAACGCCGCCACACCCACGAAGCAGACCCGAAGCCCGCCGCCTCGAAACTCGCCGCCGTAACTCCGATCTCCGCCTTCCTCGACCCGAACCCAGGCCGCACCCAGCAGCAGCGCCGCTCGACTACACGCCCCCACGACGACCGGAAGCTCGAGATGCCGCCGTCATCAAGAGCTCTGACTGCACCGCCGTGAACACCCAGTCTCCCCACTCACCTCGAACGACGTCGTCGCCTCTGTGGACTCCGACTGACACCGCTTCGCCACCGACAGTTCCACCCCGTCGGCGCTCTGCCCCGCTCCGCCGTCTGCCGCACTCGTCGCCGACGACGACGCCCGAGCGAACGAACCCCCATCGCGTCGACGTAAAACAGTGAGAGGGTGAGATTTAAAAACGTATTTTTTTTGTATATGTATCCGTATATTACTGTAACGACCCGCTCTCGGGGCCCGTTACTTATTCGATTTATTTGCAGGTTCCGCAGTTTACAAGTGAATTCAGCATAGCCACAACGTAGAGATGTACCAACAACACTCAAACCAGCTTACAGACATTATTACAGTCCAAATTAAAGTACAACAACAACCATCACTCTCTCACACCAGTACATGAAAGGAAATACTGAAAGGAAATGCAGAAAAGGAAATACATAGTATAATACACACTCCTGACAGAAAAGTAACTAAAACTCCGCGGCTTCTGGATCGTACGCAGGCTCCTCGTACTCTGGGGCAACCTCCTCGATCAGGTCGTCGTCTGTCGGTGCCACAAGTGGAACCGAAGGTAAGTCACAAAGATTCTAAACAAAGAAAAGGAGTACTGTACAAGTATGACAAGCAAAGGTAAATGCGACGCCCCGATCCCCGGGATACCCGATAAGTACGAATCCGTATCAGGTATTCCCGAAGAGGCGGGTGCTACGAAAGGAAAAGTACATAAACTCAAGCAGGTCCACTGCGCACTGCTAGGATAGTACCTGTAATGTTCCCAAAGCACAACCAAACAACCTGAAACATAAACACAGAAGGAAACACAGAGGGAAACTGCACAACAACTAAACTCAACGAAAGGTCTGATATATATATATATATATACATCATCCATCTGTGCATACATCCATCATAAACATCTCGTCACTACCCAAACAAACCCCAGAAGTACAAACAGTCTCTCCTCACCCCTCGCCATCCCAAAGCAACTCATCCACAGAACTCCACTGCTCCACTTCCTAGCCATCAACCAACTCCATCACCAACACCTGAAAAGTCAACGGTGGGGCACGTCAACGCGTGACCCAGTAGGAATTCCATATCACAACTAGTCCTTACATGAAGTGTGGAAAGGGTGCACGTGAGCAGGCAGAGTGTATGACATGGCATAAACATCAAGCATTATAATGAAACTTAAGGCAAGTTATAAGTGCTACAAAGGTAAAGTGAGCTACAAGTAAAGAACGTACAAGTAAGCAACAATTGATAAGGCTGCAAAAGTAATGAAAGTTATCTGAAGTGTTTTGGACCCTAAGTAGTGGGTAGACCATCTTGGGACTGGACCTCACCCCCAGTTGGGGTGGAACAGGCAAACTCCCCGAGACAAGCTCTTACTAAAGGAGCCCTGTTTTCCCCTTATTTCCCCTTCACATTTTCTCCAATTCTCCACAATTCTGCCACTCCCCGCCACTCGGGCAAGAACAGGAGGGCCACCAACCACCAGTCCAGCCCCTCATGTTTTTCCCACAGCTTAGTGTCCCCCAATCCCCGTGTCACCCTCATTTAAGAGGACTTAATCATTTCTTAGCATTTCAATTAAAAAGTAACGTGTAACAAAAGAATCACATAGCAACCACCATTTCCATTCTTTCCTTTCCACATTTCACAATACACTTGGGACATGCATCTCCTTGTGCATTCCCTTTCCCATTTCCATATATCAAAACAAAAGGCCATGCCTCAACCAAGCCAACCTTACACCATCACATAAGCATCCATAGCTTCATTAATCAAAGATTTACATACACAACTGGGAGTCAACATATAACAAAAAGAGAAGCATGCATGATGAAACACTTTGAGTGAAACATGAACATATAAGTGAGGGTAATAGCTTAGAGCCACATATGGGAATAAGCACTTCATGTCTCAACCATCCATCATCATGGAACACTAATAATTAAGAGCAACTACCACAAATAAGGATTAAGAACAACACTTCTCAACTTCAGCTTATAGGAAATTGCACAACAGTCAGATAGAATAGCAGTTTACTCCATATTCTTGTATAGAACATAACAATGAAATATAAATGAAAGTTGTAGGTATAGATGTCCTGAGTTCACATATCAATTTTCATGAAGTTTAGATGAGTATTCAATTTTCTACAGAATTTATACTAAAGTGTACTTGTGCTGGAATTGAAAACAGAAACTACACTAACTTAATGACCAGATTACTACTAATTGCAGGCAGAATTAGCAGAAATGGAAAACTACAAAGTTATAGAGCTTGAAGTTAACTTCCCAACGAGACCAAGAACACACAATTTCATCAAGTATTGAGGGACTGCTCACTGTTTTAGTAAAATGTGTTCAGACTGGGTAAAAACAGGCATGTTGGCAAGATAGAATTTTTAACCCTATTTCCAGTTTGAATTGGTAAAAGTTTACAACATAAAAGTTATAGCTAATAGCCCAATATTTAGGCCATAAAAGTTTCAGAGCAAACCCAATTTTAGATTGGAAGGAATAAGCAAAACAATCAGCATACAAATCTGTCCAGATTTGCTCACCGCGCACAACCATACAAATCTCAGGATTGCTCACCGCGCACAACCATACAAATCTCAGGATTGCTCACCGCGCACAACCATACAAATCTCAGGATTGCTCACCGCGCACAACCATACAAATCTCAGGATTGCTCACCGCGCACAACCATACAAATCTCAGGGCACAACCATTGCTCACCGCGCACAACCATACAAATCTCAGAATTAACATAAGAAAAGGCAAAACCAAAACAACGACAACCATAAACTAAGCATGCAACTCTAATACTAGTTGGAGATGGAATCCTACCTTAGGGGTGATGAGAGATAAGGGGGTAGCCCAAATCCCTATGGCTCCTCCTTCTTCAAGTCCTTCTCCTTCTTCCTTCTCCTCCACAAGCTTCCAGAATGAGCAACAGCACCCAAACGACGACAGGGATGCTACGGGTGTGTGCAGAGTGAGGGTGGCGTAGCCCTACGGGTGCTCAGCCTCCCTAAAGTCTAAAAGGAAACGAGGGGAAGGGATGAATTTGGCCTGATCTAGTGGAGAGAGTGAGATATTTTTAGAAGAGTTTAGAAACGAGGAGAATTTGAGAGAAGAGTGTAGAAGAACCAAGAATTAAGTAGAAGAGTCAAGAAGTCATATTTACAAGTTTGCCATCCTCCACAAATATCTCTTCCACAATCTAGAATTACTCAACGCACAAAACCATACAAAATCTAGAATTGCTCAATGCACAAAACCATACAAACTTCAGAATTGCTCAATGCACAAAACCATACAAACTTGCCATTACTCATATTCCTTCACAATTACCATCCAACTTACCTCCTCAATTACAAGTAGGCCATTACTTCTCACACTCTCCTATAATGCACACACTCTCCATCAATTACAAGGATGCCACTAACCTTAACCTCTTTCACACTAGCCTCTCTACAACAATCCTACACACTCATTCACACACATACACATACCATCACATAACCTCCTTCATGCATCACTTACCCATGCATGACCTCACTATTCCTGCATGTATACTACATGCACGATCAACCACATAAATCACACACAAGTATGTACTAACTTGTATACAAGCATATACACGATACATAGTACATAGATATACACTCTATATTCACATAAAAGCATAGACCCTTCGTATATGGCACTCTGGGCCATTACAGTAAAGTAAAGTACGGTGTAGTGTCTGTACAAATGCAGAAAGTAAGGTGCATGACTGTAAAGAAGTAACCGTGCAAGCTCCACTAGAACTACGTGACTCAAGTCGGAGAGTGCAATATGTGACCGTTCAGTTCGTCTCTTGCCTGGGTGCTACCCAGACGATTGCCGGAACCCAGGCAGCAGGATGGTTTGCCGAAACGCAGGCAGCTAGACAGGAGGCCGAAACACAGGCAGCTTGACATGTAGATCGAACTCTAGTCACTCCCGTACTCTCGCAACTATGAGTTACCCCAAAACCCGGCGTTGTGTCAAGTACAAGTTCTTTACATGAACGTTCCACGGGATGTTCCAAGTCAAGTCCAACACAAGAAAGTGGCGTGTGTTTCCATGCTTTGAACACGTAGTAGTGCGGTGCTACAAGTTCGTACGAGCACAGTGGCTAGATTTCTAAGGTTAGAACCTATCGTGACTTACCTAAATTAATACCGTTGTAGTAAGCCGGAAGAGGATCTAGTGCTTTCTCTGAAGCTAGTACACCAGAGTCTGTACCTGCAACACAAAATACTTAATTAGTAAAAACACGACCTTTTCTATTTAAACAATTAGGTTAGTTTGATTTTTTTTAAACTCGTTAAAACGGTGTCAAAAAATATTTAAAATTTTTATATAAACCTAAAATAATTATTTAGATTTTACTGCAAGAGGGGAGAATTTTCAGAAGCTTCTGTAATTTCTTATAATTTTTAAAAACTTAGAAATAGCTTAAAAATCCTAAAAACTTAAGGAACATGTATCTTCCGTAATTTCTTACGGGAGCAATACAAATCGGAATTACATGAATGAGTAGTCAAAATGACCGTCTCAAAGTCTATTATCACATATAATTTCATCACATATTTTTGTGTGTGAAAACAGCGAGTTACGATTTTTAGAACGAATTATACGTATTTAATCTTTAGGTTCGAAAAATCATTTTGGAAAAAGTAGACGTCTGGTCGAGGTAAGACCAGCGCCATTGGATCCGAAATGTCGTTTCTGATTTTCTGGGACTATCCACTCATTTTTCTGGGCCCTGTATAATTAGTTATGGGTTTTAAATCAGTAAACACTATTATAATTAATTAATAAATCGAAAATGCTAAAGTTCGTTGTATTTACGAGTTTGCCATTCGACAAACTTACGCAACCCACAGTTTTACGTCGATGAAGAACGGCGAGGGGGGGCTCAGGCGGCGGAGACGGGGCGGCGAGGCGAGCGGGGGCGGCGAGTCGGCGGAGACGGGGCGGCGAGGCGAGCGGGGGCGGCGAGTCGGCGGAGACGGGGCGGCGAGGCGGCGGAGACGGGGCGGCGACGACGTCAAGGCGGGGGGTTCGTGGCGGTGTCGGGGGCGAAGGCGGAGGGAGGAGGCCGTCGCTAGGGGGTTGCTCGGGGCGGAGAACGGCGGAGGGGGGCGGCGACTCGTTCAGGCGACGGCGGCGTTGGCGTGCTGCACGGAGGCGCCGGAGGCGAGGCTTCGGGCGCTGTGGGCGCTTCGGCGGAGTGACGTGGTCGTCGAGCTCGGAGGAGGCCTCGCCTGAGGTCGGAGAACGGTAGTTGGCGGCGGATGACGTCGGAGGGCGGAAGTCGTGGCCGGCGGTGATGGCCGGGGGGGGTGAGAGCAAGAGTGAGAGAGATAGGGAGAGAGCGCAAGGAGAGAGAGATCGAAAGAGAGGAGGTGGGTGCGTGAGTATGGGTTGTACTGAGGGGGAAGACAACCAACGGGGGTTTAAATACTAAACTTAATTAATATAAAATCTAGTAGTAGTTAATACTTAGTCAACAAAAATTAATTAGGTTTAGGTGAAAATTTGACTAAGGTTATAAATTGGGGTGAGGCGTGAACCTCATGGGTACTTACGGCTAGGGTTAGGTAGAGGTAATTAATAGTTAATAGGGTAATTAGTGATTAAGTAAAAAGGTTAAAACGTAATTAGCAGATAATGTCAAAAATACAAAATTACGATTTTGCCCCTACTAGTAAACGTGTCCGAAAAATTACGAAAACATACCCACGGGATCGTATCGTTACGAGGATCGTGAATACGAAGTCCGTTTCAGGGTTTGAGCTACGGAGATACTAGTTTTTGGCCAAAACGTTTAGAAAGCGGGTCTGCGGGTTCTCTACTGATTTGACTTCAGAAAATTATGAAATAAATGTGGGAAGCCCTAAATGATCATTGAATGTTACTGCAAAAGTTTGAAAACGTTTTGAATACGGTTGTATAGAAAATAAATTCGTCGAATCAAAACGGTAATTTTGGAAGATGAATTTTAACAGAAATGTTACGGGGATTTGAGTAAATCTGAAATTGCTGAAATACTTTATAATAAGTCTAGTGCTCTAAAATATTTTTATAAGAATTTTTGAAATCAGTTTTGTTAGAAAATTCTTGACTAACATTTATAATGTAAAATTTATTCTTAAAAATACGTATAAATACGTAAATTGAACTGTTGAAAATTACTGGTCGTTACATTCTACCCTCCTTAAAATAATTCCGTCCTCGGAATTTAAAAATATTTTTGAAACAAATAATTGATGTTATGAAGAAGCTCAAGCAAATAAAAGATAGAAAAGTTGGAAATCTAGTAAATCGGGTTGTAAATAATATGAAATATAATGTGATATAATAGCATCAAGAAAACAAGAGATGTTATATATGAATAAATACTATTGACATCACTATAGCTTCCGTAACTATTCATGTGACCAGTATCATTACAATAGTTACACTGCCATCTCAGGTAGACCAAGATTAACATGAGATAATAATATCACATGAAAATGAGGGCTATTATAATGACAACATCTGTTCGAACTTGGAACCTGAGGTGATAAGCCAGTAGCAAGCTATTTAAACCACATAAACCGGAAGACTATAAAGTTTATTCGTGCTACTGGTGACTAACGGGTCTGGCCACAGATGTTGTTCATAATATAGCATGTATCGACTAATCCACGGGCACTAACACCATCAATTTCCATAATGCCCAACCACATGCTAACGTCCAAATCACCGCCCAAAGGTAAGTACAAGGCCAACATTCTAAGTCAGTACTTGATTTGGGTTCAATATTGCGTATTTAACCCCCCATTTAGCCCTATTTTGTGCTCATGTGATGCTATATTGGTCTCTAGTACGTACGTATTTTCTACACATTTATTTATTAGAGAAAACACACTATTTGAGCACAAAACAGCATTTAACGATGCAATTCTGCACATTTTATATTTTTCTTAGCATCGTCTCGATCTCACGATTCCAACGACTATTTATTTGTATTTTTCTGAGATCTGTGCTAATTTCTATGATTTATTGAATGCAGAATACCAATTAAATGAAGAAATACACTCAAAATACGCAAAATACGGGCGACAGCCAATAAACGATCGACACGTGGCGCGATCTCCACCCTCCAGCCTTCATCCTACGGCCGCGGCAAGGTATAAATGGTATTAAATATTGACCGTTCGATCGAGATCGAACGGTCGATATCTCGCCCATCAGCAGCTGCGGAGAATTTTAGAAGCGGGTGACGTGGCACGTTGTGGGCGGTCGATCGGAGATCGGACGGCGTTCGGCAGCTCAAAACGAAGCGGAGCGGGAGGACACGCGGCACGCATCGGGCTTACCCCCGCTTCATCCGACGGCCCTGAACTGCCCCGCCTCGCGAAATCGGAGGAGCGACGTGGCATCCAACCGATCGTTCGATCAGAATTCGACGGACGATCTCGACCCCGCATCAGCGACGAATGCAGCGAAGCGATGACCGTTGGATTACGATCCAACGGTCGACAAGAGCCCCGCTCCGGAGTCGGATCGCGTAAATTATCGGGCAACGTGGCTTCCTCGTAGCCGTCTGATCGCGATCGGACGACCCACCGTTACCCCGAGGCGGATGCGGATTCGCGAATGGCTTTGCACGATTCTTAACGCACACGTGGCGCCACGAGGTTAAATCCCGCTGCGATGAACGGCCCACATCTGTCCCGCTTTAGATCTGTGGCTAGGATCAATTCGGGTGCGAAATTGGTGCGGGTTTGAACCCGTTAAGCCCAATAAACCCGCAATCTTATTATTTAAGCGTATTCTAGGGTTTTTGGGCGTATAATTGGCGTATTGGAGCACTTAGAAGCCGTAATTTCTTCTGAAAAAATTCTGTAAAATTCCAGAGCCTTGTTTCTAATTTCCAGAGAGTTTTGAAGACTTTTCAGAGAGATTTGGTGATATTCTCTTCAACTTTAGCTTGTATTTGGGTGTATTAGCTTGTATTTTGCCTCTAAACTTCCGTATTTTGCTATGAAACTTATGAATTTGAATCTGAAAATTGTGTATTTCTGCACCATGAGTAGCTAAATATTTTATGTGCATGGTATGGATTAATTAGGTGATGTTAATCGTATTCTTTGGTTGTGTTATTGCGCTTAATCGTTGTATTTGCTAAAGTTTTAATCGTCGCTCTTAAATCTACTAATTCGTATTCCAAAAGAATTGTTCTAGTAGATGATCACCCCACAAGGGTGAGATTTGATCTCTCCAAAAGAGAGCTTCATACTTTATATATACGTTTATAACTTTAGCAATATTCTATTAGAATTGATGCGTTAACTCCCAAAAGGATATCTTCCGACGATTCGCTCCCAAAAGGAGGTTTCGTTGTGTTATAATTGATCAACCAAAGCTTACGATTCGCTGATCCTAATGAACCCATGCCATGTACATGCCTTTTATATCTATTTTTCACGAATTAGACTTCGTTGTTTGCATTGATCACACGTGACAATTCCATCACCACACTTTTCATACCACCTTCACCATCACTATTAAAGTGCTTAGATTTTATTCGTAGTTACTCTATTTGATTTAGATTTGTGGTTTCAACAGATTCTCCCGAGGATTCGACATCTGGACTCCCAGATTTACTACTTGAACGGACTCTTGCGCTTGAGAGAAGCACCTTTCGGAGCCCACCAAGTTTTTGGCGCCGTTGCCGGGGAGAACGGTTTGTTACTACGGTTTATTTCATTCAGAGGACCTTCGGTGAGATCCTTCCACTTTATTGTATATATATTTTTTTGTTTGCTTTCATATAAAAAAAAGAAAAAAAAAAATTTTTGCTAGTGTATGTGGCATAGGACTCCTAGGACACATAGGTTGACTCGACGTTTTGATATGGCTAATAATAATATGGATGAAAATTTTAGCAACAATAACGAGAATAATGTGCAACCTGGAGTACCTAGGACTTTAAAAGATTTACTTCGACCCACTAGGACTAGCACTGCTTCATGCTTTGTTTTACCTGCCGATGCAAATTCTTTCAATTTTAAACCTGGGGTGATCCAACTCTTACCCACCTTTCATGGGTTAGACAAGGAAAATCCATATCTTCATATTAAAGGATTTGAGGAGGTTTGCTTGACATGCTTTGATGGGAAAACTAGCGAGGATACGATATATCTTAAACTGTTCCCATTTTCATTGAAAGACAAAGCTAAGAATTGGTTGAATGCATTGCCATCACGCTCTATTACTACATGGATTGATTTGCAGGCTGAATTTCTAAAGAAGTTTTTTCCTATTCACAGGACACAGGGACTGAAGCGGCAGATTATGAACTTTGCCCAGAAAAGCGAAGAAACATTCTACCAGGCATTTGAAAGGTTCAATGAGTTGCTGCTCGCATGTCCGCACAATGGCTTCGACAAAAGCAGGATTATTGGCTTCTTCTACGATGGACTGCAGCCGCAAATGAAGCAATTTGTAGAGATGATGTGCAATGGAGGATTCTTTGATAAAGAGCCAGACGAAGCTTGGACGTACCTGGAGGATATAGCAGAAAATGCGCAGACATGGGACACCACTTCAGACTATGAGAGAGGATGCCATTCTACACCATCCCAGCCTACGCGAGGACTAGTTTATAATTTGAAGCAAGAGGATGCGTTGGAGGCAAAGATGGAGGCCATGATCTCAAACAAGCTTCACGCCATGAATCTGAAAGAGGCCAAGGCAGTCGAGATAGAGCAGATTTGCGCACTTTGCGACGTTGGTGGCCACGACACTAGTGCTTGTCCTACACTTCCAGCCTTAAAGAGCATGTTAGGAAATCCTACTGGGGTGAATCAAGTTTCTTCGAACTACCAGAACTTCAATTCCAACAAGGGGTGGCGCAACAATCCAAACTTGAACTGGGGCCCCAATCAGCAGACTCAGCAGCAGCAGGCTCCCCCTCCGTTCCGACAACCTCAATACAACAACAACAACTATCAAGGTGGGAACCAGAGGAGGGACCCTGAGCCAGTGCAACAACAGCAGATGCAACCATTTGGCGATGCGCTTCAGCAGCTTATCCAATTGCAACAAGCCCAGATGCAGCAGCAGCAGGCTCAATTTCAGGCTCAGCAGACTCAGAATCAGCAGATGAGCGAGAGCTTGGCGAGGCTTACAGCGACATTAGAAAAAGGTAAGCTCCCATCTCAGTCAATTCCAAATCCTAATATGGGCTCTTCTTCTTCTGCAGGAAATAATATGAAGCCTTGCCAAGCGGTGTCCACTTTGAGGAGTGGAAAAGAGATTCAGAAGCCTGATCCACCGAGCAGACAAGCTGAGCAGGAAGAGGAAATTCAGATCCAAGAAGAGGGAATCAAAGAACAAGAAGAGGTGCAGGAAGAAAGCACGGATGTGGGTGTGAGCAAAAGCGTCATTAAAGAGAAGGAGCCCGCAGCATATGTACCTGCAGCACCCTACCCTCATCGGCTACTTCAGAAAAGCAAAGATAAGTATCAAACTGAGATTCGTGAAATTTTTCAGAAGTGCCAGATCAATATTCCATTGCTTGATGCTATTAATCAAATACCTGCTTATGCTAAATTTCTGAAAGATTTGTGCACTGTTAAAAGAAAGTTAAACGTGAAAAAGAAAGCATTCTTGACTGAACAGGTTAGCTCTATTGTGCAACAAAATACACCACCTAAATTTAGAGACCCTGGATCACCCACCATCACTTGCACCATTGGCACTAAGAAAATTGGAAATGCTTTATTGGATTTAGGATCTAGTGTCAATATTTTGCCATATCCTATTTTTGTGCAGCTTGGGTTAGGACAGCTAAAGCCTACATCTGTTATATTACAACTAGCTAATAGATCTATTAAAGTTCCTAAGGGATGCATTGAGGATGTCCTCGTTCAGGTGGACAAATTTTACTACCCCGCGGACTTTATAGTTCTAGACATCCAGGGACCCCAAACTGCCAATGCTACTCCTATCATCTTAGGTAGACCATTCCTAGCGACATGCAATGCTTTAATAAATTGTAGAGATGGTCAACTGAAATTAACTTTTGGCAACATGACTTTGGACTTGAATATTTTTAATACTTGCAAGTTGCCACATGTGGATGATGAGATTGAGAGGGTGCATATGATTGATTCGTTGGTGGATGATTATATTTGTTCTGAATTTTGTGATGATGCTTCTATTGTTGAGACTTTTATTGGTGATTCTGATGACATGACTTTTGTGCAGGAGAACGTGAAGGAACTCAATGCGGTATGGGAGCCTAGGTTCGAGGCTTTGCCACCTAATGCATCAATTCAAATTTCATCTGAGGTGGAGGATCCAAAGCCAGAGTTGAAGCCACTTCCTGACTATCTTAAGTATGCTTTTCTTGGCGATGAAAACAGCTTCCCTGTGGTAATATCTTCTAAACTTTCTTTAGAGCAGGAAAGCTCATTACTTGATGTGCTAAGGAAACATAGAGGTGCTATTGGTTGGTCCATTGCTGACATTAAAGGTATAAGCCCTATTGTATGCATGCATCACATTTATTTAGAGGATGACGCCAAACCCACTAGAGAAATGCAACGTAGGTTAAATCCAACATTAAAAGAAGTGGTTAAAGGCGAGGTACTAAAATTATTGGATGCAGGCATTATATATCCTATTTCTGACAGCAAGTGGGTTAGCCCTACACAGGTTGTTCCTAAAAAGTCTGGCCTCACCGTGGTTAAAAATGAGAATAATGAGCTTATCCCAGTTAGAGCCACCACAGGTTGGAGGATGTGCATAGACTATAGGAAGTTGAATTCTAGAACTAGAAAAGATCATTTCCCTCTTCCATTTCTTGACCAAATTTTAGAGAGGGTAGCTGGACATGAATATTATTGCTTTCTAGACGGTTATTCAGGTTATTACCAGATTGAGATTGCACCCGAGGACCAGGAAAAGACCACTTTTACCTGTCCCTTTGGTACTTTTGCATTTAAAAGAATGCCGTTTGGTTTATGTAATGCCCCAGCTACTTTTCAGCGATGCATGCTCAGTATTTTTGATGATATGGTTGAGAAAATCGTTGAGGTATTTATGGATGATTTTTCAGTATATGGTAGCTCTTTTCATGATTGTTTGGCTAACTTGGCTCTTGTTCTTGACAGGTGCATTGAAAAGAACCTCCTATTGAATTGGGAAAAGTGTCATTTTATGACCACAGAGGGACTTGTCCTAGGTCACCTGGTTTCTAAAGATGGTATACAGGTAGACAGAGCCAAGGTAGCGGTAATTGAGAAGCTACCAAGTCCTAAATGCGTGAAGGACATCAGATCATTTTTGGGACATGCAGGATTTTATAGGCGGTTCATCAAAGATTTTAGCGCAATATCTCGCCCTCTTTGCAACTTACTTACTTTAAATGTGGACTTTATTTGGACACCTGAGTGTCAACTTTCTTTTGAGACTTTAAAGAAGTTGCTGATTTCTGCTCCTATTTTACAGGTACCAGACTGGTCCCTACCATTCGAGATAATGTGTGACGCAAGCAATTACGCAGTTGGTGCAGTCCTAGGCCAAAGAAAAGACAAAGTTCCAGTGGTGATTTACTACGATAGCAAGACACTAAATGACGCTCAGAGGAATTATACGACCACAGAGAAGGAGTTGCTGGCAGTAGTCTTTGCGTTGGAAAAATTCAGGAGCTATATTTTAGGATCACCAATTTTGATATATACTGATCACTCTGCTTTAAAATATTTGTTGTCTAAAAAAGATGCTAAGCCTCGATTGATACGATGGATTTTATTGTTGCAGGAGTTCAATGTCACAATCAAGGACAAGAAAGGCGTGGAGAATCTAGTAGCTGACCATTTATCACGATTGACAGTAGGCCTTGATTCAGCAGATGTGCCTTTGAAGGACTCCTTTCCCGACGAGCATCTTTATAGCGTCTCCACCTCTCCATGGTATGCTGATATCGTTAATTATCTGGTAACTGGTAAGACCCCTGACACTTGGTCTCTTCAAGACTTTAAACGGTTCAAGTACGAGGTAAAATATTTCTTCTTTGATGATCCGTACTTATATAAATATTGTAGTGACCAAATTGTTAGGAGATGCATTCCTGATCATGAAATAACCAGTGTGATAAAATTTTGCCATGATGGAGTATGTGGTGGACACTTTTCAGCGAACAAAACTGTGGCAAAAATCTCGCAATGTGGCTTTTATTGGCCATCTATGTTTAAAGACACATTTCATTATTGCAAGACTTGTGCTGCATGCCAACAATTAGGGGGAATTACTAAACGTAACATGATGCCTCTGAACCCCATTTTAGAGATTGAAATATTTGATTGTTGGGGCATAGACTTCATGGGACCTTTCCCACCTTCATTTGGATATGCTTATATTTTGGTTTGTATTGATTATGTTTCTAAATGGGTGGAAGCTATTCCTTGCAGGTCGAACGACACTTCCGTTGTGCTTAAGTTCCTTAAAGAGAACATTTTCTCTAGGTTTGGAGTGCCAAAGGCCTTGATCAGTGATGGAGGGTCTCATTTTTGCAACCGCATGTTCGCTACTTTAATGAAGAGGTTTGGGGTCACACATAAAGTTTCTACTCCGTATCACCCCCAAACCAATGGCCAAGCAGAGTTGGCAAATAGAGAGATCAAAGGAATTCTACAGAAAACGGTGAATCCATCAAAGAAAGATTGGAGCTTGCGCTTACCTGAAGCGTTGTGGGCCTACAGGACGGCCTACAAAACAATTTTGGGGATGTCACCGTACCGTCTAGTTTTTGGGAAGTCTTGTCATTTACCTGTTGAGATAGAGCATAGATCTTATTGGGCTATAAAGAAAATGAATTTTGATACTGATGTCTCTTTTTCTTCTCGCAGGTTGCAATTGTTGGAGCTGGAGGAATTGAGGAGAAATGCGTACGACAACGCTAAAATATCAAAAGAGAGGATGAAATCCGTCCACGACATGATGATCTTGAGGAGGGAGTTCACCCCAGGCCAAAAAGTACTCCTATACAATTCCAGGCTGCACATCTTTCCTGGGAAGCTTCGCTCTAGGTGGTATGGACCTTTCGTCGTCAAAGAAGTTTTCCCATATGGCGCTGTGCTCTTACTAAATGAAAAAGATGGAAGCGAGTTCAAGGTGAATGGCCAGAGATTGAAACATTTTCACGAGCCTTGGACCAAGGAAGCGAGCACCATGGATCTCACAGACCCACCTTCGGGTGGGAACTAATCAGGTGTGTTCTTTCCATGATTCCCTCTTCCTAACATTGAGGACAATGTCTATTTTAAGTTGGGGGGAGGGAAATAACTTTTAGGATTTTTATTTTCTTTTTATTTTCTTTGGATTTCATTTTGCTTTTTCTTTTTCTTTTAGGATTTTATTTTTTTAAGTTCCCTTTTTGCATTGAAAAAAAAAAAAAAAAAAAAAAATTTTGAGTTAAGAAATATCACCAAAGTCTCTCTTTACCTAGAAATGAACCTCATGTGATGAAATTTCTCGTTATTTATTCACCACCGTACACTCGTGATTTATTTCCCCAACCACTATTATTCAACATTTCAATCTCATTTTACATGAATTTGAGTGCTTGTGGTGAATTTCTTTTTATACATCTCAATGGCAAGATTAATTGATGACTTAATGAATCTAGAAATTATGGATTAGCAAGTGGTATGCTTTCATTGGAACACACCAAAATTCATGTGCCAATAATTCATAAATTAACTGGTGCATTGTTCTTTATCTCGTATTCATTGCCATTTGCATGCTTGGTGTGATTTTGGGTAGAAAAACGTACCACGTTATTTGAAATGATTAGGATACCCATTCTTGTGAACAATTAAAGAATAGGAAGTTATCTTGCCAAGTTGTTTATGCACACACAAAAGAAGAAAAAAATGAGATGAATGAGAAAAAAAATGATGAATAAATGTGCTATTAAAGAAATAACTTGGTTGGCTTGAGTAGTACAGTCCGAGGGGTCCTTCTTGGCCTAATGCCCTATTATCGTCTGATTTGGGAGCCATTGACCGGAACCTCAATTATTTGATGGAGCGATCCAAGTTATATACTTTTCTGCGAATGTTGCTTGATGCGCGTTACGCGGAACTATGGAGAAAAGTGAAAGAACATAGAGAATAAGTGTGCATGATTAGCGAGGCAAGAAAACTTCCAAAGCTCAAAGGAAACACAAGATGTGGTGTGAGTTCCTATGAATAGAGATTGACGTGTGTATGTCTTGATACCATCCTACTTTTGATGCTTGCTTTGCATGAACCATCTACGCTCCAAGTTAAAATATTTGATTGAACGGTGTGGGCCATTGATTTTGTGTACTATGAGCTATGAGGTAATTGATAGTGAATTTGAGTCTATTTTATAACCATTTGAGATGCTTGACTTTTATTTTTGAAAACCCACAAGTACCATTACTTGATGAGTTTGAAATATTGATATTAGTGTTTGGTTATCTCTTTTGTCGTTGTAGTATGGTGGTGAAAGATTTGAGATCTGATAAGGTGATCTAGGCGTATTTTTAATCGCTCTTTTTGCTAGAGACTAGCAAAACGCTAGTTGGGGGGTGTGATTTGGGTTCAATATTGCGTATTTAACCCCCCATTTAGCCCTATTTTGTGCTCATGTGATGCTATATTGGTCTCTAGTACGTACGTATTTTCTACACATTTATTTATTAGAGAAAACACACTATTTGAGCACAAAACAGCATTTAACGATGCAATTCTGCACATTTTATATTTTTCTTAGCATCGTCTCGATCTCACGATTCCAACGACTATTTATTTGTATTTTTCTGAGATCTGTGCTAATTTCTATGATTTATTGAATGCAGAATACCAATTAAATGAAGAAATACACTCAAAATACGCAAAATACGGGCGACAGCCAATAAACGATCGACACGTGGCGCGATCTCCACCCTCCAGCCTTCATCCTACGGCCGCGGCAAGGTATAAATGGTATTAAATATTGACCGTTCGATCGAGATCGAACGGTCGATATCTCGCCCATCAGCAGCTGCGGAGAATTTTAGAAGCGGGTGACGTGGCACGTTGTGGGCGGTCGATCGGAGATCGGACGGCGTTCGGCAGCTCAAAACGAAGCGGAGCGGGAGGACACGCGGCACGCATCGGGCTTACCCCCGCTTCATCCGACGGCCCTGAACTGCCCCGCCTCGCGAAATCGGAGGAGCGACGTGGCATCCAACCGATCGTTCGATCAGAATTCGACGGACGATCTCGACCCCGCATCAGCGACGAATGCAGCGAAGCGATGACCGTTGGATTACGATCCAACGGTCGACAAGAGCCCCGCTCCGGAGTCGGATCGCGTAAATTATCGGGCAACGTGGCTTCCTCGTAGCCGTCTGATCGCGATCGGACGACCCACCGTTACCCCGAGGCGGATGCGGATTCGCGAATGGCTTTGCACGATTCTTAACGCACACGTGGCGCCACGAGGTTAAATCCCGCTGCGATGAACGGCCCACATCTGTCCCGCTTTAGATCTGTGGCTAGGATCAATTCGGGTGCGAAATTGGTGCGGGTTTGAACCCGTTAAGCCCAATAAACCCGCAATCTTATTATTTAAGCGTATTCTAGGGTTTTTGGGCGTATAATTGGCGTATTGGAGCACTTAGAAGCCGTAATTTCTTCTGAAAAAATTCTGTAAAATTCCAGAGCCTTGTTTCTAATTTCCAGAGAGTTTTGAAGACTTTTCAGAGAGATTTGGTGATATTCTCTTCAACTTTAGCTTGTATTTGGGTGTATTAGCTTGTATTTTGCCTCTAAACTTCCGTATTTTGCTATGAAACTTATGAATTTGAATCTGAAAATTGTGTATTTCTGCACCATGAGTAGCTAAATATTTTATGTGCATGGTATGGATTAATTAGGTGATGTTAATCGTATTCTTTGGTTGTGTTATTGCGCTTAATCGTTGTATTTGCTAAAGTTTTAATCGTCGCTCTTAAATCTACTAATTCGTATTCCAAAAGAATTGTTCTAGTAGATGATCACCCCACAAGGGTGAGATTTGATCTCTCCAAAAGAGAGCTTCATACTTTATATATACGTTTATAACTTTAGCAATATTCTATTAGAATTGATGCGTTAACTCCCAAAAGGATATCTTCCGACGATTCGCTCCCAAAAGGAGGTTTCGTTGTGTTATAATTGATCAACCAAAGCTTACGATTCGCTGATCCTAATGAACCCATGCCATGTACATGCCTTTTATATCTATTTTTCACGAATTAGACTTCGTTGTTTGCATTGATCACACGTGACAATTCCATCACCACACTTTTCATACCACCTTCACCATCACTATTAAAGTGCTTAGATTTTATTCGTAGTTACTCTATTTGATTTAGATTTGTGGTTTCAACAGATTCTCCCGAGGATTCGACATCTGGACTCCCAGATTTACTACTTGAACGGACTCTTGCGCTTGAGAGAAGCACCTTTCGGAGCCCACCAGTACTCCCTACTAGCATTCCTTCCGTCAATCTCCATACTATCCCACAATAAGGCAGGATCCAAGCTCTCATCCAGAGCCAAGCACAAGGCCTACATCCAACTTCAACACCCAAGGCCAATATCATGCCAATAATCATCGCCATCACTCCTTCCGTAGACCAATACTCGATATTCGCAACACCCAACATTACCCAACAAATGAACAACCAAAAACACGCTTTTCCGCAAACCAAAAGAAGTAGACGTAAGAGGAAGCCTAAACGGGATCTCAACCGGGGTGAGACCCAGGGCAGAGAGCCCAAGAGAAGCCCAATGATCACAGCTTCCCAAGATCTCAGCCAAGCGGCGGTAACGAGTGTGGCGGCGAGGGTTGTTGCCAAGGCCAAAAATCCCAAAACATATCGTCGGAGGGCCATCGGTGGTTACGGGTCCATGGCGACAAGGGCTGCGGCTGGTTGACGATCCATGGCAGGGACTTCCGATGGAGTGGAGCGGAAGCTGGCGGAGCTTCGGGTGAGGTGGGTCGAGTTCGCTTGGGGAAGAGGCCGGGAGGATGAGGGGCGATGTCTGATCGAAAAGAGAACCACGGGGTGGCTTGTGAAGGAAGGAGAAGAGGGGTTAAAAAGAGAAGGGGGGCACCGAAAGTCGTCGGTGTTAGGAGGGAACGGGGATCGAGGCAAGGATGAGGACAAAGGCAATAATGAGGGGAGGTGGTAGGCGGGAAAGAATTCCAACACGTGGAAAAAATTTGGGTATGAGCTGAAAGTAGGGTCAGAAAGGAAATACGAGTTCAAAAACGTAACAGCCTATACGCTACGTTTGGCTCGTCTCAAAATCTCCAGCATCATCCTCGAATACTTTTGAACGTCCTTCAATCTGCTTTAGTTGAGGAATCCGAACTTCTGATGACCGAAAACTCGAACACTACCCTCCTTAAAATAGACGTAGCTAGAGTTCAAGCAAACTAGAGATAGAAGATTCTAAGAAGGTCAATCGAAAGGTCATCAAGATAAAGGAAGGTTGGTGGTGGAGAAGATCGATGACGTCACATAATCATGATTCACGTCCTTGCGGTCCAGCGGACACGGTCAGGGAAGTGACTAAGCCAGGATCACTTGTACCCAGTCTAGCTAGGTTGATCCAACAGACTTTAGCCAAGCACATTGACCGGTATCATGGTCCATTGAAGGAAGATCATCATTCATATGAGTGCCACCGACACAGAAGGATTTTTTTAAACAACTAACTAATCTTATTTCGATTTTGATAATGGCTTTTATTAAGGCTAGGTAGATCAACTCCATTGGGGCTCTCTGAAGGGTCTCCATCCATTCTTCGAGTGTCAAACCTGCATTCACAGAAAAATGTCAGCTTAGTCGAGTATCGTATACGATACATACTGGTTTTACTATACTGTTCACGAGGTATTTTGCACGGACCTGCGTGGGCCACCAAACTTGTAACGACCCGCTCTCGGGGCCCGTTACTTATTCGATTTATTTGCAGGTTCCGCAGTTTACCAGTGAATTCAGCATAGCCACAACACAGAGATGTACCAACAACACTCAAACCAGCTTACAGACATTATTACAGTCCAAATTAAAGTACAACAACAACCATCACTCTCTCACACCAGTACATGAAAGGAAATACTGAAAGGAAATACAGAAAAGGAAATACATAGTACAATACACACTCCTGACAGAAAAGTAACTAAAACTCCGCGGCTTCTGGATCGTACGCAGGCTCCTCGTACTCTGGGGCAACCTCCTCGATCAGGTCGTCGTCTGTCGGTGCCACAAGTGGAACCGAAGGTAAGTCACAAAGATTCTAAACAAAGAAAAGGAGTACTGTACAAGTATGACAAGCAAAGGTAAAGTAAAGTACGGTGTAGTGTCTGTACAAGTGCAGAAAGTAAGGTGCATGACTGTAAAGAAGTAACCGTGCAAGCTCCACTAGAACTACGTGACTCAAGTCGGAGAGTACAATATGTGACCGTTCAGTTCGTCTCTTGCCTGGGTGCTACCCAGACGATTGCCGGAACCCAGGCAGCAGGATGGTTTGCCGAAACGCAGGCAGCTAGACAGGAGGCCGAAACACAGGCAGCTTGACATGTAGATCGAACTCTAGTCACTCCCGTACTCTCGCAACTATGAGTTACCCGAAAACCCGGTGTTGTGTCAAGTACAAGTTCTTTACATGAACGTTCCACGGGATGTTCCAAGTCAAGTCCAACACAAGAAAGTGGCGTGTGTTTCCGTGCTTTGAGCACGTAGTAGTGCGGTGCTACAAGTTCGTACGAACACAGTGGCTAGATTTCTAAGGTTAGAACCTATCATGACTTACCTAAATTAATACCGTTGTAGTAAGCCAGAAGAGGATCTAGTGCTTCCTCTGAAGCTAGTACACCAGAGTCTGTACCTGCAACACAAAATACTTAATTAGTAAAAACACGACCTTTTCTATTTAAACAATTAGGTTAGTTTGATTTTTTTTAAACTCGTTAAAACGGTGTCGAAAAATATTTAAAATTTTTATATAAACCTAAAATAATTATTTAGATTTTACTGCAAGAGGGGAGAATTTTCAGAAGCTTCTGTAATTTCTTATAATTTTTAAAAACTTAGAAATAGCTTAAAAATCCTAAAAACTTAAGGAACGTGTATCTTCCGTAATTTCTTACGGGAGCAATACAAATCGGAATTACATGAATGAGTATTCAAAATGACCGTCTCAAAGTCTATTATCACATATAATTTCATCACATATTTTTGTGTGTGAAAACAGCGAGTTACGATTTTTAGAACGAATTATACGTATTTAATCTTTAGGTTCGAAAAATCATTTTGGAAAAAGTAGACGTTTGGTCGAGGTAAGACCAGCGCCATTGGATCCGAAATGTCGTTTCTGATTTTCTGGGACTATCCACTCATTTTTCTGGGCCCTGTATAATTAGTTATGAGTTTTAAATCAGTAAACACTATTATAATTAATTAATAAATCGAAAATGCTAAAGTTCGTTGTATTTACGAGTTTGCCATTCGACAAACTTACGCAACCCACAGTTTTACGTCGATGAAGAACGGCGAGGGGGGGCTCAGGCGGCGGAGACGGGGCGGCGAGGCGAGCGGGGGGCGGCGAGTCGGCGGAGACGGGGCGGCGAGTCGGCGGAGACGGGGCGGCGAGGCGGCGGAGACGGGGCGGCGACGACGTCAAGGCGGGGGGTTCGTGGCGGTGTCGGAGGCGAAGGCGGAGGGAGGAGGCCGTCGCTAGGGGGTTGCTCGGGGCGGAGAACGGCGGAGGGGGGCGGCGACTCGTTCAGGCGACGGCGGCGTTGGCGTGCTGCACGGAGGCGCCGGAGGCGAGGCTTCAGGCGCTGTGGGCGCTTCGGCGGAGTGACGTGGTCGTCGAGCTCAGAGGAGGCCTCGCCTGAGGTCGGAGAACGGTAGTTGGCGGCGGATGACGTCGGAGGGCGGCAGTCGTGGCCGGCGGTGATGGCCGGGGGGGGTGAGAGCAAGAGTGAGAGAGATAGGGAGAGAGCGCAAGGAGAGAGAGATCGAAAGAGAGGAGGTGGGTGCGTGAGTATGGGTTGTGCTGAGGGGGAAGACAACCAACGGGGGTTTAAATACTAAACTTAATTAATATAAAATCTAGTAGTAGTTAATACTTAGTCAACAAAAATTAATTAGGTTTAGGTGAAAATTTGACTAAGGTTATAAATTGGGGCGAGGCGTGAACCTCATGGGTACTTACGGCTAGGGTTAGGTAGAGGTAATTAATAGTTAATAGGGTAATTAGTGATTAAGTAAAAAGGTTAAAACGTAATTAGCAGATAATGTCAAAAATACAAAATTACGATTTTGCCCCTACTAGTAAACGTGTCCGAAAAATTACGAAAACATACCCACGGGATCGTATCGTTACGAGAATCGCGAATACGAAGTCCGTTTCAGGGTTTGAGCTACGGAGATACTAGTTTTTGGCCAAAACGTTTAGAAAGCGGGTCTGCGGGTTCTCTACTGATTTGACTTCAGAAAATTACGAAATAAATGTGGGAAGCCCTAAATGATCATTGAATTTTACTGTAAAAGTTTGAAAACGTTTTGAAGACGGTTGTATAGAAAATAAATTCGTCGAATTAAAACGGTAATTTTGGAAGATGAATTTTAACAGAAATGTTACGGGGATTTGAGGAAATCTGAAATTGCTGAAATACTTTATAATAAGTCTAGTGCTCTAAAATATTTTTATAAGAATTTTTGAAATCAGTTTTGTTAGAAAATTCTTGACTAACATTTATAATGTAAAATTTATTCTTAAAAATACGTATAAATACGTAAATTGAACTGTTGAAAATTACTGGTCGTTACAATTACTAAAATACGATATTTTATTAATTATCATATAAGGTTTAATGGTTTTAAATTCGTAATAAATAATATATAAGTCAGAAAAATGCAAGACTAGGCTCAGAAAATCAGAAATGACATTCTGGACCCAATGGCGCTAGTTTCATCTCAATCCGACGCTAAGTTTTTCCAAAATTAAATTTTAAGCCGAAAAGTTAAATATTAGTTTTCATTTAAAAATCTGTAACTCCTTATTTTCACTTACACTAATATGTGAGAAAAATATATGTTAAAGTACTCTTCGAGACGGTCATTTTGACAGCTTATTTGCAACTTTCCGATGCAGATTGCATCCGGAATAAATTATTGAATAATTACTTACTTAATTAAAAATTAGGTTTTAAATCTAATTTGAGCTTTTAAAAATTATAAAAATTAATATAAGCTTTAGAAAATTATTTCCTCATACGATAAAATTATTTTCATCATATCTAGCCTATATAAAAATTTAGAAAGCTTTTTGACAACGTTTCAATCGGTTTATAAAATCAAAACGACTAAAGATAGAAAATAGTGTGATTGTTAACCAATTATTTCTGATGTTTGCAGGTACTGTTTCTCATGCACGAGCATCTTTATAAGCTCTAGGTCCAACCTCGTCTTGCTACAACGATCTCGAGAGTAAGTCACTCTAATTCTAATATTAGAAATCTGGATAGTGTACTCGTATGGACTTAGGACATGACATCTAGTCTCAGAACAGTTATTGACCTGAACAGATGACTAGAGACCTAATTAACTAGCGAACTAATCGATAGTTGAATAACCAAAGGACTAAATTGAGATAATGCACTTTTATGGAAACATTATAGTTGTTGGACTTCAAAGCATTGCTGAGGACTGAATTGAGATAGTGCACTTTTATGGAATTAAATATCATAGTTGTTGGACTTCAAAGCATTGCTATAGTGCACTTTTATGGAATTAAATATCATAGTTGTTGGACTTCAAAGCATTGATCAAGACTAAATTGAGATAGTGCATTTTTATGGAATTAGATATCATAGTTGTTGGACTTCAAAGCATTGCTCAGGACTGATATTCTCTGTTAAGGCTTCTGCCTTGACTTTTCAGCAAGTAAATACCACACTTATATGTATTTGTTGTACTCATTGATGGATGTATTGTTGTACACATCGTTGGATGTACGAAATGATGGGCCTATGAGGCCATACTGATACGGATATGGATACATATACGGATACGGATACAGATACGGTTATAAATGTGAAATGTGATACTACACTGGTTATGGGGTAGTCTTGAGCTACGAGGTGTGCGGGAGTGACTGGGTCCACCCGTATTTGGTAAGCTGTACCATCACCCTAAAGGGGATGGTAGGTAGATATTCCACGAGTTGCTCCATGGGATAGGTGCACTTCTGGTTGCATATCGTACACTCGAGCTAAAACTGTTGCGCTAGCTTGATTAATACCAGGGCCCATGAGGCCATATTGATACAAACACTGGTATGAACATTGGACTATGATAAATACACGGGATACGGGGTAGTCTTGAGTTACGCAGTGTGCAGGAGTGACCGGGTCCACCCTTATTAGTTAAGCTGTACCATCACCCTGCAGGAATGGTAGGTAGATATTCCACGAGTTGCTCCGTGGGACGTGTGCACTTCTGGTTGCATATCGTACACTCGAGCCAAGGCTGATGCACATTTATGGAGCACATTACGAAACACACTATTGGGCCTTCGGGCATTTACGGAGCACATTTACGGAGCACACTATTGGGCCCTTGCGGCATTTAAGACCGATGCACTAGTTTGATTGATGTTGCACAAATTGATAATTGATTGATACCATTGTTCAGTCACGACTACTACTATTCTACGGACCACGTCGAGACTACTCGAACGTGATAGAACGGTTTAATAATGAGCGGTCTTGAATTACGACCGAATCAGTGTCTAGAAAGGAATGGTAAGGGGGTTGGTCAACCAATGGACTTGTTCCTGCGGTCTTTGAAGTGACCTGTGCCTTCAAGCCCTGACTGACTGGCTGATTTGGAAGTTAAGTTAGACTTCTTATTATTAGGCCCGCATACACTATTAGATAGCCAAACGACGCTCATCTTTTCTTAAGTATTACTAGATCGATCTATTGTCAACCCATTGGTCAAAACATTGTTAACCTCGTTGTCTTACTATTGCCATTCCATTGGTCAAAATATTGTTACTACCACATGCCACGCCACAGTCGCTACTTTTGCACTTGTACAGTCATCTTTACTTTATGCATTACATACCACATCTGAATAGTTACCAGTACTTTACTTATCACTCTTACATACCTGTCAGCTCATACTTTACTTTTTGTACCTATCTGACCATCTTTTGTTTACTATAATCTGTTCCATACTTTTGCACTACTTTGTTTCTATTGCTAGAATTGTTATGACTTACATACGGTTCCATCTCTGTGGCACCGCAGACGACGTACATATGGAGGCAGATGCTCTAGAGTTAATAGCGCCAGAATTTGACCATGAGTCCGCAGCTTTCAGAGTTGTTTTCAGTTGTATTTTCTTTTCTTCGTGTACGTCTGTTGGAACATTTCTGTATAGTATGGATGTAATAATTGGACACTATTTGGGTATTTTTGTACATCTCTGCATCATGGTTATTTTGTTTTCACTGGTTAACTACAGGACCTGCGCAAATATCCAAAAGTAACGCGCCCGGGAAACGGGTCGTTACAGATGCACAAACAAATTTCACTTACGGCTCAGTTTTGCGTTTATATTTAGAATTTTAAATTTTTCTTTACATCCAACAAAAATCTGAATTCTTCTTGTCAGAATTTTAAAATGTTCGTGACCTAAAAATTTTCTCTGTGATGGACAAAGTTCAGATTTTTCATCCCCTAATCTTCTTCGAACGAATTTTAACACGATTCGGATCAGCATTTAGTAAATACGTATATATAATAACTTTTTTGAAAATAAAATGATTTTATATAATGATTTCATATAAATTGATTTTAGGGTGTTTTGACTAACGAGTATTCAGTATTTCTCGTTGTGCACCGCAGAAACTTAAATAATAATATTTGATTGGTATGCAAGAAGTGGACGCGCGCAGGGTAAAACAGTAGGTGCGCATATTAAAGGTAATAAATTGAATTTGAGTGGACCCCACACCACTTTATTCATCCAACTTTCCTCAACCAAAAGAACACACTACACGGAGTGGGCTCCACAATCAACTTTTCAACTCCGCTTTTTATCCAACATTCCACCAAAGAAACACGACACACCAATTTTCTCTCTCCCAAGATTCCACACCATCCAACCTTCCATCATTTCACATCCTAGAAAAAGAACAGACCCTGGAAAAGAACATGCCATTGGGGCCTGTTCTTTTGTGTTGATGTCGGTGTTTGTTGAAATGAGTGAATAGTGTTATGAAAGTGGAGTATTGTGTTTTTTGGGTGAAAGTGGGGTTGTGAATGTAGATGTTGGAATTTTTTGTGGGGCCCACTCAACTTTATTGTGTTTTTTCGTGTGAAAGTGTGTTGTGAATGTTGTTGTGAATGTTGGAGGGTGAAAGTGGTGAGTGGGATGTGGTGAGAATATGGGAACAATGACCCCCCTTGATTTTCTTGTGTAATTCCTATAAAAACCCAAAAAATTACAGTGTAAAGTGATTTGCAATGTGAACCCGTATGCATATGGATGACAGATAAAGCATGACAAGATCCAGAACAAAATTAAACGCAAAAAAATGCAATGCCATTCTGTCAGCATTGTGAAAAAAAATTTGCATTGCAATTCCGTCTTCAGTTTTCCACAATCCAAATTGAAACATGAAAAATTGTTTTGCAATGGCAATCAATCTGCGTAGGGGTGACAGATAGAGAATGCCAGGAACCAAAGCAAAATGAAACAACAAAAATTTGCATTGCCACGAAGTCTGCAGTGTGACACAAGAAAAAAAATTTGCATTGCCATTCAGTCTATAGATTGACACATAAAAAACTTGCATTGCCTTTCAAGCTGCAGTTTGCCACTTGCTAAAATGATACAAGAAAAATCCTACTTCAGAATGCCATACTCCAACTCAATACCATCAATTAACAAAACCCAACAATAAACAAATAAAACTAAAAAACCCCACCATCCACATGTTGATACAACAAATAATCCATAAAAGTGTTTAACAATGAACATTGTTATACATCAACATTACATAAAAACCTATTACAACTAAGAGAGATAGCAGTCCGGCCTTAATGGAACGGTAATCGGATACGATGCTCTCCAACTATACATTGGTCCTCTCAAGTAGACCGACAACAGTATCCAGCCGTCCCTCCATCTCTAACATCCTACTCTCGGTCAAAGGCATCGTCGAACTTACAGTAGTGTCCTTCGTTCAATCTCATCCATGTAATGCATGATCACCATTCTGGATTACTCAGTGTGGGGGATCCTTCCATATGAAGAATGTGCATCTATGCTCTCGAGCTGTACAACTCTAACATCTACGCCTGTTACGACCTAAAGATCGTAGGAGTCCGACTCCCGCCTGGATCCGCTAACATACCCCATTAACTCACCTTTTCACAAGAGGGCCGCCGCCCCGAAAATCCGGGGCAATATGAAGACGGGCACGCCTGGCAGCGTTCCCCGAACCGGCCGAGGCGAACAACCACAGCCGCTCGACCCACCGGGGGGTAGCGCGCTTGGGGACGCTGGGGTGGCTAGGCCGGGCCTATTGACAGGCACAGACGTATCCTTCCGTACCGGCGGACCAGGGCCCATGACCGATCGGGGGGCGCGGCCAGGTCGGACAACCCCCGATCGGAACGACCCGCCCGATTCCCACGAACCACGACGCCTAGAGTGACAGCCCAACCTTTAGTTCGTCGCTAACGACAAACAACCTGGGATAAGAACACGACTGACACATACGTCACCCGACCGACTGACAAAGCACCCCCTGGCAGCTGAGCCATCTGACAGTCAATGCTTTCGGCTCTGACACCCCGACAAAAGCACCCCTTGGCCGTCGCGCCGCCAGACGAAAGCAGGTCAGGCAACCCAGTTCCCGACGTCCTTATCTGGAATTTCCGCTGACGACCGAGCCAGCTCAGCACATCCAGTCAGCATGCCAGGTTAGATCCGCCTAGTCATCACCCGTCAGGTATAAATACCCCCTCTCCTCTTACGGAGAGGGGGTTGGAGAATTCTCTCTCATTCTATTACTCACACACGAGAGCAAAGGTCTTCCATATCTTTGTTCTCCCACCTACAGCTCGTCACGCGCGGCGGACACACCGTTAGTCCGACCGGCGTGCCTAGCCCCCATTTTAAGCCCTATTACTGACTTAGGCATCGGAGGGGCTAAGGGTTGAACCCCAACCCTGCCCTTCTGACGAGTTGTTCGTGCTGCAGGAGAGCTCGCCCCTTGACCAAAGTCAGCGTCAGCCCCCTGCCGTCCAACCCTCCTCAGCTGCATCCGGCGAGATTCGACCCCGTGATCGCCACCGGCAGCAGATCCAACTTCTCCACCCCACTAATCACTTGTAAAACAGCCTACCTAAACCTTCTTCTCCATATAACCATCGTGCCCTTGGTTCCCCATAATACAAATTCATTGTACGTGAGTTCCACCTCGTAACAACGCCCATGGTTTGCTCTTGTCCGTGACGTCCTCCTCGGGACCTGAAGCCCACAATAGCATATCGTGTATTCATCAAAATCGGCATCAAAGTCACCACGTGTCGCATCTCTCTGTCGAGATCGACAAGTAAATCTTGACTGTTGACTCATATGTACCTGGCAAGCAAAAAAATCCCCAGTAACATATAATCATTGGAATGTAGGGTGGCGGCAGCATTGAGAACTCGAAACGAACAGTCAAACAAAAAGACATATAATACAAGAAGCAGAATGCCTAATAGAAATGGTAAGTAGAATGCCACATTCTGTAACGACCCGTTCGCGGAACCCTGACCACGGCAAAGATCTCGTGGGTCAGGAACCGCTCTCCCTACAAATCACCCCGACGTCTGACCCCCTTCTGGGGACGGGCACCGAAACTGAACCTACTTCGGCCCACGCCGTCCTGAAGAGCTTCGAGGCCGTCACTCAGGCCAGGGGAGGCTATCAGACGGCTGGAACGGAGCCTCCGCCCGGCCCCTCAGAGCCCCAGAACGTGAGGCGGAAGCTCCACCTTCAGTTCGAGGAAGAGGGGGAGAACAGGGGGCTCGCGGAGGAGGTTGCGGCCCAGCAAAGGCTCCTGGAAGAGGAGATGGAAGTTGCGCGACGGTGGAGGCGCCTGGGGGAGGCAGCCTCCGCGCAAAGGCGTTTGGACGAAGCGGCAGAGACCGCCCGAAGGGCCTACCAGGACGAAGAGGCCGCTCGCCGCCAACTCCGCCTCATCGTCGCGGAGCGCGAGAGGCTAAGGAGAGAAAACAGGAGCAACCGAGAAATCCTGGACGAGACGACGACGGGTCGGCGGCTCGGGGACGGGCGGGACCCGTTGCTGACCAGATCCCCACCAGGAGGAGGCAGCCCGCCTCGCCTGCACCACCCCTCCGATTCCCAGCACAAGGAAGCCGTTTGTCGGCAACTACGCTTCCTCACCGCCGAGCGCGAAAGGCTCCTTCGGGAGAATCAAGAACGGATGGAGGCCCGAGGAGAGCTGGCCGGGAGGCGCTGGCGCTGGGAGAACCGTAGCCCGCAACCCGTTGAGTCCTCGGCCCAGGGAAGGAGCCCCGCCAGAAGACCGTCGGGATACTCCCCGGGGACGGAGGACCGTCGGCGGACGAGGCGCGACCGAAGCCAGACCCCCGAATGGCGGAGAGGGGATGCGCCGGACCGCCCTACCTATCCGGAGGAGGCCACGCCACTTGCACGGTGGATCACGTCCGCCCCAAGGCCCATAAGGTTCAAACCCCCTCACTTGGCCACGTACAATGGGAGAGGCGACCCCCTCACGCACGTCCAGCAATACCGGGGGGCGATGGAGGCGCAGGACGTGGATGAGGCGTTCCTATGCCGACATTTCTCCCAAAGCCTGAGGGACACCGCGTTGGACTGGTACTTTGGCTTGCCCGCGAGGTCCGTCGGGAGCTTTGGCGAACTATCCCACAAGTTCTGCCAAGAGTTCCGGGCCGGGCGGACGAAAAAGAAGCACTTAGACTATCTCAGCACGATAATCCAAGGGGAGGGAGAGACAACGGGAAGATACCTCCGCCGCTTTCAGGAGGACAGACGGGCGGTGGTGACATGCGGCGATGAGGTGCTTATGCTGGCCTTCAAAACGGGGTTGCGGACTCGGAGCCTCCACAAATCCCTGCTCCGGGATCCGCCAACCGACTATGAGGCACTGGTTGCTATGGCGGAGAGGCACGCGTTGGCCGAGGAGACTCTCGGTGCCAAGGCCTTATTCCCCCCGGCGAAACCCTCCCAAGGCGAACCCCGGTCACACCCACGGCCGAGGCAGGAAGAGGGGCACCGTGGTCGCGACCAGCTGGCCCGGCCAAGGCGGGAACCGCTCGGGCCTCGCCCGACCTGGCCCGGCGCGCGAGTTCGCTCCGGCCCAAGGGCTCCCTCGAGTCGTCCCGAGACAAGAAGGCCCCCTACGGGCGCATTACACGCGACTCAATGCCCCCATGATGGAGGTACTGGCCGCGGCGACAAGGGCCGGGTTACTGCCGAAGCCTCCCCGGGAGATGAGGACGGATCCGACGAGGCGGGACCCCCGGAGATACTGTCGTTATCACCGGGACCATGGTCACGACACCGACCGTTGTTACGCCCTTAAAAGAGAGATCGAGCGATTGATCCAGGCGGGTCACCTGGGAAACTTCGTCGCGGGCAGGCGGGTGGCAGAAGGAGAGAGAGCCCCCCCGGAGGAGGGGGGACGGGAACCGCCGGTGAACCGCGATAAGGAGGAGCCACACCCCCCGAGGGCGGTCATGCGAATTGAGATGATAACTGGGGGGTCTTCCTCGGCAGGGCGGGTGCTCGCAGTCCCGGGGGCCGGAGCCCAACAGGTGATGGTGGCGGGCGCCGACCGCCGACCGAAGCGAAGAAGGACACACCGACCCCCTATCACCTTTACCGAGGAGGACTGGCAGGAGGCACGGAGCCAGGACAATGACGCTCTCGTCATCGAGGCTCGGATCGGGGCGATTGACGTCGGCCGGCTCCTGGTTGACACCGGTAGCTCCTGCGACATCCTGTTCCTGTCAACGGTCGAGAGGATGGGATGGGGGCGCGCAGACCTAGAGCCCTGTGTAGGCCCTATTGCTGGCTTCACCGGCCATGCGATCCCCACCGAGGGAACGATCGCCCTGCCCACGACCCTGGGGGAGGAACCGAGGGCTGTCACCAAGGAAACGCTTTTTGTCATCGTCGACGTCGCGTCGGCTTATAACGGAATCATAGGGCGTCCATATATGATGGCCATCGAGGCGCTCCCCAGCCTGCAACACCAGACGATGAAGTTCCGGACCCCGCGGGGGTGGGACAGGTGCGGGGAGGCCGGGAGGTGCCCGGAGACCACAACCATACGCCGTCCCCGCGAAGGAGCCTGAGGCGAACCCTGACGGCTCTCATCCCTGACGAGAGGGAGGACTTCTGCGACCAGCGGCCGACCCCGGCCGAGGAAGTGGAAGAGGTCCCAGTAGCCTCGGACGAGGGGAGAACCGTCTCCATCGGGACAAAACTCCCGGCCGCTTTGAGGACGGCCCTCGTCGCCTTGCTCCAGGAAAACACAGACATATTCGCATGGTCACCTGCCGACATGCCCGGGGTGGACCCGACGGTAATCTCCCACAGGTTGAATGCGGACCCGGAAGCCCGACCTGTTCGACAGAAGAAGAGAAGTGCGGGGGGCGAAAAGAAGAGGGCAGCTGAGGAAGAGGTAGAGCGGCTCCTCGAAGCCAAATTTGTTCGGCCGATGGACTACCCCGACTGGCTCGCCAACGTCGTTTTGGTGAAGAAGCCCAGTGGAAAGTGGCGCATGTGCGTCGACTTCACCGACCTCAACAAGGTATGCCCGAAGGATAGCTTCCCTCTGCCCAGGATCGACCACTTGGTGGACCAGTCGTCTGGCTATGAGTTGTTGAGCTTCATGGACGCCTTCTCGGGGTACAACCAGATACCGATGGCGGAGGGAGATGCGGAGAAGACATCTTTTGTCACCGATAAAGGCACCTTCTGTTACACCAAGATGCCCTTCGGACTGAAGAACGCCGGGGCGACCTATCAACGGATGGTGGACCGAATATTCGGCCCTCAGGTGGGACGAAACTTGGAGGTCTACATCGACGACATGCTGGTAAAGAGCGGAAGGGCCCCCGACCACCTCGCCGACCTGCAGGAAACCTTCCAGAGGGTCCGCCGGTACAACCTGAGGCTAAACCCCGCGAAGTGTATCTTTGGCGTGCAATCGGGAAAATTCCTGGGCTTCATGATAACGAAGCGGGGAATCGAGGTGAACCCCGACAAGGTGACGGCCCTCATCGGTATGACGGAGCCCCGGACGATCCGGGACTTGCAGCGACTGAACGGCCGGATCGCTGCTTTAGGGTGATTCTTGTCGAAATCGGCGGAGAAATCGCTCCCTTTCTTCAGGGTCTTGCGCACAGCCTTGGGCGAAGCTAAAGACCAAAGGAAGGTGATCCCGTGGGACGACGACTGCGCGCGGGCGTTCGCGGAGCTGAGAGCATACCTACAGAGCCCACCGCTCCTCGCACGGCCGGAGGAGGGCGAACCCCTGGGGTTGTACCTGGCGACCAACGAAGAGGCCGTTAGCTCCGTCCTGATCAAGGAGGAAGGAGGGGTGCAAGTGCAACACCCTGTTTACTATGCCAGCCGGATCCTCCGGGAGGCGGAGACTCGTTACAGCCCTATCGAGAAAGCCGCCTACTGCCTAATCACCACGGCCCGGAAGCTCCGACCCTACTTCCAGGCCCACCCCATAATCGTCCACACCGACATGCCCCTCGAAAAGAACCTGAAAAGGCTGGAGCGGTCGGGGAGGATGCTCAACTGGAGCGTCGAGCTCAGCGAGTTCGACATAACGTACAAAGCCCGGACGGCGATCAAGGGCCAAGCGCTGGCCGACTTCGTGGTGGAATGCACCACGGAGGTCCCGCCGGGGAGCCGGACAGAGCTCCCATCGGCGACCACGTCCCCACGGAGGACCGAGGTGGGCGAACCCTCAGCGCCCTCCCCGACGACAGCGGGCGAATTATGGACCATCCACGTCGACGGCTCCGCAACGGGCTCCGGGACAGGAGCGGGTATCGTCATTCAGACTCCTGACGGATGTTCATTGGAATACGCCTTGCGCTTCAGCTTCCCAGCCACCAACAACGTCGCGGAGTATGAAGCCACGGTTAACGGGTTAAAACTCACTAGGGCGGTGGGGGCGACGAACATGTTGCTCCTAAGTGACTCCCGTCTCGTCGTCCAACAGATCCTGGGGGGCTTCGAGGCCCGAGAGGAAACAATGAAGCGATACCTGAATCGCATCCAGATCGAACTCCGCAAGTTCAAGAAAGCGGACGTCCAACACCTACCCCGCTCCAGCAACCTCCGGGCGGATGCCCTGTCTAAGCTGGCTTCTTCTTCGGCGGCCGAGATCGGGAAGGCAATCTACGTGGAAAGCTTATTGACGCCGACCGTTGACGAAGAAGAACTGATGTGCACGGGCGCGAGGACGTCATGGATGACCCCTATTATGAAGTACTTAGAGACGGGTGAGCTACCCGAGGAGCGAATGTTGGCAAAACAGGTGGAGAGGCGGGCCCTGTCATTCGTGCTTCTCGACGGAGTGTTGTACCGCCGCCGCCGCGCCAATTTTGACGTCCTGCCCTACCTGAAATGCTTGGGCCCGGAGCAGGCTGAGCAAGTCATCCGCGAGGTACACGAAGGCTTCTGCGGAAACCACCATGGCGGGTGCACCATCGCCCACAAAGTAATGCGCCAAGGATACTACTGGCCGACGATGATCCGGGACGCGGTACAGTACGTCAAGAAGTGCGAGGCGTGCCAGAAGTTCTACCGACGGACGATTGCACCCCCGGCCAACCTGATGCCCATCTTGAGCCCGATCCCCTTCGCCAAGTGGGGACTCGACATCTTGGGGCCGTTCCCAAAGGCCTCCGGGGGAAGGAAATATCTAGTCGTCACCGTGGACTACTTCACAAAATGGGTCGAAGCAGAGCCGCTGGCGCGAATCGCGTGGACGGACATGAATGGCTTCATCTGGCAATCCATCATATGTCGCTTTGGGATTCCCCGCTCCATTGTCAGGGATAATGGAAAGCAGTTCGATTGCGAAGGCTTCCGCGACTTCTGCTCAGGCTGGGGGATCAAACTCCAGTTCGCGTCAGTCGCCCACCAACAGTGCAACGGAATGGCGGAGGCCGCGAATAAATGTATCTTGAACCCAATGAAGAAGAAGGTGGACGCCGCTCTGGGGGCTTGGGTTGACAAGCTGCCGGGAATCTTATGGTCTTATCGTACCACCCACAAGGCCTCGACCGGAGAAAGCCCCTTCATGCTAGCATACGGATCGGAGGCGGTTGTTCCTGTGGAAATCGGCGAGGAGACACTCCGGCTAAAGCTCTTCGACGAAGAAATCAACGGAGAGGGACTCGGCCTCAGTCTTGAGTTGATAGACGAGGTGAGGGACCGGGCCCTGACCAGCCTCGTCAAACACAGCCAGAGGATGGCCCGATATTACGACTCCCGGGTGAAACCGCGGACTTTCAGGATCGGCGATTTGGTCCTCCGAGATGCCACCTTCCGGCCCGAGACTGCACAGCGGGGAAAGCTGGCCGCTAAATGGGAAGGGCCCTACACGGTCTTCGATATTGTCGGACCGGCCACGTACATCCTGGCTACCCCCGAAGGGAGCGAGCGGGCCCACCCTTGGAACGCAAAACATCTGCTAAAATTCTACCAATAGTTGTGAGTTTTCCTTTTTTTACTCGCAATATACACATCTACTCGTTTTACGCAACATTGTTGTTCCTACACAAGTTTTGCAGTTCGTTAAAAACTCCGAACCTCTGGGGCAGGGCCAACCCTAGCCACCCAAACTAGAGAAGGGCATGGGCCAGGCTACGCGCCCGCTCCCCCCCTCAAGACCTCTGGGGCAGGGCCAACCCTAGCCACCCAAACCAGAGAAGGGCACGGGCCAGGCTACGCGCCCGCTCCACCCCTCAAGACCTCTGGGGCAGGGCCAACCCTAGCCACCCAAACCAGAGAAGGGCACGGGCCGGGCTACGCGCCCGCTCCCCCCCTCAAGACCTCTGGGGCAGGGCCAACCCTAGCCACCCAAACCAGAGAAGGGCACGGGCCGGGCTACGCGCCCGCTCCCCCCCCTCAAGACCTCTGGGGCAGGGCCAACCCTAGCCACCCAAACCAGAAAAGGGCACGGGCCAGACAACGCGCCCGCTCCCCCCCTCAAGACCTCTGGGGCAGGGCCAACCCTAGCCACCCAAACCAGAGAAGGGCACGGGCCGGGCTACGCGCCCGCTCCCCCCCAAGACCTCTGGGGCAGGGCCAACCCTAGCCACCCAAACCAGAGAAGGGCACGGGCCGGGCTACGCGACCGCTCCCCCCCTCAATACCTCTGGGGCAGGGCCAACCCTAGCCACCCAAACCAGAGAAGGGCACGGGCCGGGCTACGCGCCCGCTCCCCCCCTCAAGACCTCTGGGGCAGGGCCAACCCTAGCCACCCAAACCAGAGAAGGGCACGGGCCGGGCTACGCGCCCGCTCCACCCCTCAAGACCTCTGGGGCAGGGCCAACCCTAGCCACCCAAACCAGAGAAGGGCACGGGCCGGGCTACGCACCCGTTCCCCCCTCAAGACCTCTGGGGCAGGGCCAACCCTAGCCACCCAAACCAGAGAAGGGCACGGGACGGGCAACGCGCCCGCTCCCCCCCTCAAGACCTCTGGGACAGGGCCAACCCTAGCCACCCAAACCAGAGAAGGGCACGGGCCGGGCTACGCGCCCGCTCCCCCCCTCAAGACCTCTGGGGCAGGGCCAACCCTAGCCACCCAAACCAGAGAAGGGCACGGGCCGGGCTTCGCGCCCGCTCCCCCCCTCAAGACCTCTGGGGCAGGGCCAACCCTAGCCACCCAAACCAGAGAAGGGCACGGGCCGGGCTACGCGCCCGCTCCCCCCCTCAAGACCTCTGGGACAGGGCCAACCCTAGCCACCCAAACCAGAGAAGGGCACGGGCCGGGCTTCGCGCCCGCTCCCCCCCTCAAGACCTCTGGCACAGGTGTTGGATATGGAAGACGTTTGTACACCCTTGTGGGGGATGTACGAGGGAATACGGACCTCGAACGTCGCGTACACGAAGTCGTGTACAAAGGGAATCTGTTCCCTTGCGGAGAGGATCTCTGGATGAGTGGGAAAGTCGCATTATATATGCATAAGTGCATGCGACATATGGCTAATAAAGGGGGAATATCTTAAGCTTATGTTGTACCATGCATATGGTACAACTTAAGCTTATAATGTGCCATGTATCATGGTACACCTTAATTAAGTTGTTCCAAAGGAACAACTTACCCTAAAATAACTACCTTGGGGGCTATAAATAAGACCCAAGGGTAAGCCATTTCTTACACCTTTTGCATGAAATTCATGCATGCATCTTCATCCTAGCGAAGCTCTGCAGAAATCCTTTCTCTCCCTCTTATCCAAGTTCTTAATCTAAAGTAGAGATTTAGATTGTGGATTAGTAGCCTTACTCCGTTCGTGAGAAGACTCGATCCGTCGTGGCGAATCCGAAGGCGAAGTTCGTAGACTACCGTGCTGCATACGCAAGCGTAAGTCTAAACTTCATATTATCGATCCTAACTCTGTTTTGGACAGGATCCTACATTGGTATCAGAGCCATACGGGTTCGCCCCGGAGAAACTATGAACGAGTCGTTGTCTTTTTCACGGATGGGTATCCTACCATTACGGATATGGTAGGAACGCTTCGTGACGGAGAGAACGCAGCGGTTGTTCTTTTCACGTTAGGGTCTTCTGTCATTACGGATATGGCAGGAACTCTCCGTGACGGGAAGAACCGACCGTTCATATCGTCAAACTCGCTCTCTTCATGGATGCTGAGTCTCCATTCATAGGGAATGGGCGCTCTCTTCTTGTGGAGCGCGTAGTTTACGAGTTTTTTGAAGTGGGTTCATTTTTTGGCACACGGCCATTGGAGGACAACTACTTCCTCGACGAACGGGTGCTTCACCGGAGAAGAAGGTGGTGGTTATTCCCATCGGGGAAGATGAATTTTTTTTGTGCATGTGCACCATGGCCAAATGGGTTATGAAGGCCATGCACCCCCCTCCCCATGCGGAGGGGGTTGGCTACGGCCAATAACCACCGCGGCAACCCCCTCCGGCGGGGGTGTGCGGCCACCCATGAAAGGGGAAACCGGCCATGGCCAAAGGGCCATGGCCGGTCAAGGCAAAAATGCCATGGCCGGCCATGGCCATGGCCGGCCGGCGCTGGCCGGCCACGGCCAGGGCCAGAAGGCCCTGGCTGCGGCCAGGCCAGGGCCTGGCCTCCCTGGCCGAGGCCAGGGCAGGGGCCCTGGCCCCGGCCAGGGCCTGGCCGAGGCCAGGGCAGGAGACCTGGCCCCGGCCAGGGCTTTGCCGCCCTGGCAGAGGCCAGGGCCCGGCCGCCCTGGCCGAGGCCAGGACAGAGGCCCTGGCCCCGGCCAGGGCAGCGCCCTGGCCTCAGGCCAGGGCCTGGCCGCCCTGGCCCTGGCCAGGGGCCTCTGGCCTAGGCCAGGCCAGGCAGAGGCCTGGCCGGCCTCTGGCCGAGGCCAGGCAGAGGCCTGGCCGGCCTCTGGCCTAGGCCAGGCCAGTGGCCAGGCCGGTCTTGGCAGTGGCCAGGGCTGCCGCAGGCCGTCCTTGGCCGGGTGCCGGACTGATCGGCACTGGCCGGGGGAAGTTTCAGACCAATTCGGCAAGGGCCTTGGTCGAACTAGCCCATACGGGGCCAAACGACAGTCGTCTGCATCAAATTTCTCTCATACGGGGGGAAACGCCTGGATCCATACGGGAGTCGGCGACGATAATTTGCAGAAAAATCCCCAAAAGGGGGATCCGACCTAGGCACGGCTACGGCTCATTCCCGACAAATGGTCAGGAAGTGCCGAATATTTCACTAGTATCATAAGGGTACTAAGTTGAAATATATATTTTTTGAAAAATACGTTTTCATACGTTTTGAAAAATAAGTTTTCAAAAAACGCTTTTCCGCTGCAAAGTACTATAAGAGTACTAACATTTGATAAAGTGAGGGAGAAATATTGAAAGTTACTCTAGATGGTGATCGGAAACATAGTGACCTTTCCGACTCTAGAGTAACATCTTCAATATTTTTCGAAAGTAACTTATCAAATTATGAATATCATTCCACGTGGGAGTTGATTTTAGAACTATCCATATGGGATATTCTATTATCATTTCAAGTGGGAATTATATTTGAAAAATACGTTTTCAAACTCGTTTTTCCGCTGCTAGTACTATAATAGTACTATTGTTTGATAAGTGATGGGGGAATATTGAAGGTTGTTCTAGATGGTGATTGGAATCAAAGAGACCTTTTTGATTCTAGAACAACATCTTCAATATTTTTCGAAAGTAACTTATCAAATATAATATAATTTCAAGTGGGAGTTATATTTTAAGAATTTTATGCAATATGTTTTTGATCGAACCTTCGGTTTTTATGTCTTTTGCAGCATTTTAAAAGTAAAATGTCTTCCGCTTCAAAGAATATCGTCGCTGAGTTAAACAAAGGTGAAAAACTCAACGGCGATAATTACAAACTTTGGTCCATCAAGATACAATACGTTCTAGAGGAGCAAGAAGTGCTCGAAACTCTAAAGAACATTATGATTGAACCTGAGTTGGGCACTACGGCCCAACACCGACGAGACAAGGAAGCTTTTGATGCTTGGTCTCGGAAGAACACGATAGCGCGCATTACGTTATTAAGCAGTATGGTTGATGACATAATGCGCATCTTCCGAGAACATGACCTAGCCATGGACATATGGTCCAAGCTAGAGGAGAAGTTCGGTGGCACATCGGTGTCCAAACTTCGCGCCTTAACTATAAAGTTCGATACATATAAGAAACGTCCAGATCATTCCATGGGGAAACATCTGCGACATATGGCGAACCTTATATCAGAGTTAAAGGACGCAGGTCATGTGCTCACAGATGAGCAACAAATCCAAGCAGTCATACGTTCCCTACCAAATGGGTGGGACCAAATGAAGATGCATCTCACTCACAATGAGAGCATCAAGACCTTCAGCGATGTTTCCAAGCACCTCGAATTAGAGGAAGAGCGGCTTGCGGCTGCCAAGCCAAGTGCAGAAGTGCACATGGTTGCTAGTTCCTCACACGGGGGAAAGAAAAGGAAAAATCGTTCGAAGTTCACTAATGAACGTAATAAGCAACCTGAGTCTACCAAGAAACCCAAACATAAGGGTGGGCACAAGAAATGGCACAAGAAGAAAGACTTGAAGAGGATCAAGTGCTTCAAGTGCAACAAGCTCGGTCACTATGCTCGTTCGTGTACGAGTGGAGGCGACGAGGTAACTTGTAAATATACTAGTTACATATGTGTTTCTAGTTCAATATTTCTTGTGGAATCTAATCCATTTTGGATAATTGATTCAGGTGCCACCGACCACATAGCAAGGGACAGACGGTCCTTCGTGGAGTATCACCGGATACCCCAAGGAACGAAGTGGATCTATGTAGGAAACAACACACGTGTTGAAGTGAAAGGCGTTGGGACTTGCAAGCTAGTCTTGGACAACGGCCGCACTCTCCTACTTCATGATGTCCTCTTCGCTCCAGATATTCGAAGGAATATAATTTCTGTGGTTGTATTAATGGGTCTTGGCTATAACTGGTTTTTTCATGATTGTAATGTGGACTTAAGTTGTAATAATACTCTTATTGGTACTGGGTTTGTATTTAAAGGATTTATTGTAATGAGTACAATGTATGATTCCTCATGTAATGAAAATTTCCTTATTGCAAATTCTAAGACTTATGAGTCTGATGTGAATTGTTGGCATGCAAGGCTTGGTCATATTGGACCAACGAGTATGGATAGACTCGCCAAACGTGGTCTTCTATCCAATGTTTCAAAGGTTGAAATATCGACCTGCGAACATTGCCTTGTGGGGAAATCTTGTCGCAAGCCGTTTGGAACCGGCACAAGGGCCGAGGTTCCATTACAGCTTATCCATTCGGACATATGTGGTCCGATGAATGTCAAGACAAGACGCGAAAAGTCCTATTTCATCACTTTTATTGATGATTTCACCCGATTCGGACATATCTATTTGATATCCCACAAAAGTGAAGCTTTGGCTTGCTTTAAAAACTATATGAGTTTAGTGGAGAATCAATTAGATCGCAAGATTAAGGTCTTGTGAACCGATAGGGGCGGTGAATATCAATCAATAAGTTTTAAGGAACTCTGTGATGAAAAAGACATAGTACATCAGGTAACTATGCCTTATACTCCTCAACAAAACGGTGTTGCAGAAAGGAGAAATAGGACTTTAATGGAAATGGTCCGTTCAATGATGGCGCAAGCTAACTTGCCAATCACCTTTTGGGGAGATGCATTATTGACGGCCACTTTCATTTTAAACCGTGTACCCTCGAAATCAGTTAGCTCCACTCCTTATGAGTTGTGGAACCAAAGGTCTCCTGACTTAAACATTTTGAAACCTTGGGGTTGTGCATCCTACGCACATATTTCCTCCCATAAGTATGGCAAACTTGGGCCAAGGGGAAGGAAATGTATCTTTATACGATACGCAGAAAACTCCAAAGGTTAATTTTTTGTTAGTCAGGAAGACAATGGTGGGCTAATTGAGTTTGAGTCGAGGGATGTCACTTTCTTGGAAAACGAGTTTCCAAGACAGGGCGAGATAAGTCAGGAATTATCTCTATTTGAGATTTATGATCAAGAAGGATTACCTCATTCGAGTGGGAGAATTCTTGGTGAAAATGAAAATACGTTTCAACCTTCACCAATGGATTATACGAATGACGATTATCCTATTCCATACGGGAATAATGATCCAAGTGGGAGCAATTCTAACGACATTCCAAGTGGGAGTGATATTAGAATTGATCTAAATTCAAGTCAACAAGGACTTGAAGAATCTCAAATACGACGTAGTAGTCGTACAAGGTTGGCTCCTCTAAGATTTGAGGATGAATTTCCGCAAACCTTTATGACTTTACTACAAGAAGATGACGAGCCTGCTACTTTCAAACAGGCCGTATCTTGCCCTGCTAAAGACAAATGGATGGAAGCAATGCAAGAGGAATTAGAATCCATGAAAGTTAACCAAGTCTGGGACTTAGTTGACTTACCCAGAGGACGTAGAGCTATTGGGAACAAATGGGTTCTCAAGATCAAGCATAAGGCTGATGGCTCTATTGACAGATATAAAGCTCGCCTTGTCGCGAAAGGTTTTACGCAACAGGAAGGGATAGACTACGAAGAGACCTTCTCACCTGTTGTTCGTTTTACCTCAATTCGCCTGATTCTGGCAATGGTAGCTTGCTTAGACCTCGAATTACATCAAATGGATGTAAAGACTGCTTTTCTCAATGGAGAATTAGACGAGGAGATCTATATGGAACAATCAACAGGGTTTGTAAAAGAAGGAAACGAACATAAGGTTTGTAAACTTCTTAAATCCATATATGGTCTTAAACAATCCTCGAGGCAGTGGTATATACGATTTCAAGAGGTTGTCTTATCAAATGGATTTTCCATGCTTGATGAAGATAACTGTGTATATATCAAGAGGAATAAGAACAGGTATGTTATTATGTCTCTATATGTAGATGACATCTTAATAGCCGGAAATGACAAGGGCTTTGTGATGGATATCAAGGCTTGGCTTTCATCAGTTTTTGAGATGAAAGACATGGGAGAAGCCGCATATATCCTTGGAGTTAAGATTTCAAGGAATCGTTCGAAGAAACTTCTTTCTCTTTCACAGGAGACTTATATAAAGAAGGTTCTAGAACGTTTTAATATGCATGACTGCAAGTCCATTGATACTCCAATAAGCAAGTGCGACAATTTATGTCTGAAATCATGTCCGAAGAACCAAAAAGAGAAAGAGATTATGGAAAAAGTTCCATATTCCAGTGCAGTTGGTAGTCTAATGTACGCTATGATGTGTACAAGACCGGACATCTGTTTTGCCGTTGGAATGGTAAGTCGTTACCAATCCAACCCAGGGCAAGTACACTGGAAAGCGGTTAAGAGGATAATGCGGTATCTCAAAGGAACTGCAGACTTTGCTTTATGCTATCAAGGAGATGCCTTGAGGCTCGAAGGCTACACTGATGCTGATTGGGCGGGTGATCTCGATGAGCGACGATCGACCTCAGGATATGTTTTTCTACTCGGATCTGGTGCAATATCCTGGAGTAGCAAGAAACAATCCTGCATCGCACTTTCAACCATGGAAGCCGAGTTTGTAGCATTTAGCATGGCAGTTCAAGAGGCTGTTTGGCTTAGGAAGTTCTTAGACAGGCTAATTAATGCAAGTGACTCAGGTGCTGTACCTATACACAGCGACAGTCAAGCATCTATAGCCTATGTCAAAGATCCGAAATTCCATTGTAAGACCAAACACATAGATATCCGCTACAAATTTGCAAAAGACTATGATAAGACCAAGAAGGTAGACATAAGGTACATATCTACGCATGAGATGATAGCGGATCCGCTTACAAAGGCGATCCCCAGCGATGTGTTTTACAAACACTTATCATCTCAAGGATTGCGTAAGAGCTGAGTTGTACCAATGTAAATTCCCATGTCTGTAAATGATCAAAATTAATAAAAGAATAAGTTCTTTTTCAAACATTGCATATGAATTTCTTAAGAAATGTTTTTGAAATCTCAGCTGAATTGTGTGTATGTCGGACAGATTAAGGTTGGCTCTCTCACATGAGCAACCGCCTTATCTTATCAGATGGATAAGATAGAGATGAGACTAGTTTAAAGTCAAAATCATTAGACGAATGATTTAGAGTCATGACTTAAACAAGATAGTCGAATGAAAGATCTGCATCATATGGATGCTTACAAAAGGATCTGAGATCTGTATCACAAGGATATTTGAAAGAGATCTCATAGGATTTTTTCCTATCTGTCTGATGCAGGATGAGAGTCCGTGAATATTTCACGAGTAGTAAGGGGACTCAAAAAGATAGTCACTGTGGTGTCTGATCTTTTCATCCGTACAACGTCATTAAGACATACTCTCCCTGGGAAAGGAGTGATGTTGTAATACGTGTTCATACCACGTATGCATTTCGACCACTGAGTTAGTAGCAATAGTGTTTGCTATTATGTGAGACTCAAAGGCCATATGGGTCTTTACTCTTACCCTCAAGGACTCCAATTGGTTCCTTTAGATTTGACGAAATGATCGCTATCTTAGCGTGTTACTTATGGGCTATGATAATTCGGCTCGGCGGGGCACGTTAGAAAAGCGAGTCTAGTCAAGATCAGAAGGTTCGCAAGAAGAGGAAGATTGATTTCATATTCGCATTTGGACTTTAATGATTCAAAGCTGGCCAGCCAATTGTAATCCAGATGGGATTCAATTGTTGAATATAAAGTATAAGAAATGTGAAGAAATAATATAGGGTAAAGCATGCGTTGAACTACTCAACTTTGCACCTTCGAGGTCGTTGTGTATCTCTAACAAGTGCACAACAACAGACTCTACGCGCATGACGGTCGCACGGTCTATTTCTCGGTATGATAGATGAAAGAATTAAGGGAAAGACGTTCTCTTACAATCCCCTCAAGTGTGAGTGGGAGATGTTGGATATGGAAGACGTTTGTACACCCTTGTGGGGGATGTACGAGGGAATACGGACCTCGAACGTCGCGTACACGAAGTCGTGTACAAAGGGAATCTGTTCCATTGCGGAGAGGATCTCTGGATGAGTGGGAAAGTCGCATTATATATGCATAAGTGCATGCGACATATGGCTAATAAAGGGGGAATATCTTAAGCTTATGTTGTACCATGCATATGGTACAACTTAAGCTTATAATGTGCCATGTATCATGGTACACCTTAATTAAGTTGTTCCAAAGGAACAACTTACCCTAAAATAACTACCTTGGGGGCTATAAATAAGACCCAAGGGTAAGCCATTTCTTACACCTTTTGCATGAAATTCATGCATGCATCTTCATCCTAGCGAAGCTCTGCATAAATCCTTTCTCTCCCTCTTATCCAAGTTCTTAATCTAAAGTAGAGATTTAGATTGTGGATTAGTAGCCTTACTCCGTTCGTGAGAAGACTCGATCCGTCGTGGCGAATCCGAAGGCGAAGTTCGTAGACTACCGTGCTGCATACGCAAGCGTAAGTCTAAACTTCATATTATCGATCCTAACTCTGTTTTGGACAGGATCCTACAGCAGGGCCAACCCTAGCCACCCAAACCAGAGAAGGGCACGGGCCGGGCTACGCGCCCGCTCCCCCCCTCAAGACCTCTGGGGCAGGGCCAACCCTAGCCACCCAAACCAGAGAAGGGCACGGGCCGGGCTACGCGCCCGCTCCTCCCTTCAAGACCTCTGGGGCAGGGCCAACCCTAGCCACCCAAACCAGAGAAGGGCACGGGCCGGGCTACACGCCCGCTCCCCCCCTCAAGACCTCTGGGGCAGGGCCAACCCTAGCCACCCAAACCAGAGAAGGGCACGGGCCGGGCTACGCGCCCGCTCCCCCCCTCAAGACCTCTAGGGCAGGGCCAACCCTAGCCACCCAAACCAGAGAAGGGCACGGGCCGGGATACGCGCCCGCTCCCCCCCTCAAGACCTCTGGGGCAGGGCCAACCCTAGCCACCCAAACCAGAGAAGGGCACGGGCCGGGCTACGCGCCCGCTCCCACCCTCAAGACCTCGGGGGCAGGGCCAACCCTAGCCCCCCAAACCAGAGAAGGGCACGGGCCGGGCTACGCGCCCGCTCCCCCTCTCGAGACCTCTGGGACAGGGCCAACACTAGCCACCCAAACCGGAGGGGGCTACGTGCCCGTGGCCCTCGAAAAATCAAAAGAAAACAGGGGCACACAAACCGGGACGAAACGACGTCAGTTCCCGAGTAGGCGGCCCCGATGTGACTCGACGAAACGAAAGGACGCTCGAGAAACACGCCACCATTAATGAGGCGCTCCAAAAGAGGACCCGTAAGAGCCACCTGGCAAAGGCGGTTTCCTACGGGCATGAATTCGAGGAGCCCATTAATGGTGCCAACTCAGCGCAATAAATAAAGGAGAAACCGTCAGCGAGATCTCCATATAAAGACGCCACTCCCCCTTCTGAAAGAATGAGAAACCGTAAGCGAGATCTCCCTATAAAGACGCCACTCCCCCTTCTGAAAGTAGGAGAACCGGCAGACATGAAAAACCGCCATTTGATCCCCCTTCTCGGTGCCTCTACCAGACCGAGGAAACCTTACCCCGTCCGGAGAAGGAGATGACAAAGCAATGGAGGGAAGGCGACCCGATCAGTAAAATCCCCAACGCCCCCCCCTCTCGGGCCAAGGAGACCTTGCAACACTTCAGCACAGAAGGCGACCAATCACCTCCGCGCCAAGATCGACTCAAGTTAAAAAGGGCCCGCCCGACCCGCAGTGACCCCTAGATCCGGAGGTCATTAAACCACGGGCGAGGACAGCTCTACAGCCCCTCATCGAGCCTGATCTGACCCCACAACGGGCGACAAACTGAGAACTCATGTACAAGCTGTAGATCAGCTCTTGTAAATCTAAATGAAAACGCTCCTCCTTGTACACTCAGATTTTTTCTGTGCATACTATAGGGAATAGCTATCCCCCCGCCAAGTGCCGGGCGAGCGAGGAGCCACCTCCCCCCCGCCTAACTGGCTTAGGACGCCTAGGAAGTTTACGCCCGCAGCTCGAACTCCGCGACACAAAGCTTCAAACCCAGTCCTCCCGCTCCCTAAAAAATACCGACAGCTTTTGCTCAATGGGGAAAGAGGTGAACTGAAGCTCGCCCCGCGTAACCGGTTTGGGCCGAGATCAAATCACGATAGGACAACGTGTCTCATCCCGAACCTCTGCTCCGACTCCCCGCCCCACCCAGAGCCAACAAAGGCCGTCAACATCCCCTTCCCCAGACCTCGCGATCTCGGACACAGGAATGTTGGGGGCATAATGGGTGATTGTATAACTCACACAAGAAGCCAAGACACGCGACCGGGGACGAACCGATCCACGCGACCGGGGACGAACCGATCGCGTGGCAAAGTCCTCGAACTCGACGCCCGGTCCTGATAAGGCAGCGGCCCTGTCTCGTCGAAGCAGCGCCACAATGTGACCTGACATAACGAAAGGACGCTCGGACAACACGCCATCAGCAGCCGAGCACGCCCCCCGAGAGGCCAGAGCAGGCAACCCGTGCCGGATACCGCCAGGGAAAAGCGATTCCCAAAACGCGTGAATTCGAGGAGCCCATTAATGGCACTAATCCCCCACCTTACCCAGGAAAAACCCTTCCACAAAATCTCGCTATAAATACCCCCCCTCCAGAGGTCAGGGGAAAAATGAGGGAGAGACCCAAGGGACTCCAGGCATAAAACGGCCCCAAATGCCCCCACCAAACTACGGAGAAAGCCGATAGCCACCGACGGACCTCACTTCCCCCGACGATGGCCGTTATAGCCCCACCACCTCCAATAGGATATTCCCCTTACACATGGGAGGCCCCGCCCACCAGCTTTCCCCCTGCTTGTTACTGTATCAAAAGGCAGGTCCAGATGGCCGGCCGCGTGCCGCAACACCCCAATTAACGCCGTCACCTTCGGCGATCCCCACAGGGTGTCGGGGGGGAACCCCCCAACAGCTCTCTCGGCGGCACCGCCACCGCCACCTCGTCCTCAGCCTCCCTGGGGTTCCCCCTCGGGGCGCGGGGTCCCCGGCGAGGCCGAGCAACCCTCCAGCACGACGACAGCGAGGCAGAACGCGAGGAAGCGAGGAGAGGGGAAGGAAGAGGGTCCCCTCCTACGACCGAAGGTCGGCCCCCCCGAAGGCTGAACCGCCACAGGGCGGCACCCCCTAAAAAAACAACAACAACATTGATTCGGTTCCCGGCGCCACGGCTCGCCCCTGGACAATGAGGCGATATGAATTCGGTAATCGACACACGGGAAGACCGCCCCGACGCAGGGATCTGCCCCTCCCGACGAAGCGAACAACAAATGTGGACAACCCTCCGTCCCAACCGCCGGTTGGGCCACATCTTCTCCTAGTGTTGTAAATATCACCTAGATTTCCGATAAAGATTGGTGTATAATATTCCCCCTTTCGGACTCCTCCCCCTAAGCCCAAGCGCACATCAGCTGGAAGATCCACCGGGCACGGCCCGGCAGGAGTTCCGCGAAAACTACAAGCGCGTCCGATGAACGCCTCTCAACAAGAGCCCTAACATTCTCAAAAAGTCAAGCTCCCCCTAACTCCGACCCAATAACCACCAACAACGGTACCTCGTTAGGGGACAACGCCCCGCTTGGTTCACACTCCGGAAGAGACCTCGCGACCCCGCTACCGCGGGACACACCCCGCAGGACCAGCATCCCCCCCTAAGCTTGGATCCAAGCCCGGGTCACGTTAAAAGATAGTGTCGCGATAGCGTTACGCCATCCGAGACGAACCGGGCTTCCGCCTCGCACTCGAATGCCGGGGGCAATTGTTACGACCTAAAGATCGTAGGAGTCCGACTCCCGCCTGGATCCGCTAACATACCCCATTAACTCACCTTTTCACAAGAGGGCCGCCGCCCCGAAAATCCGGGGCAATATGAAGACGGGCGCGCCTGGCAGCGTTCCCCGAACCGGCCGAGGCGAACAACCACAGCCGCTCGACCCACCAGGGGGTAGCGCGCTTGGGGACGCTGGGGTGGCTAGGCCGGGCCTATTGACAGGCACGGATGTATCCTTCCGTACCGGCAGACCAGGGCCCATGACCGATCGGGGGGCGCGGCCAGGCCGGACAACCCCCGATCGGAATGACCCGCCCGATTCCCACGAACCACGGCGCCTAGAGTGACAGCCCAACCTTTAGTTCGTCGCTAACGACAAACAACCTGGGATAAGAACACGACTGACACATACATCACCCGACCGACTGACAAAGCACCCCATGGCAGCTGAGCCATCTGACAGTCAATGCTTTCGGCTCTGACACCCCGACAAAAGCACCCCCTGGCCGTCGCGCCGCCAGACGAAAGCAGGTCAGGCAACCCAGTTCCCGACGTCCTTATCTGGAATTTCCGCTGACGACCGAGCCAGCTCAGCACATCCAGTCAGCATGCCAGGTCAGCTCCGCCTAGTCATCACCCGTCAGGTATAAATACCCCCTCTCCTCTTACGGAGAGGGGGTTGGAGAATTCTCTCTCATTCTATTACTCACACACGAGAGCAAAGGTCTTCCATATCTTTGTTCTCCCACCTACAGCTCGTCACATGCGGCGGACACACCGTTAGTCCGACCGGCGTGCCTAGCCCCCATTTTAAGCCCTATTACTGACTTAGGCATCGGAGGGGCTAAGGGTTGAACCCCAACCCTGCCCTTCTGACGAGTTGTTCGTGCTGCAGGAGAGCTCGCCCCTTGACCAAAGTCAGCGTCAGCCCCCTGCCGTCCAACCCTCCTCAGCTGCATCCGGCGAGATTCGACCCCGTGATCGCCACCGGCAGCAGATCCAACTTCTCCACCCCACTAATCACTTGTAAAACAGCCTACCTAAACCTTCTTCTCCATATAACCATCGTGCCCTTGGTTCCCCATAATACAAATTCATTGTACGCGAGTTCCACCTCGTAACAACGCCCATGGTTTGCTCTTGTCCGTGACGTCCTCCTCGGGACCTGAAGCCCACAATAGCATATCGTGTATTCATCAAAATCGACATCAAAGTCACCACGTGTCGCATCTCTCTGTCGAGATCGACAAGTAAATCTTGACTGTTGACTCATATGTACCTGGCAAGCAAAAAAATCCCCAGTAACATATAATCATTGGAATGTAGGGTGGCGGCAGCATTGAGAACTCGAAACGAACAGTCAAACAAAAAGACATATAATACAAGAAGCAGAATGCCTAATAGAAATGGTAAGTAGAATGCCACATTCTGTAACGACCCGTTCCCGGGGGCCCATTACTTATTTGATATTTGCGCAGGTCCTGCAGGTTACCAGTGAAAACAAAATAGACACGATACAGAGATGTACAAAAATACTCAAATAGTGTCCAATTATTACATTCCATACTGTACAAGATGTCCCAACAAATAACATGAAAGAAGAAAAGCACATAGTGAAAATAACTCCGGAGGCTACGATCTCATGGTTGAATTCTGGCGCTATTAGCTCAAGAGCATCTACCTCCATATGTACGTCGTCTGCGGTGCCACGGAGACGGAACCGTAGGTAAGTCACAACAATTCTAAATATAGAAAAGAAGCAGTGCACAAGTATGACAAAAGTAACTACGTACAAGCATACCAGAGTGAAAAGTAAAGTACTGAGCAACAACTGTACACAAATGAGTAGCAAAAGTAAACAGAACTGAAAGGAGAGAACAACTGTACGGTGGTAGTGTAAGTGTAAAGCAGGCTGAGCAAGTGAAACGTACTACTGCTGTAGCTAATAGTACGACAATTAAAGTACTGGTGACTGTACAAGTGTAGTAGGTGAAGTGCATGCAATACGTAAAGTAAAGGTGACTGTGATGCGTAAAGTAAAGGTGACTGTGATGCGTAAATTAAAAGTGACTGTGCAAAAGTAACTACACTACGTGACTCAAGTCGGAGAGTACAATATGTGACCATCAAGTTCATCTCTTGCCTGGGTGCGACCCAGACGAATGCCGAAAACACACGTAGCAGGACATGTATTTTGCCAAAACTCAGGCGACAGGACAGGAAGATCGAACTCCAGTCACTCCCGCACTCTCTCAAACTATGAGTTACCCCAAAACCCCAGTGAAGTGTCAAGTGTTCTATGTACATGTTCCTTTTATGATGTTCCACGAGATGTTTCACAAGATATTTCGCAAGATATTCCACAAGATGTTTCACATGATATTTCACAAGATATTCCACAAGATGTTCCACATGTTACCAGGCAAACCAAGACAACGGGTTGACTTTCTTATTGAAAATCAGAGAGTAGTAACTCATTCCAAAGCAGACTGTGCCAAACGAAGTGAGGATAAAGACAAGTCCAAAAACGATGACACCGATTCCATGCTTCGAGCATGTAGTAGTGTTGGTTAGCACACAATTTACCCAAGTTGATGGGTGTGTGCTACAACCACCAAAGTTGAAAGTTGGCAAAATAATCTGATTTTGATTACTTCCATATTAGATTAGGTCTCAAGTTCGGTTCAAATCAAGTAGCCGTTCTGAGGCTATAGGTAGAGTTCCTAAGTTCATACATGGGCACTTATCTAATTTTCTAATTTTAGAATTAGTCGTGACTTACAGATTTCGAGGCTGTCGTAGCAAGCCGGAACTGGTTATAGGGCTTCTACGGACGTTGGTACACAAGAATTGGAACCTGCAATCACAAGAACACTTGGTTAAAGAACGCGACATTTCTATTTAAATAATTTGGTAGTTTTGATTTTCTAAACTGGTTGAAACGTTGTCGAAACCCGTTCTAAATATTTATATAGGCTAGATATGATGAAAATAATTTTTCTGCAAGAGGAAATATTTTTCTGAAGCTTGTAGGAATTTTTATAATTTTTAAAAGCTCAAAATAGATTTAAAACTAATTTTTTATTAAGTAACGTATTTATTCAACAATTTATTCTGGATGCAATGTACATCGGAAAGTTGCAAATGACCTGTCAAAATGGCCGTCTCAAAGAGTACTTTAACATATATTTTTATCACATATTAGTTTACGTGAAAATAACACGTTACTGATTTTTGAATGAAAATAACGTATTTAACTTTTAGGGTTAAAAATTAATTTTGGAAAAACTAAGCGTCCGATTGAGATGAAACTAGCGCCATTGGGTCCAGAATGTCATTTCTGATTTTCTGGAGCTAGTCTCACATTTTTCTGACCTATATATTATTTATTATTAATTTAAAACATAAAACCCATATTATTAATTATTTAAAATTTGAAAATACGAAATATCTTTTGTAATTACGACTTTGCCATCGAGTTATACCGTCGCCCTCCGTTTACGAACGCCGAAGGTGGGGGTTCGGAGCTTGGCGACGGCGGCGGCGACCGGAGCTGCGGCGGCGAGGTGGAAGCGGCGAGGAGCTCGACGGCGACTCCGCAGCGGACGGCGACGGCGATCGGTGGATAAGCTCGTCTCCGGCGATGGGGAGCTCGGGGAGCAGCGGCGAGCTCCTTCGGCGTCGTCGTGGGCGTAGGCGGAGGACGCTGCGATAGGTGGGAGCGGGTCGGAGCGAAGCTCGGCGAGGCGGGGTGGTGCTCTGAGGCTCGGAGGGCGGAGGAGCGACAGAGCTCCGAGCTCAGGTGACAGCGGCGCTCAGGTGCTTGCGGTGGCGGTGTTGTCGTGAGGCGGCGGCGTCTCGGAGCTGTCGAAGACGGCGTCGGCGAGCAAAACTCCGGGCCTCGGAGCTACTGTAGGCGGCGTGTCCAACGGGGCGGTGCAAGGTCGCCGAAGGCGACGACGGAGCTGTGGAGCTTCGGGCGGCGGTGCTCCGGTCATGTGATGGCGAAGTCGAGGGGAAGCTCGGGGGAGGTCCTCGTCGGCGGTGTGAGGAGGCGGCGGTGAGGTGTTGAAGGCCGCGGGGAGGGTTTGCATGGGTTTCGACGGGGGGTGTCGTGCGAGGGTGAGTGAGGGGAGAGAGAAGTGAGATAGGGTGTGTTTGCATGGGTTTGAGCATAGAGAGAACGTGTGTGCGTTTTGTGTGTGTTAGCCTGGGTTGTAGATGATCAGGGAAGAGTTCGTTGGGTTTGGGTTGGGTTTAAACGAGAGCTTGAAGGAGAGATATGGTAGGCAAGAGTTTAAATATGGTTGAAAATGGGTAATTAATAAGGAAGAGGGTGGTTATTGACTAAGTGTGGAAAGAGAGGAACCACGTGAACACGTGGGGGGATGCTGATAAGAATTCGGTGGAGGGTTAGGTAGGTGTTGACGAAAGATACAAATGAAACAAACGTGGGCTGCCAGGAGGTATCAAAACTATAAACGTAATTGTTTAGGTAATTTTTTTTAGGTAAAGATAAATAGTAAAAGTAATACGTAATTTGTAAAATAGTAAAAATACAAAATTACGATTTTACCCCTACTAGTAAACGTGTCCGAAAAATTACGAAAACATACCCACGGGATCGTATCGTCGTGAGGATCGCAAATACGACATCCATTTCAGGGTTTGGGCTACGGAGATACTAGTTTTAGGCCAAAACGTTTAGGAAACGGGTTTGCGGGTTCTCTATTGATTTGACTTCAGAAAATCAGGAAATTAATGTGGGAAGCCCTAAATGATCATAGAAGGATACTGTTAAAGTTTGAAAACGTTTTGATGTTGTTTGAATAGAAAATAAATTCGTTAAGCCAAAACAGCAATATCTGAAAATGAATTTTTATCAGATATGTTTTGAGTATTTGATGAAACCCGAACTTACCAAAATACTTCATAACTAGTCTGGTACTTCAAAATATTTTTATAAGAAATTTTTGAAATCGTAAAACTCCTGACAAACCATTATAAAATAGTTTAAAAATTGAAAATATGTGAATAGTTGTATCGAAAAAATACGGACCGTTACACATTCATAACCAAAGTCCACACCCCCTTCATATAGATTATCATACATAAGCCCTCAGATATATTTTTTCCATTTCCCCATCTGGTTGCTTGCCATTGGTTCCTTCATTCTCTACCCACACCGTCACATGGCATGCAGTGTTTCCAACCAATATGACTCAAGCTCAAGGTAATAAGACAGAGAACATAAATCCCACTGCAAACATCCTTCACAAAGCCAAATTCCTATAAATATCCATATCAACCCATTTCGATGCCAACCAACCAACTCATAAAAGCCATTTCATTCATATTCTGAACCAACTTGGGGAATGAAGGATCCTGAGTGCAAGCCATACAGCATAAGGTATATTCAATCAGCCACACTATCATCATAGGGCTATTTGATATAATTTCACAAAAAATGTGATATCCACCAATCATATATCATTAGGGGGTGACAGATACATCATACCAATAACCAAAACAAAATGAAACTCATAAAAAATTGCATTGCCATTCACTCTGAAGAATGCCACATAAAAACCTAGAAATCCATGGTCCCAGGGTGTGACAGATACAACATGCAAAGACACCAAAAAAATTGAACCACAACAATATTGCATTACCAATGAGTCTAAAGTATGCCACAAAAAACTCCAGAAATCCATAGGCCTAGGTGGTGTCAGATACAGAATGCCAATACCCAAAAAAATTTGACTATCCTTAAAATTGATTTGCCATTCAGTCTCCAATTTTCAACATAAAACCCCAGATATCCATAGGCCTTCGGGGTGACAGATAGTGCAAGCCAAGACAAAAAAATATTGAAACTCAACAAAGATTGCATTTCCATTCAATCTGATGTATGCCACATAAAACCCCAGAAATCCAAAGGCATAGGTGGTGACAAATACAGCACGCCAAGAAACCAATCACAATGACACTCCTAAACATTTGCATTGCCATTCAGTCAACATTTCGCAACAAAAACCCCCAGAAATCCATAGGCCTTGGGGCTGACAGATACATCATGCAAAGACACATATAAAAATATGAATATCATAAAAGATTGCATTTCCATTCATTATGCAGTAAGCCACATAAAACCCCAGAAATCCATAGGCCTCGGGGGTGACAGATACAGCATGCCAAGACCCAAAAAAAATCTGAAACTCAAAAGAGATTGCTTCTCCATTGAGTCTGCAGTATGCAACAAAAAAGCCAAAAATCCATATTCATTTATGGTGAAAAAACAACAACATGACAAGACCCAAAAAAATTTGAAACTCATAAACGATTGCTTCTCCGTTGATTATGCAGTATGCAACAAAAAAACGCAGAAATCCATATCATATGTGGTGACAGTTACAACATGCCAAGAACCCAAACACATTGACACTCCTAAAAAATGGAATATCCATTCAGTCTGCATATTGCAACATAAAACCCCAGAAATACATAGGCCTATGGGGTGACAGATACAGCATGCCAAAAACCAAAACAAAATGAAACACAAAAAAATGTGCATTGCCATTCAGTCTGCCATTCAGGTGGTGACAGGTACTACATGCCAATAATCCAAACACAATGGCACTTCTAACCAATTGCATTGTCATTCAGTCAGAATTTTGCAACAAAAAACCCAGATATCCATAGGCCTTGGGGATGACAGATACACCATTGCAAGACCCAAAAAATGCATGAAACGCATAAATGATTGCATTCACATTCAGTCTGCAGTATGCCAAATAAAACCCCAGAAATCCATAGGCCTATGTGGTGACATATACAGCATGCCAAGACCCAGAAAAATATTATGTTTCTCAAATAAGATTGCATTTACATTCAGTCTGCAGTATGCCACATAAAAACACATAAATCCATACGCCTAGGTGGTGACAGATACAACATGCCAAGAACCAAAAAATGAAAATCCTAAATAATTGAATTGCCATTCAGTCTGCATTTTGCAAAGTATGCATTTTGCAACATAAAATCCCAGAAATCCATAGACCCTTCGGGGGTTACAGATAAAGCATGCCGAGACACGCACAAAAAATTTGAACCTCATAAATGATTGCTTCTCCATTGCGTCTACAGTATGCAACAAACTAACCCAGAAATCCATATTCATATGTGGTTACAGATAAAGCATGCTAAGAACCCAAACACATTGACAATCCAGAAAAAATTGACCTCAATCCAGTCTGCATTTTGCAACATAAAAACCCAGCAATCCATAGGCCTTGGGGGTAACATATTGATAGTTCAGTACTTAAACACGACAAATAAAACACAAAGATAAAACATAAACACCAAGGTGACACAAGAGACTTGGTAACGCAGTTCGGTGCGCACACCTACATCTGCGGGGCCACGCCCAGAAAATCAGAATACTCCACTAAAATAATCAATCAGTACAATCACTAATTATCGCGATTCTATTAGGAGGAACAACCTCCCCCTTAATACAAACCGTGATGGGTGGTCTCTACCAACCCATGGAGTATTCTCGGCAAGCTCCCCTTGCCCGCAAGTTCCGCTTGCACAACCGACTAGATCAACTCCCTTGATCCTACGTGCGTAGCCGTCGGCCTCCTCCCGGAGTTCTTCAAAACTTTCGTCAAAAGTCGTCCCTTTGCCACAAAACCGCACGCACGTTCAATCCTTGCTCCCCCTCAATCATCGAGTAGATAAGGAGGGACGCTCGCTAAAATCCCGTGCAGAATCGGCAGCCCACAAATTAAGGAATCACTTCGGGCAAGTGGTTCCACAATATCTTCAACAAGATCTTCCAACCAATATTTGCGGGCGAAAATCTCTCTAACAAATTCAATAACAAATCCCGAGAGATAGCAACTTCCAATTATATCTCCAACCGATCTTCAATTGCAACAATAATTATTCTTTCCAACCGAGCGAGATTCTTTCCAACCGAATCAACAATAATAACGAGAGATAATAGCTTTCAAATATATCTCCAGCTCACCCACAATTAACCGAACCAAGATAGGAAATGATTCTTTCAAATCTTCTGGAAATAGCAACAATAAAAGATCTGCAGCAATCAATCTTTCCAACCAACAAATCTGCGAGATATTCTCTTTCTATTTCAACCAAACATGCCTTCAATTTAGCAACAGATTTAGGAAGGGCTTTCCAAAAATCTCTCAAGTAGATATTCCACAATCAATTCAGAATCCCCGTTATTTTAGGCAGCAAATCGGATCTGAAACCAAAGCAGCGTTTCTGCATACGAACCAGAAATCCAGATCCCGAATGTTGAACATTTTGTTGAACGACATTATGTTCAACAATACAGCTCAATCTGCTCAAAAACACTTCTGATTCCTCAAACAGAACTCTCCATCTATTGTGCCACTAATGCCAACAAATATCAGCAGAATTCAACCCTAACAATCTCCCCCTTTGGCATTATGTGGCACAACCCAAAGCAAGCACCAACCAAGCACACATTCTCCCCCTTTGAGCCACAATAATCCAAACCACATTCTCCCCCTTACTAGAACAACCTGAGCAGTGATCACTTCAGAAGAGACATCAAAATTATTCAGAAAAGACACCACATTCTCCCCCTTTCAGCTAGCCTCACATCTCCAAAAGAAAAATTCGAAAAACTCAACTGAGGCACATCCAGAGGCTCGTCTGTCTCTCTTAATAGCAAATAAATTCTCAGGCACAGCAGAATAAGAGAAAGAGCATTATACCTCACATCCGATTCGAGCTCTGAGGGGCCAAAAAGAAGTTGGAGAATAGAAAAACATCGACGGTGTTGACAGAGGATCTTCGGTGGTCTGTATGTCAAAATTTGGAGACGTGGATGCGATGGAACCGGCTAAGAAGTGAACGAACTTTAGGGAAGTCAACCGGTCTAGATGATGAGGCCGCAGAAGATGAAGCAGAGGTGGATTGCTGTGCAGGAGAGGGTACAGGCGAAGATCCAATGGCACAGGTAGAGGAAGGGCAGTGAGCAAAGCGACGAGATAGCACTCTGATAATTCTGGAGGAAGATTCATGAGACTTTGGCACAGGTTGCTCACCGTAATTGTCGAGGGGAGATGTCGAGTCTGGTGTCATAACATCTGCAGCAACATTGTTCTGTGTTGTATCTAATGTTACAACATTAGTCACAACATGAAGTGTTCTCTCTGAAGCTGTAGTGTTCTTGCTGTATAATTCAGACTTCTTGACCCATTGCTTCTTCATCTTCATATCAAGATGTCTAACATTTCTTCCTTCTGACCAATGTCGCATGCGACTGTAGCAGTTTCTCTCAGTATGGCCAATGAACTTGCAGTAACTGCATACAGAACGAGCACCTTTTATACCTCTAATCTGCCTCTTCTTCTGATCATGGCCCTTGTGTTGATCCATTCTTTCAAGTTCTTTGCTAACTTGACTTCTTCTTTCAGCAGACACATCATCAAAAGCTCCTCTATTGTATCCCACTCCGGTGCGATCTCCTGAAGTCTTACCCATATTCAAGATATCATCCAGCTTTGTTTTTCCAGAATTCCACTTCACCAATATGCATTCAGCTTTTTCTGCCCTGAGAAGAACATTTCTGAAGTTGCTTTCCAATTCTCTACAGTTTTCCTCAGCTTTCAGACATTCGATTTTGATCTCATCCTTCTCTTTCTTCAGTCTTTCATTCTCCTCCTTCAGGACTTTGTTGATATTGCAGATTTGCATCCACTTCTCAAACATCATCTGGTATGTTGTACGGATATCATCGTCACTAACTTTCCCATCGCTATCAGCTTCAGAATCTGATTCGATTGTAGATGTTGTACATGATGTTGAACATGATGTTGAACATAATGTTGCAACATTCTGTCTGACATTGGCTAGTTTGTTGTAATCAAGTCCTTTCTTCTGAGAGGCTGCGAGGGCAATGTAATTACTGATGATGTCTTCATTTTTAACACTCCCATCAGAATCATCTTCACTCCAGGTACTTGATAAAGATTTCTCTTTCTGCTTCTTGAGGGTATTGGCACATTCGGCTTGTATGTGACCAAAACCCTCACATTCTCTGCACTGTATCCCTTTGCCTTTGTTCTTGCCTGCAGAGGGAAGATTTGCATGTCCCGCATTGTTACCAGATCTGAAGTTTTGACCCTTGTTGCTTATCTCTTTCATCATTCTACTGAAATTCTTGGTCAGCAAGGCAACGTCATCATCTAACTCAGACTCATTTTCAATCCATTTGTCCCTCTGATTCTGCTTCAGGTTCATTTCATAGGTTTGAAGAGATCCCATGAGTTCATCCAGTCTCATGGTGGACGTATTTCTGGCATCCTCAATGGCTGCAACTTTGGCCGAAAATTTGTCTGGAAGAGATCTCAAGGTTTTCTCAACTAACTTCTTTTGTGAATATTTCTTCCCAAGTTGGAAGGCCTGATTGGCTATATCTCTCAACCTCCCATTGAATTCGGCAACAGTCTCGTTGTTATACATCTTTAAATTTTCAAACTGAGAAGCTAGCATCTGGAGTTTGGAAGCTTTTACGGTACTTGTTCCTTCATGAACATTCTGGAGAAAATCCCATGCTTCTTTGGCATACTCACATGTGGAGATCAGCTTGAACTGCTCTTCATCTACAGCCGAAAAAATAGCATTAGTTGCTTTAGAATTGCACAAGGCCGCATATTCTTCAATCCGACTCCAGTCTCTTGCCGGCTTGAGGTGTTCTTTGCCATCTTTGTCAATTTCGATCGGCGGTGTCCATCCTTCAACGATAGTGATCCAGGCCTTCTCATCAATGGACTTGATGAATACACGCATTCGAGACTTCCAGTAAGTGTAGTTTGTACCGGTGAGGAGTGGGGGACGAACAACGGAGGCACCTTCTCGTGTAGCCATGATTCAAGTATTGAAAACCAAGATCACACCTTCTTTGTTAACAAAGAAACACGGGTGACCTGCTCTGATACCAATTGATAGTTCAGTACTTAAACACGACAAATAAAACACAAAGATAAAACATAAACACCAAGGTGACACGAGTTACTTGGTAACGCAGTTCGGTGCGCACACCTACATCTGCGGGGCCACGCCCAGAAAATCAGAATACTCCACTAAAATAATCAATCAGTACAATCACTAATTATCGCGATTCTATTAGGAGGAACAACCTCCCCCTCAATACAAACCATGATGGGTGGTCTCTACCAACCCATGGAGTATTCTCGGCAAGCTCCCCTTGCCCGCAAGTTCCGCTTGTACAACCGACTAGATCAACTCCCTTGATCCTACGTGCGTAGCCGTCGGCCTCCTCCCGGAGTTCTTCAAAACTTTCGTCAAAAGTCGTCCCTTTGCCACAAAACCGCACGCACGTTCAATCCTTGCTCCCCCTCAATCATCGAGTAGATAAGGAGGGACGCTCGCTAAAATCCCGTGCAGAATCGGCAGCCCACAAATTAAGGAATCACTTCGGGCAAGTGGTTCCACAATATCTTCAACAAGATCTTCCAACCAATATTTGCGGGCGAAAATCTCTCTAACAAATTCAATAACAAATCCCGAGAGATAGCAACTTCCAATTATATCTCCAACCGATCTTCAATTGCAACAATAATTATTCTTTCCAACCGAGCGAGATTCTTTCCAACCGAATCAACAATAATAACGAGAGATAATAGCTTCCAAATATATCTCCAGCTCACCCACAATTAACCGAACCAAGATAGGAAATGATTCTTTCAAATCTTCTGGAAATAGCAACAATAAAAGATCTGCAGCAATCAATCTTTCCAACCAACAAATCTGCGAGATATTCTCTTTCTATTTCAACCAAACATGCCTTCAATTTAGCAACAGATTTAGGAAGGGCTTTCCAAAAATCTCTCAAGTAGATATTCCACAATCAATTCAGAATCCCCGTTATTTTAGGCAGCAAATCGGATCTGAAACCAAAGCAGCGTTTCTGCATACGAACCAGAAATCCAGATCCCGAATGTTGAACATTTTGTTGAACGAGATTGCATTTACTGATATCAGCAGAATTCAACCCTAACACATATAAAGCATGCCAAGACCCAAAAAAATATGATACTCAAACAAGATTGCATTTACATTCAGTATACATGATGCCAAATAAAAACACATAAATCCTTGTACCTTGGTTGTGACAGATACAGCATGCCAAGCCCCAACACAAAATGAAGCTCAAACACAATTGCATAGACCTTCGGTCTGCATTTTGCAACATAACAACACAGAAATCCATATGCCTTGGGGGTGGCACCTACAGCATGCCAAGATTATTAACTCAAAAAAATATGTGTTGTGACAGATACTTCAAGCCAAGACCATACTTAAATTAAGATGCAAACTTATAGTGAATTAGACTACTTGGTCATGGAGGAAGCCTATACATAAACATGCATTACACCATACATAAACTACGATACAACAGTATACTGATATTACAACAGAAGATGCCACAAATCATACATCATCATTACCATAGTCTTAAGCTTACCATTGTTTGCAAAAAAACAAAACATGCTATTAGAATACACATCCACTCACCACATAGCCCAACCTTCGTCATTGCTCTCAAACTTGCTATATATTCCATTCTTCATCTTCATCGTCCCCATCGCATCCGGACTCAGCCATAACCCTCTACATAGCTTCAACCTTCTTGGAGACGAATTGCTTCATAGCCTCCTTGGGCATATTGACAAATTTACGCCCATTTTTATCATTATCACTCAATTGCAGATACAACTTATCCAACATATGTGTCGGATACTCGGTTAGTGCATACAGATGTTGCGAAAGAAGTCTCCTTGTGTTGGGGTAGGCTCCCTCTATAGTTAAGGCGACATTATTGACATTGTCCACCATCTCCTTCATGAGGTCGGTATCATCACTCAATGCACGTCGACGGATTTTCTTTTTACCCACGGCGGGTGGGTTTGCAGGGCTGGTCCATGTCGGAGATGGCACCGTCGACGAACGAGTGGGGATGTCGAAATAAGCATCAAAATCAGTTGATGCTTGCGAGAAGGGTGGGGGACTAGTATGATCACCGTCACCCTCATTATAAGAGCCCCCAAAATCATGATAAGCACTCTTGCTATAATCACCCTTCGTAGCGACGACGACGACAACAAGCCGAAGATCGTCAAGCCATGGAACGGGGCAGTTGACATAATCTTTCAATTTACCGTTTGCCTGCATTAATAACGAACAAACCATTATGTCACATAAAATTACATACTCCAATTTATTGTCAAATTTGGTTAATGGAGAAGTCCATACCGTGGCCCATGTGGCATAGGTATCATCATCGAGTACAATCATCTGCAGTTCAGCTGACCAACCTGCCCCACTAATTTCCAAGTACTTTTCAACATCCTTAAGCAGCCGCTGAAGACCTTTCATATGATTCTTCACATTCAACCAGCTGTAATCCGTGCCAAACTTGTTGTTTATATGTATGGCAGAAGCGGTGAAGGCAGTAGTCTTGCAGGTCTTGTCGGCTATAAGGCCTTGACGAGCTTGGGACGTCAGGAATGGAATTAAGGCAATGTTATGCTCCAGAAGCCATGTTTTATTCGTCGTCCCCTTCTTGGAAGGGGTATTACTCTTTTTCATAGGACTTGACAGAGATACATCAATGTCATCGTCCCTACGACCAAACTTCCTCAACCCGTCACTGCCACCTGTCATGACATGCCCGCTTTGTGGTGAAGGCGTGGCGAAAACACTTGGTGATGCTTGGCTACCAAAGGGTGGTATAGACCCACCACCTTGTAGCATTTGCATGAAGCCATGTGGAGTCGGCATGTGCATGGGCAATGGCATGCTGTACGCAGAGTATGGTAGAAACGACATGGTTGATCCACCTACTTGATAGCTAGGCGGAGTAAATTGATAATCACTTGGCCTACGCGGCATTGGCCTACCTAGCAATGGATCAGTCAGCCTTGCTTCAACTGCCCAATGTGTACATTATGTCGGGTCATTGTATGGATGCATATGATCACTCCCTTACCCTTGTTGAGATGACCCGTCCATGCCTATAAAAATATTATTTACATAATAAAACAATATTTGACACAATGACATGTACCCATGAATAGTAAATGAAATAAACTTCAATGTACGTAATATTGACTACCACCCATATAATCAGAATCAAACTCAATAGACATAATGTAAACAGATTAAGGCATTATATTGTCAGCACATCTCAGACATTACATATCATATCCAATATTTAGATCCCATTGTTATACAATTCATTCAAATTAACATAATACATTAAGATTATTTATTAAACTCTTCCCTAAAAGCCCATGTTCAGTGGTGTTCACATTGTTATGTATGTTACAATAGTCCACCCACATATCCCACGCTAACTGTTCCCTACGACTTTTCCACTGATCCTTTGTGAAGTCTGTTCACGTATGGGCAACTGTTGGGAAAGATACATAATCGAGTCATCCAGCCCATCCATCACACCCCCATCCTCATCAATCACAGACCCATCCTCAAGTAACGGTGGATCATGCGGATCTGCTATATGGATATAATTATGCAACACTGTGTAAGCAATGACGGTATCGACCTGAGATTTGAATGGACAGTGAGGCTTTGACGTCAAAATTTTAAACTTGTTATTTAGAATGCCAAAAGTCGACTCGACCTTTGTTCTTAATGAAGAATGTCTAAGGTTGAACAGCTCTCTGCGATTTCAAGGCACTCTATCGGTATGGTCCCTCAGATGGTATCTAACGTCCCGATATGGAGATATGAACCCATGCATGGTTGTATATCCATCATCACATAGGTAATATTTTCCTACAACCGAAAAATGCAACCCGGTTTATAATCAGAAGGTTTCATATAGACGCATACATTATATTTAAGCAAGAGTTTGCATATTACCCTCATATACACGCAGCCCGTGGGGTGGGGGTAAAGACAATGCATCTTTAAGGACCGTGAAATCATTCACTGATCCTTCCCACCCTGCCATTACGTACGTGAATCTTTTGTTAGGTGTTACAGCTGCAAGCACATTTTGTGTTACCCCTTTACGTCCTCTAAATCTTGGTATGAGTTTGGCAGGTACCATAGCATTGATGTGTGTCCTATCAATTAGACCAATGCAATCCTACACCGTAATCATTAAAGGTCGCGTTGATTTCAACATAAATCATATAACGCTAATGACTGAAATTCATAACTACACTGACCTTGAAATATGGGAACCAAATAGGATTAATGATTATCTCTGGTGGTGTCTCATTTGGGGCTTGCTTCATGAACCTATCACGAAGGGAAACATACAACAAACTTGACTTTGTTAAAGTAATTGCTAACCGTCGCTCCTGCCCTTATAAAATCAACTTGCATCACCCTGTTCTTTGACTTGTGCCCTACGATGTGCAGAAACATTGTCAACTGCTCCTCGATTGACACATGATCACTGTCTTACAGTATCCCGCTTTCTCGCATTAACATAGAAATATTCATGAAAGCATGTCTCCGCATTCTTAAGTAGTGTAAACAACTACTATCAGAACCAAATAGAATTCGACGCATGTGTGATTTTCTATGAATATCAGGCATCGCTGACGGCTCCCTAGGTGGAGGGGGAGCACTATCGTCATCGTATAACTCCATGAATCTGACGGTAAAAATGATTACCGCCACAGCCGATGCACACAATGAAAACCCCGAACTTTCTCCACTTTCATCCATCTAACCCTTATTTGCATCACACATATAGTCAATCATTCGATGTACAAGACATTTACTTTTATTATAAAATCGTGCAATTTACATATAAACGTAAATACTTGCAAAGTGATATGGTTTCACAAAATTCAGAAACATCAACCCACATGAATAAACTTCAAAACAAAAAAAATTCTGGAAATTCTCAACATTTCCAAAACATTTAAACATATACATTCCCTTTTAAAATCCACCTTTACAAGCCATTAAATATCATTGCATACCTCATGAAACATCAACCCACCAATCTTGTCCAAGCCTATCATGAATCCATATATAATTGCCCTCAGATTATTAATCATTTAATTAACATTGCTGGTTTCTTGACATACTTCAAGCACACCCTAGCAATGTCCCAACGTTGCATCATCATTCCAAAACCCACACACTCTATATTCACTTTAGTGGTCTCATCATTGGGCTCTATTATGTATGTGTCATAACTTTAGGGACGTCATAATACTGATGCGACGTTATGAAAAGTCACCCAACATAAAGTGAAGCATATAATTTATCCTCCTCATCAATACAACTTTCACAAATTTTATGATTCCTTACAAATGAGCCCTCCGAAGTCCAAAATACAACAATGCATTTTATAAAATTAAACATATCTGCAACAAGTTGAGTGTATCATCATTGGGCATTAATAGTAATGGACCCGAAATATTTACGGATTCATTGGGCTTGTAATTGATTGGTGAGATGTGTTACATTGTTGCAATTAATTTCATTCGCCGTTCATAACTTATATGGCATGTTGAAGTATGGTTGGAATGAGGGCAAAATGCAGATTGATTGACAATGCAATTTTTTTCCATATATTTTTGGGTCTTGGCATGTTGTATCTGTCACCCCCAAGGCATATGGATTTCATGGTTTTTGTAACGACCCGCTCCCGGGGGGCCCGTTACTTATTTGATATTTGCACAGGTCCTGCAGGTTACCAGTGAAACCAAAATAGCCACGATGCAGAGATGTACAAAAATACCCAAATAGTGTCCAATTATTACATTCCATACTGTACAAGATGTCCCAACAAATATACATGAAAGAAGGAAAGTACATAAGTGGAAATAACTCTGGAAGCTACGGTCGAATTCTGGCGCTATTAGCTCAGTAGCATCTACCTCCATATGTACGTCGTCTGCGGTGCCACGGAGATGGAACCGTAGGTAAGTCACAACAATTCTAAATATAGAAAAGAAGCAGTGCACAAGTATGACAAAAAGTAACTACGTACAAACAGACCAGAGTGAAAGTAAAATACTGAGTACTAACGGTACATAACAGAACTGTAAAGGCAAACAGAGCTAAAAAGAGAGGGCAACTGTACTGTGGTAGTGCAAATGTAAAGCAGGCTAGGCAAGTGAAACATACTACTGTTGTAGCTAAAAGTACGATAAGTAAAGTACTGGTGACTGTACAAGTGTAGTAAGTAACGTGCATGGAACGTGTAAAGTAAAGGTGACTGTAGTGCGTAAAGTAAAAGTGACTGTGTAAAAGTAAATACACTACGTGACTCAAGTCGGAGAGTACAATATGTGACCATCGAGTTCATCTCTTGCCTGGGCGCGACCCAGATGAATGCCGAAAACACAGGCAGCTAGATAGGATGCTGACACGGGCAGCATATTTTTGTTTGCCGAAACACAGGCAGCTAGACATGATTGCCAAAAACACAGGCAGCTAGACATGATTGCCAAAAACTCAGGCAGCTAGACATGTAGATTGAACTCCAGTCACTCCCGCACACTCTCAAACTATGAGTTACCCCAAACCCCAGTGATGTGTCAAGTGTTCTATGTACATTTCCTTTTCATGATGTTCCACGAGATGTTCCACACGATATTCCACAAGATACAAGCTGTTCCACATGTTGCTAGTCAAACCAAGTCAACTGGTTGACTTTCTTATTGAAAACCAGAAAGCCAGACATTCTTTCCAAAGCAAGCTGGCCAAGTGAAGTGAGGATAAAGACAAGTCCAACATTTGGGGTGTCTAGTATTGTTTCAAGATGTTATCAATTCCTTGTTCACGATGATAGTTAACCAGGACCACTGGTTTAAAACCAGATAATAGATCAAAGTTGATGCTAAGAAATTTGAGGATAAAGACAAGTCCAACAAATATGGAATACAAAAACTGTTGGTGTAGGGGTGGTAGTTTCGTTAGCACACAATTTACCCAAATTGATGATTGTGTGTTATAACCACCAAAGTTGAAAGTTGGCAAAGCAATTTATAGTTGATTACTTATTAGATTAGGTTTCTAGTTCAGTTCAAGTCAAGTAGCCGTTCTAAGACTATAATGGTGTCCTAAGTTCATACGGGTACACTTATCTAATTTTCTAACTTTAGAATTAGTCGTGACTTACAGATTTCGAGATCATCGTGGCAAGACGAGGTTAGGGCAAGGAAGCTGGTGCACGAGGATTGGTACCTGCAAACACAAGAAACAACCGGTTAAAGAGCACACTATTTTCTACCTATTTAACCTGATCGTTTTGATTTTCTAAACTGACTAAAACGGTGTCGGAAAACGTTTTAAATTTTTCTATAGCCTAAATATGATGAAAATAATTTTACAGTGAGAGAAAAATATTTTTCTGAGGCTTATATGTATTTTTAGAAGCTTAAAATCAATTTAAAACTAATTAAAAATGAGAAAACGATTTTTCATTATATATTTCAAAGATTTCTCTAGGACAAACCATACGTCAGAATTCTTCCAACAAATAGTCAAAACGACCGTATTAACTAGTACTATAGCATATATTTTTCTCACATGTCGGTGTACGTGAAAATAATAAGTTACGAATTTTTAAGTGAAAATAACATATTTAACTTTTAGGCTTAAAAATTAATATGGGAAAAACTAAGCGTCAGATTGAGATGAAACTAGCGCCATTGGGTCCAGAATGTCATTTCTGATTTTCTGGGTCTAGCCTCACATTTTTTTGATGCTTATATTATTTATTATTAATTATTTACTATAAAATCCATATTATCTAATTTCTAAAATACGTAAATACCCGTATTTATAAGAGTATACACTTATTTATACGTATTAAAACTATTACAATAAACTTTGAAAAATCATAACTTGAAAACTAAGTATCGGATTGAGACGAAACTTACGCCTACACGTTCGTGACGAAAGCACGGATCTTCTGACAGTATCCGTTCATTATTCCAATACATGTATCAAAATCACTATTCATAACTTATATTATAATATTATTATTTAATTATAAGATTCTAACTTCTCTGTCTTTTGCATTGCGTGAGCTGTTGTTACCCCTTGCGCGCGCGATGCAGCAAGCTGTGGAAGGAAATGGCCACGGTAGGGGGCCACGGCGGAGGCCGGCAGGGGGGCGGCTTCGGGGCAGCGACATGTGTGAGGCGCACGGTGGTGGCAGCGGCCCGCCGCCACCGGAGGTGGCACCTGTGGTGCCCGACAGCGAGGGATGGGGGAGGAGCGAGCTTCGGAGGGAGCTCGAGTGCCTCGGCTTCGTCGGCGTTCGGGGGTTGCGCGCGGGGATCTCCGACACAGCGGCCCGGTGGACTTTGGCGTTGTGGCTGGATTTCGACGGGCCACCAACGAGCGAATGATGGGAGAGAGAGCAGTGTGGTTCGCCAACAGCTTAGATAGAGAAGGGAAAGATAGGTGAGAGTGCATCGCACTGTGTTTTGAACATGATGTGGGATGTGATTATATAAGTTTTAGAAAATAATTTAGGAATGAGCAAAATCATAAATGAAAATATATATAATTGCAGGGGTTGGATTCGATGGGTGGCGGAGCCCGCGGCTGTGTGGTTTGTGAGCTCCGTTTGCTCGGCGCGGAGGAGCGTGGACTTGGGGATCTTAGGCGACCTATGACGATGTGGAAGAGGCGGTCGGAACTTCACAGAAGCGACGAAGGAGGTTGGCCCTCGGCTCGAGAGGACAATGCTCGGGGTCCGTCGGAGGCTTCTACTTGGCATAAGGAGAGTGGTCTATGGTTTTAGCAACGAGGGGAAGGGTCTGCCGTTTGTATTTTCTGAATGAAGAGGGTTTGGGTTTGCTTGGAGAAGAGAGAGGGCGCGGGTTTCGGGTTGAAGACGAAGGGGAGAGGGAAAGGTTTGCCTCGGGGATAAGAAAGGAGATGGGTTTGTGATCTGTGAGTTGAGATGGGTCAGGGGTTTATACAGGATAATAGAAATTACTAATTAATTAGTAGGCTTAGTCAAATTTTATTAATGCATTAGGTAAGAGTTAGGTGGTTAGTATTGACTGACCTTAGAAAATGGTGTTGGTATGAAACACATGGCTTCAATCGGGCTAAGTTAAAAATAATTAGGGTAATTAGTAACTAAGTAAATAGTAATTAGGAAAATTATAATAGTTAAAATGATCACGAGATTACGATTTTGCCCCTACTAGTAAACGTGTTCGAAAAATTGCGAAAACATACCCACGGGTTCGTATCGTCGCGAGGATCGCGAATACGAGATCCATTTCAGGGTTTGAGCTACGAGGATACTAGTTTTTAATCAAAACATTTAGGAAGCGGGTTTGCGGGTTCCCTATCAATTTGACTCCAGAAAATTACGAAATTAATGTGGGAAGCCCTAAATGATCATTGAATGTTACTGTAGAAGTTTGAAAACGTTTTGAAGATGTTTGAATAGAAGATAAATTCATTAAGCCAAAACGGTAATAACTGAAAATGAATTTTTTTATCAGAATTGTTTTGAGTATTTGATGAAACCCGAACTTGCTAAAATACTTCATAAATAGTCTGATACTTCAAAATATTTTTATAAGAAATTTTTGAAATCGTAAAACTCCTGACAAACCATTATAAAATAGTTTAAAAATTGAAAATACGTGAATAGTTGTATTGAAAAAATACGGACCGTTACAGTATTTATGTGGCAAACTGCAGACTGAATTGAAATGCAATTTTTTCAGTTTCGTTTTCTTTTGGATTTCATGGTTTTTATATTCATGCCTTGCCGTATGGGATAGGGACAAAAATTTCTCCCACCCATGGGTTGACAAAAATTTCTCCCACCCATAGGTTGCAAGAATCCTTCCTCATTCATGTTATACCAACATGGTATCGAACTCCAAGCATGACCTATTGCTGAAAGTATTCACAACTTTGACATATCGTCACTCAGAAATCGCAAACGGGAAGAACAACAAATATCACATATAGCAGATTTTTTAGGAGAAATTATACATCAGTTCGCAGAACCACCAGCCGAGGAAAGAGGAATCAAAGACCCAAAACCTACCTCAGTTCCGGCAGCAGATCAACTCCGCACACAGCCCCAACTTCGTCACCCCCAAATAATCCCACATCAGAAACCCTAGATGTAGATCAAGAGCGCCTTCGAGCACAAATAACCAATCCTAGTTGCAGATCTAGAGAGCCGACTTCTAGGGTAGCAAGAACCCCAGAACTCCCGATTTTTTCCGCCGTGTAGGGTTGCAAAAACTCAAAAAATCGCACCGTTGAAGGAGCCGTTGGACGGGGGGATCTGAACCAGCAACAGCGGGGAGAGAGGTGAAGGAAGCATGCGGGACCCACAATGCGTGATTCTCAGCCGTAATAACCGGGATTTCCGGCTTCTTCGAGCGATGGAAGATCGATGCCACGGCTACGAGAGCAGCAAAACAAGAAACCAGTCCAAAAGAACAGACCGCGTGAAAGTGTGAGGTAAAGTGAGTGAATAGTATCGTAAATCGTGGAATCTGTCCACTTTAACGCACACTTAAACACAAAAGAACAGGACCTTAGCTATTCGCTTTTCCGAGCCGCCTACACAGTAATTGTAAACTTATCGGTAAACCGGACACGCAGTCGTTCTTCTCTTGGTTCCATCGCCTCATCTGCCCTTTCTATTGCTTCCCTACAGTCTCTCTCCCCGTCCCCGGCGAAACAAAAGAGAGCAGGAATATTAGTCGGGAAAAAAGAGAGGAAAAAGGTGAAAAATGAACTTAATCATATCAGTTCGCTATCGCCTCCTTCGTCAGTCGGCCTCGCATTCGTCGTGCTTCTCGACGACGACTTCGGCGGCGGCGGCGGAGTCGGAGCGGACGATCCGAGAAGGGCCGAGGAACGATTGGAGCAGAGAAGAGATCAGATCCATCTACGATTCTCCCATCCTCGATCTCCTCTTTCATGGCGTAAACTCTCTTTCCCCTTTATTTATTATTACCTCAATTACGAGTTCCTGCTAGTTTCAAGTTGCCACTCTTTTGGGTTATGCTGCTCCACTTACAGAAAAGAAAGAGAGAAAGAAAAATTTGAGTCTTTTAACTGGATTCTGCTGATGGCCATTAGCATTGATTAAACATGCAAATAATAAACAATAACACAATGCTGTTACTTTTGGACATTGAATATGATATACAAATGAATTATTGACCAACTATCAGAGGATAAGTGCTATTAACATCATGAATCACATCTGCAAGGTTTAATTTCTACATTTGTCAAGCACACTTTCGTTTGTGTTATGCGAGATATATTAAAGAACATATTTTTTGGAAGACGATGAGACCACCAACCCATATGGCCTTGTGCTGGTAAAGGAAGTAGAAATGCACGATAGTTTAGTTTTCAGATGCAAATGCTACCTATTAATCAAATTATTAAAACCGTATGTTTCTTTAAAATTTTTTTGTGATGTTCAACTTTATTAAAAATATTCAGTTTCTACAGACATTCATTTGTAGTGTTCTACAGAGCTGGATGAACTTGGATCCTTAAGTTCTATAATTTCTCATATGAAAATACTGTTTGTTAGCATGCAGTTCATCTGTGAAAGCTTGTTTTTGGACATCCATCAGCCATTATGTTGGTTAAAATTTAGTAGATGCTTTCTACTTTGCACCTTTCTGGGTCTCCTTTGTTCAAGAGTGAGGCAGCAGTTTGAAACTTTCTTTTCTTTGTGTCAGTGACAACACAATAAAGCAAGATTAACAAAGTACATTTGAATTTTTTTAGGAAAAAAATCAGCTTAGGGGTTAACTAACGGTACTAATGTCTTATTCCTGTCATTTACTTTTTTCTGCCAAACTGATTTGCCCCCCCAAAATCAGCATAAATAAGTTTTGAGATTTAATACACATGGCTTCTTTTAGGCTCAAGTGCATCGACATGCACACAATTTTCGGGAAGTGCAGCAATGCACTCTTCTCTCCATTAAGACCGGGGGATGCAGTGAAGATTGCTCATACTGTCCCCAGTCCTCGAGGTACAATACTGGTTTGAAAGCCCAGAAGCTGATGAATTCGGATGCTGTTTTGGAGGCAGCAAAGAAGGTAACATTCATTTTTCATTTTATTTTTATATAGGAAGTTGATGTCTTCAATGATATGGCTATTTCGGAACTGGAAATTTTTTGTGTACACTTGATATGTCTACCTTCTTTGAATGGCCAAGAACTAGGAAAATGCTATTGATAGAGCTTGTTTAAAATTGAAGATGGTCTTTATTTTATTTTATTTTATTTTAGATTTTATATTTGAGAAAAGGATAGAGTTTGAGTCCTTCAAGTATTTTAGTTGTTTTGAGTCTTTTGATTATTTTATTTAGGGTAGAGTTTCAATCTTTTTGAGTCTTTTATTTATTTTTAGTGTTTTGGTTATTTTAGAATTTTTTATCTCAGAATAGATGTGAGTTTTGAATGACAAGATGTAAGCGTATATAAAAAGTAAATATTTTATATTGGTGTGAAATAACGGTTACAAACTTATTTATTTTATATAGATGAATGAAGAAATGAAATTTTGGGGGTAAACTTCTATTTTCTACATAAAAATTAAATAATTAAATTTTTTACATTGATGTGAGAGAGTAGGCTTGGTTGCATGGACGAGAGGTCCAAAAAAATCTCCGTGTACGAGGCATGCGAGGTGGTAATTGTGAGATCTCCGCATTGGGAGGCCCGAAAAGTTATCAAATCTTTGATTTTCTTCCTCCCCAACTTCCCACCACATCACTTCTCGCTTTTATCTTGCATCAACTACGACTACGATTTTCCTACTTTCTTGCATTTGGAATTTTATACATGTTATCCATTCTACATAAACAGACCTGCCAATTCTTGGTGAATTAGAAGAAAAAAATGAGCACTATTAAAATGCAGTAAACGGCAAATACAGCTTGTCACCTTTTTCCTGTGCAGATATGCTTAATAAAGTATGCCTGCTATTATTGTGTGAAGATTGGTTATGTATGCCTAATCACTTTTGGAAACATGACTAGAATCTTTTGACAATGTTTTGAAGTGATTATTCTCTTTGACATGCTCAAGCCACCACCACAGAAATTGGTGACCATTGGCCTACTTTTTTGTGTTCTGCTAAGCAGTATTGATATGGTTTTTGACCAAGGTGAATTAACACACATAATAAATAAGAAAGAGCCTATGTATTCCTAACTTTTCTGACTATCTTGATATTTTGGGCGGCTATTTAGACTCTTAGACGTTGGTGCCCCCTACTTCATTATTTTTCTTTTTCTTGTACATTCAGGATATATATATCTCTAGATTGAAGAATGCACTGATTTAATATACACCCCCCCACCCCAAAAAAAAAAAAAAAAATCTAAGCATCATCCCAAGTCTAACCATCCCCTTCGGAAAACCTTGTTATCAGCGACATATATTATTCCATGGCAAGCAGTCTTGACTTTACCTACAATTTGGTTGCTTGCATTAAGATGGATGCCATGATCTCTTTCGCTTTTTTGGTTAACTATATGGTGTTCGGTACATGCGTATTGAGGTGAAAATGACCTGGGAAGCATCAATTTTTGCCATCATCTTTGAGTTTCACATCAATGCTAAGTAGCTCACTAATAAGAATAAGATGCTCATATCAGTGTTGTATCGTCCTTACTTGGCTTGGTCGCCTGTTCATTTTTTGATCGTCTAGATATAGCTTTGTTGCAGAAGATCATCTTGTTTTTTGTGCGAATAGGATGGAGCAACACCTCCAGCCATAAACTAAATATATATAGAGATTAATGGGTATCATACGCCATATGAGATAGGCTCTCATACGCCCTCTCACATAAAGCAACCAAGTACAAGCCCACATGGGCTTGTACTTGGTTGTACTTGGTTGCTTTATGTGAGAGGGCATATGAGAGCATATCTCATATATGTGGGCTTGTACTTGGTTGTACTTGGTTGCTTTATGTGAGAGGGCGTATGAGAGCATATCTCATATGACGTATGATAGCCATTATTCTCATATATATAACAAGAAATAATACTAGTGTACAAGGTTCATAGAGATCAGAAGCCTAAAGAGGCACTGGAAGCAGACATCTTACAAAGAACAACTAGAGGAACAGAATAAGCCATCCAGAACTAGCATATATACAAACAACATCTAAGGACAAGAACAGCCAACAAAAGCAGCTCAAGACGAAGAGAACCCAGCTAGGAATCTTGCATCACTTGCAGATGATCTCATGGCGTCCAAGTTATCTTTCTGCAACTATTGTTCCGTCATCCATTATATAGCATCATCTTCTAGTCATAGATTGATTCTCTTGCATCCCTCAGGTTCAAATCCTTCTCACTGGACAACTTTTGTGACTTTTACTGTGACATTTTATGATGATTCTGAGCGACAAAGGTCTTCTGTCTTCTTTGCCTTAACCTAAGAAATTCCTGCTGACCTTTAAATCGATAAAATGGTCGGAGGATTAGAGGTCCAACATAAGGCACAAAAAAAGAAAGAGAAGTATATGCCAAGAAACACTTATATACCCATACACAACGAAATGCCATTTTCAACCGTTGCCTGGTGGTACCTTGGGAAGGGCCATTAATTTCTCCATTTCAGTGGGTGGTGGACATGGTTTTGATCTTGTTGATTGAATACATGTTTCATTCTATATAATACCTGATCATGGAGCTTAACATCCCTAGTTTGATAAGTACTGTACCACGAAAATTGTTTCATTTGCCTTTTGGCTTGAATAGGCAGTTTGAATTGGAGCATTTCTGCAAGTCTCTTCGGGCATTTGATTTGATCTAGATTGTCGCTTGGATGTGAAACTTTGACTTTAAAAATATAAACATCCATGCAATTTTGAACCTCGCTCTGGGAAGAGAACTGGTTCAGCTCACGGGTTAGACAAGAACAACCAAGTTATACATGTGATGCATCATTATTTGGATTGATCAAATCTGATTGGGATCAACACAAGCAACTTGATTAAACGGATCCAGCTCCTCATTGGAATCAACTTGCCACAATAAGACTTGATGTGTGGATGTACATAAAAAACACAAAGAAGCAGCGGGAAGTGTAGCCTTAAGTTAAAAACAGTTTTGGCTGAATTGCATGTCATTAGATTTCCTAGCAGTCTCAATATTCCCATCAGAAGCAACAAATTCTTTTATCCCGGTACATCAGTGGCGACTCTCTGAAACCCTTTCTCCATAAAGCTGTGTTAATACTATTTAGTCTAATCTAATCGATCTTTTAAGGTTTTTCTATGATCCTGTTAAAATTACCAAAGTCGACTCAAAATTTGTTAAGAGGCTGGGAAACACCAACAGCATTTAAACTGGATATCTATTTTTACTGATTATGTATCATATATTTTCTTATGGTTTCTTTTTGCAGTACAATATTTTATGGTTTCTTTTTGCAGTACAATATTTTAACCTTAACCATAGGTCATGGCGCTAGCACATATCCCTGAACTCATATCCGGATGTCAACATATAGCTTGCTTGCATGATTATCTATAGCCATAAACTTCTTTTTCTCACATGCTCAATTTCACCTAATATATCTGATGGGACGCGGGTCTACACCCGCAGGCGAGCCCGCGTCTAGCCCACGCCCCCTTAGCCGCGCCCCCCCTTTGGTCCAAATTAACCCTAATTTGATTAGTCGGGGGGTATTTTGGTAATTGGGTTTAGGGGGGATTATTCTTAAGCGACGGCTAGCCGTTGCTAATCTTTTTATGTTATTATTGATATTTGAGTGATTCCATAGATTAGACGAGTGCGGACGTCCTCTCATTGGCGTCTTGGAAGGATAGTTCAATTGAAGGCCATGCTGAGGACCCTACAGATCGAGGGAGGAGGATACTTGGTGGAGCTGTACACTTTGACAGAGGAGGGAGGCACAAATGCCAGCGAGGTGCAGGCCGTACCAGGAGAGGTGCAACATCTGATGAAGCAATTTGAGGAGATTTTTCAGGAGCCTCGGGGCCTGCCACTGCCGATGGACCATGAGCATGCCATCGTACTGTGAGAGGGTGCTTCCCCTATCAGTGTTAGACCTTACCGATATCTCCAGCACCAGAAGGATGAGATCGAAAGGATGGTAGCAGAGGTGATACATGTGGGAGTGATTCAGCCTAGTGTGAGTACTTTCTCCAGTCTAGTGCTATTGGTGATGAAGGATGGGAACTGACGTTTTTGTGTAGACTACCGGGCATTAAACAAGGAGACGGTGCCAGACAAGTTCCTGATCCCGGTGATAGACAAGCTTCTGAATGAGTTACATGGGGTTGCCGTGTTCAGCAAGATATATCTCAAATCAGGCTACCACCATATCAGGATGCGGCGGGAGGATGTGGCCAAAATGGCGTTTAGGATGCATGAGGGCCACTACGAGTTCCTGGTCATGCCTTTTGGTTTGGCGAACGCACCAGCGACCTTCCAGGGACTCATAAACAAGGTATTCCGCCCGTACCTGAGGCGATTTGTACTTGTTTTCTTTGACGATATACTAGTGTACAGTCGCACCTTGGAGGAGCAACTGGACCATCTACAGGTGGTGTTTACGGAGTTGCAGTACCATTAGTTGGTGGCGAACAGGAAGAAGTGCTTATTTGGGCAGCCACATATGGAGTACCTAGGACATGTGGTGTCATCAGATGGGGTTGCAACGGATAGGAGGAAGGTCGCGGCGATGTTGGACTGGCCGCGTCTCACCACTCTCAGGGGGCTGCGGGGGTTCCTAGGCTTGATAGGATATTACCGTAGGTTTGTGGAGGGGTATGTGACGATCGCCTGGCCGTTGACTGAGCTACTGAAGAAGGATCAGTTCCACTGAGGGGAGGAAGCGACGACAGCTTTTGAGGCTCTGAAGAAGGCCATGACTACAGTGCCGGTCTTGGCACTACCAGACTGTTTCCGACCCTTTGTGGTGGAGGCGGATGCGTCAGGGCACGGGCTAGGAGCAGTGTTGATGCAGGAGCAGCTGTCCATTGCATACTTCAGCCAGTTGTTGACAGCTAGAGCCCGATTGAGGTCGGTTTACGAGAGGGAGCTGATGGCCATAGTCTAGGCAATTCAGAAGTGGAGGCCGTACTGTTGGGGCAGAGTTTCCTTGTACGCACAGATCTGCGGTGCCTGAAGTACTTATTAAAGTAGCGGATGGTAGCGAAGGAGCATCAGAAGTGTCTGCGGAAGCTGATGGGGTACATGTTTGAGGTTGAGTATCGACTGGGGCTGGAGAACAAGGCGGCTGATGCCTTATCACGGCGAGAGGAGGAGGCAGAGTTGGCCACGCTAGCAGTGTCCGTACTTCAGGATTGCGGGCCGCAACAGTAGGAGGTGGAGCAAGATCATGAGTTGGCAGGCATACGAGAGGCTCTTCGGCAGGGATCGACTGAGTTTCCAGGAGATTCTCTTCAGGATGGGCGGCCACTATATTGGGGGAGATTAGTGCTACCGAGGACATCTGCATATCTACCAGCCATACTCCAGGAGTTTTACAGCAGTGCCGTAGGAGGACATTATATGGTCCTCAAGACCTACTAGAGACTGGCAAGGGAGGTCTACTGGAAGGGGATGAAGGAGGTGGCGAGGATGGTGGCAGAGCGTGACGTGTGCCAGTGTCACAAGTACCAGACGATGTTCCCAAGGAGGACTACTATAGCCGCTGTCCTTGCCAGATCGAGTATGGGAGGACCTCTACATTGACTTCATAGATGGGTTGCCGAAGTCGGATGGATATACCGTCATTCGTTGTGGTTGACCGTCTCAGCAAGTATGCACACTTTGTTCCACTTCGAGATCCTTACAGCGCGGTATCAGAGGCGGAGATATTCTTGAGGGAGGTCCTCAGATTGCATGGACCCCCAAAGTCCATTGTCTCTGACAGAGACAAGATGTTCTTGAGTGGGTTCTGGCAGGAGCTGTTCAGGCTGCAGGGGACAGTGTTGAGACGGAGCACAACATACCATTCCCAAACAGATGGACCGACAGAGGTGGTAAACAGGAGTGTGGAGTTTAATCCAAAAAAAAACAGGAGTGTGGAGACATACCTGCGGTGCTTTATTTCAGAGAATCCCAAGGAGTGGGCTCGTTGGCTAGCATGGGCGGAGTACTGGTACAATACATCATATCACACTGCAGCACAGACGACACCATTCCGAATTCTATATGGTAGGGACCCCCCCATTTGCTGCATTATGCGCATGAGTCGACACCAGTTTCAGATGTGGAGCAGTACTTGACGGAGAGGGATCAGATTTTGGAGGAGCTGAAGCTCCATCTAGCGAGAGCTCAGCAGGCGAGGGCAGACCTACATTGCATGGATGTACAGTTCGTGGTGGGAGTAGGGTGTACCTAAAGCTGAGGCCCTACAGGCAGATATCTTTAGCTCACAGGAAGAATAAGACGTTGGCACCGCGATACTATGGACCTTTCGAGGTGGAGGCGAGAGTTGGACCTGTGGCGTACATGTTGAGATTACCCCCAGGATCGGTTATTTATCCGGTGTTTCATGTGTCGCAGCTCCGCCAGGCTGTCGGAGACCACACCCCTTCACCCATCCTACCAGAGACACTGACTGCTGACATGGAGGTGAGGCGAGAGCCCGAGGCATTCAGAGGTGTTCGCCGAAGGAACACGGGAGAGCGCCAGGTATTGCTGCAGTGGAAGGGATTGCCAGAGAAGAGAGCACGTGGGAGGCTATGGACGGGATGTCAGACATTTTCAGACTTTCACCTTGAGGACAATGATGTGGCTCTTTTTGGGGTATTGATGGGACGCGGGTCTACACCCGCAAGCGAACCCCCGTCCAGCCCACGCCCTCTTAGCCGCGCCCCCCTTGGGTCCCAATTAACCCTAATTTGACTAGTCGAGGGGTATTTTGGTAATTGGGTTTTGGGGGATTATTCTTAAGCGACGGCTAGCCGTCGCTAATCTTTTTATGTTATTATTGATATTTGAGTGATTCCATAGATTAGACGAGTGCGGGCGTCCTCTCATTGGCGTTTTGGCGTCTTGAAAAAAGAATACACCTTTCTTGTATTCATTTATCTAGATTTGTGCTACTTTTCTCTATAAAGTTTGGATCTCTCTTTCGGTTCTATCAATATCGTATTTAGCTGGGACTGTTGAGAGATTGTTTTTAATTGGAACCACTCAACTTTACCTTAGTATATAATTCCTAATGATGAACGGGGACTTTCATTTTGTATGAATGACTGGCATTTCAGACGGTAATATTCCATTCCATTCCAAATTTTACTTCAAAAAAGATGATTTGATTCGCTAGTACTACGTGGGTGCAAACTTGAGTTCCAGCGTTTTACTCATCCAAGAACCACCCTTTTAAAGATTCTATGTGTTTTTACTGGGGTTCATGCACCCGTGGGCAACTCTCCCTCTTGCCAATCTAGTTATCGTCGAAACTTTCTTTGCCATCCCTAAGAGCACTACTATTTTGAAAAGGTCAGATAACCCTACTACTAATTTTTGTTATGAACTTATTCATGACTACATTTAACAGGCAAAAGAGGCTGGCAGCACACGTTTTTGCATGGGTGCTGCATGGAGAGACACAATAGGCAGAAAAACAAACTTCAAGCAGATCCTTGAATATGTCAAGGAAATAAGGTAATCCTAAATATATTTTGGTCTGCCAATTTTAGAATATAGTATGAAGCACTAAAAATTTTTGATTATGCAGTTAGGCTACTGGTTGAATCTTTTAAATTTCTTACAAGTTAATTTTTTGCCGTGATACCCCTAGAATGCTACAAAATGCTCATTTTTGACAACTCTTTATGTTACATCTGTTTGCTACCGACATTGACCAATTCTTTATGTTACCTCTGTTTGCTACCGACATTGACCAGCTGGATTTTATGTCACCAGTACGAACTTTTTCAAATTAAATTTTAGGCTAAATTTGAAAACCCTCAATGAACTTTTGCTCATTTTAAGAAAAAGCCCATATCACCTTTCTTTTGTGCGCAAAACCCCAACAAACTATACGATGTTTTTTTTCAGAACACCACTATATCTGCCATCCAAAGTTTGGTTGCATGATTTGCAAGTGATTGTTCTGTCACCAAAATTCCGTTATTCTTTATAAAATAATTTTTGAATTGTAAATTTTTTTATAAAAAATAAGTAAAAAGTCTTAAAATACATAAAAATGTCTGCACGTTTATACATCATTAAAAAATCTATATTACTATTTTTTGTAAAATTTTTGATTTGAGAGATACTATTTTTCGATAGCATGGGGTGTTTATGACATTTTATTAACCTTAACAGTGTTACAGGGGTTTTCTGAAAAACCAACAGTCACTTGGTTTTAATGCACAAAAAAGTTTGTAGGGCTTGTGGGCCAAAGATCATTGAGAATTTTTAAAATTTATAGTAAATTTTCTTCTACATTTGCTTTCTTTGGTTAGTTCTCCATTAGATTTTCATGGTGTTTGGGAACATTATATATTCATGTATTACTTTTGCAAACCATTGGCTCAAAACACTGAAGCAACTGAAACAATTAATCTTTTATCCTGTTACATGCTTTCTATGGTAAATTATTTTGACATTAAGATTATCATGACATCCTGTTGAAGGGGGATGGGCATGGAGGTTTGTTGCACGCTAGGAATGCTAGAGAAGCAGCAAGCCTTGGAACTTAAAGAGGCAGGCCTCACAGCATACAATCATAACCTTGATACTTCAAGAGAATACTACCCCAACATCATAACCACTAGATCTTACGATGAAAGGCTGGAGACACTTCACCATGTACGCGATGCAGGAATCAGTGTCTGTTCAGGTAATTATGGTCTTTTCATGACTGTATATATTTACCTTTACTCTATTAATATGAAAAAAATGTACATATTTTTGCCTTTACCACTTTCACTTTGCAAACTAGTGGAAATCATGATGTTGATGCTATATCATGCAACTATGGATGCAATTGTTTAATTGATTGCAATTGCAGAAATTCATATTAGTTTATGTGGTTGCCCAAGGATTCTATTGTAAAACAATTCTAAGGAGATGAATCTGTTGTTTCCATGCTTAAATTGTGCATGCTAAATGGTTTTGCTTCCTCTTAGAGTGATTTGATGTATCACCATTCCCATATGTAGGGGGCATTATTGGTCTTGGAGAAGCAGCGGAGGATCGTGTGGGTTTGTTGCACACACTAGCCACCCTTCCCTCACACCCTGAGAGTGTACCTATTAATGCATTGGTTGCCATCAAGGGTACACCTCTTCAAGATCAGAAGGTTAGGCTATATCTCATTATCCGAATAACTCCTCTGTCTCATAATACGTATAGTACAAATTCAAGCTCTTTTTCTCCAAAAAAAAATCTACAGGGAGAAAATATTTGTTACATGGTATAGATATGTACCTTTTATATTGTGGACCTTTTCATGTGCTTTTCACTTGTAAGATATAAGCTTTGCATAGTTCATTTTCTGTAAAATATCTCAAATGGGGTACTTTTGATATTGATTTTAGAAAAATCATGACCGGTAAGATGATCGGATGGGTTGAAAAAGCTCCAATTCTCTATTTTCATGAAACTAAATAAAGTTATTGATTTCTTGTTGCCTTTCTTCTAATAATTATGTAAATTCCTTCTTAGTTCCACACTGAAATAATTACGACATCATCAAATTCTTCTCAAGTCCTTTGGTGTAGCTTCAACCAAACTTCTGCCACTGTCCTGCCGTCACATGCTCCATCTTTGTTTGTTTTGACTCAGACTAGATTTCTGGGTATGTGCAAATATAAGTTTAATAAAACTGATAATTTACACATAATTTTAGTACATTTTGATAAATGGGAATTGAGAATAAGCAAATTTTGTATTTAATGATGACAATATCATTTAATTGAGTTGGTTTAAATTTCTAATTATTTTTAGGGGAAAAAATTTACTTTAATGGATGGCATCTCAAGTGAATTTGTGATTTCAACCGAGGGAGTTGGCATTATAGTAATAATATTTAGATTTTTGGGCACGTACAATGAACACACAATAAAATGCTTGGGTCTATATGATACATAAACTTTCAATGCAGTTTCCTTTATATATAACAGAGATTTAAAAAATTGACGTGCTTCAAAATTTTAAAGCTGTTTGACAAAGACATGTGACATTAAAACTTGTCATTGGGAATTGGGAACCATCAATTGTAAGGCTGGTAAAAGACATGAAATTTAATTGAACAAAATTTGTGCTTCATTTCCCTTTCCCCACCTTTTGTTGAAAAATTAAGTTAAAGGAGGATGTTATATTAGCCTATGGCATCTCCAATTGAAATCCCAATCTTAATTGGAACTGGGAGTGGTATATTTGTGGTGATAATAGTAAAGATATTGTAATTTATCAAGCACTGCTCTCTCAAAGTTATGTTATCACATGTTCAAATTAATCTACCCATGAATTGTAACTAGATAATTGTTTTCAATTTTTTGAGGTCTTTAACTACTCATTTTCTCAGCCTGTTGAGATATGGGAGATGATCAGGATGATTGCCACGGCCCGCATCGTGATGCCAAAGGCAATGGTGAGGTTATCGGCTGGGCGCGTCAGGTTCTCCATGCCCGAGCAAGCGCTATGCTTTCTTGCCGGTGCCAATTCCATCTTCACAGGCGAAAAGCTGTTAACAACAGCCAACAACGACTTCGACGCTGATCAGCTGATGTTTAAGATTCTTGGTCTGACCCCGAAAGCTCCAATTTTCTCTGAAGATGAATTGGCAGCCTCTGGACCGGAGAGATGCGAAGAGGAAGCCGTCTCCAATGTCGCTTGAAATTACTTTCATGTAATCTATAAGATTGACACTGTCGTGTTGACATGGAAATAAGATTTTCATCTTGTTATTGTTTTATTCTGATAATGTGTTGGATTTATTTTATGCATCTGAAAGGGAAATGTAGAGAGCGTCACCTGGCATTCGATATGAAGAGAATGCAACCTAGGGCAACATATGACATGATGTTTAGGAGCAGATTGGCCTTTTTTGACTAGAACTTGAGTGTGGAAAAAGCTCGAAGACTAGAAGTCTAGAATCGAGGTGGACAATTTTTGAGAGCATGAGTTCGGCATCTCCAAACGCCACAACAAAGCTTTAGGGCCAATTTTGGTGACACAGTTTATTTGTAAATTTTGGGTTGATGAGTTTGAGGGGGAAATCACACAAAAATACCCTAATGTTTGGGGCCTCTTTCATATTAATACTTTGAACTTTTAAGTCATACACAACAGTACCTTTTTTGGATTTTTGTTTAATTTATACCCGTTTTGCCTTTTACCCTATTCAAAAAAATAATACCCTAACGTTTGTGGTATCTTTCAAAAAAACACCCTTGTGATTTGGGTTTTAGTGGGACTTGGGTATTTTTTGAAAGGTACCACAAACGTTAGGGTATTATTTTTCTGAATGTGGTAAAGGGCAAAACAGGTATAAATTAAACAAAAAACCAAAAAGATACTGTTGTGTATGACTTAAAAGTTCAGGTATTAATATGAAAGAGACCCCAAACATTGAGGTATTTTTGTGTGATTTCCCCTGAGTTTGAGTCTCAAAACACAGTTTTTGCAACTAGGTCTCGTTTAAATGCCAAAATAGAGTTGCATGAACTGAGGTTTGGAAACTGACCGCCCAAAGCCCGATCGGGCCTAATCGAGCCGCCCAAACGAAGAGATCGGGCTTCCGCCCGAACGAAAGCTTCGGTGACTGAAGTGAAAATTTCCGCCCAAAGGCCAAAGCCCGATTGAACGAAGCTGGCATCGACGAAAACCTAGCTGCTGTTCTAAGCTCGCTGCTCTCGTGATCTCGACTTCTCCTTGGCTGCTCGAAGAAAACCCTAGCTCGAAGAAATCTTTCGCGCCGTCGCAGTTTCCCTAGCTGGTCGCAGTCTCGCCCAACAAAGGTAACAAGCTATCAGTCTCTCGCCGATCTAGTGAGGCGGGTTTTGACAAATTTTTGATTTTTTCTTCTCTATAGGCTTCGATCTCTTTCTCTTCTTCTTCTTCAGCGTCGTCGTCTTACTCGCCACCGCATCCGAGCGCTGCGAGGATCTCGGACACCCCTTGCTTCCCTCCGTACACTGCATCCCTCAAATGTAAGACGACCCAATTTTTTAAAAGCTCGATTTCTTACTTATTTAACTTTAATCTGCATCCGAGCCTCAAGGGTTACTGGAAAATACTTCGTTGATTGCAACGAGTTCAGGCCGATTCTTTCAAGTTGAAGAAATTTTACTCATCATTGATTGCCTGGGCTAGCATAATGTTAAATTTTACTCATCAAGTTGAAGAAATTTAATGGCAAATTTACTAATTTGTGCATTGAATTGAAGCTGGACAGGGGGAAAGCTTGTTAAAATGATCCATGGATAACACACAATAGCTTTAGGTATAGAGTTATTGCTCAGAGTTATTTGTTATCTCATGTGTTGTTAACCAAAGGGAATCATATATTTTATTTTGTCACTTTATTTTGTTCATTTCAAGCAAGCAAACCTTTGATGTACTTACATTGCATTACACATCTCCATCTTATGTATGTTATCAAGTTACTAATAATGATGTCATCAAATTACTAATAATGATGAACCTGCACCAACTGGAACCGCTAGAGAAGCTCATAATGAAGGGTTGCCTTCAATGTTACATGGCACTGCACCAACATCCTGAATAAAAAATGACAAGAAATAACAATGTAAGAACAGAATTCAAAGTAAGCAGCTTGATGTCGATACCTATTAGTTCCAAATTTTAGAATAGAACATCTCTTTCAAAAAAGAGAGTAGAAAATTTTCCTGTTAGTCCAATGATTAAATCCTTAAGGATTAAAAGCTCGACAGCCAATTAGTATTGATTGAGCTCCAACATTTTGGTGGAAAATCGCAAAAGTTAGTAATTAACTCGTGGAATGCATAAAACCCATGACAAATCGATAATAAGAAGAACGAATGATATCAGTAATGATGTGATCCGGGCTTAATATTGAACATAAAAAGAAATTTTGACAAGGAAATAGAAATATAACATGGGGGTCGGCGGAGAGAGAGAGCTCATACCACGAGTCTTGTTGAAGCTTTTGGGGTTTGATTCGTGTTTTGCGAGAGCAATGGGAAGATGAACAAGAGAAGGGGAGGGTTTAGTGGAGATGGGTAGGGTTGTAAATATTGGTTTGGCAATTTGATCCATGAATTCAGTTTGGGGCCTTTGGGCCAGGTCAGTTCGTGAGTGTTTGGCAACCAAGTTTCTTTCTTCTTTGCGTCTCGCATTTTGTGAAAATACTGTCAAACAATCTAATTTGTAAGATGTTGTCTTATGTGGTATGTTTGTCATATCTGACAATGTCATATTGCCACATGAGACATCCATCTCACCCCCAATGACTCAAAAGCCACCAAAAAGACCCACAAACACACCCACATTCAAATAACATCCAAAACAAAACCAAAACACACAACCCAAGCTCAAACAACACCCAAAAACATTTCACATACCCTAATAAAAAACCGCAAAACCCCGGAGACAATATGCACTCACACCCACTCAAAAAAATGGCAAAAACCTACCGCCCATACACACACTCATTTGACACGGTTGGGGGTGAGATAGATGTCTCATGTTGCAATATGACATTGTCAGATATGACAAACATACCACATAAGACAACATCTTACAAATTAGATTGTTTGACGGTATTTTCACAAAATGCGAGACGCAAAGAAAGAAACTTGGTTGCCAAACACTCACGAACTGACCTGGCCCAAAGGCCCCAAACTGAATTCCTGGATCAAATTGCCAAACCAATATTTACAACCATACCCATCTCCACTAAACCCTTCCCCTTCTCCTGTTCATCTTCCCATTGCTCTCGCAAAACACGAATCAAAACCCAAAAGCTTCAACAAGACTCGTGGTATGAGCTCTCTCTCTCCGCCGACCCCCATGTTATATTTCTATTTCCTTGTTAAAATTTCTTTTTATGTTCAATATTAAGCTCGGATCACATCATTACTGATACCATTCGTTTTTCTTATTATCGATTTGTCATGGGTTTTATGCATTCCATGAGTTAATTACTAACTTCTGCGATTTTCCACCAAAATGTTGGAACCCAATCACTACTAATTGGCCGTCGAGCTTTTAATCATTAAGGATTTAATCATTGAACTAACAGGAAAATTTTCTACTCTCGTTTTTGAAAGAGAAGTTCTATTCTAAAATTTGGAACTAATGGGTATCGACATCATGCTGCTTACTTTGAATTCTGTTCTTACATTATTATTTCTTGTCATTTTTTATTCAGGATGTGGGTGCAGTGCCATGTAACATTGAAGGCAACCCTTCATTATGAGCTTCTCTAGCGGTTCAGGTTGATTGGGGGCAGTGTCCAAGATGTGGGCAGTTTGGAGATTCCGCAGGCGCTTATTGAATCCTTTGCCGCTGCTTCACGAGAGGTGAAAATTTTAGTTCAATTTTGTTATGTATAGGCACTGCAGTTGACTATGAATTGACTCTCATTTTGTTATGCCTTTTCGCAGCATGGGATTTTTGCACAAAGAGGTGCCCTTGCAGTTGAAAGCCGGGAATGTAGTTGCATCCTATTCTGTTAGTGAAAATTTGTCTTGTTCCATCTCCCCGTTGAGTTGGGTTAGTGGGTTTCATTCGATGTCGACAACAAGAGGTAGAAGTATGCGGAGCAAAGTGGAGAAGAGAATGCAGAGAGAAACGGGGAAGACTTTAAGGGAGATCAGGCGTGCAAAGAAGTTAAGGAAGAAGTTGATGACTGAAGAAGAGAGGCTCATATACAACTTAAGAAGAGTATGTTTTCAGTTTTATCGCATTCTTGTTTGTGAGCTCAGCAGCTTCCACGTCATTGATATGTAATTGCTAGATTCCACATATATTGAATATTGTGTGCTTCAGAGTAGGTTCTAGCTGACAACTCATAAACATGAAGGTCTTTGGTATAATATACTGTCTGAAACAAAAAAAATAACACATTGCTTTAAGCGTTCAAAAATTCTGAACTCAATACAGTATCTTGCCCTGGTCCTTGCGTTATTATATACATGTCTTTTTTGGTTACACTATGCCTTTTTTTTCGCAGTTTGGAGTTTGTCCGTGGAAGTGATTTGGTTGCATCTTAAATAATTCATGTTATCATTGATCTGTTTGTATAGAAACCTTTTTCATTTGCTTGCATAAAAATGCTTTTCTGGCTTATAACTTCTGATTTACTCGTGCAATTTGAACCAGTGTGTGGTATTTAAGAGAAGGCCTTTGTGTTATGGCTAATTTTGGAACATAACTGTTTCAGTTATACAAAATCATTCTAGTGTATCTTCATTAGATGTCAATTAATAGCTTTAATAGTAGCTAGATCTTATTACACATGCAGTTAATAGCTCATCAATGGTCAACCCATTGTCACTTGGCTACATGACTGAATTTCAACTTATTCAACCCTGAACTGAGAAAACTTTGGGACTTTAATTGATCCTTAGATAGTGACTCAAGAAAATTTTCTTTTCATGAGTTTATGGTGTAAGTCTTATGTCTTAAATACTAAAGGATGACACACACATACCAATTATTTAGTAGAAATCATATGAAGCAAATTATGGGTTGATTGACACTAGCATTACCAGAGACATCAAAGTGCACAAAAGCATAAAATTTCTACTTTGTTTAGTTAAACATTATCGACCATAACTGAAAAAAATAAAAATAAAAATAATATGAAAAGAAAATATTTTTGTGCTAATATTGGTGTGAATTATTGTTTGGAGATTGGAGATAGGTTTTGGGAATCAAATCAAGAGATCTTTATGTGTATACCCAAGATACCCAATATTAATGCAAGCATGTAATACTATAAGTCCTATTACTCTCCCTCAGGCTGGAACATAGATATCAATTATTCTCAGCTTGTTATATAAAAACAATATCTTAGACGATACTATCTCGATAACTATATCTACTAACTACCTCGATGAAACGTGTAAGGAATGCTGATCCACTCCTTAGTTACAACATCTCGAATAAAGTAGCACGTCACCTTTATATACTTAGTTTTATCATGAAATTCTAAATTATTAGCCATAAAGATAGCAGCTGGCTCATTACAAAACATATGCATAGTCTTATTGTCTGAAAAATCTAGTTCACATATCATAGTCTTTAGCCACATCATTTTGCATGTAGTATGTGCCATAACACGATACTTATCCTTGTACTAGATCATGGCATCACATCTTGCGTTTTCACCAAAGTGACTAGATTTCCTCCCACATAGATACAATAATAAGTTATGGATTTCCTTATCTCTTTTGTATCTTGCATGTATTGCGCGGAAAAATCATTAATTTATAAATGGTCATATTTTCTATAACACAAACCTTTTCCATGTGATCCTTTTTGATAAGTCCATACATGCAATGCCGCTTACTTGCAAGCTCCCATGGTTTATGCATAAATTGACTCGGGTGATATTTGGTCTGTATCAATAGTGTTTGAAATGTCACCCATATTTTCAACATGTCGGCTAAAATATCTGAAATTTTTTCCTACTACCACATGCCTTGAGTTTTCAAGGCGCATGGCATTTTGAAGATAATGTCATTGATATTTTGATCATGAGTCGATATATCAGCTGGAATTGTAACCGCGAACCTATATGTCAGTCGTAATTTGGGTAACAAAGCAGTCATTTTTATTAACCCATTATTCATGTTGATCAGTTGTCATAAATTTATTGCTTACTATAACTTATGGAGATACATATACTTTAAATATGCTTTATGAGTTTATATCATTTATGTATAGTTTGATATGTGTATAAGATGCATGGATACATTTTAGCAGCTGATATGACATCTTAATATTTGACAAATATCATTGATGTATCTCCAATATGAGTCATCCGAAATTGTATTTTTAAGTTGACATGTGTCCGATAGCTAATAATTAGAACATTACATGTCAGTAAGATAGACAAACTGATCAAGTAATCATCTGTATTTAGAAACATCATTAAACACTAATTGTGACTCATTTAATATATCTACATTGCATCTGCAGCACTGCAGGATCTGAACACCACTTCTTGAAGCATGCTGCCATAAAAAACTTACTCAATTTATCAAACCATGCATACAGATTCTGTTTTAATCCATAAATTACCTCCTTAAGCTCACATACAACATTCTACTCCTTACAAACATAACATATATGTTGCTTTATGTAGACCTCTTTCTCAAGATTCATATATAGAATAGCATTCATAACATCAAGTTGGAACATAGGGGGCTTTTGAGTAATGACAATTAAGAGGAGGACCTGAATAAAATTAAAGCGCGCAACATGAGAAAGTCTTTGGGTAATATACACATTAGATCTATGTAAATCCCTTAGCGATCAACTTAACTTTGTACCTATCTCGGGATTGTACTTCACAATAAATGCTCATTTGCAGCCAACAACATCCAATCATAGTAAAGTAGGAACGAACTTACAAGTATCTTTAAGAAATAACATAGTCATCTCCTCATTCATAGCTTGCTTCAGAGGAGGATGCATGAGTGCTTCCTGATAAGCCTCTGTATAGACACATAAGAAAGAGAAAGTGCAAGTTGTATAAAGAACGTGTAAACTGGTCAAAAGATACAAAATGTGAAATGTGATGCAATGTAGTATATCATTTATCGTTTCGATGCGCAATGGAAACGTCGAGATCAGAAAGGAATAGATCAAATGGAACAATAGATGAGACTAGCTGATCAAAATCTGCATCATGTGCTGTAGAATCAGTCGTTGGAACAGTCAGCACCCCTTTAAACGTCCGGGGTACACCCGTAAGGATTTGGATGCAACCGGTTCTACTGAAATGCTATACATATGTTGGTAAAGAGACATTGGCTCAGGGATAGATGAAGGTGCAGAAATTGGATCGTTAGAGAAATAAGCTACAGACTCAAAGAAGATAACATCAACTGAAGCATAGTATCTATGATGAATCGGATCAAAGAAATTATATCCTTTTTGACTTCTAAAATATCCCACAAACACACATTTTATAGATTATGGAGACAATTTATCAAGCACTGGTTAAAGATTTTAAACAAAAGACATCCAAAAACTCGTGGAGTGATAAGAAAAATATAACTTGTTAGGAAACAATCAAGAGAAGGGAAAACACCATGATGCATAGACGATGCATTCTATTAATCAAGTGGCATGCACAAAGAGCAGCATCGACCTTTAGATATTTGGGGACATTTATAGCAATCATCAAGGTTCATGGTACATTCAGAAGTTGTCGATGTTTGTGCTCAGCAATCTCATTTGGTTAAAAAGTGTGCGGGCACATGGTTTGATGTAAAATACCCTTAGATAAACAGAAATCGAAAACATTTTTTGCATAAACTTGAGAACATTATTAGTACGCAAAACACAAGCAGACACAAAAAATCGGGTTTTTATTTTATTGCAAAATTTTTCAATAACCTTAGGAACCTGACTTCTATCTTTTAACAATTCCACCCAACTTATCTTTAAAAAAATCATCTATGAAAACAAGAATTTATCTAAAACCAGAAACAAATGCATCATGACGTGGAACACACGTCTGAGTGACTAATTCAAAAGGAGATTAACTTGTACTAGTAATGTGATTTTGATAGGACGAACGATGATGCTCACATGATTGACACACTAAAGATCAAATATTAGTCTCAACATGGATTACTTGTTTAAACTTTTGTAAAGACGGATGACAAAGATGACAATGCTATTGCAAAACAGATTCGAGGAGGAAGCATATGCCAAAACGGCAGGAGAACCACCACCATCATGTAATACATGCCATCTTTCTTACAACCTGACCCAATTTTCATTCAATATGCAGATCCTAAAAACACAAGATGATGAAAATAAGGTAATTGAACCATTTTTATTTTTTGTAAACGGGTTGATAGACATAAACTGATTGGGAATTTAGAACATAAATCACATTGTCTAAGGATGGATTAGATGTAGCTTGTTCTATAACACTACCAGCTATAGCTGAAGAAGATTCATTATCAATATGAACAGAAAGAAATGAATGATCAGATAATAATATATGGAATTTGCTTCTAATACATGTCTTACAAAAGGAGGCTCCTAAATTTTTTAATCAAAGACTTATCCGGAGTGGCAACAACAGCACTAGTATCTCAAGCTGAAGATAAGGCTGAGTAGCTTAAAGAACTGACTTAGTAGACTGTGATGACTAGAACTGAAGAAATCCTTATGCTTAATTTGTGGAATTTGATAGCAATGGAAGTTGAAGAATCTGTAACATATCAAATGACAGGAATAATTGCTGTATTTACTACCCGAGCCTAAGTCGGTCACCCAAAAATTTTCGAGTACCTCTCTGAAGTATGGTTAGTCTTTCCATAATGAACACACAATCGTGATCCTCTATTAGCAACATAGCTATGATCAAATGTAGGACCACTACCAGGGATACACCACGATCACCCTCTGCCTCACCCTCTGCCTCACGATCACAAATGTCCACGACCTGTAGCATGGCTTCAAACAACCTTAGCATAGCTCTCACTAGACGAGATGAATCTAACGAGGGCCTACTGCCTTGCGAAACTCATCGAATATGAGTGAGATTCGAAGAGAGTGAAGGAATTGAATCATCACAAAGGTTATGTCATTGTACTTGAATTCCAAGTGAGCATTTGATTGAGCTCTGGATCAGCGACTGAGTTGAACTAAGATTTCTTCTTCAACAAAGGATCTAAACTAGTTGAACTCAAGGGTTAGATCTCTATTCAACATCATCAAATTGTGACAATGAAATGCGATACTTGTGCGACTCGTGATGAAGACTTCTGTGATTAGAATTTCTCAGATTGAACTGCAGACTGAATCCATTTCCACATCAGGTAATCAGAGTTAATAAGAGTCTGCTTCAATGTAATCTCAGCATCAATGATCGTGATGTATCAAGTAAAAACTGCAATGCCAAGTTCTGATTCCATTGATGCATTCATGATCATCGACTGCTGCTTTTTTGTAATTTTGCAGCCACTTCCGCCAGGTACTGTATTCCTGCAGGTGAAATTGATCAAAAAAGGAAAAATAGCAGAGAAATGGAAGAATCAAAGGAGCACAAAGAGAATTAGTGTTCGTATTAGGACACTTGGCTGATGTAGGGTTACAATGGGGGAATCAAAATCCATAGGTAGCCTGGAGCTCGGAAAACCTCTTACAGTATCCAAAATTCATCCAAGCTTATTCCCACCAACTCAACCTGACCCTACTTATAGATAACTACGGGGGTTGGTGTTCCGGCAGATGAGGGCATGATGGTCGCTGGTCGGAGCTGTTGGTGGCAATGGGAGGGAGCTGGGAGAAGAAGAGCTTAATGTTTAGTCCCACATCGGTGGTAGTTAATAAAATCGCATAGTTTAAATAAGTTTGGTTGTGCCATTCTGTAAGAAATTGGCACGTTGGCCGCCTCTCGCAGCCCAACACAATGCAAAGTATGTACCCTGTTGGTGGTACACATATTCGGGTTATATTCGGATCCAAATTCATGTCCCAAAATCAGAATCCGATAATTCGGGGATTCGATTAATTCGATTTGGAAAGCAGATCTTTTTTCACGTTCGAATAAATTCTAAATTCGGTTCGGATTCGGATTATTCTAAAAAATCGGATTTACCTGATGCCCACCCCTAGTTATGAAACAGTATGTTGCATGTTAATATTGTTGTCTTAGTGGTACCTTAAACATTCACCTGATACAGCTTTAATGCCCATGATACATGTTCTTTTTTACTTTTTGAACAAATGCTGTTGAGGTAGATTATAATCATGGGACCTCCTATGACCAACATATGCCCTTCCTGCTTGGCCAAAATGCTGTGGCCCCCATGAGACACCTCATTCTTTAATAGTTAATACATGTCAGCTTTGGAATTTACATGTTTTCTTATAGGGGTTGTCGTTGTACTATTTCACAAATAACAATCTAAGGGGAAAATGTGGAAAATCAGTGCGCCAATGATTGAAATATTGATCAATTCCATTGTATCAGAAATCTGATGTGAGGTAGCTAGGACAATACCATCCAACATAACAATATATCATGAAATTTGCTGAAGTATTTTTAACTCTGCAGTGGTCTTAGCGAGTGAACTCACCACCACTGATATCACAGTATACAAAACATCCCAACGCTCGGCTTGTTTTGAGTTTGAGCTTTCTTTCTAAATCTCTAAAAGAAAAACAAGGTGTACTACAATGTTTTCCCTTTGTCTCACACCTTAACAGCCCGACAATCCGTTAACATCTACTCGTTCTAGGGCATTAAACTTATTAATTTTTATCGTCAATTAATCACGAGATTATAGACAAATCATTGGAGAATCTTTGCATTTCTTTGGCTACATTTAAAGCCGATGTTGAAGCACCATATCTACATATAAATTACTATCACAACAATGCGTGGGTCATAACTATTTGGTTGAAACATGATCAAATTTCGTCAATTAGTCCAAAAATCTTGTCGGAATGTTACTCATCATCTTAACTAATTTTTTCTAGTAATTTAAAACTATTTTAACTTTTTATAATTTAGCTATTAACTGATCCATCATGGCTGGTGTTACTGATATTGACGATACTTAAGCTGCAATCATTTAGTCAATACTAGTACTTCTACCAATGTTTCAATCTTGTTTGTGACAATTAATATAAAAGCTAAGACGTTACAGCTAAAGAGTCATGAGTAGTAAAGCATGGATGAAAGTTTAGGGATGTATAATAAAAAATAAGATTAAATTTATTTTCTCCACATCTTAATTTCGAAAGCATATATTATGTTACTATCCCAGTTTGAGGCACATGTCATGCATGTATAAGCAAAGCACTTTACTCATAAAACTATTGATTATATATTTTAAATTTTTTTATTATATTGAGACTTCAATTTAATGAGTTTCTATATTCATAATACTAATTATTAGATGATTTTTAAAATATGTGTTTCCCAAGTGGACTTGAATTCTAGTTTAATATGAATTTCTACTTTCATTTTCATACAAATTGAAATTCTCTTTTGATATTACTTCCTATTTATTTTTCTCATTTGTTTGATTGATATATTAAATTACGAAAAAATATACATTGATATGAAGAAAAAGAGCGGGGACCAATCTGTGATAATTGGCTCAATAGGGGTTGCTGAAAATTTCCAGCAGCCCTATGTGGGCAGCCCTTGGGTTGGTGCACCAACCCAACGGGGGTTGGTGGTGGGTTGGTGCACCAACACCCTCCCACTTTAGCCCTATAAAATGAGGGTAATGTTTTTGGTTATAATCATCCAAAACTTGAGATTTCTTTTGTAACATCAATAGAAATCATATGAAGTGTTTCCTTGATCGATTTTCGATCTAAATTGTTTGTGCTCTCTCTCTTTCTTCTTTGTTCTAGTTACTTTGACGGTCTCGATTACTTTCGCAGCGCAACAAATTGGTATCAAAGCCTTTAGACAACGAAGATCTAGACGACGAAGATGAGCAAAGGTGGCGACGACGCTTCTACTTCAATGGCGCAATCTTCAACAACGCGAACTATTGTATCCAATACGAGGTTTGAAATTGAGAAGTTTGATGGACGGATCAACTTCGGCATGTGGAGATGCGAGGTACTTGACACCTTAAACTAACTTGGTCAAGATCAAGTACTAGATGAGAGGCCGACTACGACGTTGGACTTGGAGTGGAGGATGATGAACTGGAACGCTTGCGGCACGATCCGGCTCTACTTGACAAAGGAGAAGAAATATCCTTTTATGGAGGAGACGGACGCGAAAGCGTTATGGGATGCTCTTGGCAAGAAGAACATGAAGAACATTCAGAATCGCCTACACCTAAAGAAGAAGCTCTTTGGCCTCAAGATGGAGGAAGGAGTTTCAGTTGAAGCACACCTCGACTACTACAACAAACTTCTCACAGATCTGAGGAAAATCGACTTCAAGGTGGAAGATGAGGACAAGACGATGATTCTCCTCAACTCCCTACATAAAGACTACGAGCACATCGTTTCAATCTTAACATACGATAAAGAATCTATTACCTTCATTGAAGTTTCTAACGCTCTCACAAGCAATGAATTTAGAAAGAAGGATGAGAAGAGGGACCAAGGGTTTGATGCGCTTACCGTGGTGAGAGGTCGAAGCAATGAAAGGAGTGGAGGCCGCAAAGGGAACCAAAGATCCAAGACGAGGGACAAGAGTAGAGCTTCGCGCACCGACATCAAGAAGGATCAATGCGCCTTCTGCAAAGAAAGAACATTGGACGAGCGAGTGTCCAAAGGCCAAGAAGAAGAAAGCGGCTACCGCCAACATCGTCAAAGGTGTGGAGGTTGATGAGTGGGTTCTTGTCGGCGCTGCGAAGGGGGTAATGAAGGAGGGATGGGTTCTCGACTCGAAATGCTAATTTCATATGACACCCCACAGAGAGTACTTTACTACTTTCCATGAAGATAGTAGAAGTACAGTTCTTCTTGGAGACGACAGAGCTTGCACGATGACGGGCATTGGCACGGTCCGCATCAGGATGAAAGATGGAGTCACAAGGAAATTAGATGAGGTCCGCTATATTCCCGACCTAAAGCGAAACCTCATATCGCTTGGATCACTTGAAGCCAATGGTTGCAAGGTGACCATGGAGGATGGAGCTTTGAGGGTGACTCGTGGTGCCTTGATTGTAATGAAGGGGAATAACACATGCAACCTCTACTACTTGGATGTCAAGGTGGTAACTGGCACGGTGTATCTTATTCGAGAGGATGAGAGAGACGACTCTCTACTTGGACACATGCGCCTCGGGCATGGTGGCGAGAAGGCTCTTCAGAAGCTGATTGACGGTGACCATCTACGAGGAGTGAAGAGCGGGAAGATCGACTTTTGTGAGCATTGTGTTTTTGGAAAGAAGACACGTGCATCTTTTGGGACCGCCATCCACAACACATAGGGAGTGCTTAACTATGTCCACACTGATGTGCGGGGACCATCGAGGACGGCTTCATTGGGAGGTAATCACTATTTCGTGACATTTATTGATGATTTCTCACGGATGGTGTGGGTGTTCTATTTGAAGTCCAAATACCAGGTGCTGAGCAAGTTCAAGGAGTGGAAAGTCTTGATCGAGACTCAGACCGGTAAGAAGATCAAGCGACTTCGTAGCGACAACGATGGAGAGTACAGGTCGGACCCCCTTCTTTGACTACTGCAGAAAGGAGGGGATACAACGACACTTCACTGTAGCCGGTACGCCGCAGCAGAATGGTGTAACCGAAAGGATGAACCGAACTTTGCTGGAGAAAGTTCGGTGTATGTTATCGACATCCGGCCTTGGGAAGGAGTTTTGGGCAGAGGCCTTCGCGTACACGACTTACTTGGTCAACATGCTATCTTTTGCAGCACTTGATGGAAGACCTCCTTTGGAGGTATTGTCGAAAAAGCCAGTTCCCGACTATGAGTCTTTGCATATTTGGGGGTGTCCTTACTTCGTAGTAAAGGAGGACAAGCTAGATCCTATAGCCAAGAAAGCCATCTTCTTGGGCTTTAGCGATGGAGTGAAAGGGTACAAGCTGTGGTGCCCTACACATAGGAAGGTGGTCCTCAGCAAAGACGTGACGTTCGACGAGTCAGCTATGTTGAAGAAAGGAAGCAAACCGGAGGTGGAGCCTTTAGAGACACATCTGGAGCAGGTTCAGATTGATGTGGCAAAGATTCCAGAGGAGAGGACTATTGACTCTAGTCCTACACCACATGTTCCAGACGGTCTACTCCAGACAGATGGTGTTGATGGAGGTTCGGCTTCAGGTGGTGGAGATGCTTACTCTCCACAAGATGTACAGCAGCTGGATTCTATTGTATCTTCAAGACCACGAAGAGAGATTAGAAGACCTGTACGGTATACTGATTTGGTCTCATATGCTTTCCCTGCAGTTAGTATTGATACTCCCACCTCCTTCCAAGAGGTGGAGCTTTCCGAAGACCCACAGAGATGGAAGAAAGCAATGAACGAGGAGATGGCATCGCTTTGAAAGAACAAGACATGTGAGCTGGTGGAGCTTCCTCGTGGCAAGAAGGCGATTCGGTGTAAGTGGGTTTACATTAAGAAGAAAGGAGCCAAAGATGGAGATATCCGCTTCAAAGCAAGACTTGTGGTGAAAGGATATGCTCAAAAAGAGGGGATCGACTACAACGAGGTATTCTCCCCAGTTGTGAAGCACTGCACAATTCGGATTCTATTGGCGTTAGTTGTACAACTTGATCTTGAGTTGGTACAACTAGATGTCAAGACGACTTTCTTGCATGGCGAGCTTGAGGAGGAAATCTACATGGCTCTACCCGATGGCTACGAGGATGGAGATGGACTTGCATGTAAGTTGAAGAAATCTCTTTATGGGTTGAAGCAATCTCCTAGACAGTGGTATAAGCGCTTTGAGCGCTTCATGACGCAAGATCAAGGGTATGTCCGGAGTCCCTTTGAGCATTGTGTGTTCTTTCGGAGGCTTGAAAATGGGTTCCTCATCTGCCTCTTGCTTTATGTTGATGACATGCTCATAGCGTCATTAAATAAAGAAGAGATCCAGAGGTTGAAAGACCAGTTGAGTTGCGCGTTTGAGATGAAGGACCTTGGCGATGCACGAAGGATTCTTGATATGGAGATATACCGAGATCGAGGTGGATGTACATTACATCTTTCTCAGAGTCGCTATTTGAAATCTATTGTTCACAGATTTGGATGCCAAAAGATGAAGACCGTGCTTACTCCGCTTGCATCTCACTTCAAGCTTTGTGCTATGCATTCTCCGAAGGATGAGGATGAGGAGTCTATGAAGAAGGTACCGTATGCTAATGCGGTATGTGCAATGATGTATGCGATGGTGTGCACGAGACCCGACCTTTCACATGCGGTGAGCATGGTGAGCCGTTATATGCACAATCCAGGGAAGGCACATTGGCAGGCGATGCGGTGGATTCTGAGATACATCAATGGTACCATTGATTTGAGATTGACATACAAGCGAGATGATGATGGTCTGCAAATTGTTGGGTATGTTGATTCTGATTTTGCAGGCGACTTGGATGTGAGGAGATCCATGACAGGCTATATCTTCACCTTGTCAGGAGCTCCTATTTATTGGCGAAGTATACTTGAGTCTACAGTAGCCTTGTCTACCACGGAGGCAGAGTACATGGCATTAACTGAAGCTGTGAAGGAGACGATATGGCTAATGATCTTGATGGACGACTTGGGTGTTTGACAAGACAGGTATGACTTGCATTGTGATAGCCAAAGTGCAGAACACTTAACGAAGAATCAAGTCTTCCATGCAAGGACCAAGTATATCAATGTCAGGTATCACTTTGTTCGTGACTATGTTGGAGAAGACGACGATGACATCACCTTGATGAAGATAAGGACGAAGGACAACCCCGCGGACATGCTTATGAAGGTTGTTAAAGGGGTCAAATTTAAACATTGTTTGGACTTGATCAACATTGTTCCAAGATAATGATGGTGGCCCCTTCTGGGGGCAACGAGGCTCTGTGGAGCCATATGAGCCTTTCGAGGCAAGATGACGGGAACACGAGATGATTCTCACCGAGGAGGAGCGTTGACGGTCGATTGTGTGACATAGACCCAATATCTCGCCAAGGTGGAGATTTGTGCTAATTGGCTCAATAGGGTCCAGCAGCCCCATGTGGGCTGCCCTTGGGTTGGTGCACCAACCCCAAGGGGGGTTGGTGGTGGGTTGGTGCACCAATCCAAGGGGGGTTGGTGCACCAACCCCCTCCCCCTTTAGCCCTATAAAATGAGGGTAATGTTTTTGGTTATAATCATCCAAAACTTGAGATTTCTTTTGTAACCTCAATAGAAATCGTATGAAGTGTTTCCTTGATCGATTTTCGATCTAAATTGTTTGTGCTCTCTCTCTTCTTTGTTCTAGTTACTTCGACAGTCTCGATTGCTTCCGCAGCGCAACACAATCTTCTATCAATTTGAATTCAAAAGCAGTTGTAGATGTTGAGGAAAATCATTGTTTCCATGTTTTTTCATGGGAAATTATCATTTTTGTATCTATCTATATATCTTATATATAGGGGGTACCTACATATTTTTACCACATCTTAATTACCAAAGCACATTTTATATTAACTATATTATGACGAAGATCATTGTTTTCATTTCTTTGACAATGTGAATTGTCATTTCGAAAATGAAAGGAAATTGCAACAGATTTTAATCGAGTGAATTGTCCAGAAGTGTTGGAAGTATGTCAAGAATTGCCGAAGAAGTATCCGAATGACAAACTTCGTGAGTTTTATCGAGCAATTTAAATTGCATATCTAAATGTTTTTATGAACAACTGTGACATTCTTGTCAGTGATCTTGTATCTTGTAGAAATAAAAGTGGGCAAACACATTTGCATCCGCTGCCTTATCTAAGTCTAGCTCTATATTTTGCATGTTCTTCATATTGAAATTGTTGTTTTATCATTCATGTGCTTTTAGCGTCGGCTCTCTATGTTAACATTTACTTATCATGTCTCTTGTATGTAATTTTTTCCGAACATGCAGGCTAAGAAAAAAGTCGCTTTGCTTCTTCAAAAACTCAAGAAGTACGAGTTACCAGAACTTCCAGCACCCCGACATGATCCTGAGCTATTAACACCTGAGCAACTTCAGGCATTCAAGAAAATTGGCTTTAGAAATAGAAACTATGTGCCTGTTGGAGTTCGCGGCGTGTTTGGAGGGGTTGTCCAAAACATGCATCTTCACTGGAAATTTCATGAGACTGTGCAAGTCTGTTGTGATAACTTTCCGAAGGAAAAAATTAAGGAGATGGCAACTATGCTCGCTAGGTTAAGTGGTGGAATTGTGGTTAACATCCATAACGTGAAAACAATTATCATGTTTCGTGGAAGGAACTATCGACAGCCAAAGAATCTGATACCTATCAATACCCTTACCAAAAGGAAGGTGTGTATTAATCTTTCTCATCACTTCTCATTATAAAAATGATATTTATGCTTGAAATCACATCTTCTTTACTCCGACATCAATTAAGAAAACAACCATGTTTAAACTCGATTTCTTTTCTGATGTTTTATTACTTGCCGTAAAATAAACAGTTCTTTGTTTAAAAGGGCTCTCACTTATTACTATTACCTCAAATTTATCTAGGTAAATTTTAGTTTCATTTCTAAAACTTAGCTTACACACTAGTCCTCCAAACTTTGTTAGTTTTAAGACAACCTCAACTCCAAACATCATTATTGTTCCCTTTGTATTCACCGTTGGTGAGGTGGAATTTACAGTCTACTCTTCTTCTGTTCTGAAATTCCTCTTTATTTTTCTTCTAACGATTTTTTATCTTTTGAAAACCATTAACATACATTGTGCATTTTGGTGATGGATTTTGTACATTTTTAAATACGTCTGATCATCATTGGAAGCCATATTACCTTGTTCAAATTTCAATGAGCCTGTAGCATGGTCTCTAGACTTCATCTATATTTTTTATATCCATACAAATGGAGCTACTCTATCCTTTAATCAACCTAACGCACCGACATTTATATCTGATTGCTGCATATATCCTTCTATAATTTGTTTTGATATTGCCAGTTTTGTAGTCTGATGCTTGTGATTATTACAAAGCCTGATGCTCGAACCACCAGTTTAAAGGTAATACGCCATAATGTAACACACTGAAAATGTAATTAGTCAAACATAAAGTGTAATTCTTTTTGTTAAATGATATGGGGTACATGTCAATCAATTATGAAGCATTGTCAGTTTCAGATGCAACCAGTCACTGACACTTCTTGGGACCCATTGGTTACATGTCAGATACTTCTCAAACATATTCCCAAGTTTGAAACGCGTGTTTTAGTGTTTGACTCATTTTAAGACATTTCTCAAGCTATTTTCTGGTTTGCATTGTACACAATGGATGTGCTTTCGTTTGAATTTGAAGCTAAAGAAGCTAAGCAAAGGAATGTTCTAATGTTAAACAATATTCTTCAGTGGAAAAAGAATGATTGGAGTTGGATATTAGTTTAAGCTTTTAAAGTGAGATGTATTAAACCTAGAATGTTTTAAATTGGAATCATTTTATTGACGAAGAAGAGGGTACTGCGTAGGCCCATTCTCTGTCTAAAGCTGTTCTTGGTTTAATTTAAATTTGTTGATGATAATATTTCTCATATGAAACAGTACGTTTTTTGCTAATTGCCAAAAGCCATCGTTGGTTTGTTGTTGAGAAAATACATATAAATATTAGTTGTTTATGGATCTGAGCTTGCCACGCAATGCTCTATGAGCCTGTTCTTTCCCAATATTCATGCATACAATTCCATGTGCACACATACGCTTATTCCAACTATTATGTGTTTCCAACTTTCCATATCATGTTGTACACGTATCCACATCTATGTTTTGGGCCTGGCAACTCTCATGTCTATATGACATATTTGCATTGCTTGCACCAATGTGATATACGAAGCAATTTGCTTTAATGTACTTTATATTTCACACACATACATGTGGTCATTCTGATACGAACTAGGGTTTCGTATCAATTAATTTCAGAATTTAAAGAGGAAAAATATAAAAAGGTGGAATCTTTGGATCTTAAAATGCGAAGAACTATGGAAATTGATAGATAATGAGCCTCTTTCGAGAGGAGACTCGCTCTCCTAGCTTTGAATGTACGGAACAAAGCCTAAACACCCTCACAAATGACGCCTACAATTGTTCTTCACAAAATAAGCATAAAACCAAATAAAGACGGCTAGCCCTAATTTATAGAAAAGTGGTGAATTACTAATCTAGTCTAAAATGACTAGAATACCCCTAACTAACCCTCCTACGTGCTACCACGCTTCCTACGGCGCACGTAAGTGATAAAAGGGGGGTGGGTCCCCCCTTGGTAGCCGTCGGCCTGTAGGGGATGCGGGCTCGGGTCCGGGTCCGCATCAATACCCCCCCTAAAAGAGCCACCTTGTCCTCAAGGTGGAAGTGGGGAAACTCCTCCTGGATCACTCGATAGGCCTCCCATGTCGCATCACAGTCCGGTAGCCCCGCCCAGTGTATCAGCACCTCCCTCTGCCCACGCGGTCCCTGCCGAACAGCTCGAACCTCCAGTGGCTCCAACATCACCTCCATCTCCTCAGTAAGTGTAGGCGGTAGGGTAGAGGACACCGTATGCTCTCCGATGGCTCGCCGAAGCTGCGATACATGAAAAACCGGGTGTATCGTCGCCGTCGATGGCAACCTCAACCTGTAAGCCACCTGGCCAATCTTAGCCGCAATCTCAAAAGGCCCATAGAATCTCGCTGATAGCTTCTCGTTCCGTCTCCTCGCTAGCGACCTCTGTCGGTACGGCCTCAGCTTCAGATAGACCATATCACCCTCCTGGAAGTGCACATCCCGCCGATGCCCATCCGCCCTAGCCTTCATCACCTGCTGAGCACGCAGCAAATGCTTCTTCAGTTCCTCTATAATGCTCTCCCGCTCCCTCATATAGTCCTCTACCCGGGAGACCGGTGTCTGTCGTGCCCCAAATCTCAGTAGCTCTGGTGGATCCCTGCCATATAATACCCGAAAGGGGGTCGTACCTGCTGCTGAATGGTACGAAGTATTGTACCAATACTCCGCCCAGGCTAACCACCGATACCACTGTTGAGGTGTCTCTGACGCGAAGCACCGCAAATATGTCTCGATGCTGCGGTTTACTACCTCCGTCTGCCCGTCGGTCTGTGGGTGATAGGCGGTACTCCTCTTCAGCACAGTACCCTGGACACGAAATATCTCCCGCCAAAACCCACTCAGGAAAACCTGATCTCTGTCTGTGACGATGGAGGCTGGGATCCCATGTAACCGTATGACTTCCCTGGTGAAGGCTGCAGCCACTGAAACAGCTGTGTACGGATGTTTCAGCGGTATAAAATGGGCGTACTTGCTCAGCCTATCCACCACCACAAAAAATCACGGAGTACCCCTCCGACCTGGGTAGCCCGTCTATGAAATCCATCGTCACCTCCTCCCAGACCCGCTCAGGAAGTGCTAAGGGCTGCAAAAGTCCGGCTGGTGCCATGGCCATGTACTTGTGACGCTGGCACACGTCACAAGCAGCAACCAAATGTGCTATCGCTCTCCTCATACCAGGCCAGTAAACCTCCCGGGACATTCTCATATATGTCTGCTGCACCCCAGAATGTCCCCCCACCACCGAACTGTGGAACTCCTGAAATAATGCGGGTATGAAAGTGGACGTCCGCGGCAATACTAACCGCCCCTGGTATAATAGTCTCCGCCCCTCTAGTGAGTACCCTTGCGGCGCCTCCCCGCCTCCCTGCAGCTGCTCACGAATCAGTCTCAACTCTGGATCGGCCTCGGCATCCTGCAACATGGGCTCGCCATCTATCCATACCGGCAACGAGAGTGCTCTCAAGTGCACCCCCTCCTCTCTGCGTGATAAGGCGTCTGCCGCCTTATTTTCCAGCCCCGACCTGTACTCAATGACGAACCTGTACCCTACCAGCTTGGATAGCCAGCGCTGGTGCTCCTCTGTCACCAGCCTCTGCTCCAATAGATACTTCAAACTGCGCTGGTCGGTCCTGACCACGAACTCCCTGCCCATCAGATACGGCCGCCACTTCTGGATCGCGAGCACAATAGCCATCAGCTCCCTCTCGTAGACAGACTTCAGCCGTGCTCTAGCGGAAAGCACCTGGCTGAAGTAGGCTATCGGCCTCCCTAGCTGCATAAGGACCGCCCCCAATCCTACTCCTGACGCATCAGTCTCCACCACGAATGTGATGCTAAAGTCGGGCAACGCCAAGACTGGTGCGGTGGTCATCGCCTCCTTTAAGGCCTCAAAGGCCTTGGCCGCTGCCTCTCCCCACTGGAACCCATCCTTCTTCAGCTGATCTGTCAGTGGCCCTGCAATGGTGCTGTACCCCCTCACGAATTTCCGGTAGTAACCTGTCAGCCCGAGAAATCCCCGTAGTGCCCTCAGAGTGGTGGGTACCGGCCAGTCTAACATCGCCTCTATCTTCGCCCGATCTGCTGCTACCCCGGCGGCGGACACCACATGTCCCAAGTACTCTATCTGCCTCTGACCGAAACTGCACTTCTTTCGGTTGGCATACAGCTGATGCCTCAGTAACTCTCGGAACACCACCTCCAAATGGCCCAAGTGCTCTCCCATAGTCCGGCTGTAGACCAGGATGTCGTCGAAGAAGACGAGTATGAATCTCCTCAGGAATGACCGGAAGACGTCGTTCATCAACGCCTGGAATGTCGAAGGAGCATTCGTCAAGCCAAACGGCATGACGAGAAACTCATAGTGGCCCTCGTGGGTACGAAATGCTGTCTTCGGCACATCCTCTGGCCTCATCAGGATCTGGTGATACCCCCGCCTTCAGATCAATCTTGGAGAACACCACTGCTCCATGCAGCTCATCTAGCAGCTCGTCTATGACAGGGATAGGAAACCTGTCAGCCACTGTCTCCTTGTTCAGAGCCCGGTAGTCTACACAGAAACGCCAACTCCCGTCCTTCTTTTTCACCAGAAGGACCGGGCTCGAAAATGGGCTAACGCTGGGCTGTATCACCCCCGCCTGTAACATCTCCCCGACCATCCGCTCAATCTCATCCTTCTGCACGTGGGGGTAGCGGTAAGGACGCACACTCACCGGTGCAGCGCCATCCCTCAGGACTATCACATGCTCGTGCCCTCTCTCTGGCGGTAGCCCCTGTGGGTCCTGAAAGACCTCCTGGTACTGCCCCAACACCTGCTCTACCTCCTCGGGAACCCCTGCCTGCGGCTCCTGCTCTGCCCCTGCTAATCGGCACTCCACCAAGTACCCCTCCCCCTCTCTCCGTAAGGCTCGAGTGATGGCTTTGAAAGCCACCATCGATAAACATAGGGTCGGGTCCCCAGTGAGCACCACGGTCCGCTCCCCCTCCTCGAACTCCATCCTGAGCCGCTTCCAATTCACTCGCATGTCCCCCAGTTTCTTCAGCCACTGTACGCCCAGGATGATGTCAACCTTACCCAGCTCCAGGGGTAGGAAATCCTCCATGATCTATACTCCCTGCAAGGTCAGGCACAGACCCTTGCAGAGCCCCTTGCTCTCCTCCATCTTCCCTGTCCCCAGCAGCACGGTAAACTTCTCCTGCGTACTCAGCTGCAGCCCATGTCTCTCCACTATCCGGTTGGAGATGAAGTTGTGGGTGGCCCCACTGTCGATCAGTACCGTCACCGCCGCGTCTCCTAGCTGTCCCGTCAACTTCATGGTGTGGTTCGGAGTGAACCCCACCACAGAGTTTAGGGACACCTCCGCGAAGTCTAGGTGAGACTTCTCCTCCTCTACTGGCGTCCCCTGCTCCACCTCGAACTCCTCCTCATCACCCACGTACTCCTCCTCATCGGGCACCATGGTGATCTGCAGCAGGCGGCTCGCACATCTGTGCCCAGGGGTGAACTTCTCGTCGCAACGGAAGCACAACCCCTTGGCTCTCTTCTCCCTCACCTCGGCCTCCGTCATCCGTCGCCCCAAGGTAGCTGGGCGACCCTCTCCTCGCGTCTCGGGAACGGCCGCAGGTGGTCTCGATGTCGTGGATGGTGGAGTAGGGCGGGAACTCTGTGCCCCCCAAGCGCCCCGTATCCGCCTCTCCTCTGTGTGCTTCTCCTCCGCTTTATGTGCCAAGCAAAGGACATCCTCCAGGGTAGCCGGGCTCTGCATCCGCAACTCAGCTCGTATCGACGGTTTTAGCCCCCTCATGAAGTTCCCGATCATCACCTCGTCGGTAACCCCCTTCACCCGGCTATTCAGCATCTCAAATCTCTCTACATAGTCTCTCACTGTCCCCTCCTGCCTCAGGGCCGACAGCTGCTCGTAGAAACCCCCCCCCCGCTGTCTCCTGGAATCGATCCACGATCATCGCTGACAACTCCTCCCAGGTCCGAAAGGGGGACCGTGCTATCTTCCACCGGTACCAGGCCAGAGCCTTCCCCTCAAAGTAGATCCCGATGGCCTTCAGGACCTCCTGCTCCGTCAGACCCATCACCTGGAAATACCTCTCTGCTCGGTATATCCACCCATCAGGGTCGGTGCCGTCAAAGGTCGGCATCTTCAGCTTCATCAACCTCCGATCTGCGTTGATGTCGCCTAGCTGCCCCCTATCTCCGCCCCGGTCACCTCCCCGGACCACCTCGCCACCCCGAGCCTCCCTCGGGCCTCCCCCGTCAGCTCCGTACAGCTCCTCTGGCCAAGCAGGTCTCTCCCACGCCTCGGGCTGGTAGTAGTGTCCCGGAAACTCTGGGGGTCGTGCCAAATTGGGCCTCGGCCCAGGCGCAAGGGTCTCTGCTCTCCAAAACTGGCCCGCCGGGACCCCAATAGCTGCTCCCGAGGCCCATCCGCCTCCCGCCATTCCCGGAGTTCCCCCGGAGTGGGGTACGATCCCCGCCACACCCCCAAAGGGCTGGAACGTCGTCATCGGGCCCCCGAATGGGCCGGCCCTACTCGTCGGCCCCCCAGGTGGGCCTGTCGACCAAGCCGGACCCCCGCCTGGGGTCGCCGAGCCTCCCGCACCCCCGAAAGGGGGTGCCGCCGCCTCTGCGAAGCCCCCAGGGCCTGCCGTCGCTTGAAACAGGCCCGGCGGCCTGTCCGCACCCCCGGATGGGGGTGCCGATGTCTCCCCGCCCCCGTAGGGGCCTGCCGAGGCGTCCAGACCCCCTCCGGGGTTCGCCCAGTGCTCCACGCCCCCGGAGGGGCTCGCCGGTGGCCGCAGGTGGCCTGGCGGCCTCGCCCAGGCCTGGGAAGGGCCGGGCTGGGCCGCCGAGGCCCTGGCAGGCCCAGGCGGGCCTGTCGACGTCTTCCCCGACCCGCGCGGGTCTGCCGGCGCCCATATGGACTCGCGCGACCCTAGGGTTGGCCCCACCGGCCCTCCTTGCTCCCTCGGGTGGTCGTCTTGTGTTGGAAATCCGCTGGGGGCTGATTCTAGGGTAGAATCCCCCCTTCTTGGATCCCCTTGCCTCGATCTCCCCCTTTCGCCACCGTGAGGGCTTGAATCATCTCTTTCAATTCTCGGAGATCCCGCCCTTGTTGCGCGGCATCCGTCCTCATCCCCCGAAGTTCGATTTGGATGTCTTCTTGTGAATGGGCGTAATCCTTGAGTGAATCTCCCATCGTTTTCTTCAATCCCTCGAACCTCTCTTCGATCTCCCGATTGAGATCCTCCCGTAGCCCTTGGATCTTTTCTTCGACCGCATCCGCCTTCGATCGAGTATTTGCCGCCATTTGGATCTATTGCTCTGATACCAATTTGATACGAACTAGGGTTTCGTATCAATTAATTTCAGAATTTAAAGAGGAAAAATATAAAAAGGTGGAATCTTTGGATCTTAAAATGCGAAGAACTATGGAAATTGATAGATAATGAGCCTCTTTCGAGAGGAGACTCGCACTCCTAGCTTTGAATGTACGGAACAAAGCCTAAACACCCTCACAAATGACGCCTACAATTGTTCTTCACAAAATAAGCATAAAACCAAATAAAGACGGCTAGCCCTAATTTATAGAAAAGTGGGGAATTACTAATCTAGTCTAAAATGACTAGAATACCCCTAACTAACCCTCCTACGTGCTACCGCGCTTCCTACGGCGCACGTAAGTGATAAAAGGGGGGTGGGTCCCCCCTTGGTAGCCGCCGGCCTGTAGGGGATGCGGGCTCGGGTCCGGGTCCGCATCACATTCACATGCAGATATGTATATGCATCTATGCATGCATGCTTTTACTCACGAATATTGGTATGTATTTCTACATGCATAAAAAATATAATGCGTAGCTAATCTTGTTGGGTGAAGTACACATGCACGTAAGCCTTGCCTTTTTTCTTTCCTTTTTCTTTGAGAAGCGCTTGAATTTACATCACAAATTTGTACACCCAAACACACGCACAAGGAGAAGCATAGCTAATCTTGATGGTTATATATGGATATGTTGATGCATCAAACTGATCATCTGGAGGCAATTTTCTTGGGTGAAGAACCTGTTAAGCAAATGATCTATTTTCTTTCTCCTAGTTCCCTTTTTTTTGGCCAGTGAATTCATGTGTATATAATGAAAATTTGCGTGTACATTAAATGCAGGCATTGTTCAAAGCAAGATTTGAGCAAGCTCTTGAATCTCAGAAGCTAAACATCAAGAAAATAGAGCAGCAGCTTCGCCGGAAAGGTGTTAACCCAGAGGACCCAATTGCCATGGCCAGCATCCAGAGAGTGGCTTCTACATTTTTTCGAGCCATTGATGAGAAACAGGGAACTCCTTATGTCTTTCGCGGGGACAGGCAGCCGATTTCTCCTGACGGTTTACATGAGGCAGCCAATGAGGACCACCTACCCGCTGATCTTTCTCCCGAGGACAGCGACCAAGAAGAGCTCGATCGCTTCATTGCGGAGATAGAGGATGCAGCGGATCAGGAGTGGGAAGCCGAGGAAGCAGCAGAGAGAGAAGAGGCTTCTAAAATTAGATATTGGGGCAAGGAAGATGCGGGAATGACGAGGGGGAGGAATCCTACTTGGAGGAGTGCTAACTCAGAAGAAGACCATCATAACAAGGGCCGTGGAAATAAACAAAGATCAATGGATATAAGAAAATGGGACAGCGGCGACGACATTTCAGAGGCGTCTGAAGGTGGTGAATGGGATGAGGATTCTGGCAATGGATCGGATGACGAGGATGTTCGTGTAAAATTGGCAAGAACCGAACGGTGCAAGGATGACACCATTGAGATGTCTAACCATGTCAGATTAAGCGAAGAGAGTGGTCGATCGGAGAGCGAAATATTCGGTGGATCGGAGGGTGATGAGTTATGGGAATCAGAGGATGAGCAAGATCATCATCAGAAGGCGTCTAAGCCTGAAGCCTATGATGTCCATAGTGGCAGTAGTGACGAAGAATTTGGTACCGATGGTCGGAGCAGAGGAAGAACGGTAGAAGAATCTAAAAAGAAGAAAAATATTGATGATAATTGGGACAGTGACTAGGCAATATGCATCTATACCTGCGAATTCAGGACATCGGCATACTTTTTCTCATTCACAGAATCTTTCAGCAATCTGTGTTTCCTTTATTCAATGGCGACAATTTTCAGCCTTTTGTAACATCATGGAAAATATCAAGGTTGTATTATATTTAGATGGCCACACTTTGCATTTGTTCTCGATTCAAGATCTGTTTCTGCTGGAAACTTTTGAAATGTAGTTGCAGTCGATATCATAGACTGTGGATGTATTTCTTTACTTTCTAATCTTGGTAACAAACACTTTGATGTAAGTTGTTCAAGAGAACTATAGCACTTCCCTTGTGGTTTATAAAGTTCAATTGCTAATTTGTGCGAGAAATAAGTTTTGTTTATTCACGTATGATTGTGATCATTTAGCAGTGGACCCTAGTTAGGATGTTGACAGATTTTTGTAAAAAATAATAACAGCGAGAAACATGTGCAAATATTTCTATTCTCCCTAATGTTGGGCCAACGACAGGCATTTAAGGGAGCGTTACTTCAAGAGTCTTCCAGCGATCTACTTTTGGTTCATCCGGCTGCTTCCATCCCCCTTGGGAAATGGCTGAGGAGCTGCCAAAGTCCATCTATGATGTTACTGTCAAGGTATCATGTGTTGTTTATTCTTGTCATTCACTCAAGTCCAAGTTTCTGCTTTATTTCATTTTCTTTCCCTAGTTTCTCCGTGGATTTGTGGCCGAATTGCTTCTGTTTTTGATTTGGGATTTTGAGAAAATTCACTATATTACATCACTTTGGGGTCATTTTTCTGATGGGTTTATTTTCCTTTTTGCCTTTCTTCTTCTTTTAAAATGATAATTGCAGGATATACATGGAGACGATGTGAGCTTGAGTACTTACTGCGGGAAGGTTCTTCTGATTGTCAATGTTGCTTCTAAATGGCAAGTGTCCGACCTCAAAGACTCAAACAAATATTATGATCTAATGCTACTTATTCAATTATTTTCTGATTTTTGGCATGCTTGATAATGTCTAAGCATAAGTACCAAAACGTTAATGTTCTTTTTCTTGTTCGACAAGTTCTGAACTCGTAATTTACTATGTGTGATGCAATTGGTGTGCTGTGGTGGTGTCTGGAGTTAGCTTTTCAGATGAGGTATAGTCAGCTGGTGAAACTGTCTTACTGCTTTGCTTCAAATAAATCGAGAATTTGTTGGGTTTAGATACTCCCAACCATTCGATTGTCAGCATATATGATGTAGGACGTGGTGCGTTTTAAGGAGTTTGTGGAAGATTTAAGGAAGAAAATGGATAACTAGTGTTGTTGGCTTCTCACCAATGGTTTCCAAAGCTTCTCACCAAGGAAATGAACCTTTCACAGTTTTGAGCTCTTTCATTGATTCATTCATTGATTGAAAACAAGCTAGTGCCTTTATATAGGCGTGCAAACTCCGACTTTTACTATTCCACCCGATGCAATACTAAACTCATCCAAAAAACCAAAACTCTTAAAATAAATAAAAAACTCTAAATAGACTCTAAATAACTAAAGATCAAAATAAAATAAAATAAAATTTAAAAATCTCAATCTGATCCCTATTATTCTTCCCGGTTTGAAAACTTCATCTCCAGGTAAAGGACGACATAAGAAGCACAGTTGGGTAGACAGTAGTCCTCTGCAATTGGAAAAGATGCGTCCACGAACTCAGTAGAAGCACGTCCTCCGATAATTTCTTCCAATTGTTGACAGATAGAAACATATTCAACACCTATTTATCGGTTCGGGAAGGAGGATCTAGGGTTACACACTCGATGTGCTCAATTGAAATCAGCGGTTCCTATTTCGACAGTTCTGGCGCGTGTTCAACAGATGGCTTTAGATAAGGCTCTGGCTCAGATTGCAGTGCTAGATCAAGTGTTGTCTCTGGCTTAGAATGAGGCACTTGAACAAATTCTGGTTCAGACTTAGGCTCAGGCTTCAATTTAGGCGCATGTGCAATCTTTGTTTCAATCTCTCGGTCAAGATCTGGTTTCAGCTCATGTCCAGTCTCACAATCTACCTCAGATGTTGGATCAATATCTATCACGGGCTCTTGCTTGAGTTTACTCTGTTGTTCTTTCCACCATTGTTCCATCTCTTGACTAAGTCGTTTTTCTTTATCTAACCATGTCTCTACTGAAGATTGTTGGGGTGTCTGTAGAACATATTGATGCTCAGAAGAATAGCGAAATTGAAGATGAAATTTGAACACTGATAATCGACGACTATGACGTGAAAAATGCATATACCAAGATTTTGCTTCTCCTTTGAATGTGTGATATGCATATGTATATTTTTGAAAAATAAAATTTGGAGAAGAACTATTCTAGATGTGATTCACAGTCATCATATCCGTATCTACATTCGAAGTTATGAAAGTATGAGACCCGATTATACATTGTTCGAATAGAATAACCCTTGTAGTAATCATCGTAGTAATTATATCTTTGAATTTAGAGTAGATCTTCTTGCACACATGATACCTATTTGTAGTTGGCCGAGTCAGCTACATACTGGCATGAACGACACTGAATTTGTGCTTCAAAACGGGTACATGATATTTAAGAATAGAAAAACTACGCAGAAATTCTAGAAATCAGCTGATTTTCGGCTGAAAATTGCACGGCTCACTATTGAGCTGGCTCGGGGCTGGCTCACTAGCTCAGTCGACTCGAGTGGGCTCCTGGCCGGCTCCCTCGAACCGATGACCAGTACCGGCTCGGCTCGACTGAGCCGACACTGTAACTCAGTCAGCTCAATCGATGCCGACACAAATTCTTGCCAATTTCGACGACGTGTCGCTGTCGGTCTTCTCCCTGGGGGTTTGCCTTGACGAGAGGGAGGTCGTGGTGGGATTGGCTCCATCTGGCGCTGATGAACTTCAAAAAGTTCGCGGGAAGCGGCGTAGAAGTTTTCAGTCACCGGTGATGGTGGTCTTGGATGCCGGAAGTGTCGTCGACGCAGAGGAAAGCTTGAGGAAGTGGTGGCGCTGATCGGGGAGGTCGCTAGAGGTGGCGGTGAGAGGTGGCATTGGCTTTCCAGTTGAACGTTAGGGTTTTGGGTCTTGTTGGCGGTGGATCTGTTTTGTCGGACGAGTGGTTGTTTGGGGCACGACGGCAGAGCACTGTGGTGGCATGGTAGAGGAGATCTGGGTGGTTGTGAAGCAGTGGCTGATGACGGTGGTGTGGAGTTTAAGGTTAGGGTTTCACTTTCACTTTTTTTTCGCTTGGGGTTTTAAGATTTGATTTTTTTGGCAAAAGAAAGGTGGCAGCTAGCAAAATTAGGGTTTGGTTTTTTGATTTTTTTGGATTTGGGATTCAAAAAGAGCAAAGATTTGGATCTTCGGCTTTGATACCAAATTGATGTAGTACGTGATGCATTTTAATGATTTTGAGGAGGATTTAGAGAAGAAATTAGATAACTAGGATCTTGGCTTCTCACCAAGGGTTTCCGAGGTTTCTCACCAAAGAGGAGAAATTTTTCATAGGGTTTGAGAAAATTTCTTTCATTAATTCATTCATTGATTGAAAATAAAACAAGTTAGTGCCGTTATATAGGCTTACAAATTTCGACTTTTACTGTTTCACCTGATGTGTACTAAACTCACCCAAAAAGACTAAAACTCTTAAAATTAAACTCCAAATAGACTCCAAATAACTAAAGCTAAAATAAAATTTAAAAATCTCGATTTGATCCCTATCAATATATCTTGTGTTGATCTTAGGGTTCATGCAAACCATTATTGTACTCATGATCTCTAAATTTTTTTGGATCACTACTGATGTATGACAAGGTATATGTTAGGAATTTGGTGGAAGATTTGGGGTAGAATTGATAAATTTAGGGGTTTTTTGCTTCTCACCAAGAGTTTCCGAGGCTTCTCACCAAGGATGGAAAATCTCTCTCAGGTTTGTGGAAAATTTTCCATTGATTAATCCATTGATTCAACAACTCGTGTGGCCTTTATATAGGCCTATAAATCAATACTCTTCTTCACCCATCCGATGTGGTACTAAACATTAACATGCTTAAAAATAAATAAAAAAGACTCAAAATAAGTAAAACTCTAAAACCATACATAAAATAAAAATAAAAATTAAAAAGGTTCTTGCTTTTGATCTGACCCATATCATTCTTACCGGCTTGAGAACCTCACCATCCGGTGAAGTATGGAAAAATTAGCACAACTGTGCAGAAATCGACAGCCTTTTGCAATCGAAAAAATGCGTCCATGAATCTTAAAGTGTAATATGATGCAAATATACAGACTAACTGTTGGATCTGGATCGTAGCCTAGAGGGGGGGTGAATAGGCTATAAAAAATATTCGTGCAACCCACGAACAATCCCACGCAGTTATAAGCATAGACAGAGCAATAAAATCGCAATCACAAAGTACGCACAGATATACCCTGGTTCGGTCGTCTCCACGACCTACTCCAGCCCCCGAAAGTAACTACTAGATAGATATGTAATCAAGTACAGCTACAATGAGTCAAGATCCCAAATCTACTCTCACCTAGCTCGTACGCACACCATGTGCCCTACACCATCAATCTAGTCAGATGCTCTCCCTCCGTGACGACTCCCAAAGTCGTCAGGTCCCCAAAAGTAACAAAGATGGTAAAGTTTCCCCTACGAGGATCTAACACAACAAATACACAAAATAATAATAAATAGAGTTTAGGAATCTCAGTTTGTGTAGTGGCGATGTCCTCGTCAGTCAGTACGGGTCAGATCTCGTCTGACGTAGATGTAGTCTCTGATGTCCCCTCAATAGTTCGACTCCCCTCTCGATGAGACTTGCGCCCTTCGCCAAAGATTGAAACTTGCGGCACCTCACCCAATTAATTTTTCTCCCAACAAATCTTGTGTGCATGTGCCAGGCTCTCTGAAATATTTCGGGTGCCACTCAAAAATTGTATGAAACTTTCGGCTGCCCTTTTTGTGCACTACTCTTGATTGAAAGCACAGACAAAATTTCCTAGCTCTTGATAACCCTAGTCACAAGAAACAGGATGGCCGGCCTCTTGTGTTTATTGATTGAGAACAAAAAAAATCTTTGCTGCTCTTTGAGATGTGCCTGCACAATCAAAAGACAGAAAATGTAACCTTTTTTTTTGTTAACTAAGAAAGAGGCTTACCTTGGGATTTTGTAAAGGCCTAGGAATTTTTAATGAAAGCTCCTCTGAGATTTTTCAAAGCATCTAAAAGAAACAAGATTGAGAGTTCCTGATTTTAATCCATGTGTGTGCCCTGGGAAGGTATTTTTCAAAACAAAAACAACTGGCCTTTGAAGAACCAAGTGTTCCTGTGAATTATCAACGACCTGCAATCAAAAAACCCTAAAAAACAAACTGTTTTGAAAATCCCATGAATAAAGAAATTCGGCTGCCTTAATAACTTGAAGTCAATGTGCTCCTGGGAAAAACAATGAAACAAAAACACAAATCACACAACACTTTGAAAACTTAGACGCAGCAATCAAAAAGGTGGCCGGCTCCTGTGCTCTCCCAAGTATTTCTTACGGCTGCTGAATTGGGTTTGGCCACAAAAAAATAATGATTGGATGGCTCTGGGGATCTTCAAAAGAAAAAGAAAAACTTGGGCACTCAAAAATTTCGGCTGAGACCTATATAACAAGCCCTAAAAAAATCTTGCCCTCTTCAACAAACTGTGCGGCTGAGAGAGAGAGTCTCTTCCAAAAAAACAATTTCGGCTATTGCTCCTTTTTTTTATATGAAAAAAAAACCCCAGGTCGTTGAAAAGAGAGTGCACATGGGCCTTTTTGGGGTATTAGCAGAATGGCTTTTGATTTTGTAAATGGTAGGCTCTTAATAATCAGCCTCCTTTTAAAACATCAATGCAATTGGGCTTTGATGGTATGATAGTATTTGTTTTGGACCCAAATAATAATCAGCCTCCTTTTAAAACATCAATGCAATTGGGCTTTGGATTATTAGTTTTTGTTTTGGCCTGTGTTTCTTATCACCAACATATTGACCAAGTCTCACATTGAGTCTCTACAAGCTTTGTCATCCCTGAAACACTTAACACACGTTAAAAACGTTCACACATATTTGTTATCATCAAACACGAACTTCATAGATCGTTGCTACCAACACTAACATCCTCTGATAATTTCTCTTAATTCATAAAAACCAAAAAAGCATTCAACAATTGTTTGGTGGTTAGTATAAGAGGATATGTGATAGCAAGCTCGATATATTCAATTAGATTCGGTGGTGCTTCTTTCGACAGTTCTGGCGCATATTCAAGAGATGGCCCTAAATAAGGCTTTGGCTTAGATTGCATTGCTAGATCATGTTCTGATTTTCGCTTAAAATGCGGCATTGGTTCAAACTCTGGTTCGGGTTCACGCTCTTACCGTCTCTCCGATATTAGCTTAAGCTCTAGGTCAGACTCGGGCTTTAATTTAGGCTTAGACGCAAGATTTGTCTCAATCTCTTAATCTGGGTCTGGTTCCAGCTCATGTTCAGGCTTACATTCTATCTCAAGTGTTGGATCAACCTCTGTCATGGATTCTGGCATGAGTTTACTCTTTTGTTTTTTTTCTATATAACGTTTTCTAAGCATTCCACATGGTCTATAAGCTGACGAATCTCGAACCTGCTATCACGAACAATGGCTTTTAAGGTATCGAACTGCTTAAGGAGATCTCTCTACCATGGTGATGAATCATTATAGTAATCATCATAGTATCTCATAATTTAGAGTAGATCCATCACCATACTTAAGGCAGTGCGGTTCAGCCGGCTTGGCTGGCGCTCGGGGTCGATTCGACCGAGCAGCCATTGTAGCACCGTCGGCTCTGTCAGCGTCGATGACAATTTCCATTGATTCCAGTAGCGGTTCATCGGGGTTTCTCTTTGTTGTAGCTTCGCCTGAGAGTGGGGAAGCTTCCAAGGAATTGACGGTGCCGATCGGCGCCGATGGTGTTGCCAGCATGCTCCGATGATCTTGGTGCGGTGACGGAGTGTGGTTTCATTAATGAAAGTGGTGATTGTTTGTACCGAAAGCTTTTCCTAGAAGGTGGAAAGATACTTTGGGGGCTGGTGACCCTGGTCGGCACCGACGATGGCGTCTGCGAACTTAAAAACTCGACGATGGCAGTTTTTAATGAGTTCACTTGACCGTGGCAGGTTTTCTGGGCACCGACGGGGTTGATAAAGGATATAGGACTACGTGGAGGTGGCTGTGACTGGCCGTGTGAGGTGGTGGTTGTTTATTGCGACGATGGGTTAGGTCTTGTGATGACCAGGGTCCTTTTGGGTTTTGCTGAATTCTTTATGGATCAAAGATCGGAAAGAGCGAAGGTGGAAACTTCGGATTTGATGCCAAATTGATGTAAGACGAGATAGCTTTTAAGGATTTGATGGTTGATTTATGGAAGAGTCAATAAATTTAGGGTTTCTTGGCTTCTTACCGAGGGTTCTCTAGATTTCTCACCAAGGAACAGAAACCTTTCTTAGGTTTATGGAAAATTTTCCATTGATTTATTCATTGATTTATTGATTAAAATAAACAAGTATTGTGCCTTTATATAGGCTTACAAACAAATACTCTTCTTCACCTATCCGATGTGGCACTAAACATTAAAATACTCATAAATAAATAAAAAAGACTCAAAATAAACAAAACTCTAAAACTAAAATAAAATTAAAATTAAAATTAAAATTAAAAAGATCTTGATCTTATCCCTATCAACTACTGCGTATGGTTTTCCCGATATTTTAGAATTTTCGTTCAAATCTAATGATGTTGGTGTTAAGCTCCTCACCATTACATTTTGGTGCTTCATTCTTTTGAGCACATATGTTCTTGACAACAATTTTGTAACCTGCCTATGATCTGGTTTGCTTTTTGATTTTTTATTAGACATTAGCTGATGCTATTAGGTTCTGGTACTGATCTTTTGATTGCGTACATCCATGACAACAATGGGACCTGCATATTATCTGGTTTGCCTTCTGATTTTTTATGTTTTTTCCTCAAGCAAAAGCTAGATGTTAATGAATGTGATTTCTCTATATGGTGAGGACATACTACATAATCAATTTTTTAAGAGAATAAATATTTTAGCCCAACAGCAGAAACAATGATGTCAGTGTTTTAGACCACAGAATTATGAGTCAGTAGATGCTGTTGCATATGTATATCTTGCCTATATCAAAATGGCATATGCATCTCTGGTTGCATAAAAATTGCCACATGCCACCAGTTATACAGCAATGGGTAATATGCAGCTATATAAGGTTGCATATCTGGTAATGCAGGCTCGTATATGTATATTGACATCAAAATCCTTCAAAATCTTTCTGTGTTAATTAATATGCTTTTCCAATTGTGTCACTGTATCCAAGTCGTTTAATGTACGAAACCTGAAAGATAACCTTGAATTGGCTTTATTCTTCAACACATGATATGTGGATATTGGAGATTGGAAGTTTATTTTGTAATTATTAAAGCCGGAAGCAGTAGTATATAGATCAGATACCGGTGTTTCCATATCCACCACTTTAATTGAATAAAAACAAATACAACTTTTAACTTATATTCATTTCTTATCAATAGATACTAAAATGGATCTGATATCCCTACGCCCACATCTGTTTAACATGAATCAACTGAAAGGTAAGTAGTCTGTGATATAAATTACATCAATTTTGACGGGCACCACATGTATAAATTTCAAGCACGGCTATATACAAAAGATAATCAATGGTCATTTTTTTGAATATATGGTGGGATCCTCCCACCTATCCGAAAATTACAGTGGAGAAATTTTTTGCTATGTTGGTGGTGACATGCCTTGAGATGTGATCTTCTTGTCCAAAGTTATGTCTTGCAAATTTTCCTCAAGTTGGAGAAATAGAATTGGAATGTGCATATTATACAACATTAATACCAATTAGAGGTATTCTGTATTCTATTTGCTTATGGTAAAATTGATATTTGGATATAAGTTTGGATTTATTTGCCGGTATTAGGGTTCATTGTCAGACGCTTTGGAAGTATACATAACTGTTTTTTTGGAGGTCGGGGGATAGGGTGTTTTGCTTTTTGTCTTTTTTGTTTTGTTTTGTTTTGTTTTTTTTTGCGCGGGGGGGGGGGGGGGGGGGGGGGGGGGTGCTGTGGTACAGATACCATCTGACACATTTCATCTCTAGAATATTTATGATTCCAGATATTTTTGTTGTTTACTTTGGACTAAATTAAAAGTAAATCCAGTATATAATTTTTTCACCCCCCAATCTATGAAAGCTATGAACTTAAAACATTTCATTAAATGCTAGTATCTATCTATGACTGATACAAGAATCTACTTATTGCCTGACAGTTTGAATATGGTTATCAAAAATGATGGCTACAGAATTGTCTGCATGTAACTTATCCCATGCAGTTTGGAGCCATAAAATAGGCCTACACTGGCTTCAGTGTATTGTGGCACATCACTTCCCATCTATTTGACTTATAGTAGTTGTATCCTGTAGTTTGTCCTAGTATTTCTAGTTCTAGTGTTTCAGCATAGTTTAATTCGAGTTTCGAGATTACTGTATTAGTAACTTAAGACATCAAGTATCATTGTTCTGACAAAACGCTGGATGCAGTGGATTAACAAATCAGAACTACACCGAGCTGAATGCATTGTATGAAAAGTATAAAGATAAGGGTGAGCTTTTTATCCCTGTTATCATCATTGCTTGCTAATATATTTCCGCCCGAATTATTTGTAATGTCACAATAAGCTCATTGAGCTTTGATATGTTTTGATAGGATTTGAGATACTCGCTTTCCCTTGCAATCAGTTTGCTGGTCAGGAACCTGGAAGCAACGAGGAAATTCAGGAGGTGGCATGTACCAAGTTCAAAGCAGAGTTTCCCATCTTTGTTAAGGTGATTTCCCTTTTCTATTTCTATGTTTCATTTTTATTCCACGGAAAAGTGCATATATTGACCTTACTCGATATAAAATCTCTTATGGGCATTATATTTATATATCTCTATTTTTATTAAACTATTCTTTTTCTTCCCATAAATTGTTAATTTGCTGCCCTTCAGTTCAGTATTTTTTTATTCTGAAATTAATTTAAAAGAGATTCTGATATTCTCTGTGGGTGTGATATGTTTTGCCATCCTTTATATGTGTTCCATTATTCTACCTTATGATTTCTCTATATTTCGTCAACCATGAAATTAAGAATGGTATGGGCCATTACAGGTTGAAGTAAATGGAAAGAATGCTTCACCCCTGTTCAAATTCTTGAAATCACAGAAGGGCGGGATATTTGGGGATGGCATCAAATGGAACTTCACCAAGTTTCTTGTGGACAAAGATGGAAAAGTTGTCGGGAGATATGCGCCAATCACCAGCCCTTTGAAGATAGAGGTCATACTTTTTTCGCAACCCTACACCGTTGTCAAAAATTTCTTTTACAGTGATATGCTATTAACCGATGTTTTCTTTTGTTTTCTTGCAGAAAGACATCAAGAATCTGCTTGGATTGTCATGAAGGCGGTATCGCTCTTCTCTGAAATCTGTGTTGCTTATCATTATGCATGCTAAAGGTAGGCTGAATATCTGTTGCTTATGATTATGTGTTCATGACAATATGTTTTGTGCTTTTTTCATTTGCTTTATTCTGTGTGCATACATTCTTGATGGAAAGATTATGTTACATCTGGACTTTTTATGTGTTTTGGGCCCATTAGGGGCGTTTTCGGAATTTTCTGATTTTAGGGGCGTTTTGGTATATCTGCATTTTTCGGCAAGTTTTCTCTATTTAAGGCTAGGACCGGCTAGGAGGATGTTATGTTGAATTTGAGATTAAAATTGATAAATAGAGAAGAGAGTTCTTCGATCTAGGGAGGGTGCGGGAGTCCTCTTTAGTTGGCGTCTTGGGAGGGCGATCACCCCTATAATTGTGATCAATGTATCTTCCATTTCAGGTTTTATTTAATAAAAATCAGATCTTTTCTTGGTTCCTATCAGATTATTCTTCTATTTCAGAGATAAAAACATCGCATGTCATAAATAAATTCAATCAATGTTCTCTCTGCTCTCTCTTCTTTTTATCTGAATCAATCAGAAAATGAAAGTCCTTGAGTTATAATAATTATCTTCGTGTAGTGTAGGGTAAAGCATCATCTAGTAAAGCATCATCTAGGGTAAAGCATCATCCATGCATCAACCTAAAATCCTGTTTCAACCGGTGATGTGAGCTAGAGATTGTCAATTACATTTCTACCTAATTTTTCATTTTTCTTGCTTTGAAGATCATCATCTAGTATAGCTAGAATTTGTATTGAAATGGATGCTAGCAAACCTTTATTTAAGATGTTTGATGTTGAGATTTCAAAGAACAAGTTTGTGGAATTACGTGCCATTTACGGAAGCAAAAACACTATTTGACATGTAAAGCTTTTTGTCACAGCACAAGTCCAAAAAATATGAGCTGAAAACGTGGATGACACATGCACTCCTTAATAAATAGGGTGAGTTGGTCTTTTGAAAAGCTCTTCATGGTAAGTGAAGCATGACACATGCACTCCATTGATGGGCAAAGACCTAAGTAACTAAACCTCTTATAAAGCTCATAATTTCAAGGATTGATAAGATGAGCTAGTTAAATCATATCACTATCACCATTATCATATTGGGGATAAAAAAGAATCCTAACCCAAGATCTATGTGAGAAATAATGGATAACATTTGCGGAAGGACAAATATCCACAAGTACAAAAAACTAAGATTTTAACGTGATTTGGCCACAACCAAGGCTTACATTCACAAGCCAAGGAAGATCTATTCTTCCACCATAAAATAAATGAAGAAAGATACAACAACAAAACAACCTTCAAAACTCTAGTAAGCTTGCTGATTCAATAAGACAAAAATGAGAAAAATATAAAGGTCAGCTCACTAGCTTCAAAATCACAACCCCACTTGCAAAAACTCCTTACAACTAATTGAAAGGACACACACTTTGTTGAATGAGCGCCCGTCAAATAACCCTAATTTGTTTCTCTCCTACCCACTTTCTAAACTTAACATCTAAATGAAAATAAGATGATCAGATAACCACTCCCATTGATTAGAATGAGCGCGCTTTCGTGTGTATATGACTCAAGCACAAATCTTCCAAGTCCAACCCACTTCGAAATGTGATCAACAAACCTGAACCAAGTTAGGACGTCTTTAAACTAAATCACCAATAGACTAAAAGGGTGTGGATCCCATCATGTGGTATGGACCCAAACCTAACAAACTTCCCATCTATGCTCATGAGGGGAGACCACCGAAACTACTCATAAAGCATCCATCCATAATATATAATTCTCCTTAGGCAAGTCTTTGGTCTTATATCAGCTTCATTATGGTCGTTGTGTATCTTTACTTTACAAGCTTCAATAACATCATGTCAAGCCCATCTTGTATCCGGTAATACATCACATCTATATGGTTAGACTTGAAGTGGAAACTTAAATTTTTCTCAAGTTGATAGCACTTTGACCATCATAATGCACAACACAATCATTTTACTTCTTACATGATTTTCTTAAGAATGCGTATTATCCACAACGTCCTCTCACATGCTTTGGTAATAGATATATACTCGGCATTCAGGATGGATGTTACAATTTATTTTTGAAATTTGGACTATCGAGATATTGCTTCCTTAACAAAAGTAACCAGCTATTCGGATACAAACTCTACATAGTCAATGTCACTAGCAATTTGGCACAGTGTAAGCAACCAACACTACGTCATCACCATCAAAATATAAATACTACCATGAGGTGCCTTGAAGATACCAAAAATCCACTTTACCATTGCCTAATGTTCTTTCCCTAGATTTGTAAAGAATCGGTTAACCACACTAATGTTATGAGCTATGCCAGGCCTTGCATATACCATGACATACATAAAGAACCAACAACCAATTCCTAAGGGACATTCTTCATGTCTTCTTTCTTTTTCAATTTTAAATGACATTGCATTATGCTCGGTTTTAAATGACCTGCGAGTGGAAAACCACTCTATTTTGCTTTTTTCATACCAAATCTTTGTAGTACATTTCCAATATCAGTTTCTTCTGACAACTACTGCTTCTTTGATTTACTATCATGATAAATTTACATGCCCAAAATATTTTTTGCCGATATCAAGTCTTTAATTGCAAAAGAAATTCTCAAGTTGATAGCATATATGCATTTGCTTACTTTGTTGTGTTGGGAATAGAATATATGCATTTACATGATGACACTTGATGAATGTCTATAGTGATCATTGCTTTGAACAATGCAATTTACATGTGACAAGGATATGTTATGTGCCCTTTGTGGCGATATTTTGGCCTGGAACTTTATGGAAAATGTCATGATTATTTACTGTTCTAACGTGGCAAGCGATATGTTTAATACATGTTCCTTCATGGCAATTGTTATGTTTATTACCTATTCCTTCCTAAAATGTTATGCTCAAGCCTTTCGTGGGGAGTTTATTATTTGTATATGCATAGCAATGCTATGTTTAGCACTCTGGTAATATTTAGGTTAGCCCATCATTGACTATATCCCACATTTCATGTTCATATGCTATGTTTTCATGTTTTCCTAGATTTTCTTTTATTTACTGAGTGAAAGACTTCGCCATGATTTTGGTGACTGGCTTGCAGGAGCAGGAGCCATAGAAGACCTTTAGCGTGGGAAGTGTTGCATTTTGTTGTTTTTATGCATCTTGTACTTTTGTTGTACTTATTAAACAACTTTTGTTTATTCAACCATCTTTTGAATTTGTGTATATATGTATGTTATTGTGCTTAAGATAGGAAGTGGACATATGTACCTTTTGTTATATAAATTTACTAGCAAATAACCCGTGCACACGTGCACGTGGACTGGAAAAAAATGGTTGGGAAGGGGGAGAAGAATAAAAAGTGTGAGTGTGTGTGTGAAGAGGGTCCAGGGGTAAAAATGCAAAACCCGGGGTTGTATGTGCAAAATTTCCCACTGCTTCTCTTATCTCTCAAAATCTCATCACAAAATTCCCCACCTTTTCTCTTATCTATCAAAATCTCATCACTTATCCAATTTCTCTGGTCCAAATTTTCTTATCCAAATTTTCTTATCCAATTTTTCTTGATAACATCCCTATTTTATAGAATAGATATTTGTACTTTCTAATAATAATGTTGACTAAGGTCTCCTAATAAGAATCATGCAGTTCAAAATGATATTGGGATATTGGACAGGTAACTTGTATAAAAGAGGCTACTAACTCCTTTAAAGGCAATGGAATTGGGGATAAAAACCTCTACATAGAACCACTGTAAGGGAGATAAGGTTATCGCGATCCATAAATTAACTAGTCATAACCCGTGCCCTAAGGACACTGTTGATTTAAAATATTTCACCTTCAAAATCTTAGATCACATATTTTAAAGGAACATCAAACAATAAAGTACAATAATTGTTATTTAGTTTCTCCCAAAAATATTAGTATCCACAAAATTTAGTTTTTCCAGAGAATTTAATTTTGACCAAAAATTTAAAAAGTTTAGTTCTCCCAGAAAATTTAGTGCTCCCTAAAAATTTTAGTTCCCCGCCAAAATGTAGTTCCCACAAAGAATTCAGTTTCTCTATTGTTTATTTAATTCCTACCAAGAATTTAATTTAGTTTCCCTTAGAGAATTTAGTTTTCCCAAACATTTTAGTTTCATCCAGATTTAATTCCTCCCAAAGTTTTAAGTTTTCCCCACAACACTTTCACGTCCTAACCGTTGATTCCTCAAGATTAAATCACATTCGTCTTTCTATCAATCATTTTGTACTAGTCAACAAATACATTCAAAACATCACTCAATTGTATAATAGATTAGCTTTAATATGTAATGTGTTAAGTGATAACTAAATGCTAGAATAACATGGTTTCTAAATGCTAGAATAACATGGTTTCTGCTTGGTTAATTCGAATGTATTGGTAAATTAAACTATAGGAACAACATGTTCATATCTTCTCGACATAATAGAATTGCCCTGAAATTAAAAAGGGTATTCTATCTAACTTGTAATGCATATGAATGCATATGAAGACATCCAAGTAAGCCTCATATTGTCTTCTTTAGCGGGTGCTAGCATTGCAATTAAAGAGTTTTTAATCTAGCATTTGTTTGATATGCACCCATTGCAGGTCTGCTTCATCTGAAACATACGATATGTACGTCATGATATCATATAATACTGAAGTAAAACAAAATTGACTACTAAAATTGTTCCTTAGCCCATTGTTTATGAAATAGGTTAGTCCTAACAAAATATGTACGTGATGATCTCATATTTAGTACTCAGTGCTCACACATTCATATCAAATAAAACTTCCATGCAAACATAGTCATAGTTCAAGCATCTTGGAGGACGCACCAAGCTACGAGGGCCAGAACCTCCACTTTTGAAAAGGTTTAAACAACTTCACAGAAAAATAGAAAAACAAATTGAAAGAAATCCAAATGATATATCATAATAAAGGAATGCTCATTCTAGACAATCATATCATTGAGACCAACATCACTCTACAACCAATTTCAGAGAAGCCTCCAATCTCAACCCAACGCCCAAACTTTACTTAGAGTCTATCGGAACCCACATTGATGCCACATAGATCGTTTTTGAATGGTACATATAGCATTGCAAACTACGAAGGGGCCAACGAAAGCCAACTTTAAATAAAAAGTTCCAGACATAATGTTAAGAACATAATAATATAGCACACAAATAGATCAGTGATCATCCATAGCAACCTTGTTACCAAGACCTACCTAAACTCTTTCACATTACTAGGACCGGAGAACCATCAAATACCAACCAAAAATAAGCACCACGACAGACGATATGACAACCAGGCCTGCCTAAATAACTGCAAGCAATTATAACCTATAGTGATTTAGAGATTGCGTTGAGGCAACCACCACAACCATTTTGGGTAAATATGACTTACACAACAATCAAAAGAAATAAAACAATTTAAACTTACACAGAAAACAAAACAATTAGTGCAAAGACCATAGCAGGGGTTATCACTGACAATCTTACTCTTGATACCTACAAAATACTCAAGTACCAGAATCAGAACTCACTCCACTGTCAGAATCGGCCGCCCGCCATGCACACCCGCACACATGCAAGCGCACATCATGACAGACAAATAGAGCATATCAATACATACAGCTCAAAAACATCTCTAATAGGATAACCTATATATCTCAACAACAATCGGCTATAAAAACAAACTGGCTAGTTTGCACTCAGTACATCACAATTTCAATTGAGCTAAAGCCAGTTGTGCCATTGTATTGACACTTCTGCATAAAACAATCATGTTCTCATCAATGAAACTTGTTGACCAGCACCTACTCCTTCCCATTACCCTTAAAATCGCATGAATGACTAACAACCTTTCTCCAAACATAGGCCCTACATGATGACAAACATATACTCCATACATTCTAACAAGTCACAACCAGGTAGAAGTTTCAACCAAACTAATCATTTATGAACCTTTAAGGAAAGACCAACATACCTTCTCATGATGAACACGACGATATAGACATTATAATGATCAATCATCCTTTATACAAAGGAGCGACGTTGGTCATGTTGCTGTGATATTTATCACGTGGCAATGTCAAATCAACACTCCTCCAAACATTTCTTCTTGGTCCCACTCTATTTACAAGGTTGCCAGTGATATCCCCCCATGTGCATATTTGTTGGAATTTTTGCCACTTTTACCCTCACACACCAACACTTCTCGTTCATTTTCAGTTATTACACAATACATCCTTGATGTGGGGTTTTTTTTTCCCGCAGAGGAAATAGACCTGTCTGTCGACTCTGACCTCTCTTCCACCCAAAATGAGAAGCACATGCGGACCGGTCCTTACAGAGTCTCCCGCCACCATTTCAAAACATGTTAATCTCCTCATCTCCTCCGATTATCAACCCATTATCATCGTCTTCATCCCATCTCCATCTCAAAAACCATTATCCCCAATTCAACAAAACCCTCGTCACCAAATCCCAGAACCAGCAGAAACTCTCTAAGACGATCTCTAGACCCCCAACAACCCAAACGGCACATGCCCACCACCACCTACGGCGACTCATAAACTCCAAGAGCCTCGCCGAGGCGAAGAACTTTTACGCCAAAGCAAGAAACCAAGGAGCCCAATTCGGCGTCGTTCTTGAATCCATCCTCATTGACGCGTTCATGAAATCTGGCCGCTTAACAGATGCCTTTCAGGTGTTTGATGAAATGACTGAAAGAAATGTTGTCACTTGGACTTCGATGATACAAGGATGTGTTAAGAATGGGGATTCGGCAAGTGGGCTGTCTCTGTTTGTTGGGATGCTTGAATCGGATGTTGCTCCCAATGATTTCGCGTTCTGCGCTGCTCTCCGTGCTTGTGCTGACCTGGCCGCATTGGCATTTGGTGGCCAGCTAGTCTCGTTAATCATCCGACTGGGATTGGAGAGTGATCCCCGGATTAGAATTTGCTTGATGGAGTTTTATTCCAGTTGTGGGTTGATGGACAAAGTAGTTTGGGTTTTTGACAGAATGGTTGAAGTGGATGTGGTGGCTTTTACTGCTCTGATCTCAGGTTTTGTTAGGAATAATATGTTTTATTCTGCAGTTGAAGTGTTTGATCAGATGGTAAAGCATGGGATCAAGCCCAATGAGTACACGGTCACAAGTGTTCTTATGGCGTGCGGGCCTCTTCTTGGTGAGCAAATCCATGCTTATATGGTGAAGACCATGATCAACCAGAGTGTTTACTCTTCTAGTGCTTTAATTGAGTTATATTCGAGAAGTTATGGGTTTAACCTGGCAAAATTGGCGTTTGACAAGTTTGATGATAAGAATGTGGTCACTTGGAGTTCGATGATCTCTTGTTGCCTCCATAATGAGCAAGTGGACGATGCATTGGAATTGTTTAGTAAGATGGTTTTTGAGGGTATAACCCCCAACGAGTTCACATTTGCAACTGCTATCCAGGCATGTGGGATGCGCTCGGGATCCATCAAACTGGGTCGGCTACTACATTGCTTGGTAATTAAGATGAGTTTGGCATCATATAATCGTATATCCAATTCTTTAATTACAATGTACTCCAGAAATGGTGAGGTTGAGGAGTTTGAAAAGATTTTTGAGAGAATGATGGACCGTGATGTGGCCTCTTGGTCTGCCATCATCTCCGGCTACTTTCAGAGCAGCTTCAATGAGAGATCAATAAGGTTACTGTATGAAATGCATAACCAAGGATACACGCCTAATGGATATGGACTCTCTAGTGCACTAAGTTCTTGTGCTAATCTAGCTGTGTTAGAGCAAGGCAGGCAATTCCATTGCCTTGCTTTGAAGTTGGGGTGCGATCTTGATGTTTGCACCGGGAATGCATTAGTTAACATGTATGGCAAATGTGGTTTTCTCGATGATTTAAGGTTAGCATTCGATGTCATGATCACCCATGATGTCATGTCATGGAATTCATTAATCCATGGGTATGCGCATCATGGGCATGCAAGGACAGTGCTTAGAGTGTTCGATGAGATGGTGATGTTGAATCGCTTTGTGCCTGACCATTCAACATTCATAGCGATCTTGGTAGCATGTAATCACATGGGTCGTATAGATGAAGCAATTGAATACTTCAACGTTATGAAGGACGTTTATGGTGTAGCACCGTCTTCTTCACACTATGCATGTATGGTCGACATGATGGGTAGAGCTGGACTGCTTAATGAGTCCATTCATATCATCGAGCAGATGCCATTTGAGCCGAATGTGTTGATATGGAAGACATTTTTAGGGTCTTGTACATTGCATGGGGATCTTGAACTAGGAAAGTTTGCGGCCAACAAGGTCCTTGAATTGTCTCCTGATGATTCTTCAGCTTATGTTCTTCTTTCAAATTTGCATGCTATGCATGGGGAATGGGGTGACGTAGAGAGGGTGAGGGGGATGATGGACAAGAGGGGAGTGAAGAAGGATGCCGGCTGGAGTTGGATTGAGGTTAAAAGCATAATTCATGCTTTCACTGCAAGGGATGAGTCTCATCCAAAATCGGAATTAATCTATCAGAGGCTGGTTGAGCTGGATGATGTAATCAGAACTGAAGGCTATTCAGCTGACTCAAGGCTCGAATATGTTGATGAACAAACTAATGCATAGTAAGGATTTACGACTGTAGATATTCATCTATACAGGATTTAGACTGTAGATAATCATCTATACATTTATTATTATTATTATTTGTATAGATTACAATGTATAAAACCTCACTCCCTGATGATTGTTCCAAGGATTTGACATTGATGCAGCAAAAAAAACCATCTCGTCTATAATTCTTGCAATTAATGACCGAAATATCTTGCTTATTTAGAATAGAATACATGATATAAATGGATTTCATTGCAGTGATGTTGAAGGCTATTCATTGGTTATTTTTTTCTAAGCACGTAAAATATGTGACATTGTATGATGTTTTTGTCTCTGTTTTCTGTTTGTTGAACAATCAGAATGAAAATACCATATATGTGAGATGACAGAACACTGTTTTTTTAAGTTCATTTTGGATAGACCTTATCTATTTTGCTAAATCTCATATAATTACGACTGTCTTATGAAAATGCAATTGTTAAAACGCAAAATATGTTATGATGTAATCTAGAATAGGATTTGTGAACTCCATGGCACTGTTCGTTTTTGTCCAAGTTCAGGCCAAAACAATTTTAAAACTAGAACTTTATAAATTTGAAGTCTTTCAAGTTCACACTTCCTCTATGAAATCTGATGTACACATATGATCCCTTTTCTCCACATCACATGACACCAATTGACCACAGACACTATTTTCATTGTTTGTACACACTGATGGAAGATGTTGCTATGTACATAATGTAATTAGGAGGGAAAAGTAGGAACTTAAGATACTTTGGAGGTGGTATTAAGATTCGAGGGCTAAGGTTAATTAAGAGCAAGATGAATAGCAGGAAACAGAGATTGACAGTCTGATAGAATCGAGTGTAGTGAACATGATTACGCAGAAAGATATGATAAGTTAGGGCTTTGATGTGTCAAATTACATAAAAACTGAGAGAATAAGATAACTGATGAAGTATTTGAAACTTATTCTTAGAGGATAATGGTGACAATGAGTGAGATGATGGAAAACTTGAACATTTTCCTTTTCCTAATTTTTACTATAATAATTGGGAATTGATTTGTGCACCCTCCGTTTTACTATTGCACACATACCACTTATTTACAAGTTTGCCATTCAATTACAGTATGTGCACATACCACTTATTCCTTTTTTACACTCGTCTGCCCCCCTCCCCCGGATCCCCCTCCCCTGGATGACGACGACGACTTACTGGGTTTGGAATGGGTAGTGGGGATGAGGGAGAGGTGGACTGGGGAGGTCAGAGGAGGGGAGTTGTTCCATTTCTGCAGTAATTGCAGAAAGTCTGTTGAAAGTTGCAACATCCATATCTATTCTATTACGGAATTTCTTCGATTTGAATTTGATGGTGCACTAATCGAGCCTCTGCTTATAGAGTAGTAGAGTAATATCGCCATGCAGTACGAATTGCATGGCTGGCACAATGTGATTTCTATAACCACGCTGCCTGTATAAACAAACAAAAGTTGTTCTCCCTTTGAGGGGAAGAGAGAGTGGAGCTGGGGAGGTCGGAAGAGGGGGATGGGGATGTTGGAAGAGGGGGTAGTGGAGGGGCTGGGGAGGTCAGATGAGGGGGGTGGCGTCGCTATCCATCGTCATTCGCCCTTCGAGCGGTCGTTTTACTCACCGCGCACACAAATGAAATTTCGTCCTAGGAGTGCCTGCTGAGTAATTTCAGTGGCAAGCTTGTAAATAAGTGGTATGTGCACGGGAGTAATGACAAACTTGTAAATAAGTGGTATGTGCGTAGAGTAAAACAGTGGGTGCGCAAATCAATTACCATAATAATTTCATGAGAAAGATCTTTAATCAAACCACCATGACTATTAGGCCATTCAAAGATTAGAATGGCATGCTTCCTTACCGTCGAAATTGCACAGGAAATTCAAACTATCATTCTTGCTTCAAGTTCACGGACAAACGTACGTGATCTAGCCCAGTAAAAATTTTTCGGAAATAAGAAAGTTGAGTAATTTTCGCGAAAGGTACCAAAGTTCATGGAGTATCTCGTAATTAACCTGATGTATGTTTTCTGGAGAAAATAGGGTAAATAACACTAGTCAACGATGAGTTTTAATATCTACCACCCAATTTAAAAAGTTTGCTAGAATACCATCACCCTTAAAAAAGAGACTAAAATACCCTCTTCTTCCCAAACACTAAAACCCAACAAAATCAAATCCCTTTGCGAAAACAAGTGCAGCGAACGACGTTCTCCCTCCGGCGAGCGAAGCCCAGCACCTCGCACCGCCTCGAACTCCCCTCGACAGCCTCGACACCGCTCATCGCCGCCATCCCACAACCCAACGCCGACAACACCCCCCATAAACGTCTACGTCGACGCCGAACTCTGACCACCCCGCTTCGTCGTACTCCGACCACCCCGAATCTACGGCAACGCCTCACCGTACTCCGACAAAGCTATATGAGGCAATATGCGCCAATTTGCGCCAATATGCGCCAATATACGCCAATATACGTCACGAAACGTGACGTATATTGGCGTATATTGGCGTATATTGGCGCAAATTGGCGCAAATTGGTGCAAATTGGCGCAAATTGACTCGTAGGGCTTTGTCGGAGTACGGCGAGGCGTTGCCGTAGATGCGGGGTGGTCGGAGTACGGCGAAGCGAGGTGGTCGGAGTTCGGCGTCAACGTAGAGGTATTGTCGGCGTTGGGATCCGACCACCCCGCTTCGCCGTACTCCGACCACCCCGCATCTACGGCAACGCCTCGCCGTACTCCGACAAAGCCATATGAGGCAATTTGCGCCAATATGCGCCAATATACGCCAATATACGTCACGAAACGTGACGTATATTAGCGTATATTGGCGTATATTGGCGCAAATTGGTGCAAATTGGCGCAAAAAGAAACTTCTCCTTTGTTCCTCATCTTATTTGCATTGCGCTTCCAACTTTTTGGTTTGATTTCTCAAGTGTTCATTTGTGCACTGCATCTTGGATGTCATCATGCTTCCCTTCCAAAAAAAGCCGCCATATGCCAACTGCTGCTGCTAAAGCTACTAGCATTATCATCATTATCATTATAATAAAAATCTAGTAGCTTTTTGTCACTAACACATATAGTTGCCAATGCATGGTTGATTAACTGCTTTGTTGTCCTTATCATTATAATACAAGTCTAGTCACCATTTCGTTATTTTTGTCACTAATACACAGTTGATATTGTTACTGTTAAATATATATACTGTGTATCAGACTGTATTATGTTGATAGTGCATTGTTTTGGAGCAATCAGTCTTTGTAATTGATAAACTTTTTTCCCCTGATGATGTATTTGAACAACATTTGAACGGCTCTGGCCATCCAATTAACTTAGCACATGCACCATAATCATACATAAACGTAGCAATCCTATTGGGAATCGGGAAGATATTTTTCAAGATCCTTTCTGATGTCTATGAATTTGGGAATTTAAGGGTGGGCAAAATCAGTCACTTGTGTAGTGCATATACACGGTTTTTTCAAGATACGTACAATAGTAGAGTTAAGATTTTCAAGATTTTCGTGTATGTTCTGTATGGTAGTAGCATCGGGGGTTTCAAGATAATGCATGATAATATAGCATTAAGCTTTCCAATCATGATAATACTCCGACAAAGCCCTACGAGTCAATTTGCGTCAATTTGCACCAATTTGCGCCAATATACGCTAATATACGTCACGTTTCGTGACATATATTTTCGTATATTGGCGCATATTGGCGCAAATTGGCGCAAATTGCCTCATATGGCTTTGTCGGAGTACGGTGAGGCGTTGCCGTAGATTCGGGGTGGTCGGAGAACGGCGAAGCGGGGTGGTCGGAGTTCGGCGTCGACGTAGACGTTTATGGGGGGTGTTGTCGGCGTTGGGTTGTGGGATGGCGGCGATGAGCGGTGTCGAGGCTGTCGAGGGGAGTTCGAGGCGGTGCGAGGTGCTGGGCTTCGCTCGCCGGAGGGAGAACGTCGTTCGCTGCACTTGTTTTCGCAAAGGGATTTGATTTTGTTGGGTTTTAGTGTTTGGGAAGAAGATGGTATTTTAGTCTCTTTTTTAAGGGGGATGATATTCTAGCAAACTTTTTAAATTGGGTGGTAGATATTAAAACTCATCGTTGACTAGTGTTATTTACCCAATTCTCATGTTTCCTGATCTTTCATAAATCATGATGGCAGTTTGCTTCTTGATCGCCACAAAATACTCCAGATTCTAACAACCACTTTTCCTCAGCCTTCTATAAAAGCCAACAGATACAAAATCGTATGCTAAGCTTTTAAAAAAAATGCTTGCCTTGATTTATTACCAAACAAAGCTCACTCAAGCTGTGAACAGGTATCAGCTGTCTCTTTCTACAAAATACTAGTTGACTCAAGTGCTTGTGTAGGAATGAGACTAGTTAAGTACAGCATTAAGAACAACCATCACGAACCCTGATGCCATCAGTGAGCAGAATATTGACAGTTGATACATAATTTTCACATATTATACTGTCATCATATAAATGACTTCAACTGTAGTGAATATGTTTTTTTTTGTTTTATGAATTTGGAGGTCACATGCATGGTGCGTGATGGGTGGGTCATGTGGGATGTATGGGGGCTGTGATTGGTGGGAACACTCATGAATGAAATGGGATGGTGCTGGTGGTGGTGCTGGTGGTGGTGAGTGAATCACGGGGAGAGAGGGACAGCCATTGAGCAACGACCCATGTGGCTTTGTCTTTTCTATCCCAATAATTGAGCATCATTCTCAGTATCATTGGCCTGATTTTGTGTTAGATGCCTCTGAATCAAGTTGATGCACCAAAGGTTAAAGATTGTGGAAGAGATTTGGGAGCTATTGGAGATCATGTACGAGCCAAAATTATTTGCAAATCATAGTTGTTGGATGTTGGATATATGAGAGTGTCTGGAGAGGTTGATTTCATACGATACTATTAACGTTTGTGAAACTCATACCATACTATTACGGGCATAGCTGGTGTCTAAAGGCTAGTATGTATGATAGCCAGACGATCCATATTAGATGGCTACGATCTCAATCAAAGATAAATAAACGTACTGTACAAAGACTTGATTAGCCTCTTTATTTAATATTCTCTCCAATAACAAAAACTCCAGGTTTGCAGACCTCGAATCTGATTGTCAAATTGAGGAGAAGAAAATGATTGTCAAATTGAGGAGAAGAAAATGATCTGTATTTCTTAATGCTTGTGGTTACAAGAGTTGTCCCATATATATAGTACAAGAATCATGATTGGGCACAAGAGCCCAAGAGTCAACACCAAAACCCAAGGGTCGCATATAATATACATGAACCAAGGAGACACACACTAAACTAGAGACCAACACGAAAACCAAAGAGACACATTATTATTTCCGAGATAATCATCTTAACACACATAACTCCACCCTCAAACTCAAGGTGTAACTTTGAGTTTGGTTAGGAATTGCAGTAACTTGAACGACGATCACAAGTGTGAGAGGATTTCAGCATTGAATGGCCATAGAGTGGACGACGCAAGGGTTGGTGAGTGTAGGGCGTGATGGTCGCAGTGTTATAATGGCCGCAGATGGCCGAGGAGGTGTTGCAAAGGGTAGAGGTCATTGGAAACCGATGAGTTGCCGTAGGGGGCGAGGCCGTAGGGGGCGATGAGATGCTGCATGGAGCATAGGCCGTAGGGGGGCCGATGAAATTGTCGCAACATGTGTTATTGATTGATTAAGGAGGAGGCTGTGTTGCGACTCCGATGATTAAGGAGGCTGTGCACCGGTGACTGAGGAAGATGCTATGCTCAACTCTGGTGACTGAGGAGACTGTGCTCTGGTGATTGAGGAGACGGTGCTCCGATAATTGACGTGTATGAGAATGCGATAATGTTGTAGAAGAGGGCATCGATCCGATCTGATGAGTGAGGATGCTGATCTGATGTACTGCAGAGGGGACATGGGTAGAGTGGTCGTCCCCCCTCCCCCAAAAGGAGGGACGGAGAGTTGCAGTAGAAGACTTGGAACCTAGATCAGAATGGCTCTAATATCATGTAAAAGCGGCTGTAGAAGAAGAAGATAATTTGTATTGCTTAATCTCATACTTGGTTACAAGAGTGAGCCCATATATGTACTACAAAAGGTCATCATTAGACACGAGGACCCAAGAGACATTACACATGAGACGAAGAGTCGCCCAACTTCCTAAGAGATTAGCACAATAATCTAAAAGACTCTTGACTATTTCCTAGACACATATTAATATCTTAACACTGATAATCATTATTCCTTCATATTACCTTAATGCCAAGTCTAAAACCAATGTGAAATTGCTGATCAGATTCTGATGAGTTGATAGCATTACCAAGTGCCATATGGAAAATTCACACACTTCCTTCGAGATTGATGACAATATGATCCAGGACTCTACATATAGAATTAGCAGCATAACAAACTTGTACATTACTGCTCATTTACAATAGAAATGCTGCTCATCATTCTTAATTTCAGCCCCACATCTCAATGTGTTTTCTTGCTTCGCTCTCCTGAAAAGCACATCTGGCCTCCTTCCTGTTCATCTGATTGCCATAAATGCCATCACGTTTAATCCACTCTTTTTAAAAAGGAAAGCATCATTTGATGATTCTCATGAAGTTTGAGATCCTTTTTTTTGTTCCTAAATACGAAGCACTGCATGCATGAAATTCTGTGTCAGCTGCATAATCTAACAGTGCATGCCACTGCTTGTGCCCAATACTTCAGCCTCGCTTTAACTTCATCCGGATGATCCCCTGATCACAAGCAATGTCTATCAATTTCTATGATTATAGGCTGAGGATCAATCCAACATGCTTCAAAAACAAACACCCAACCATCCAAAATAACAGCAATAATAAAGAAAACTCACCAGGACTGGAGATCTTCCAGTTTGCAACAAGAGGAGGACATGATGATGATGATGATGATGATGATGATGATGATGAAGTTGGAGGGGTGAGAGAATCTAGATCACTAGGGTTAGAATCCAGGAACCTCTGGCTCATAGAATAGCAGAGCTCAAGGGCAGGCAGGGTGTTGCAGAGCTCAGGGATCTCATCATAACTGAACCCAAACCCCAAGTCCAAGCAGCCCTTGAGCTCCTCAAGATCCTCGTCAGTCAGGCTCTTTGTCCTCCCAACACAGCTCCCCCCAGCCCCGCTCTCTGGCCCCTGATCATCAACAGATTCTATGTACCCCTCAAGCGTCACCCTGCTGCTCCTCCTCTCCCAGCACCTGCTGCTCTCCTCACTCTTCTTTGAGCTGCTGATCTTCTTCTTCTTCTCCTTTGATTTTCTCATCATGGTTTGAGTTTCAAAGCTGTCCATCTCCGGGTCCTCCTCTGTTTGTGTTGAGGAAGAGTTTGTGGGTATTTAAACAAGAGTATGATGATGGATGGCCATGTGATGGTGGTGGTGATGATGATGTATGATGGGTGTGTGGGGCCAGTTTATTGTGTACAAGGTGGCAGCAGAGATGGCAGAGAGCGAGAGGGAGAATCAACTCCACCTCAAGCTTCTCAGTGTTACAGACTGGACCCAGAGAGAGAGAGAAATCTGTCTGCAGTGTTTGTGGTGGCTTCAAAAAGATAAACATAAAAAAACATCATCAAATGCTGGCTGATCTTCAAATTAGTTGGGTTTCGGTGGGGAGAAGCAATGAATACTGATATATGATATCAATTTAATGCATTTATGTTTATTGTATGCATATATAGTATATTTTCCTTAACCATCGTCACAACTCTAAAGTTTTGGTGTAGTATCAAGTGTTATCAGAGCCATCCAACTAGTAAGGTTTTAAAAGTTGTTGAGTTGCTGTCCTACTCTTGAACAACAACAAATACAGTTCATGCCAACTTGGAATCTATTGAGAGAGGAGTGCACTCCAAGGAGAAAGACAGGCTTGATGAAAGAAAGGGGAATGATTTCCTCAAACCCAATTATGATGTGGTCCAAAATCTTGGGATCTGCTGCTGCATGTATCATCAGCTTTGCTAGTGACAGGGAACCAACCAGCACTGTCCTGCAAATAACAAGACAACCCTCAAGACACAAGATCTCTTCAAGAGAAGGCAGAGACAAAAGTTGAGGTTGCTACTAATCCTTCTTTCTTTTCCTTTAATTAACTACAGCTTTTGAAAAAGGTCTAATTAGTTTGGGTTAACACGATGATTAAGAGTGTTAAGTACCCTTGAACCCTTGACCCACAGGAATTGCAAGCAATTGATGGAGTCTGTGAGGAGATATTTTTCTTCACATGGAAGAAGACTTGATTAATTAAAACCGATTAGGCATTAGGATTAGGCCACAACATGATGCAAATGATTCATCTCCGTGTTCTTGCCTTGCACGCATGAGATGCATGTAATTAATTATAGCGAGGACGCGTGGGTATGCTCATTAATTAGTCTATTAAAGGTTTGCTGGCCAGCAACGCCACACGGGTATATCCGTCCTGAACGCTTAACCCCGAACACAGAGAAGCCAGATATCCATGAGCGCCCTAAAAACTGGAAATTAATAATTGCACAACCATACCAAACACTAATTAATTATTTAAAAAATATGCATATAGAATAAGAATAACAATTGTGCTTGCAACTTGACTTGATCAAAGGCCCTGCATATAATAAAAGCCCAGCGATGCAAGAGGGGTTTTCGGTTCTTGGTTGCAATTATCTATTAATTAATTAGGCTATAATGACTGATTATAAAGTTATTCGGCCGCGTGCACATACAATAATTCGTCGTCATCAAATTGCAATTGACTCCTTTGATGCTTAACGCAATAATCTTCTTGAGCGTTGAATTAGTAAATGCTTAATAAAGGAGAGGAGAACTATTGCGCAATTTCTGCTGAGCAAATAAACTATTAAAGAACTATCTATGAGTCTTCAGAACAGTAATTAACCAGTAATTAATCCGAAAACAAATTATTTGTTAAGTAAACCTACTCACCAAGTTAGGGGGGCTTGTGTGCATGCATGCATGTATGTATGATGGTCATCATGCAGACGGTGTGGGTACGCATGGGACATGAGGTTGTGAACCACAGGAAGGCCACGTGGGTGACACCTTAGCAGAGGTTGAAGAGAGACAACTACGGGCCACCTACCCTCACGTGGACTCGTCCTTATCATATCAATAATTGAGCTGAATATTCTACACATATTATACTATAGAATTGCTACAAGTACCGCAAGCAATTGCGGTGCGTGTGCTTATTTTTCCAAAAATAACAAAAAAAAATTTTGACAGAGTCAAATCAATGTATTACACCTAACAGCCAAAGCTTTTTTTGGGAAAAAAAACATGGACATGCACCGCATTTTGAGATGCATATAGTCCATCTCTTATACTAACTGGGGCTATGAACTCTTTGGGTGCCGAATTACAACGAATATTCGCACGTGGGCCTGTTTCTTTGCGTTGCATTGGGGGTAGAGATGGGAAAATATCCACTATTCTCCGTCACTTCATTTCCTATTCACACATTTTCTCTCGTCCCTTTCTTCGAGTCTGTTCCTTTTGGCAACTTTTGCTGTGATTCCTCCTTCCCTGACTTCACCGACGTCTCGGAAATTTCAGCTGGAATCCTTGATTTTGGGTCCCACGTGTTCAGCTCATCCCTCATCTCCCCTTCCATTTTCGCGGGAGCCATTTTCTGTCTGCAAAAACCCTTGCTCCAGCAGGATTTCCTGACGATCTTGGTTGCCGACGTTGATCAATTCCTTGGTCGGATCTGCATTGGGAGTGCCAAGCATGTTCCATTGCCGCTCCATCGAAGCTTTGTCCAAAACCCTAGGCTGCATTGGGAGTTTCCCGACGATCTTGGTTGCCGACGTTGATCAATTCATTGGTCGGATCTGCATCGAGAGTGCAAAGCGTGTTCCATTCCCGCTCCATCGAAGCTCTGTCCAAAACTCTAGGTTGCATTGGGAGTTTCCCGTCGATCTTGGTTGCCGACGGTGTACCCATTGTCGGAGCTGCCTCGGTTGTGCCTCAATCGACGGGGACAGACGAGTTGATGGGGATATCGACAGGATCGGCGAGCTTAGGTTGGATTTTTTCTGTGATTTGCTAAACGTTGTATAATTTCTGAAGCTATAATTTTAATTTTGCATTGTTCTCTTACTGTCATGGGTTCCTGACTGCCATGTGCTATTATGATGGGTTAATTTTAATTTTAATTTTGCCTTGGTTCATGACTGCCATGTGTTCTTGCAATGGTCTCTTGATGTGACTAGGTTCATGCTGCTAGGGTTTCGTGTTAGTGTGGTTTAGGCCATATGCAGTTCTTATGATGTGAATTTAATGCGATTGGGATCATGCATGCTTTGTGTTTGCATGCGAGTGAATCGTAGCCGTTGCATGTGCATTATTGAATAATTTGCATGCGAGCGTAGTATGGATTCGATAGTTTGCAGTGACACATTCAAGCTCAGAAAATGAAACACATACATACTCCAAATGGAGCTCCACTACAGACAACATATTAGTGGTGTTTCTGTAATTCATAATGATTTGGGGTGATAGATGAAGGATATGACATGTGCATTATTCCAAATAGCTCAAAGATGTAAAATTAAAAATGAATTTGGTTGGCTTGGCTTTGCAACCGTCATACATGCTGGATGGCTAGCTCGATGGTTCCTTTTATTCCCTAATTTGTTTTTTAAATTGATGGAGATACATATGCAATGAAAGGGATTTTTTTTGAATGTTTTACATCAAGTCGATTTCATGTTAAATTTTCAAAATTTAAGTCTTTTTATATCTGTTTCATTCTTCCCTTGTTTACTTGAGTACAATGGGTGATTGGATTTTTTTTATGAAGTGCGATTTTTTCCTTGATTTATGTCGGTTGATTTCTGGTTTGAAATGGAAGGAGCAACGGCAAAGCAACCAGTTGTGAAACTGATTAAACATAAATACTAAGTGCTATGGCTTTGTTGTTTGCATGCGAGGTTTTCGTAGCCGTTAAATGTTCTTTATTGAATAATTTGCTTGCGAGAGTAGCATGGATTCGATATTTTGCAGTAACGCATTCAAACTCAGAAACTAAAACACATTCAAGCTCCAAATGGAGCTTTACTACAGACACCATATTAATGGTGTTTCTGTAATTTATAATGCTAGACGTTTGGGGTGATAGATGAATGATATGACATGTGCATTATTCCAAATAGCCCAATGATATAAAATTAAAAATGAATTAGGTTGGCTTGGCTTTGCAACCTTCATACATGCTGGATGGCTTGCTCGATGGTTCCTTTTATTCCCCAATTTGTTTTTGATAGTGTTAGAGATACAAATGCAATGAAAGAGAATTTTTTGAAGGTTTTACATCAAGTCGATTTCATGATAAAATTTCAAAAGTTAAGTATTTTTATATCTATTTCATTCTGCCCTACTTTACATGAGTACGATAGTTGATTGGATTTTTTATGAAGTAGGTTTTTTCCCTTGATTTATGACAGTTGATTTCTGGGTTGAAATGGAAGGAGCAACTGCAAAGCAACCAGTTGTGAAACTGATTAAACATATATACCGAGGGCTAATTTTTTGGATATGCACAATTATATATAAAATGTGTTTTTCATATATTTATATGATATGGATTTAATTGATAGTGGATATCAAAGGGTTTATTTGTCCCATGACATAAGTTATATAGGATAATGGATAGCGACAGGTTTCTTTTTCACATGTCCTACTTTATGGTAATATCATATGTCAGTCATCACTTATGCGTTAAGTTATGTTTGATGTAAATAAGGTGGACATGGATATACCAAGAGATCATTCGGCTTGTGAGTTATGTACATCTGCCTCAGCGGCAATAATGTTTGTCCTCTTAGCATTACAACTTCACAAATCTGGTAAGGCCGACCCTATACCCAGATAGCCCTCAGATATGCGGGATCTACATAGAAAATCCCACATGCGGAGAATTCTGTATGGGTCTGACAGCAGTTGTTTGCACTACTTACGAATGCGCAGACGTGCTTTCATGAATCTTGCATCATTAATGCGACAACATGGTCTTCTTAAGGACACTATTTATGTCTTCATAGAGGAGCAGGTGGCCATGTTCCTGCATATTGTATGGCACAAGTTAAAGAATAGAGTCATGCACGTGGATTTTATAAGGGGAGGGGGACAGTTAGCCGGTATTTTAACAAAGTTATGGCGAGAGTGTGTTCACTTTGAAATATGTTCATGAAGCAAGCTCCTAATGAGACGCCACCAGAGATAGTCAATAATCCTAATTGGTTTCCATTTTTTTAAGGTTTGTGTGATTATCTTTATGTGTCAGTATAATAAGTATCGTCATGGTGATTGCAAATTAGGATCATTGATTACGTTGTAGGATTACATTGGTCTCATTGATGGGACGCACATAGATGCCATGCTCCCAGCCAGGCTCGTACCCCTCTTTAGAGGTCTTAAAGGGGTTATGCAAAATGTGCTAGCAGTTGTTACTCCAAATAAAATATTCATACGTAATGGCCAGGTGGGAAGGATCTGCAAATGATTTTACAGTTGTGACGGCCCGTATTCTTCAATACGAGTATTTACGTATTCTACGTATTTTTATATTTTAAAAGTATTTTAAAAGGGTTTGTCAGGAGTTTTATATCAAAATGGTTTCAAAATCGTTTATAAAAAATATTTTGAATCATCAAATAGTTATGGTGTATTTTAGTAAGTTCGAGTATCATCAAATACCTTAAAATAATTTATATAATATCTTATATTCAATTGTTACTGATATAGCCGTATCAATTAATTTTCTATATAAACGTTATTAAAACGATTTCAAACTTCTACAGTATGATTCTATGGTCGATTAGTACTCCCCATATTATTTTCGTATTTTTCTATAGTCAAATCGACCTAGAACCCGCAAACCCGCACCCCAAACGTTTTTGCCCAAAACTCGTATCTCTATAGCTCAAACTCTGAAATGGACTTCGTATTCGTGATCATCGCGACGATATGAAACCGTGGTTATGTTTTGAGAATTTTTCGGAGTCGTGTGCAAAAACGACATGGTAGCCCCCGACCCTCCTCATACACACACCCACGCTTTTTTCACTTTGGCGACCACTTCTCTCCGCATTTGCGCTCGGGCGACGACTGTCTCCGTGCCCTACGGGCACGGGTTATACCTAGTATATATATAAACTATGTTTTGATCTAGGAGTTTTAGTATTTACCTATATATCCGTTAGGTCTAGGGAAGATGTGAGAGCGAAAAATCCGCAGAAAATAATCCCGCTTCTTGAGGACGTAGGAAAATCATCGGCTACACAAACGATCAAACTCCTTGCGTTGTTGGCTAATGATCCGCCAACAGATATAAGATTCCTTCGCCTTTTTTGTTTATTGGAAAGAATTTTTGTTGAGAAAAATTTCTAAAGGCAATCGTTCTGACACCATGTTGAGAGTTGGAAGAACTATCTAATGGTCTAAGACATAGCTATACGTATATTCATTCATATATGGATTACATCATCTAGACCCCAATGAACACCTACTACTAAGTTGATGTAATGGTGGATGGTTAGTGGGTGGAGACCAAAAGTCTCCCCCCATGCATAACTTTTCATAATTATTATTTTTAAGTTTTTAGTATTTTTTAAATAGTGATAGTCCGGTCAACGAATTAGAATTATTGATCGGGCCAAACCGGCCCGGATACCGGGCTGGGCTTGATCTCGACCCGCGGCATCCATCTTCAAATGGGTCAATCCAGCCCGTGGCCCGACAAAACTCGATTGGATTAGTGCCGGGCCGGCCCGCTGGATACCCAGATCCAAATCCCCATCCAAATCCCCATCCATCCCATCGTCCCCTCACCGACGACACGCCCGAAAGATGGCCAGAATAAAAACCAAACGCCTCCCCCCCGCCTCCGCCGCCTCCATCCCCTCCTCTCAAAACACAGACCCAAATGAGACCAAAAACCAAAACCAAAACCAAAACATAAAAAAAGAAGATCAAGAAGAGGAAGATCCGTCGTCTTTCTTTGTCCATCGCCTGACCTCCGCCATCACACTCTCCCTCCGCTTCCTCGCCGACTCCGACCTCATCCTATCCCCCTCCCAATCCCTCGCCCTTTCCTCACTGCTCCGCGTCTCCGCCCTCAAGCTCTCATCCCTCCTCTCCCAAACCAACCAAATCCCGAATCTACCCTCCAATCTCCACCCCTCCCCGTCCAGAACCCTAACCCCATTCCCTTGGTTCCGCCGCTTCCTGGCCGCCTCCACATCCCCCTCCGACCCCCGATGGCCGGACAACTTCCGCATGTCCAAACCCTCGTTCTACCTCCTCCTCCAGACCCTGTCCCCATCCCTCCTCTCCAACTCCACTTCCCCCGTCCCGCCCGACGTCAAGCTCGCTGCCGCCCTCTTCCGCCTCGCCCACGCCGCCCCCTTCCCCTTCATCGCCCGCCGCTTTGGCCTCAACTCCCCCTCCCTCGCCGCCCGCGCCTTCTACGAGTCCCTCCGCGCCGTCACCAACCGCCTCGGCCACCTCTTTGAGCTCGCATCCGACACCACCCGCATCCTCCAAGGGTTCAACTGGATGTCCCTCCCCAACTGCTGCGGCGCCCTCGCCTTCTCCCGCTTTGGAGGAGGCGGAGGAGGAGTCATCGGGCAGTGCCTCGTTGACTCCGAGGGTCGGTTCCTTGATGCCTCTGTTGGTTGGCATCCCTCGATGGGGCCCGCTGAGATACTTTCTAAGACGAAGCTGTACACCGCACAGGCGGTGGTGCTGGGGAGCGGCAGCGATGACAGCAATTCCGGAGCGCCAGTTCCGAGATACTTCATCGGTGGTTCTTGCTGCCCGCTTCTGCCATGGCTGTTGACTCCGTACAAGGAGTTGGATACAGGGAGGCTGAGGACCTTGAAATGTGCGAAGGGGGTGGTGTTTAATACGGTGCATGCGAGGGGGATGGAGCTGGCGGAGAGGGCATTTAGGAGGCTGAAGGCGAGGTGGAAGTTGTTGAGAATGGAGTGGACGGAGGAGTGCGTGGGGGCATTGCCTTATGTTGTGGTGGCGAGCTGTCTGTTGCATAACTATTTGGTGAAGTGTAGCGAGCCGGTGGCGGAGGATGGGGAGGGGTGCGGGGCCGAGTTGGGGTTTGATGATTTTGAGGGTAAAGGGGACGCGGAGGGAGAGAGGATTAGGGACGTGCTTGCGGCACACTTGAGCCAGGTAATCTCCAAGTGAGTGGCAACATAACTTGTTGTTTGTCCAAGTTTGTGGAATTATGTGATATGATGCAGTATCAGTGGTGGCATGAAATTGGAATTGCTCTCTTAATCTGGTCTCTTTGTTCATGTTCAATGTGTATATTGTGTTGCTAACCGGTTCTAGGGTTCCCATGATGGTTAATCCAAACTCACAAATTTTGTTTTTGATATGCCATTGTACATTTGGTATCCATGGCTCGTAGCATCTGCATCTTCATGTTGGCTTATGATGTTGGTCCTTCGTAGCGTAATATAAGTGAGAATATTTCATGTAAAAAGTTGCTGTCCGAATTTATCTAGGCTTCATGTGCAGTGTGCAGTGTTCGATGGGATTCAAAAAGATTGCTAAAATGTTAGAAATTTAATACATCATTTTTTTGTGTTCACGTTAGCAGTTAGCTGCTCATTTGGCATTTGCTGAACTAAGATATCAACAATTAACTAACTTCTATATTGCCATTCAGTTTTGCTGAATACTATACTGCACTCTCTTATGATAAGAAGGCGAGCTTGTGCAAAGTCTATTCTGTGAGGGTGAACTGGCATCCTACGACTCTGTGAAGCATTTCTTGCTACTTCCCATTCGAGTTTGTTATTTATGGATTTTACCGTATTAGTGCGAGTTTGACGTGCAAACTGAATTCAAAGTTGTGTAGGATACCGGTTGCTCATAAAGTCTTTTACTCATTACAATGTCACTTTGGTTATATCAAATTGCGGATACTGCAGCTTTTGGAGCATTTCACGGATAAATAGTGTGAGAGCTGGAAAAGTTAATGTTAGGGTCATTGAACAATGACATTTCAATTTAAAGTAGCACACACTGTGTCCTTCTTTTCACTTCGAAAGCTAGTCTTTGGTCCTTTAAATCGAGAAGTAGAAGGTATTGCCCTGCATGGAGCTTAAATGGGACTATGATGGACAGACAATTGTATTTCTGTTTGGTGTATGCATTGTGCTTCTTAATTATGTCAATCAATCTATTATGTTAAATTAGTGAATATACCCAATGTATTAGGTAACATATTGTAGCACTTCAAGCATCCGGTTTCATGCAAATTCATCAATTAGGAAGTATGTCTTCTTTCTTATGATGGTTATTATTAATTTTCTTGTTGTACAAACCCTTATAAGTTGATGATTCGTTGTGTTTGACACTGAGGCCGCTTTAGTTTTGTTCCTTGCAGCCATTCTGGTGCTATTCTTCCTTTTCGTTGTCAAATGTTTTTCATCGATGTTATATTTTATACATTCTCAGTTTAAAGTGCATCCAAAATCTAGTTATACAGTATATCTCTCGTTCTAATGCCATTTTTAATCTGTGATTCTATTTTCATGGAGGTAAACTACTACTTTGAATTAGGAAGTTGTTTTGCTGTTACGGTACCAGACATATTACTCTAGTAGTGTATACGTTTGACCTTAGACTTTGTTTTTCTGAAGTTAATTCTTTTGGTTAGCCATCAATTAATTGGTAAGTTGAACTTTCCTCTTTTATTGTGGAATATTTATAGAAAAGCAATTATATGTACAAATTATTGGAGGGTGACAAAGCTTTATCCAAAAAGTTAAGAACTTAGTGCTTCACACATTGTGATCTTTACTAGTTGCTTTCAATTTGGAAGCTGGTGTTTTGAACTTTTCAAATACACATGTGAAGAACTTGCTTCCAATACAACGACAACCACATCTTACTCTTTCTTGGTTTAGGATTATTTACAGGCTTCTTTCTTGCTTGCACGAGCTTAAGCTTCATGATTTTGAAATGTAGATCTTCATTTCAATTGACCGCCAATATCTATGATTTAACCTTTTATTTTCTTTATTTTCCCCTTTTCTTTAACACGGGCCGTGGTCCGGCCTTGAACATGGGACCTCCTATTTCCCGAAGGCAGGCCTCAGCCTCCATGTCTTGCTCATAAATATTTTTCTTGAGTCTGGTACCGCCTGCATTTGGTCCCAGCATAGATGGTCTGGTTGGCGGTTCTATATTTAAGTTGGGTTTGTTTTACAGTGTTTTCTCTACTTTTAAGTCATTGTTATATGGCCAATAATTTTTATAAAAGGCTTAGGTTATGATGCATCTTGCATCTTGCATTATGTCTTAATCGTACCCAAATTCAATGATGTCAAATTAGTAAATATTCTGACTTAAGCTCTCCACTCTCATCATAGTTATTCATATTATTAATGTGATCCGGAATGTACAGATCCATTGTCGAAAAAGACTATATCCATGTTCACCAGTGTTGCATCTAGCAATAGGATTGAAAATGTGGAACATTAGAACTGTTGACTGGGTGTTGTATGCTAGAAAATTTGGAAGGGAAAATTTACTGAATATCTAGGACCACAATGTTACTTGAACAATACTGGGTAGCTATATATCAGAGAGGATCTACCAAGTCATTCAGCATGACAGAATTTGGGCCCATGCGACAGCGTCTACACTGAGGAACTGAAGCCATATTCGTGCTGTGAAAGTTGAGTAATCATGGTGATATATGGTTAATTCATCCATCTTGCCTTGCCTAACTGCTGCTCCCAGTTATCCGGGTTCTTGCACTTTATTAGTTCCTGACTGAAGAAAGTATTTAGGGATGTTTCGTAACAACCCAACATGTCCCAAGAATATTGTGGCAAAGATGATGATCTATGCATTTCAGTCTCTACCTATCATGATGGGCCATTTAAAGATTCAGGTTCTGGCTTGATTGGACCCTAGATTTGAGAGGTCTGAATGCAACCGTAAGGAATTTACATTCATGTGTTACTTTGTAGCATGATATATATTTATATACATCAGTATGTCATTTGGCATAATATTACTATATAAATGCTACTATATTTATTTTAATTACATATGTAGTTATTATATAACTTACTGATGGAGAGAGTTATATAAAGAGGAGTTCTTACATACACATATGAATTGTTAAGTTTAATTATATTGAATTAATGATTATTTTTGGGTTATTTATTATTCCCATCAAGGAACCCATAAAGTATTGTAGGCAATAATAACAATAAAATTGAGGGGTTTTCTTCGTATACATCGTCAAAAAAAGTAATGTGTATACATTGTCAAAAAAAGTTATGTTTATATTTACTCTCTTTTTAGATATGTACATGTGTTGCATTTGTGAATTGTTAATCATGTCATAGTTTTGAAGATAAAAAGTTATGTTTATATTTACTCTCTTTTTAGATATGTACATGTGTTGCATTTGTGTATTGTTAATCATGCCATATAGTTTTGAAGATCTATCGATTCTCACAATTGGTATCAGAGGCATGCTACTGTTCTCATTTTTCACAATCAATCCATTTCTTATTAATTTCATGCTTACATAAAATTTTATTTCTACTATTCTTGATCTAGTAGAAACTATTATAATCCTAAGTTGTAAGCATAGTATAATGATATGATATGTTCATATTAAAGTTTCTGAATACAAATGATCATCAAATTTAAGGAATAACCACAACATCCAGAGTTGGATTTGGTCACTTGTATACTTGCATTAGCATGTGTATAAGTACTAATTACGGTAATAACATAGCCTGGTTTTAATAATTGACTCTATTTGGGATTGGTTTTAATGCTTTAGCTTTAGAATTATACTTTGTTTTATATGAGATTGGTTTTAATGCTCTACTCTATAAAGAATAGTTTTAGAATTGTGCTTTACTCTATGAGAGATTGACTTTGGTACTCTACCCTATAGCGACTAGCCTTGAAATTATACTTTATAAGAAATTATCTTTAATGTATTCCCAGTTATATCTTTTGATATACTAAAATTTGATAGTAAAGTTAATATTTCGTCTGATGATTTTTTCATGCATTGCATAAAGCTATAGTTCTACTATTTAGATTCAATCGTTTATAATCTATTATACATTTGACAATGTTTTTTGAATTCTAGGGCTGACTAGGACAAGATAAAGAGTGACTGAGATTTGATCTTGGTAAATCAATGGTTGAGATTGGATTTTGTGAAAATTTTAGTGGGAAAACTTAAATTTTGATGGGAAAAGTGTCTTGAGAACCAAAACTTTGAAATTAGAAGAGTCTTTGGAAAGATTGTGGAGATTAAATTTGGGGTGGAAGTGCACTGGGAACCTAAACTTTGAAATTAGAAGTGTCTTGGGAAAGATGGTGAAGATTAAATTTGAGGGAAGAGTGCAATGGAAACATAAACTTTAAAATTAAAAGGGCATTGAGAAAGATTATGGAGAAGCATGATCCATTAAATTAAACAAAATAAAAAATTTAGCGTAAAACAATTTAGCGGAACAACAAATTAGCGTAAAAATACCTGAGTTTGTTGTTCCGTGCCGAAGGCGTCGCGCTAAATTTTTTGTGCTAATTTATTGTTCCGCGCCGAGGCGCGGGCGTCAAATTTGTTGTTTGACACCGAATTTGTTGTTACGCGCCGAAAACGCGGGCACGGGTTAAGGCTATATATATTACTAAAGAGGGATGTTTTTGAATCTTTGTCCCGTGTGGCAATGTCACATCGTCACATGGGACAACCTTCTTAAACTTAAAACCCAAAAAACATAAAACTCTACCCAACCCTCAAAAAACACACCCAAACCCAAACACCCAAAATCACACCCCCAAGCAAAAAAACCAAAAACCCCAAGACACTACACACACTCAAACCCACCATTCTCATTTTCACCCGTTTTTGCACTCATCGAAACACCCGTCTAAAAAAATGAAACCCAAAAAAACAAAGTGAATGCGCATTCAAAGAGGCAGGCTGAGCTTTTTGGGCGTCCGTTTCAATTAACCCACAAGTAGAGGTCTGAATTCATCTGCGTCGAAGGCGCCCGCTAAATGTTTATACGCTAATTTGTTGTTTTGCGCCGAAAGCATCCGCATGAATTTATTGTTCCTCGCCGAAGGCGGCCGCGACTCTAAATTTTTTACGCTAATTTGTTCTTTTAAATTTTGGCTGTACAAATATTTTTTTGGGACAAAATTTGCGGGGAAAAATCTTGAATGCCACGTGCCCGCGGGCACGGGTTATAACTAGTGTACCTATATGTGATAAGCATGTTTTTGATAACAAAATGTATTATATTAAGTTATCGGGTATTAATCATCATAAAACTTATGGAATAGTCATATCATTCACGTGTTAAGGGATAATATTTTAGCGTTATAATAGTTTTTCACTTAATATCCAATATACCATAGAGAAGTGGTTATTTATGTAGATTAGTTGGTTGAGATAATTCTAGATTTTAGTGGGAGCAATCTCTTATGTCCATATGGACAAAGATTTCTTCCATTAATAGTAAATTAAACTAGTTTTAATTAAAGGTTACTGATGAATCTCTAGGATCTATGCCCATAGAATGGGCAAATTTCTTACTAATATAAAAATTATTTGTTATAGCAAATTTATGGTTTATAAAGTTATTTCATTCTCAATGATGGAAATATAAATTATAAATTGCTACACGATATTCTATAGGTATTATGATTAAATGTTAAAGATATAAAATCGTAATCTTGTATTCGTTCCTTTGCAGATATCATTTTCTAACAACAATGCTAGATGGAGTCGACGTGAAAGAATCAATATTAAGTTTCATAGGGTTGAAGTTAAAATTATGATTATTGATGGCATTGAACACATTACGTTATATTCATGATATTGACCGATTGACTAAAGTAATTATAGTTATTATATTAAAACGTCATATAAAGAATATGAGCTCATTTATATGATTTTATTATTGTAAGTATTTTTTACATGATGTTTAAACATATTTTGAGTGTTGTGAGTATTTTAAAGTATGGCTTACAAAATATGCATATTATATCTAAGTCATGTAATAATTATTTATATAGCAAATAAATCAGAATAGTCAAATATCTATTCATAAGATTATTTGTCTAAGCTTGTTTGTATAAAGTTATTTGAAATTATAACTACCATAGTACCATGAAGCTTCTTAAAGAAAATTTATTTTGCGCATTCAAGCGTAACTATTAATTTTGGTCATAAAGTACAGCTATAATATTATTAAGTGTTAAAGGTATTAGTAGGATTATTTGTGTCAAGTAGTAAAATGGAAGAAGTTTACACTTATGTGACTCTTAAATCTTATTAATTGTAGCATGCGGTATTTTTATATATGCATATAAGTATGTGCACATATTGATATGTCATTGACATATTATAACTATATAAATGTTACTGTAGTTATCATACATAGTTTGTTATTATAACTCCTTGATGGAAGGAGTTAAATAAAAGAGGAATATTTGCCTATACATATGAATGGTGAATTATTAATTATCATGAATTAATGCATATTTTCGGATTATTTATTCCTCCCATCAATGAATCCATAAAGTGGGTGTTTTGGGTAAGAATAACAATGAAATTGAGGGGTTTTCTTTATATATATATATATCATCAAAGGAAAGGAAGGTATGTTCATATTTACTCTTTTGTTTGGTATGTACATGAGTTGCATTTGTGTAGTGTTAGTTTGTTACTCATGCCATTTAGTTTTGGAGATCCAACAATTCCCACAATGCCGACTTGTGGAGCTGACTGGGAGTGGATTTGGGAGGCTTCGTCATTTTTTGCTACTTCAAAACATGGAGCAAACAGTGTGTTGAACTCATCAATCCTGGTAAGGATTTGGATTCTGGGTCTTAAAGCTGCTTGAGGGGAGTGGTTTTCAGTGTGCTACATGCAAGGGGGTAGAGCTGATTGATAGGGTATTTAGACAGTTTTAAAGCGCGGTGGAAACTGCTGAAGATGCAGTGGAAGTAGTATGTTGGGGCTTTGTCTTGTATCGTGGTGCGAGCTACCTATTGAATACTTATTTGATGAAGCGAAGTGCGAGGAGACTGGAGGGGAAAATGATATGATTGAGATGGGATTAGAGGTGTGCTCGGCTGCTTGCTTCACACTTCAGCGAGGTAATCTGCAACTGATGGCAATGTCCCTTTGTTGGCCAACGAATTTAGTGGACTTGTATCTTATAATATATTATCGGTTGCATGAATTGGAATTGCATGCTAACTTCAATGATTTCTTTTTATGTGCTCTTGCTGAGCGATCTATAATTTTGCCAGTTGTTTCTGTACTTCATTGATAAATCGAGATTCTTCGAAGAACTTTTTGTGCGAGTGAAACTTGAAATTTGCACTTTTTAAGTCTTTTGTGTATTTCATGCTCATGGTTTTTTCCTTCTTCATATTGGCTAATAATAATATCTAACATTTATTGAACCAAATAACTCATAATTGGTGAATGGGGAATTTGATATTCAATTTGATGATTGTTCTTTATCATAATTGGTTAATGGGGAATTTGATATTCAATTTGATGAATGTTCTTTATGTTATTATGATAAAGAAGTCGAGTCCATATGATGTCACTTTGAGATTGTACATGCTATCATCCTACGACTCACTCTTTCCTCACCTCAATCGTGAGTCTTTCCTCACCTTAATCGTTTATCTGGATTATATAGAATTACTGCTAGTTTCACCTTCATGACAAATTCGAAATTACCAAAAAAACATGTTTTGTTGCCATCATGTAGTGTTTATGCTATTCTCATACACATTTAAGATAATGAGATTTGGATTAAGCTGGCTTTTGCTTTTTTAGAAGAATATGAGTTGCTTATGAAGTTTTTTTTACATTTCATTCTGACCAATTTGATTATCCCAACTTAATTGGCAATTGTCATATTTGGAGCATTCAAGGACAACCTTTGGCAACCAGTGTCCCTAATTGTGAGAGTCGAAAAGATTGGGAAATCAATTTGGTAGGTCATGATGACATTTCTCTTTTATCTTCCAGCATCTTGCTTTCACTTTTTACTGCAAAAGACACCATAGAACCTTCCCGCATAATGGAGAAAGCATTGTATAATGTGAAGAATAACATCTATTTGGGATGTACATTATGAATCTCATACCGTTTCCTAATCATCTCAATCAATAATGTTAATTAGTAACTAGTAACATCTTATTGAGCTGCATTTCTATTGTATCAATAATTCGAGCAATATTTAGTGTGGATTGATTGGGTTAGAACCAATCCAACCTTTTTTGTTTCCACCAATGTCTTGTCTTAGAACTGGCCTCATGGTGACTAGCCTCATCGTGACGATTTTGTTGTGTGTATTAAATTTCTATCTCATGTACCCATCAATAGAACTGCAATATGATCATTTCTACTTGTTTTTTTTAATAAAGTAGAGGTGCTGAATAGTGTATGTAATCGAAACATTGAGTTAATAAATTATTTATTTAGCATGTCATTTACAATGCATGCTTGATTGCAATAGCTTTTAGACTTGTTTATCTTCTTCTTTTTTTCCGCATGCTAAAGTTGCATTGGTTTTTTCTATATAAAATGGCAAATGCAATGCAGAAGATGTGTGTCATTCAAATCGAATGAAATATATCATGCATAGTGATGGTAATGCCATTGATACTTCATGCTAGAAATGGATGTGCTTTCATGACGTTTCCTAAAGTACTCGAACTTCAATACACCGTATTCTCTGGGTCTCTGTTAGCGATTGGCTGCTTGCTTGGATACGACTGAACTAAGAAATTCGTAATTAGCCAACTCTATATCGATATTCAGTCTTGCTGACCTTTGTGAGAGGACAACAAGCTTGGGATTGCTAACGAGTTTACGAGTTTCTCTTCGTAGTCCTTTCATCGTGTTCATCTGAATGAACTTATTGACCGGCAAACCCGAGACGAGACGGACGACCACAATCCAGACCTCCTTCGAAATCATTTCAAATTATACAAATGTGTTCAAGGAGAAATCCGTTTGCTCCTCTTTACGTTTGGCCTTTCTACCACCAGCATTGACGACACAAGTAACATTCTACATGTGCTCTGTAAATTAGTTACAAAAGTTATTTTGAACTACAAAAGCAACTCTGATGGTTCAAGTAACGGATCAAACTTGAAAGTTTCCTCGTACGGATTTGGAAGTGAGGTTGAGGAAGTGACGGGTTTAGTTCTTTTTTAGTATGTGCTAAATACAGCCCTATGAATAGGAGTGTACATAACTTTTAGTGCCCATTTTCCCTTAAAATAGGAAAAATAAAGGATTGAAATAACAAATAGGAGCGTAGTATTTCCTAATTTGACAAAGTAAGTTACATACACCCGGGTGTATGTAGTCCCTGCCTCTTTTTTAAGCGGTACGTGCGCCGATCAAAACGGTGCGTTAGCAAATAAATTCCCCAAATACGTACATCAATTAATACTCACCCTCATCCTCTCCCCCTCGTTTCACTCTCAGCGCACCCCCGCCGCCGTGTCGCCTCTCTCGCTCCCTCTTCTGATCTTCAAACAAAAATCCCACTGAAAACCCCCGGCGGCTACCACCGAATCACCGCCGCCCTCCGACATCCATCATCATCGTCTCGATCTCTCCCTCTTCATCCGCCCTTCTCCGCAGTCACGGGATCCGGATCCGGATCCGGATCCGCAGCTCCTTCTCCTACCGTACAGTCAAATCCGCCACCGCCCTCTCCCGCCGTTGACCCGGAACGCATCGCAGGTCAGTTCCCTGGCAAACTATCTAACGATTTATACTAGTAAATTTCATTGTGAAAAGAATTGTTAATTTTTGTGTGATTTAATTTTTTTTGCGTGTCATACATGTTGATAATTTGGTTAACATTGATGTTGTCATCATTGAATAATTCAAGGCTTCATATACCAATAAACTCAAGCATGCTCATACCGATGGAATCTATTAAAACACATGTACAGTTGGTGCTCTAGGCATTTCCACCCAAAAGAATTCATGACTTGTAAATTCTTTTATACATTCATAATTTGGTGTTTTTATTTGATCAACACGTAAACCGTCGAATGATTCAATTCTATCTGTTTGTAGAACTCAGCATGCTTATGTTAGTGGAACAAATCAAAATATGTACTTTTAGGTGCTAATGACGTGATTACATATAACTCACAATTCATACATGTGTTCAGTGACAAAAAAAAGTTGTAGAGAATAATTTTAGAGAGATGTCCTGATTGGATGGTTAATATGAATCATAACTTAAGATTGGATGGTTAATAATTGTATCGAATCATAACTTAAGATTGGATGGTTAAGTCGTGTACAAGGGAACGATAATTTAAGGAATATTTGAATTTTTTCAAAAACATGCTGTGATTATTTCTTGATAATGACCAAATCTTGCTGATAATAACCTTTAGCAAATTTTGCTCAGATTTATATTTGTGTTTACACCTACATTGTGGGACCGTACTTAATTATCATACATTAGGGAATGTTTGCAGATATGTTAATTATTTATTTAACTTTTTGAGCTGAGTACCTCTATAGATTGAATTGATATTTAGGGTAGTTCCATGATAATTAAATTAGGTACTTGTAAGGTCACTAATTTACCAGTAGGTTCATAATCAAGTGAAAGCTAATAAGAAAAAAGAGGAGATGTGTACGCATATAATTTACATTCTACCTCTAACAAAAAATTACATAGTTCTATGTAAGCGTTTTCATTGAAGCTAAAACAGTAGTCTTGTATCCAATCCTCATTAAAAAATTATTTTGTAGCAGGCAATCTTCGTGTTCTGCTTTTAGCCGTAGAACATGTAGAAAAAAGAAGAGAATTTTTATGGTTAGTAACTCAAAAAATGGAAACTTAATATTTTCTAGAACTAAAAATTGATCAAATTAAAAGAATACACTTTAATTTTTTAAACGTTAATTTGTATATATACTCTCGGACATTCATTGTATAAGAAAAACTCCTCATTATTAGTCGGAATAGTTGACATGACAAACCTTAAAATGTGTATGACTTCAACCTCCGTGATGAAATTTATTATAATTGGACTGACATAAGAAATGTAACGAAGTGCGAATAAATCGACTTGACGAATGAATAATTGTGCCGGAGTGACATAATCACAATATCGACTGAATGCAACCATCGTAATGAATTGATAATGTAATTGACCCTGAAATGAGAATTAGGATAGACATGCGGGGATTGAGGGAAAACTCATGGTCACAGAGGGTGAGTGAGTGAATGGGTCATCTATCATCTATTGCCACCATCTTCTAGTAATGGATGTGTGGTTTATTGGTTGATTGTTACTGTCTTCCAAACGTGGAAGACGGTATAATGATTATCGAAATGAGCGCTCCTGAGATAGGATGTACATCGATTGGTGCATATCGTGTCTTCGAACATGAGTTAAGCGTTAGAGTAGTATCATTATATTTTATTGACATTTTATTGACATTGTACTTCTAGTGATATTAGAATACATTAAAATGCTCATATGATTGTCAATTATCACTTAGACATGGATTTGATCATGATTAGGCTACCACCATGCATGATAGTTACTTTAGTGTTTATTGATGTTCATGTCACCATTGTTAGATTTTTGTATCTGATATGAGCTGCTAGGGTTTTGATGGAGAATGCTAGGGTTTTGGTGGAAATGTGAGATTTTTAGCGGCTTTAATAACTTTGTTCAGCTTAACTTTATAAAATTGCCTTAAATTTTACCAAATTTCATAGAACTATCTTGAACTTTGAAAAAAAAAACTCAAAACTACCTTGAACTTTGAAGGTTTAATATACCATCTCAGGCTAAATTTTGTATGGCTCTTAATGGGAACAGATAGAGGTAATTTATCTCCGAAATTGAAAATTTTGGCCTAAAATGAAGGTTGTGAAAATACAGTCCTATCATGTTTCTACCTTCGTTCCCAGACGGCCTAAAATTACCTTATACTTTGGATTGATTTCATAAAATTATCTTGAACTTTGAAAAAAAACAAAAAATTATCCAGAAACAATGGTAATATATTAGTTTTTTGAAACTTCAAATGTCCAGGGTATTTTTGTGTGTGTGTTTTCAAAGTTTATGTTAGTTTTGTGAAATCGGGCTGAAGTTTAGGATAGTTTTAGAAAATTCAGCTTTTAAAGAGAAGAAAAAATTGTTAGTGATGCTTTATTGCAAGTATCTAATATTTTTTTCCTGTTAAATATTGGTTGGCAACAAGTGACGAGATGCACCTAATCATATAGATGTTTGACTTAAATTGTTGAACTGATCAGCATCATGTTTGGATGTACAACAATGAACATATGTGTTTAATAACTTTGTTCACTAAAGAGACGAAAAAATGGGTGTCTATATGTCATAGTGATGCGTTATTTGCAAGCTCGTTCTCGATTCATATCCCTAGCTTCAAGAATTGCCATCCATTTGCTGGCATGTCTTGTAAACATCTTTTCTATTCCCCAGAGATGAATAATACACCAATGGCCAACTTGTCTAAGGTTACATATTATTAATAGGCCACCTAAAATCTTAAAATCTTTCAGGAAAGATTATGTAAATGCTTGTTGTAATAATGTTGTTAAGTGAGTTGAAGATATTTTTAGTTGGCACTCAAATGTTATTTGCTATGTTTCCATCTTCATGTTCATTTAAACATTAAAACAGTAAATTTCCATCTGATCCATTTATTTGTTTACTTCTTACATTCTAAATGGTGTGCCTTACTCGAAAGTAATTCTGAACACAATGGATTGAACAATCATCTTCATCTTATTAACAGGAGAGGTGGATTGTAAAACTACACATGGAAGCCAAATTTTTTCGCTTTCTTAAGATTGTGGGGGTCGGATTCAAAGCTAGGACCGAAGCAGAAGGCCGTCAGCTGTTATTGAAACTGGGCTACAGCCATGAGGTGGAGTTTGCTGTCCCTCCTGCTGTCCGCGTGTTCTGCTTCAAACCCAACATAGTCTGCTGCACTGGGATAGACAAACCGCGGGTGCACCAGTTTGCTGCTGCTGTCCGTAGCTGCAAGCCCCCAGAGGTCTACAAAGGCAAGGGCATAATGTACATCGATGAAGTTGTAAAAAAGAAGCAAGGAAAGAAATCGAAATGATTGAGAAGGGAAGAGAGGGCAGTTTTATGTTTGTTGATTCTCTGTGCAAGTTGGATATACCAAAATATTTGGTTTTCTACTTTCATTTTTCTAATCATGAGATATTGTTAGCATGGCCCCCTCGAAGTTCTTCAGACTAATGTTTCTCATAAGTGAGTACATTGAATTGTATGCTTGTTTGCAGCAATTCTGCTAGTAAAGGGACGGGGTGTTTTCTGAGTATAAGTTGCTGCTTTCTCAAATGAAATCTCAGTGCCAGCCATTTCCATGAGTTCCCTTGTTATCTACTTGCTTGTTTTGCTTATGTGGAAATCTCTTAATCCCTTTCCAACTGCTTGAGCTATTTCTGGAGCATGCATATCACTTTGAACAGTCTTTTGAAATTGCATTCTATGTTTAGCCTTTTCTTGATCTTTCAGTGACTGAATACTTAATCCATGTCCAGCTGATGAAAGCTGTTGGATGATGATTACAAAACCTAAGAGAAACTTGGGTGAGGAAATATTTAGGGCATTTCAACATCTATAGTAGTTCTTCAAGCAAGGAACATGAATAGGGATTTCAGTGGAAGTGCTCATTTCATACGCAGTATATAGATTTCCTTAAACTTCAGATCCAAATTTGATCCTGGAAAATGTGAAAGGAACATAAATGAATAAGGAATTCCAGCTCCATTTTTTATCTATTATATGAAAAGCATGCTTCAATAACTTGGAAAGGATGCAAACATGTCACTAAGCTCCATGCTGCAAGATCCCAGAGTAATTTTCATTGAACTCAGAAGCATCAATTCACCGTTTTGCAAGTCACATCATCGGTTGAACAGTTGACTCCCAGAGTATTATTCTCCATACTCAAACTAATCAATTTGGGCATTTGACAAGTTACATCGTCACTCGACTAATGGCCGATGAAAAAATAGGTCGACCTACGAGAGGAGTAGCCACGCGCGTTACGGCCGACTAGCTCGTGAGGTCTTGAAAATTAATCATCGCAAAATCAAAGTCGAGATATTTAGGTTAATTTGTAGGCATGCACATTTAAGAAAAGTCAGAACGGGAAAGGCCGATCAAATGTTTGAGTACACTTGTCGATGACAGATTAGTTTGGCTAAATACAATCTTCATCAAACAATGGAAAAATAGAAACTGAAATAGCAAATATCTCTAAGTATTTGCTCGGTTTACTTGTGTTGCAGAAAATAGGTAGCACAATCTTGAGACAGCTTGGTTGCCCTCCGTTTCAGGTCGGATAAAAGCTTAATCAATTATCCTGGTGACAGGTTGGACTATAGCAATTCCTTTACATTGGTCATCTGCCCTTGAGGTGCCCTCCTCATGCCTTACTTTTGGAGCGTCGACTTCCTCAGATGCCTCCACTGAATTAGTTGTTTGATGTCATTCTTCAGCTGCCAACAGTATTACATATCGTGACAGTGGTCTTGGTGGTATCTGCAGGACTTGTTTTCGTTACGCTTGCCATTCTTCATCTTCGAATTAGTCGGTTGAAGTATCCCTCGACCTGTGCATAGGCTATCACCATGACCTTATGAGCATTGAGCTTTGTAAAGGTCATGTCCGTCCTATCCGACATGTCTAACCTACCGCAAGGGCTTTTGTCTCGTCTCCTTTGGCCTTTCTGATCTAGTGTGCCACCTCTTTGGGCCGAGCTTCTTTCTTTATTTCAATCGGGCCTCTGGAGATTTCCCTATCGTGGGCGACCAGTGTTTCCTCTGCCATCATGTACCGCTCCTCCCTGGTAAGGAGTTGATCCAGGCTACGGGGCGGTTTGTGATGTAGGGACTTCATCAGGTCATCACATCGAACCCCTTTCTTAAGTGCAATGATGGTCGCCTCATCGCTATAGCTCTCAATGTTCAGGCTCTCCAAATTAAACAGCTTTAGAAAGCTCCTTAACGTCTCCATCTCTCTTTATACCATGGTGAAGAAGTGGTCCGAGCTTCGCTTCCTACTCCTCCTCTCCATGAACTGTTGATAGAAAGCTTGGGTTAAACTCATGAACAACTCAATAGATCGGTTGGGAAGTCCATTGTACCACTCCTTTGCGGCCTTTTGTAAGGTGCTTTGGAAAGCTCAAAGGAGGGCATCATCAGCCCCTTGTATCTCCATAACCCCTTGATAGTCTTGTATATGCTCATGTGGGTCGCCCGAACCATCGTACCTATCCAGATCAGGCATTTTGAATCTGGATGGCAACGGGGCTGAGGTGATCTTTTTCTTCAAAGGGTTCTACTCTTTCTCCGAGCTTGACTAAAGGGAGCGATGTCATCTTATTCTGCTTTGATGCCAGGATCTCCTCCGACGATTGTTGGAAGTGCTTGAGGAATCTCCTTGATCCATCCAAGCTGTCGAAGGAGCTCGGACGGCGGATGTTGTCCCTTCGAGTTCCTCTTGAGGCTTGCCCAAGATCTTTGATGAGGGCTCTAACTTCACCCACGACGGCTCTTTTGGATCTGATCATTACCTTGAGCTGAGCGGCGGTCCGCAGCTCCACAGAGTGAGGCCCACATGCCCCGGAGACCAGCCGTTGCTGAGATGTGGCCCCCTAGTCTTGCCATTTTAAGCTCCTTCGTGATGAGGAGAGATGAGGGGTTCCCCGGAGACCAGCGGTTCCTTCGCCGATCGTGGAACCATTGCTCCGGGTTAGGAGGCACGGTTCCTTCGCTCATCGTCGTGACGAGTTGTATCACTGGATCTTGTTGATGAAGAATGGGGATGATTGGGGGAATCGTGGCCAGATTGGACTGCACACCTGTCAGTCATTCGATCACAGAGGTCAACGCTTGGATGTTGACACTTACCTCAGTGAGAACACGTGGAACTGCTCCAATGTCACTAGTTGTGACTCGGGCATTCCACGAGCCGAGGAACTGGGTTCCATGGAGGGCGGCTCACCATTTGCCACCCTCATGATTACTGGCCTCTCGGACCCTTGATTGGTGGGTCGAGTCATTGTTGGTGTGGTTGACGATGTGGATGCAGACTCGATTCCCACAGACGACGCCATGATGTTTCGGGGTGTTTTCTTACCACTGATGTCTGGGTTGCATTAGCTGACGTGAGATGATGTGGACAGCTGACTAGTGCCTGGGCGAGCTGACCAAGTTTTGAGTTGACTCTAATCTGAGTTACTGGAACCTGGTCCGAGCTATATCCGAGCTATTTGCAACACATGAAGCTCGTCAGGGAGTCGGATCTGGGGTCAGATCTAATCCCCTCAGATACTTAAGCCAGTAGATGAGTTGAACGGCGACCATTGAATGCACGCATTGATGACAGGCTGAACGGTCGGCACTGATGAGGGAGGCCAACAATCAGCTCGGCTATTGTCTTGGACGAAGGGTTAGTTGGCCTCACGTGTGGGCCCATAAGCCGTTGGGCCAAGTTGTGGGCTTGATTGGGTTTGTCCACTCAAATAATCAGCGGAGTGATTATAGAAGGCCGACCCAATGTATTATCACCTTCTGTTTCTAATTTCCCTATAAGTATCATGTCTGATCTCAAGCACACGGTCCTCTGTTACTTCCCGTACGAGGGGAAGAGGGAGCAGAGCATTAGGGCTTTGTATGTAGAAGAGCATTTCGTGAAGCTCGACTGCAAACAGTTGGTGGGCTTTAAAGATATTGAAGTGTCTTTTGTGTTTATGATTAGTGCATATTTACACGAGAAGCCTCCTGCGTTTCTTTACTAATTTTTATTTTTAAAAAATCTTTTTTCATGAGCATGTTGCTTTTGCTTTTGAAGATTTGAAGTTTGCATCAATTACATTAGCATCCTCGTATGCTGTGCATACAGAGCTTGGGGATGAAAAATTGGCATGTAAATCTATTGCTTGTTATCTATGCATCTTTCATTTATAGCAGTTCCAAACTGATAAATAACAGAACAAAAAAAGAAATAACAAACCAAAGCATACGGTTTGCGGCAATAAAGTATTGTAATCTCAAACCACATACATCAAGGACATACTTCCACTCAATATATGAAGCTGTGTGTTTTGAAGAACAAGAAGAGCGAGCACTCTGAACTCGATAGCTTGCTTGCGTTCATGTCCTCTTGCCCTCTGGGCGAGATGATTCTAGCTCGGGCATCCAAGAATTACGTCCTGCACGACCTTGGCACCCCTTGTTTTGGCCATGTAGAGCCCTATGTGATGCAGCATTTCCTGTAGAGACACGAACCAGACAAACTGAGTTGTTGCATTTTCACTGCAATGATCAAGCACATTATGTTCATCATTGATCTTATGGCTCCTTGTAGAATGATTGATCTATGGGCATGTTGGCTATGTTCATGAGTTATGCATGAAGATGTTACTTTGTGTGATGATTCTAGAATGTAGACAATGGTTACAGTAAGCGATCAAATACTGTAACACTGATAAGTGTCGAAAACCCTGAATCAAATTAGTAACATGATGTAGCATGTTAGGAGGAAGGAGAAGGGATGATTTTCTGCCTGGGGATGAGCTAGTGATCCTTTGATGTTTCTGGCAACTTCAACGGGGAAGTCGAAGGTAGCACATCCGCGCGAATACACGACCACGTCCTCCAAGGGCGGCACAAGACCGGCATTTCTAGCTGACAGTGTTGAGCATACAAAGTCTTGCACACATATGTCCGTGCATATCCCAACAACAAGAATCTGCATATAATATTACCATTAGTCGGAAAACACTAGCCAGTACAATATCAAAGAGTTCTGCTTCTACTAACCAAATTGATCTCGTTTGCCTTGACCCATTCGGCAAAAGTATTAGTGCCATCCTTCTCTATCGAACCGACGAACCCATCCATGCAATCTTTGCGTTTAATGGTCACATTCGAGTCATTCTCCAACCACTGAAGCCCTGATTTTTCACCCCCCAAATTGAGACATAAAAATCAAAACAAACAGACAGACATGATCCATATTTGAACTTGTGAATGCCATAGTCTATGTTTACATTTACAAGTATGGGGATATAAATTTCACAAGTCAGTTTACTCTCTTTTTGCTCAACATCAATACACACAGGGCCTTCTAATATCTATGTATGTGTGCACACATGAAACAATATGAACATTCTCATTTTCTTGACAACATAAAGAACGCGATAGAATCAAAATTGGAAAGATCGAATGACATGTTACCCGGAACGAGATCTTCTTCGCCGGAGCCTATTATGCAGTGAGGTGGATATGGGGGTTCTGGCTTGTTTGGATGGTGAGAATCAAGGAACACCATAACTGGCCATTTCCTCTCACAAAAAACCTGTGCAAGCTTGTTGGCTTCTTCTAGCATCCCTGATATCTGTCTATTAGGCTCAGTTGGTGCCTGCACAAGTCCAAAGCCCATTTATGAATCAAGAAATAGAAAAAGAAAGTTTTATGCATATATAGCTACAAAAAGATCAAGAATTTTCAGTCACGTTGCCTGTTTTAGTCATACAAAATGGATTTTTAAGGAGCAATTGAAGCATGGATTAAAAAAAAGAAAGCAAATTTTAAGCATATGTAGCTACAAGAAGACAACTTTTAATCATACAGAATGAATTTCTAATTGGCAACAGAACTCACTGGATTTGATTCATAAGCCAATAAAGATGAATACGCATAGGAGGTAGAATACCATATCAGAAAAAAAAATAGTTAGCCATGAGACAATTATCTCCATGCAACTGAAGACATAAGCCAGTAGCTTCAAAGAAATCAGCATAATCTCATGGCATCAAAAGGAGAAACACAAAAATAATCACAAGAGTGAGAGATTGATTAGAAAATTACGAGATTGCCAGCTCCCACAGTGCAGAAGCCATTGAGGATGTCCACAAGAACCAGTCCAAGTTTCCTGCCAGATCTTGATTCATGAAGAAGAACCAAGTCATCATCATGCTCAAAGGGCATCTCTGCCTTCAACAAGTCAACCATCTTCATCTCTGAACCCATCTCTCTCTCTCTCTCTCTCTCTCTCTCTCTCTCTCTCTTGTGGCATTCAGTATTTATAGGAATAAGGACCAAATAACTGAGTGTTATTGTTGTTGATTTACTATATATGTATTTAATTGTTTACTCACATGGGATTGCGTTTGATTATTTAAAAGCATAATTATGAGTTATGGGGCATAATAACCACTCATTTCTTGGAGATTTTAGAGTCTGTAACATCTAAATATATATTCTATTTAAAAGAGGTGGTTTCCATCAAAGACTGGGGTTGTATTTGAGTCAAACTTGGCTATTGTCCAAAATATTTTATCAAATGCCTTACATTTGATTTATTTTCACCATAAGCCCATGTGATTTGAGCAATATGCAAATAGATTTACAGCATATGCCAATATTCTGTAGTTTTGTGACAATTAGCCATAATTTTAATCAAATTCGTAAGAAGTCGACTCTTTAAATTGCAGAATATTAGCATATATTTTGCCTTTTCCAATTTATCCCTTTAATGCTATAAATGGCAAGGTAATTTTGTGAAAGATATGGTTATTTCTGTGGGAGAAAGACAAAGATAGTTTGTAAAAATTATCCATATATTAAATGTGTGTTATTATGGTATCGGAGCAAAACCTAAACCCTATCCCAAAAAAACCCTAAAACACCAAAACCCTAGCCTCCCCGACGCGCCGCCCTCCCACGTGCCGCCGCGTCGCCCTCCACACGCCGCCGCCTGCGCGCGCCGCCGCCAACAGCTGCCGCCGCCTGCGCGCGCCACCGCCAGCCGCTGCAGCGGCTGGCGGCGGCGCGCGCAGGCGGCGGCGTGTGGAGGGCGACGCGGCGGCACGTGGGAGGGCGGCGCGGCGGGGATGCTAGGGTTTTGGTGTTTTAGGGTTTTTTTGGGGTAGGGTTTAGGTTTGGCTCCGATACCATATTAGATTTGGGTGAAAATGGTGATTAGCCCCAAATGACGGCTATCACTTCTTATTTATATGGTATCAGAGCCAAACCTAAACCCTACCCCAAAAAAACCCTAAAACACCAAAACCCTAGCCTCCCCGCCGCGCCGCCCTCCCACGTGCCGCCGCGTCGCCCTCCACACGCCGCCGCCTGCGCGCGCCGTCGCCAGCCGCCGCCGCCGCCTGCGCGCGCCGCCGCCAGCCGCTGCCGCTGCCGCTGATCCTTCTCCGCAGCCGCTGCCGCTGATCCTTCTCCCTTTCCACGTCCTCTTCTAGCCGCCACAAAGCCCGAACTAGCTACAAAAGAGAACCCCAAAAACCCTAACCCTAGATCTATGGTAGAGTCATGAAAAGGACTCCATAGATTTACGGTTAGGGTATGACCTAGAAGAGGAAGAATAGAAGTAGATCTGCGGATCTAAGGATGGAGAAAGGAGAGATCTGCGGATCTGGAGAGATGGGGGACAATCTTACCTCAGCTGACATGAAGGCCTTCATTGGGGAGATAACGAAGCTGCTTGCTTCGAAGGAGTTGGGATCCTCGAGTGGATCGACGCCTTCACGACCAGTGCAGAAGCTGGAGTTGATGCCCAATGATGTGAAATTGGAAGGGACGAATAATTACCTCAGTTGGTCCAGGAGGGTGCTTCTCATCCTGAAGTCGAAGGGGTTAGAAGGCCATGTTCTGGGTTCATGTAATGAACCGGTGGATAAGACTGGGGATGATTAGAAAGTGTGGAGCACCACCAACTCACTGGTGGCTGCTTGGTTGATGACATCGATGGTTCCACCCATTGCTGGGATGGTGGAGGCCATAGAGAGTGCTGCAGGGATATGGAGTATGGTGGAGAAAATGTATTCTGGAGCAGGGAATGTGATGCTTATGATGGAGGTTCAGGGCAAGATCGACACCTTGAAGCAGGGGGAGATGTCTATTCTAGCCTACTCTGCGGAGTTGAAAAGGCTGTGGTCAGAGTTAGACCACTATGACCCTATTGATCTGCCTGATCCTAGGAGTGCTGCGATACACAGGAAGTGGGTGGAGCGTAGGTGTGTGACTCATTTTCTGAGGAACCTGAATGGAGATTTTGAGGCCAGGAGGGCGAGTATGTGTCACTTATCCTCTATCCCATCTCTGGAGGATGCCATAGCTGCAATGGCACATGAGGAGACCAGACTGAGAGTTATGAAGGATGAGGGTACTCAGGTCACTCGGGCTGCACTGGCTGTGCCGGCAGTGGCAGCAGTGAACGAGGATCGAGAGTGCTACACCTGTGGGGTGAAGGGGCACCTGAGCTTTAACTGCCCACAGAAGGGTAGTGGACCAGGACGTGGCACAGGAGGCAGAGGAGGAGGTCGTTGGGGCCGTGGAGGCCGTGGACGAGGTCGTGGCGGCCCACGGGCCAACTTTGCTACTGCTGATGGACGACAGGAGACAGTGATGATTGAGGCTACGCCAGCTGAGGCGTCAGATCTAGAGCAGCGGAGACAGTCCAGGTCTATTACTGAGAGTTCGGAGAGTCATGCAGACCAAACTAGAGATGTTGCTTTGCCATTCGGTAATTTTGCCAACTTCGCTCACACATGATCAGGTAACCAATCAGCTCTTTCATGTAGAGATCATATAGAGTGGAGTATTGACTCAGGTGCATCTAGTCATGTGTCAAGTGCATATAGACAATTTTCCACATATAAACCACATACCTTTCATGAAACTGTTCAGACAGCTGATGGCACATCCCAACCCATTAAAGGGATTGGCACTATTCAGTGCACTCCCTCCATATGCCTCTCTTCAATCCTTCACGTCCCATCTTTTCCAGTCAACCTTTTATCTGTTGGCTCCATTGTTGATGATCTTGACTGTAGCATTACTTTTGACTCTACTCATTGTGTGTTGCAGGAAAGGAAGACTGGGAGGAGGCTTGGGACTGGCGTCAGGCGTGATGGACTGTGGTATCTTGACAGAGCTAGTGGGGATGCTGCATTGGCCGTCGTTGGTGAAGAGAAGGAAAGGGAGGTACTCTTATTACATTGTCAGTTGGGACACTTGCCTTTTGATATGTTGAATAAAATGTATCCTGAAATTTTGAATAGAGTGAATAAAATGAATTTGAAGTGTGATGCGTGTGAATTTGGGAAACACACTAGGACATCATATCCTAGTGTAGGGATAAGGAGTGTAGAGAGATTTCATCTTATTCACTCAGATGTTTGGGGGCCCTGCCCAGTGACTTCAGTAAGTGGGTTCAGGTGGTTCATCACTTTCATAGATTGTCATTCTCGGATGACATGGCTTTACATGATGAAAAACAAAAGCGAAGCGTTGAAGTGTTTCCAGGACTTCCATAGAAGTGTCAGAAATGTGTATGAGGCCAAGATCCGCATCTTGAGAACGGATAATGGGACAGAGTATGTAAACAAGGAGTTTGCATCTTATCTATCTGAGAGTGGGATAACTCACCAAACCACTTGTCCCAACACGCCTCAACAGAACGGAGTTGCTGAAAGGAAAAATAGACACTTGTTGGAGGTAACTATGTCACTCATGTTCACCATGAATGTACCTAAGATATTGTGGAGTGAAGCAGTGATGACAGCCACCTATCTCATCAACAGGATGCCTTCGCGGATGCTTGGTATGAAGTCCCCATGTGAGATTCTTATGGGAAAGAACACTTTTGTAGTTCCACCAAAAGTGTTTGGATGCACATGCTTTGTGAGGGATCATAGACCTTCTGTGGGGAAGCTGGATGCTCAGGCAATTAAATGCAAATTTGTTGGGTATCCTTCAAATCAGAAAGGCTATAGGTGTTGGAGTCCCTCAGAAAGAAGGCTGTTTGTGAGTATGGATGTGACATTCAGGGAGACTGAGCCTTTTTATGGAGGACTGACAGATTCTATACCAGTATTTGATACTGGTGCCTCTCCAAACACAGGAGGAGTTGGTCGAGAGGGGGAGACTGATGACAGGAGGGTAGTGGTTGGACTTATATCGTGTCCTGTCAGCAGGGAGGAGGAAAGGCCCTTGGTGGAAGACAGGTTGTACGGCAAGAAATATAGCAGGAGACAGAAGGGTAGTCATGGCGATGGAGAACAACAAGAAGACATCTCCCCCACTGAAGAACCACTAGCTCCACAGCCACATGTCGAGATTGATCAGTCTATCACGCCTGCTCCAGTCCTGACCTCCTTACTACCTTCCTCTCCTAACACAGATGGTAACCTTTCTTTGCCTTCCTCTAGTTTAGATCTTCCACTTACATCTCGTAGGGAGCCTCGTATCAATGCTGGCAGGCCTCCTGTACGGTATGGATACGAGACTGGTATTGCTAATCATGTCTCATATGCTTCTCTTACACCTGCATATAGGGCTATCATTGCATCCTTACAGTCTATCTCTATACCGAGTGATTGGCGAGTGGCAAATCAACATCCCCAGTGGAAGAAAGCAATGCTCGAAGAACTCGAAGCACTGGAGAAGAACAAGACATGGAGACTTGTCTCACTTCCAGCAGGGAAGAAAGCTGTGGGGTGCAAGTGGGTATTCACGATAAAGCAAACTCCAGAAGGGAAGGTGGACAGGTACAAAGCGAGGCTGGTTGCCAAGGGCTACTGTCAGACTTATGGGATTGATTATGATGAGACATTTGCCCCAGTGGCAAAGATGAGTACTGTGAGAGTACTGGTATCCTGTGCAGCGAATTTTGGATGGAAATTGCATCAGTTGGATGTAAAAAATGCTTTCTTGCATGGAGACTTACAGGAGGAGGTATACATGGAGGTTCCACCTGGATTTAGCACACAACAGACGATGGGAAAGGTGTGTAGGCTGGACAAGTCTTTATATGGGCTGAAGCAATCTCCAAGTGCATGGTTTGAAAAATTCAGGCGTGCAGTCATCACTATAGGCTACAAGCAGAGTAATGGTGATCATACTGTATTCTATAGGCATTCAGGACAGCGGATTACCCTTCTGGCTGTGTATGTTGATGATATTATTATCACTGGAGATGATGAAGAGGGAATCTCTCACTTGAAGGCTAGATTGGCGAGAGAATTTGAGGTCAATGACCTTGGACAGTTGGGGTATTTCCTTGGACTGGAGATTGCTAGGTCCAGGAAGGGTATAGTTCTCTCACAGAGGAATTATGCCCTGGATTTACTGGCTGAGACTGGTATGTTGGGGTGTCGTCCAGCAGCTACTCCTATTGATCAGAATCATAGGTTGCATTCACAATCAGGGGAGCCAGTAGACAAAGAAAGGTACCAGAGACTTGTTGGATGCCTTATCTACTTATGTCATACCAGACCTGACATTGCCTATGCTATCAGTGTGGTAAGTAGATACATGCATGATCCTAGGACTGGACATATGGAGGCAGTCTTCAGGATACTGAGGTATCTGAAGAATAGTCCAGGAAAAGGCATATTATTTGGTAGTCATGGTCACATGAATGTGACAGGCTACTGTGATGCGGATTGGGCCAGTTGCCTGGATGATAGGAGATCGACCTCGGGCTACTGTGTGTTTGTTGGGGGCAACTTAGTCTCTTGGCGCAGCAAGAAGCAGGATTTGGTGGCTCGTTCCACTGCAGAGGCAGAGTATCGTGCTATGGTGCTTAGTACCTGTGAGATGATTTGGTTGAGATCACTTCTACAAGAGCTACGTCTGCTGAGAGAAGGACCATTGCGGTTGTTGTGTGATAACAAGTCAGCAATTAACATTGCCAACAACCCAGTGCAACATGATAGAACAAAGCACATAGAGATTGACAGGTTCTTCATTAAAGAAAGATTGGACAAGAAACAGTTGGAGATCTCCTACATTACTTCTGGACAGCAACTAGCTGATTGCCTTACAAAGGGGTTGAACTCTAAAGGAATAGAGGATGCTTGTAACAAGATGGGCATGATAAATATCTTTTGCTCATCTTGAGGGGGGGTATTGTGTGTTATTGTGTGTGTGTAAAGAAATGAGAGGGTTGATATAAATAAGAAGTGATAGCCGTCATTTGGGTCTAATCACCATTTTCACCCAAATCTAATATTAAACATATATGTCATATTAGCCGTTAATTATGTTAGATGAGCTAATGGAAAAATGATAGTATTATATCAATTAAGAAGTTGACGGCATATCGTAAGAAAATCATGAATGATGGAGATAGTTTTCTAAAAGGCTGTTAGATTTGTTATGAATGTGTTATGCAGGCCCATGTAGGACATATAGTATCCAGTAGCAGATTAGAAGTTTGTATCATACATAAACATTGTATCCGACCATTGTATAAACTCTTCCATATTCCCCTATAAATAAAGGCATGAAGTCTCCCCCAGAAAGCACTTCACAACACGTTATCAACATGCTCTTCGTTGAGTGAGAGACCGGGCATTGCGAGAGACTTGACGAACGACGAAGGACAGTTCGTATGCAGACGACCAAACAATATCAAACGTCTATATTCATCGATCTTGAGGTATACCTGAAAACCTTGTAATTTTATTCATGGTCAAGATATTTACTATGTTAAAATACCCAAGATCATACTAAATCAAAAAATAAAATATATGGGAAAAGGGGCGACGGCCAATGGCCGCCGACCCTAGGGCAGCGGCCACCGGCCGCCAACCCAACCCCTTTGGGGGTAAAGGGCTTGGGCGGCGGCCAAACGTTCACCAGCCCCATCAAACAGCCTTAAGAAGCATGTGTGTGTGTGTGTGTTAATAGGTGTCAGGTGGCCAAGGATGGGGTTTCCTCCTTAGCCACAATCTAGGCCGCCCACACCCCCATGTGGGTGTGTGTCCCACACACCCACATGGGGTTGTGGGCAGCCTAGATTGTGGCCAAGGAGCCCCACACATCCACATGGGGTTGTGGGCAGCCTAGATTGTGGCCAAGGAGCCACACACACTCACATGGGGGTGTGGGCAGCCTAGATTGTGGCCAAGGAGGAAATCCCCTCCTTGGCCACCTGATACACATTTTTCATATACACACACAGAGAGAGAGAATAAGGGATATGAGCATTCGGTGTAGGAAATTTGCTACACCGACCCAATAAAACCTCAATTTCCAATCTTTTTTCAATGATTAACACTCACATCATAATATACATATTATGGATGATGAACATATCAATAATCAAGTGAATCCGATGCTATTTTACCATCGAGCCGATAGTTAACAATTCAACGTTTTCAAAACAATAGAACTTTTTGTAACAGTCCGATCGAAGTTCAAATTCCACAAGGGTTCACCCATATTTGCGAGGTTTGAGGTTTTAGATTGCACACAACTAAACAAATTTTTTTTTGTTGATAAAATTAAGTGGAATACGATTTTTTTATGGACGATGTAGGAAATTTCCTACACCGAATGCTCACCTCCCTTAACCCCATACTTACATGATACATACGTATGTATGTATGTATGTGTGTATGTATGTATATGCATGTGTGTGTAAGATTACGGCCGGCGACCCCCATGTCGTCGGACCATCCCCCGCCCCTCTGTCGTCGCTGCAGCGACAGTACACTGACACCGCTAGCAATAGAGGCCCAAACCCAACTTAGGGGTTTTCGAAAGAAAAAAACTTTTCTCGCCATCCGGCGGTCACAAGCCACCGGAACCCTACCATCGCTACCATGACGGTGTGTCGCTGCCACTGGCAGCAGCACCCCTGACGACACGTAACCCGCCGATGCTACAGCAGCGGTGCGCTGCTGCCACTATCAGCAGCGGCCACCCCCCACCCAACTGCCGACCAAACCCTAACTAGGGTTTGGCCCAGTGGGCTTTAGCCCACGGAAAAAAATTGTTGACTGCAGGCCTAAGCCGGCGGCAACAGCCTGCAGGCTTTAGCCCACATGTCAGTACAAAAAAAAGAAAAGGGGGGGTTGACTTGGTGGACCGAACCCCGCAACAAAGATGCTGGCCTCGAATCGAAACAAGGGGGCTTATGTGGACTGGCGGGCCTGAGCCCGCAGCTTTTGTTGCGGGCCTCGGCCCCAAAACCAAAAGAAAAAAAGAAAGAGAAAAGAGGGGGAAAGAAAGGAAAAATAAAAATATGGTAGGGATAGAAATTTTTTTAAATAAATATAATGGAGTGTAGCTCAGTTTTCAAATTTTTTTCTAAACTCGATCCCATTACCTATGCCTACAATTTTTTCCATAGTAATTACTCAATTGCGATACTTGTTTAAGAACCATGTTGATATGCTTCATATCACGTATTATTTGGCATGTTTCTGGGATATTCTTTCTGCTTATTATTGTAATCATTTGCTTAATAATTATGAGGATCATGCGATCGTGCTGTCGCTAGTTACCTAACCTAACGGTGTATGGCGTAACCCCATGGTCCAATTAATTATTAAGTATAAAACATTTAGATTTACATATCCTGTGAACAATCTATGTCTGATATATGTGATAAAATGTGATAAAAATGTCTTGTGCATAATTTTGCATGAATTTTTACATTGTGATTTTGGATCAGCCTTTAAGTCCAAATTTTATTTTCCTCACTTTTCTTTTTTTGAGAGAAAAATTGTAGTAAGAAATATTGTAATGTCCAAGACTGATGGCTACTTGTATGAAGACGGAGGCCACCCGTAATGAAGAAGATTTTTTTACATGGCCCACGCAGTTTCCAAATTTGTACTTTTTCATTTATGTAAAACGGTATAATTTAGACTGTGGACATTATATTTTTGTAGTGACTGACCGATCCGCACAATTAGCTTATTTGCTCTATGCTTATTCTGCATGGAATTTTTTATCATTTTCATAAATTGATATATGATCATGCAATTGAGCTTATAAATAATTATGTAATATTGACCATATCACAATTATTGTTTTCAAAATTTTAAATAATTAATATTCTACATTGGCAATTGGACTTGAAGTTCGACTGACATGTCAATACCCTTCTTCCCTTATAAAATATAAATACATGAATGCAAAGGGGTAATACGAAAGTCATTATTTCATCTTCTACACACAAGTCTTAAATATAAGAATCTCACAGTAAATAGATACCATAAGATCTATGGTCTAATTACAGACCAATATGGACACCAAAAGAATGCCATATAACCACTAAGTGATCTCATCTCATAAGGCATGATTCTTGAATCTAGCCCTGAGAAATAATTCTGTCTTGAAAAATAATAAATAATAAGATCACGTCTGAAGTTGTGACGTGACAGAATAAGTGAGAGATATGTAATAATGCATGACAATCATGCCATTGTATTTGTCCCTCTGAGCCATGTTTCTTCTTCCACCGACGAAAAAAAAATTGGACGAATAGAAACAGTTGGAGCTTACACCCTAAAATCCATCTCCTTAATGAGGCTAATGTTTCTTCTTCGAAATTTTTTTATTGTAAATTAGAAGTGTAACGACCCGATTCCCGGGCCCGTTACTTTTTGGTATTTGCGCAGGTCCTGCAGTTAACCAGTGAAAACAAAATAGCCACGATGCAGAGATGTACAAAAATACCCAAATAGTGTCCAATTATTACATCCATATGGTACAAAAATGGTTCAACGATCGTACATGAAGGAAAGTAAATATAACTGAAAATAACTCTGAAGCTGCAGACTCATGGTCAAATTCTGGCGCTATTAACTCTAGAGCATCTGCCTCCATATGTACGTCGTCTGCGGTGCCACAGAGATGGAACCGTAGGTAAGTCACAACAATTCTAGCAATAGAAACAAAATAGTGCAAAAGTATGGAACAGACTATAGTAAACAAAAGATGGTCATGCAGGTGCAAAGAGTAAAGTATGGGCAGACAGGTATGTAAGAGAATAAGTAAAGTACTGGTAACTGCTCAGGTGTGGTATGTAATGCATAAAGTAAAGATGACTGTACAAGTGTAAAAATAACGACTGTGGCGTGGTAGTAACAATATTTTGACCAATGAGATAGCAATAGTAAGGCAACCAGGTTAACAATGTTTTGACCAATCGGTAATGGGATGACAATAGGTAGTCGTAGTAATACTTAAGAAAAGATGAGCGTCGTTTGGCTATCTAATAGTGTAGGCAGGCCTAATAATAAGAAGTCTAACTTAACTTCCAAATCAGCCAGTCAGTCAGGGTTTGAAGGCACAGGTCACTTCAAAGACCGCAGGAACAAGTCCCTTGGTTGACCAACCCCCTTCCCATTCCTTCCTAGACACTGATTCAGTCGTAATTCAAGACTGCTCATTATTAAACCGTTCTATCACATTCAAGTAGTCTCGACTTAGTCTGTAGAATAGTAGTCGTGACTGAAGCAATGGTATCAATCAATTATCAATTAGTGCAACATCAATCAATCTAGTGCATGAGTCTTAAATGCCGCAAGGGTCCAATAGTGTGCTCTGTAAATGTGCTCCGTAGATGCCCGAAGGCCCAATAGTGTTCTCAGTAAATGTGCTCCGTAAATGCTCGTAGGCCCAATAGTGTGTTTCCAACAATACAAACAACCATGAGTACAATACAGCAATCAAACTAGTGCATCAGCCTTGGCTCGAGTGCACGATATGCAACCCGAAGTGCACCCATCCCACGGAGCAACTCGTGGAATCTCTACCTACCATCCCCTGCCGGGTGATGGTACAGCTTAACTAATAAGGGTGGACCCGGTCACTCCCGCACACTTCGTAGCTCAAGGCTACCCCAAAACCCGTGTATTATCATAGTCCAATGTTCATATCAGTGTTTGTATCAATATGGCCTCATGGGCCCTGTATCAATCAGCTAGTGCAACAGTCTTAGCTCGAGTGTACGATATGCAACCAGAAGTGCACCCATCCCACGGAGCAACTCGTGGAATATCTACCTACCATCCCCTCTAGGGTGATGGTACAGCTTAACTAATAAGGGTGGACCCAGTCACTCCCGCACACTTCGTAGCTCAAGACTACCCCATAACCCATGTTGTATCACATTTCACATGTATATCAGTATCCGTGTCTGTATCCATATCTGTATCTGTATGGCCTCATAGGCCCATCATTTCATACATCCAACAATGTGTACAACAATACATCCATCAATGAGTACATCAATTATATTTATATGGTAGTTACTTGCTGAAAAGTCAAGGCAGAAGCCTCAACAGAGAATATCAGTCCTGAGCAATGCTTTGAAGTCCAACAACTATGATATCCAATTCCATAAAGGTGCACTATTTCAATTTAATCCTGATCAATGCTTTGAAGTCCAATAACTATGATATCTAATTCCATAAAGGTGCACTATTTCAATTTAATCCTGAGCAATTCTTTGAAGTCCAATAATTATCTCAATTTAATCATGAGCAATGCTTTGAAGTCCAGCAATTATCACAATTTAATCTTGAGCAATGCTTCGAAGTCCAACAACTATGATATCTAATTCCATAAAAGTGCACTATTTCAATTTAATCCTTTGGTCATTCCACTATTGATTAGTCATCAAGTTAATTAGGTCTCTATTCAAGTGTTCAAGTCAAAAGCTGTTCTGAGACTAGGTGGCATGTCCTAAGTTCATACGAGTACACTATCCAGATTTCCAAAGTTAGAATTAGAGTGACTTACCGGTCCTAAGTTCATACGAGTACACTATCCAGATTTCCAAAGTTAGGATTACAGTGACTTACCGGTCCTAAGTTCATACGAGTACACTATCCAGATTTCCAAAGTTAGAATTAAAGTGACTTACACTGTTTGGATTCGTCGTGGTAAGACGAGGTTGGAGCAAGAGCTTATAAAGGTGCTGGTGCACGAGAATTGGTACCTGAAAGCACAAGAAACTCATTAGTTACAGATTACCTTATTTCTATTTATTTGATTTGGTCGTTTCGATTTTATAATCGATTGAAACGTTGTCAAAAGGTGTTCTAAATTTTTCTATAGGCTAGATATAAGGAAAATAATTTTACTGTAGGAGAAAATATTTTTCGGAAGCTTGTAGTAATTTTTATAATTTTTAAAAGTTCAAAATAGGTTTAAAAACTAATTTTTAATTAAGTACGTAATTATTCAATAATTTATTCTTAATGCAATCTACATCGGAAAGTTGCAAATAAGCTGCCAAAATGACCGTCTCGAAGAGTACTTTAACATATATTTTTCGCGTACGTCAGTGTTCGTGAAAAATCAAGATATTAATTTTTAAACGAAAACATCATAATTAGATTTAACCTTTAAAAATTTGCTGAGGAAAATATATGTGCCCTTTGGCGATGAAACCAGCGCCAACGGATCCGTTTTGTTGTTTCAGATTATCTGGGCCTCACCGTATATTTTTCTGAGGCATATAAAATTTATTATGAATTTAAAATCAATAAAACTAAATTAGAAATTCACGGTCGTAAAGTTTGACGAATTGTTTAGAGAAAAGTACACATCGAAAAATTTCATATGATATGTCGAAATTTTACTCTCGACTAGTAGAATACGAAAATATTTTATATATATATGGGTTTACGTGTCGTTCTAGAGATAAATGCGTTTTTATCAAATCTGGATTAACTACCGTAAACTTTGAAAAATCATAACTTGAAAAATAAACATCGGATTGAGACGAAACTGGCGCCTATGCGTTCGCAACAACGCGTATGACTTTTGTGTATTATTAGATTTTCTGTCTAGGCCCTATATTTTCATTTTCTAATTTTTTTCATTTAAAAACCGTTTTCCCTCTCTAATTCTCTCTCTCTCTCTCTATAACATTATTCTTTATATGCATTATATATTACTGTCTACTTTCAATCCCCCATCGGGGATTAACATGCACCTCTCACTTTATATAATATTCTATATTTAATTAACTCTCCCTCATTCTCACTCTCCCTCTCCTATAACTTCCTTTGTTTCTCACAAAATCATATGCTCTCTCTCATTCTGTGCTTCTACGTGGAGGCGCGTACACGAGCATCAAGAGGAAGAAGTGAATGTACCTGAAGCTTTGCGGTCATGCCAGAGAGGAGCCCGAAACGTCGATGAAACAACGAAGTTTGATTGGGGTATGGTTTGTGCGAATGTCTCGTGACGCCAGAGCTCATGGTGTATCTCCGGGCCGGTGTTACGGCGGAGTTGAGGGAGGCGATGCTCGGCCCATGGCGAGGGAAGCGGTGACGAGGGTTGTGGTGTGCTGTGGTTTTTCCGACGAGAATCGTGAAGCCATGGAGGGGCTCACGAGATGATGAAAGCGGAGCTAGGCGGTGAGGCGGCAGCGAGGTGGTGGTGACGCGGCGGAGTGTCGGGAAGAGCCGACGGGTCTAGGGGCGCCGTGGCTGACATTGGGGTGCAGTGCTCGAGCTGTGGAGGTCGCCAGAGCTCGTCGGTTGCGGTGGAAAGGCATGGAGGGAGGCGGCAATTTGGGGTCGGTGCGGGTCATTGATGACGGCAGGTCATCGACGAAGACGACTGCGACAAGGGTCGGTCAGAAATACGGGAAGAGGGCGTTGGAGAAATGGGGTGCTGTGAAAATATGTGAGGGAGGGGGTTTTATATTGTTAGTTATATTATATAATAATAAGTGTATTAATTAGGGAAATTAATGTTTTAGGTGGGATGGTATTGACTAAGGGTGGAAAGGAGCAACATGGAAGAAACGTGGATGCCTTGGTTTTTATTAATGATGGTCAATAAGATGGGAGATGGGGGTTAATGCATGCACCATGTTTAAAATGTAGGGGGAGGAAGAGGGTGATATAAATAAGTGCAATTGAAATACAATGTTACGTGTGCAACTTGTCTAACTTTGGAAAAGATAAATAAACGTGAAATGTATTTGAGGTGGTTGCCGACAACCAATGGTAAAATTAGCTAGGGTAGGTAATTACATAATTAGCCAATGTAACTAATAAAATTAGTCAAAACGGAATTACGATTTTGTCCCTGAGATGAAACGATTCCGAAAAATTACAAATCATATCCACGGGTTCGTATCGTCACGAGGATCGCGAATACGAAGTCCGTTTCAGGGTTTGAGCTACGAAAATACGAGTCGTGGGCCAAAACGTTTAGAAAGCGGGTTTACAGGTTCTCTGCTGATTTGACTTCAGAAAATTACGAAATAAATGTGGAAAGCCCTAAATGATCATTGAATGTTACTGTAAAAGTTTGAAATCATTTTGATGATGTTCGTATAGAAAATAAATTCATTAAGTCAAAACGGTAAAAACTGAAAATGAATTTTATCAGAAATGTTTTGAGCATTTGATGAAATCCGATCTTACTAAAATACTCCATAACTAGTCTGGTACTTCAAAATATTTCTATAAGAAATTTTTGAAACTCAAAAAGAACTCCTGACAAATCATTATGAAATAGTTTAAAAATTGAAAAAAAATTGGTCAAATACGTAAATAGTTTGTCTTGATGAAAACAGGCCGTTACAAGAAGATAGAAACAGAGAGAGCTCGCATATTTTGTATTTGTCTCCTAAATAAGGCTAATGTTCCTTCTTTCCAAAAAAAGTTATAAAAATGGAAAATTGGAAACATGGAGAGCACAGAAATTACAAGAAACAACAAAAGAAAGGGGAAGGAAAGATAAAGCATACATCGACAAGAAATAGCAATGGCTAACCAAGTCCAGTAAGGTGTGGCAAGATCTATATAGGTCATTGGTGTACAATATGCCAAAATAATTGCAAGATTTATATAAAGCCAGTTTAAAGACAAAAGCTGAAATAAATCTAGTTATGACATACTTAGCTATTCCTCGAGCACATAAATATTTTGAAAACAATAATTTGCTTGACTAGTTGCCAAAGTTTTATTGTCAAGCATTCTTTTCACTACATGTTGTAGGGTGCAATAAAATTATACTTCGATGCCCTGATATAAATCGTATGAAATGTTTTTCTTACATGCCATAGTTTGACATAAATGGTCATGTTTTTATGCATGAAGTATATGTTGCAATTAAATTGTTATGTTTGCTATAAAGTTGACTCAATGAACTCGTCAAACAAATTGTAGATAATTTTACTATCCACATGATCCCTCATGACGCATGCTACCAAAAACATCTCACACTAACGATAGTCTCGAAGTACTATCTTGGGGCATCTGACTTGAGGATCAAGCATTGCAAACATGTAAACTCTTAAACAAAATATGAGGATGCCCAATACTATCAGAAAACATGGAAAAAGAAACTCACCAAGTTTCACGGATACAAAATTCATATTGAAACTGACAAAACAAATACTGAAATTTGCATATAACGACTCAAGAAAGTTAATGGCTTGAGAACCATACTTGAGTGTTTGACTGCACTTATAAAAATCTGAAGAATGCTCATACCATACAAAATTTGAAGAATGGAGCAACAGTAACAGAGCACACAAATGTGCCCGGACTCGTATAAGTTTATACTTAAATATGAGTGGTTTAGACACCCATGATCGGTGATGATGCACTCCATCATATCCCAATCCCATGAATAAAATCTGAAGAACACGAATATTCTTCAGAAAGATGAATCTCCATATCTCTCTTATTTTGGAGTAAAACTAGTTATGAAAATATCTCCATTAAAAATAAAACAATGAGACTTTTTCCTTGAGAGTACTTGAGGGATATTTATGGTTTTTTATCCACTCCTCTTGAAGGACCGATAAAGTATCTTATCATACTTATCAACGTATCCTCTAAATATTCAAAAGTAGGCCTATTATCCAATTGCAGTGTAGCTTTTCTAAAGCGATTAGGACAAATTATCAAAATTGTGGGCACATTGGAAAATACTGGAATATAAATAATAATTTGCATCTGGAATAAAAGTTGAACACACTGAAGCATGTTTTCATAACCAAAATGGGTTGGATAAGTGGATTATTAAAACGACTCAAATAGATTACTCATCCGTTGTTAATAAAATTCCAGCTGCTGTTGACTATATGGGGACATGCAATCTTGCATGCTGCTTCATAAAATTAGACTCGGACTCTCTGGGAGTCAAAGTTACTCTCTAATGCAACTTGCATAAGGAACACTACCAAAATATCACTCATTTTAGGGGTTTTGGTTACACAGTTTACATCTCCATGGCACCACCACAAATAATAAAATAAGGATCTTAACACTGTTTTGGAATCTATATCAGGTTTAATTCACCCTAGATAAATAGATACATTGCACCCCAAACGGGGGAGGCATTAAAAGCACGTCTTGAAGACTGTGCATCGATGTGTCCACATTCCCAGTACTAAGCTCAACTCGGTTGAAGCATGAAGCTCCACTGACCATTTAAAATATCAAAGATAAATAAAAATCTATGATCCGAAAATTATGAAATGTGATAATGAGATGCTGAAGATCCTCCATATTTAAGAAATATATTCAACAGTTGTTGGACATGGTAACTGGCAATAAGAAAATTGTCAGATCTCACATCCCAACTGCTAATACTCTAGCTAGAATTGACATCCCCGAGAATGGATGTAATCCACCAGCAGCAGAAGTGTATGTTCCTCAACTAAAAAAGGCAGACCGCCAGGCTCAAAGGATAAAATTCCCATAAAAAGGACAACTCATGGAGGCCGTGAGACAATACCACCACAGGACAATGAGCTTATGTCTATACCCTCATCCAAGAAGAGGAGAATCCGAGAGAAATTAAAATATCATTAAATTTTGTATGTACTGGGGAGGTGTTGGACAAAAAGAATACAATTGTCGATAATATATTCACGTATTATATTACCACTTACATCACAAAAGCGATGATAATTATATAATATCGATCCACACTCCATTGCTAAAATACAATCCTAGAGATTGGCCACTATGGAAGGACGTAATAAAAGCTGAGCTGGACTCGCTTATGAAACATGAAGTGTACGGACCTGACATCCAGACACCAAAAGCTGTTAAACCTATGGGCATAATGAGTATCGTATAAATATAAATATAAGTATAAAATCGTATGCTATAAGGTATAGCCAATAACCCAAGGATTTTTTTCGTTGAAACTAGAATAAACAATTAAAGATGAGTTTGACTCACTTATATAAATGATGCATCAGACTCCCTAGTTATAGTTGCGAATGCATTGTGATTTGGCAGAGAAAATTTTGGATATGCTGCTATTGGATGTTGTGACAACATACCTTTATCGATATCTTGATAAAGATAAATTCTTCGTTTCCTTAAATGCCTGAACAAACATTGGGACGTTTATTCTATTGAAGAGACAATAAAATATTGTACAACCAAGTGAGTCACTTAACAACGCAAGGGTTCTAACTAAAAGTTGTCTTTGTATCTTTATAAGAGCAAAGAATAGGGTTTGAGATTATAGTTGTAAACAATTTAAATCCCATCGATCTACTAAAGAGAAAACTGAAATATCTGTTCTAGCTTGGCTATCAAATATGATATGAAAGACCTACGCAAAATAAAGATATGTTATGGCTTATAGATTTATTATCTAAAATGATAAAATCATGTTACATTACCCAAAGTGTGTTGAAGAATTTACACAAGAACCATTGTCATCCCCTAAGTACACATATGGTAGTACCTTCATTGGATATACAAAAAGACCCCTTCCATCAGCTGGAAGAGTGTGAGGATATTTTGAAAGAATTTGAAATTCATGAAAAATCTTGTCTAGAAATTGTTTGAATTGAGTGCGGAACATTACCAGAATCCATGAAGAAAAAGAAGAAATCCGGATATAGATCTTCTTATTGATCGTACAAATGGAGAGATGGAGATGAGAAGCCCTTTTCTTCTCTCTTTTGTCTTACACACTTTTTAAAAATGAGAGCGTAAAAAGAATATAATGTACATCAACAAGGGACCACTCCCCCTTATTTATAGATTTTGCATTTTACTAGTTAGACCATCAGAAATTTGTAATTGCATCAGGAATTCCACACATTTGCAAATAAGTCCACACACTTATTATTAATTAAATAGGACCATAAAACTTAATTTGATCATTACAATTAGGTCCTAAATTAATTCTTTAGTAATATATATGTGACAATTAATGCAACATGTGTGCGTCCACACGTCCAAATGCAAATACGGGTTATATACAATGATATGAAATCCATTATTCCAACAATCTCCCACTTGGACTACATAGCCATGTGTATAAATAACTCATCTTGATCACACATAAATTACTCTGTAAAACTGAATGTGTGTACACAACTGAATTTAAAACATCTCGTTTATTAGTCTCACTGATACAGGAACCAAAGGAGCAGTTGTTGCCAAATTTCACGTAACTAAACTCGCATTGATTACAAGTATCACTTCAAATAAATGACATGGATAGTGTGGATGTGTGACATGGAAATTACATGCTAAGTGATCTATGCATGCCTATTTCCAACTGGTCCAACTGAAAGTAAACTTATGATATCGGAGTTCAGATCATAGTAATAACTGAATGAACTGAATACTATATATTATATGGATTTAATGTAAAAAAGCTGCCACCTGATCCAATGGATCAGGTGGTAAGACACAAAAAAGGTGGATAGTACAAGCCCCCACATAGGCTTGTACTCGTTGGGTCCCACCTTTTTGTGTCTTGCACCTGATCCATTTGATCAGGTGCCACCTGCTCTACATTAATCCCATATTATATAAGTAGTTGAACAATGTCATGACATTACAATATGTATTAAGCTGGACAAACATAATATACTCCCACTTTCCAAATGGCATCTAAATCTATAACACCCATATGAGTTACATGCTCATGAAAAGTTGAAAGCGATAATGCCTTGGTGAGTGGATCCGCAACCATATAGTTTGTCCATATATGCTCAATATTTATTAAACCATTCTGAACTCTTTCTTTCACAACTAGAAATTTGATATCTATATGCCTAGATTTAGACGAACTCCTCTTGTTATTGGAATATATGACTGCTGCTCTATTGTCACAATATAATTTGAGTGGCCTTTCAATGCCATTGACAATTCGCAGTCCTGAAATGAAGTTTTGCAGCCATTTTGCATGATTTGATGCCCAGTAGCACGCAACAAACTATGCCTCCATAGTAGAGGAAGCAATGAGAGTTTGCTAAGTGCTTCTCCATGAAATCGTACCTTCGGCTAGTAGAAAAATGTAACCAGATGTGGATTTTCTACTGTATTGGCATCCAGAAGGTTGGAGTCAAAATACCCAACGATCTCAAGATTATCCGACCTCCTATATGTGAGCATATAACCTTTTGCCTTCTGTAAGTATCTAAAGACTCGTTTAGCTACTACCCAAAGTTCTCTTCCTGGATTGCTTTGGTATTTGCCTAGCATTCCCACTATAAATGCAAGATCTGGTCCAATGCATACTTGTGCATACATAAGACTTCCCACTACAGATGCATATGGGATATTCTCCATATACTTGGCTTCAATATTATTATTTGGACACTGCTTAAGACTAAATTTGTCTCCTTTTGACACGGGTGTGTCATGTGATCTACAATTTTGCATGCTAAACCTTTGCAGTATCTTTTCGATGTAACCCTTTTGTGATAATCCAAGAATTCCTCGTGAACGATCACGATGAATTTGAATTCCTAACACATATGATGCTTCTCCAAGATCTTTCATATCGAAATGTTCTGATAGAAATTTCTTGGTATCATGAAGAAGCTTTACATCACTGCTGGCAAGAAAAATATCATCGACATATAATACCAGAAATATAAACATACTCTCACTGAACTAATGGTACACACAATCTTCAACAGTGTTGGTCTCAAAAACAAATGAGAGAATAATTTGATGAAATTTAAGGTGCTATTGACGAGATACCTGCTTGAGCACATAGATAAACTTTTTTAGTTTGCATACCAAACTGTTATCTTCTTTTGGAGATAACCCTTCTGGTTGCACCATATAGATGGTTTCCTCAATGTCACTAATGAGAAAGGCCGTCTTTACGTCCATCTGATGTAACTCCAAGTCAAAATGTGCCACAAGTGCCATTATGGTTCTAAAGGAGTCTTTCGACGAAACAGGAGAGAACGTATCTTTATAATCGATACCTTCTCTTTGAGTAAATCCTTTTGCGACAAGACGTGCTTTATATCTTTCCACATTACCTTGTGAATCTATTTTGGTTTTGTAAACCCATTTACAACCAATTGATTTCACACCTTTAGGTAATGAGACAAGGTCCCAAATGTCATTGTCTTTAATGGATTAAACTTCCTCACCCATGGCATTGATCCATTTCTGAGAGTTTGAACATTTCATCGCTTCGTGAAAGGTGACTGGGTCATCTCCCACTAGACCATCGTTTACTTCGTGCTCAGCGCAGAACAACAAATTAGCGTAAAAAATTTTAGCGGGCGTCCTCGGCGTGGGCGCCCTTTTTCGACGCTTGGAGCGAAGGCCGTCCCCCTTTATCTCGAACGGACAGGAAGACGGCACGTCATCCAAATAAGGCCGAGCTTCTGCCCCGACCTTACGAGTAAACTCTGGTGCATTTATATTTTTACATGCACATTGTGCGGACTAACTTTTTAACTCCCTGCATCGAAGAACGCCGGGGCATCCTAAGCGAGCTTTTGCCTTATAAGGTCGATCGAAGCGTGCATTGCCCCCAGGGTACAAGTACACTCCCTCCAAGTCTGGGGCAGACCGATAGGACCGAGCTACGGGCTCGTACCCTCCCCTCTCTCAGAGTCCGGGGTGAGCTTACGGAGCTTCGCCCTCCATAGATCTCAGGCGGACCAGGGCCGAGCCACCTCTCGCTCCCTCTCCACCTTACAAGTATATTCCTTTACACTCGCATTTATATCTACCTATTACGCAAACCAGAGTTTCAGCCCCTCGCCTCGAAGAAATTCCGGAGCACACCTAAGTGCGCTTCACCCACCGGGGCACGTCCAGGCCTCCATCGCCCTAGACAGGTCGCCACCAGTTGGGTCAGGCCGCGGGGTCCCTCCAAACCCGGGTCGGACGTGTGACTTCACAACATTCTCCTCCTCCTCGGCTCAGTGCTCGTCAGTAGTAGAATGTTGGGGGCATTAATATCCATGCAAGGACACAGTCCGTACAACCGACAGAGGGAACAAATAAGAAGACGGTAAGGAAAAGTTTCGAATTTCATTTATAACTAACTATGTACAACTCAAGGTCTACCAAAAACACGAGACATCAGGCTCGGCCCGAAGGCCGGCCATACAAACTTTGCCCAATTCTATGGCGCCTCGACTCGGCCGCCACTTCCTTGACTGCCGCCCTTCAGAGCCCGCGTGTCCACCGGGTCGTCCACCTGATCGCCGTCCCCTGGCGCATCTCTTGACCCTTCCCCTTCCTCAGCCAAGGGCACGTCCAGCTTGGGGAAGCCAACCACAAGGGAGGGATGCAACCTCGCCAGCCTTCCATTCATCTTCGAGAGGCCCTCCTTGATGCCCGCCTCCCTCGCCAACCGCAACATATGGATGAGCTCCTCATCCTGATACCGGAAGACGTCGGCGTCTATCATAGCCTGCTAGTCAACTTTTCTCAGCTCCTCCACCGACCGCTTCAGGGTGGCGTTCTCCCAATTCTTCACGTCCATCGCCCGCTTCAAGTCGGCGATCTCCCGCTGCTGGGCATCGATCACTTGTTTCTTGGCGCACATCTCCTTCTTTAGGGCATCCTTCTCTGCAGAATGCTCCTTCAAGATATCGACCCGCCTGGCCTCTTCCTCTCGAAGCTGATGAGCGAGCTCTACCTGCTTTCCTTCCAACTCATCAACGATCTTCTTCTGAGCATCACAGTTCTCCAGAGCTTGCCCGAGCTCCTTGTCCTTCTCTCGCAATTTCCCCTTGGTCTCATGGAGGTCGGCCCTTGCCTTCTCGAGGGCAGCCTTGACAAGGGCCACAGGGGTGTGGCGCTGTAGAGCTGCCATAGCCGCCACCGCCTACAAAAGAAACCAAGACATAATCACATGCATAAGCAAAAAGGCTAGTGAGACGGAATAAGAAGGTCGGCCTACTTGCTTGCTGTGCCAGATCGCAGAGGCGCAGAGCCGCTCCGGACCCATGGCAGCCAGAGATTCGCAGTCCCGCGGCAGCATGCTATTCTCCACCAGACGGGTCGCAACCCCGACTTCATCAAAAACAGACTCTCATCTATCTATCGGGTAGATCAGCTGGAGGACATCCACCCTTGGAAGTGCTTCAACCTCTGCCCTCTTCGACCAAAAGCTAGCGAGCGCCCTCTCGCAGCTCGGATGCGCCTCCCTCCCTATCTCCCGCTGAAGAATCTTATAAGGCCAGCGATCAATCACGACCGGACTTCTCCTTGGTCGAAATCTCTGTAGGAGGAGCTGCAGTGGCCTCCTCCGGGCCTGCCTGACTGTCTTGTGTGGCCACACTGGTTCGACGGGAGGAGGCATCCGATTCGGACGTCTGATGCTTCTTGTCCTCTCTCCCCCCAATGGCGATCCCAGCGTCCCGCTTCTGGACGGTCTCAGCCGTGGCTCCCCCCTCTTCTACCACCCTCTTGCCTTTATCCGAGGGCCATACTTCTTCTTCACTGATACCCTGGCCGCCCTCAGCACCTCCTCCCTCCTCCGTATCATGTCCTCGCCTGTAAAGAAGAGAAAGATTAGGGTGAGCCTACATGAGGAAGTTCGCCCGAATTAAAATACCTTCGGGCCAGAAGTGTTGAGCCAGCTGGTCGTCCTTGATCAAACTCGCCAGCTGCCGGTCCGCCTCAGGAATCTCCTTCAAAATCTGGGCGTTCACCAAATCCTCTCTCTTCAAGGCCACCTCCTCATCCACCGAGGGATTCAACGCCCCCCATTTCGACCTCAACACCATGTCAGCCGGCATCATAAGGAAAACAAATCTCTCCCTCCACCCTTTCACGTCGGCCGGCACCCGAAGGATGAGAGACCGCTCCTTCTTCTCATACATGCAATAATGCTTTCCCCTCTTCCTCACCTCAAAGAAATGCTGGAAGAGCGCCAAGGACAGACTCAAATCACTGGTGAGGCAGAGGATGATGAAGCCGATCATCAGACCGAAGGAGCACTGCATCAGGGCAAAGAGCGGAAGCTCGAGGAAATTCAATAGGTGAAGAAGATGAGGGTTGAGCAAAAATCGAAGCAGTAATTCGAAGGTTTGGAGATAGACCCCGACCTCATTATCCCCAAGCCAACATACCCTCTCATCGGGTCCGGGGAGGCGCACTTCACAAGGTGACCGAAAAAATCTCGCACGAATCTCCTGGATATTGACCGTGTACATACTACGCCGAGCAGTCGCTATCAACCTTGGTACCACCGTTTGGAATCTTCTCCGCCTCCATTGCCACATCTCCTCCTTCGCTTCCTCCTCCTTCACCGCGCCGCTACCACCTCCAACATCGAAATGCGAAGCCATATAGAAGAAGATCAAGAGGTTACCTAGCAGAAAGAAGACGGACCAAAGAAGCAGTTGGAACAGTAGCTCCGACAACGACAGCAACTACGACAATGGCAGTAGGAAGATCGGAGAAAAGGAGCTCGAAGAAATTCGAAATCGAAAGAAACTTTCACCAAATCATCTCACTCCTTACTTATATCCAGCGACGGATCATCCCCACCGTTAAAGCTCCGCCACGCAGCGTCGATCAGAGCCGCTCTGGCACCTCGACTACCTCCCATAGTCGCATCCACCACGTGTCGCATCCTGGATGGCGGGGACGCCTCGATTTCTTCCCACCCTTCAAATCGAAATGATGACGGCAAAACGGTGGGCGGGTTTTTCGAGACAACTCCCGCCACTTCCCAAGTCAGAAAGGAAATCGCCCCGTCCCTCCCAAACAAATGAAGAGATGGTGCGTCATCCGAACTAGGCTGGGCTTTCACCTCAAGCTCGAATGACAGGGGCAATTGTTACGACCTAAAGATCGTGATACTTCGACCTTCCATCCAAGCTCGCCGGACACACAACAAGCTCACCCCCCAGAAAGTCCACCTCGAGTAATGGAGGGGCCACTCTTCATCCCCACCTTGTTACTCGATCGCCTTTCCCCCTTAGTCCGCTTGCCTCCCATCATCCCTGAAGTCTGCTTCGACTAGTGGAAAGGGCGCACTATGCCTCGAACCTCGCTAGTTGGGCACCCGCTTCCTTCCAAGCTCGTCAGGCACACAACCGGCTTGCCCGCCATCCACTAGGAGCGACCAAGTGACACATGCACGGCCCTGCTCCTCAGACGCACCTCGACAACCCTTTGGCTCATCGGACATGACAAACAACCTTGTATAAGGACGCCACTGACACTTCCGTCGCTAGACAGCCTGACAAAGCACCCCCAGGCTGCTGCGCCACCTGACCGTTTGGTGCTTTCGGCTCTGACACTCTGACAAAGTACCCCTGACCGTTGCACCGTCTGACAAAAGCATGGCTGACACGTACAACTCTGACATCCTTGGCCGAAGCTTCCGCAGCCTAACACGCCAGCTCAGCATGCCAGGTCAGCACCATCGAACCGCCTCCATCAGCTATAAATACCCCTTCAGTTCCATCAAGAGAGGGGTTGGTAAATTGATTCTCAAACTCTTACTCACATACAAGAGCAAAGGTGATCCATATCTTTGTTCTTCTACTATTGCTCGCCACGCCTGGTCGACTTGCTTTTAGCTCGACCTACGTGTCTAGCTTCCTTTTCTGAGCCCTAATCCTAACTTAGGCATCGGAGAGACTAAGGGTTGGAACCCAACCCGGCCTCTCTGACGAGTTGCTCTGTATGCAGATTGGCTCCTTCCAAGCAACGTGCGACCAGTGATCTACTCGTGGTGAGCGACGAGCTAACTGCGGACTGGTAGGATCGATCCAGAGATCGCCCTACGAAGGGCGCCTAGCCTCTCTACCCCCTCACTACCTGTAAAAGACCTACCCAATCCTCATCCGACTCATAACCATCGTGCCCTTGGTTCCACTCAATACAAATTCATTGTATGCGGATCTTACCCTGCAACACTACCTATTATACATTAAAAGTAATATCATATATGGTATATTATTATTATAACGCTAATCTCTATAGAGTAGAGCCATAAAGCCAATCTCATATAGAGTAGAGCACAATATTAAAGCTAATCTCATATAGAGTAGAGCACAATATTAAAGCTAATCTCTATAGAGTATGGCATGAAAGCCAATCTCGTATAGAGTAGAGCACAATATTAAGGCTAATCTCTATAGAGTAGAGCATGAAAGCCAATCTCTTAAAGAGTGGAGCACAATATTAAGGCTAATCTCTATAGAGTAAAGCATGAAAGCCAATCTCGTATAGAGTATAGCACAATAATTAAAACTAAATAAAATGTAATTAAAAAATAATAATAATTACTTGCTAAATTAATTCAAATAAATAAAAGAATTACATGATTATAATATTAGGAAAAATATAGCCTAGTGGTTGACTTCTCTCCTCGCTATCCAATGGTTACAGGATCAAATCCCAATGAATGCAACCACTTGCTTTATTTTGTATATGAATTAAAACCAATATAAATTTTACTTAAGTAAAATTTGTTTTGGAAAATACCATATAGGATCATTAGCCCAATGGTAACGGCCTAGTCCATGCAACCAAGGAGTCGCAGGTTTGAATCCCGGTGGTCAACAAACTAAATATGTTTGTTTATGAATATTTAACCAATACAGTTATACTTCAAATAAATATATTACACCACTGAAATTACAGGTTGTAATAGTCCAACGATTGAGCGGAATTAAGGTGATCTTGGGGTCTCGGGATCAAAACCTAACAGGCGCAAAAAATTTTTATTTAATTTCAGTTGAAATGAATTTAAATAAATTAATGAGATAGTGTTTACAAAAGTAAAACTTATCTCAACGGTAAATCATTAGGCATGCTTCCTTTCGGTCGTGGGATCAAGTCTGCTGTTTTGCGTGATTTCAAAAAAAATTTTAAAAGTTACAGAGAAGGGCAAGACGCGAAACAGTGCGTCGCCCAAAAACAAAAAAAGCGAAACATCGCATCGCCCTAAAACACGAAACATCTCGTCGCCCCAAAACGCGAAACAATGGAGAAAAATGCATTTTTAATCAAAATTTTCCCGATTTTGACTTGAATTCATGGATTAAAATTTCGAAAATCATTATTGATTATTATCCAAATAATTCTAGAACAAGTGGCTCCGATACCAATTGAAAGAATTTGAAATTCATGAAGAATCTTGTCTAGAAATTGTTTGAATTGAGTGCGAAACATTACCAGAATCCATGAAGAAAAGAAGAAATCCGGATATAGATATTCTTATTGATCATACGAATGGAGAGATGGAGATGAGAAGCCCTTTTCTTCTCTCTTTTGTCTTACGTACTTTTTAAAAATGAGAGCGTAAAAAGAATACAACGTACATCAACAAGGGACCACACCCCCTTATTTATAGATTTTGCATTTTACTAATTAGCCCATCAGAAATTAGTAATTGCATCAGGAATTCCACACATTTGCAAATAAGTCCCCACACTTGTTATTAATTAAATAGGACCATAAAACTTATTTTGATCATTACAATTAGGTCTTAAATTAGTTTTTTAGTAATATATATGTGACAATTAATGCAACACGTGTGCGTCCACACATCCAAATGCAAATACGGGTTATATACAATGATATGAAGTCCATAATTCCACCATATTCTTAATCCTGAAGTCTCTTATCTAAGTGCAGCTGGAGCACTTCTTTATCTGGCTAACTGCACGCGTCCTGATGTAGCATTTGCAGTAAATCTACTAGCCAGATACAGTGTTGCACCTATAAAGCATCACAGGACCAGAGTTAAGCATCTTCTACGCTACCTCCAAGGGTCAACAAGTTTTGTCTTATATTATAAGAAAGAATTATCCTCCACACTTATTGGCTATGCGGATGCAGGTTACATGTCTGTTCCACATAATGAGAAGTCACAACCTAGATACGTGTTTACCTACGATAGGACGGTCATCTCCTAGAGATCTACAAAGCAAACTATAAAGGCAACATCATCATATCATTTCGAGATCCTTAACATTCTTGAAGCAAGCTGAGAGTGTGTATGGATGCACCCAGTGGTACATCACATCCAAGTGATGAATGGGTCAATGGCTGGTGATTTGGAGCTGACCAGATAGTCTGAAGACCATGCCACTTGCTTATCCCAACTTTGAGAATGCCATATCGATGGCAACAAGATAAAGCACACCTCTCCAGAGCTCTTTTGGTTTCAGCACCTGCAAAATAATAATGATATCTGTGATTTGTACATACTTTTTCAGAATGTTGTAAATAGGATTGATGTAAAATGCTTAAATGATCTGAAAGTCTAAGAGCTTGTACAGATCAATGAGAGTTAAATGAGAATTGTACTCTTTTTCCTTAGTTATGGTTTTTTCCCCACATGGTTTGCCATATCCAAAGATTTTAACGATGCAAATCTCATTAACTCTATATCATGAGGTATCCATCCCTTGTGATACTCATATAATGCTCAGAATCTCAAAGTATTCATTAGTATGAGTTTACACTTATGGATGGATAAGAGGGAGTGTTATGTAGGCCTATGTAAAAGGCCCATGTATGGCATCTCCTAGCTAGTAGCAGATTAGGAGTTTGTATCTTACATAGACACTCTATCCTACCATTATATGAACTCTTCCATATTCCCCTATGAATAAAGGCCTATGGTCTTTTCCAAAAAGCACTTAACTGAAATGTTTTCGCTAGTCTATTTTGGGCTTGGTTTGGAATTTAAATTTAGATTTCTAAATGTTCTTATTATAACTCAAAATGGAAAGCAAATTCCAAAGGGTTACCATGTTTGACCAAGCGATCCTCTCTGTACCATTAAAAAAGATATTGTTGCATAAACTGCATGTCTTTGACATAAAAACTGCATGTTGTCATATTAAACATTAACATTTGATATTCCACATTTGATTTAAGGGATTAATGGGTATCATATGGCACCTGACCAACATGGGTCAGGTGCGCTGACGTGGGAGGCAGTGCCACATTTTTTACATGATTCTCTTGATATAATTCTTTGAAAATTACACTACAATACCACTATTTGGATTTGTATGATTCCTGGAGTGGATGAATAAGGATCAAACATGACATGCTGTAGTTTAGGCAAAGTTGCGTAGATAAAACAATATAACAAAAACTTAACAACAAACACCATCCTAATAGCTTGGGAAAGTCGCACACATGAATAATAAAGAATGTGACAACCATAGCAAGTTATAACAACGAGTGAAATCAATTATAAAGTAACTAAAACTTTGTGTTGAGATTCGAACGTAGATGAGCCAGTTTGATCATAAAGACCATAGCTTTATCAGCGTTGGTGTTTGTTTTTGGTTTTTTTAAGTATCTCTTGAGTTGGGGTTTGTTCTGTTTTTGGTTTTATATTGGATAATAGTATCATATAGCTTTAGCTCTTTTCATTAGATGTTGGCCAAGGTTGATGTATGAATGATTGTGATTCCATTGTGATGATGATGATGATGAAAACTTATATAGCTTTTACAAGTTGGGTGTTGCCTGTTTGTTTCTAATCTCTTCTCTTCTATACCATTTAAGTTTTACTTTAAATATTTTTTTCTGTTTGGCTAAAATATTATTATGAATGTTTGGAGAAAGAGCAACCATAGCAATAGCCCATGGTATCCTTTTATTCATTCATAGTATAGGAGGTTACACCTAGTAGCCCAAGGGTTTACCCCACTACATTGTGGTGGGGTGTTATGGTGGATAATGAGGGCGTGGAGACCATATGTCACCTTCACTCATAACACTCCCCCTTATCTATCCATTACATTGGACTTAGCATATGAATGCTTCAGGATTCATGATGCTAATGGGGTGGATACTTCCGGATCCAGAGTAAACGTGTTTGCCTCATTAAAACCTTAGCTATGGAAAACCCAGTGGGAAAACAAATAGTCTTAAGGAAAAAGAGTACAACCCACATGTTACTCCTCCTGATTCGAACACTCATCCTGATTCCTTTTACAAGCTTTATAAAAGTACATCTAGGCAGAGCCTTAGTGAATAAATCAGCTAAATTATTACAAGACTGAATCTGCTGTACTTCTACTTGCTTCTCCTCTTGTAGGTCGTGCGTCCAGAAGAACTTAGGAGACATGTGCTTCGCCTTGTCGCCCTTGACGAAACCAGTCTGTAGTTGAGCTATGCTGACTGCATTATCCTCAAATGTCGTGGTTGGCTCAAGGTCACCAGTCTTCAGGCCAGTAGTCACTAAGATGTGATGAATGACTGAACGAAGCCATACACATCCTTTGCTTGCTTAAAGGATCACGAGGAGATCGAAATGGTTGGAAGAGATTGCTGTAGTGGTTTGCTTCACAGATTTCCAGGAGATGGATGTACCACCGTAGGTGAACACAAAACCAGTTTGTGATTTCTCGGTGTGAGGATCAGACATGTAACCTGCATCTGCATACCCAATTAAAGTGGGAGATCCACCTTTAAGGAAATATAATGCCAGGTCAATTGACCCTTGGAGGTAGCGCAGAAGCTGCTTAACTCCGTTCTAGTGGCGCTTTGTCACGCCCCGTTTCCCAGAATACCCGGCATTTAAAATTTTTTTTCCAAGTATCCTGAAGAGTGAGGGTGATGAAAGAGGGAAAGAGAGAGAGAGAGAAAGAAGAAACTGAATAAGCAGGCCACTGCGCACATGCTGGGATAGTACAAGTGCAGCTTCATTAAAATGTCAAACAACCTATAAACAACAACAACAAATTTATATAACAACTTTCATTTACATACATAGCCAAGATACATCATTTCACATACACCAACACTCTCCACCTCCCAAGACAACCAAGTCACTCTACAAGCTACAGCTCACACCGAGTACCACCCCCTGAAACCCAACTCCAAGTCATCACCAACCAAGTTATCCCTGCTACCTGAAAAATAGGGTGGAGCACGTCAATGCGTGTCCCAGTAGGAACCAACTTGGGTTTAGAACTCCGCTTTAGGGTTATCAGATCACAAGGCAAGCAAGAGAAATAGAGCATGTGTCTAAGTGATATAGTGAAAATTAAATAGCTAAAGCAAGAGAATCATACATGCGGTCCAGTGTCGAGTTACTGCAAGAAAAAGGTTAGCACGAATAATAATAATAATAACACAAGTGTTCAAGCCTCCAATATCTAATAAGATAAGTGCAAGTGCCTGAGGCTTAGCACAGAATCACAAAGAAACAGGCAAAGGGAAGGGGAGTACTGTCAGCAGAGGGAGTAACACACAAATTCTTATTTTACCATTTTATATTTAAATTAGTTGGAACTTGGGTACACTGTGTGATACCAGGACCTGGACTTCATCCCCAAATTTGGGGTGAATATAGCACACGACGTTGTGGACACGGGCACTGTACGCCGTGCCTCTCACCTCCCCCGTCCCTGGCAGGAGTGAGGCTATCCACATATAACCCAACCTCCGTATGACCCCTCCACTCCCGGTAAAGGCGAGTGGGTGTAAAAATCCCCTTCACTCCCGGTAAAGGCGAGTGGGTGTAAACTCCACACATCACATAATCATCTCCCAACTTCACAGTCCAGGCCTTATATCCACAATTTACTCAAATCCACCTAAAACCCGGGCTTTACTAATCCACCCTCATTAGAGAGGACTGAGATTATTTCAATTTTATTAGTTAACATCATAAGTGACACTTTAGGGGGTCTTGACGGCATGGGTATGCACATATCACCTCATCTGCCCATCTCAGACATAGGGTCATGCACTCACGTGACATGCCCTCTATCACAACACATCATCCACTCACAATTTCAATGTATCCATGCCATTCAAGCCACTAACTTCACCAATCATCACCGTGGCTCAAGCCCAACACTAACATATGCATGTTACTCAAATTTTCAGATATTGTCTTTGTTGAGGCATTTCATCGAACACATGATGGGCGTCATTCATATCAAAACAACGCACTATAATTTACATGTGCCAAGGACATGAATATTCATTCCCTCACACAATCATAATAAGCAAGAATAATGATGGCCAATTATCCACAATTAATGAATAAGAACACTACTTAATGAATTCAGCTTGCTGAAATTGCAGAACATTCAGATTGAGGGTGGTTTTTGAGGCAATTGCAGTTGGAATTGGGAAAAACTTAAAACTACAAATTTGTAGATATGGATGTCTGGACTTACAGACAAAATGTCAGACAAAAATATTAAGTATGTGATTTATGGTGAATTATTTGGTGAAGTGTGTCAAATTTGTTTTTCAAACAGATTTCAGAACCTGTGTTCAAAGCCAGTTTTGAGCATGTTCTAGCCAAAATTCGACATAAGAGCACTCAGATGTACTTTTAGAAAAATTTCTTAAGTTTGCAACAAGACCAAGATCAACAAAATCCATGGAGTTTGCAGGTAGTAATCCTCATTTTACTGGACAGTGTACAGCTTGACAGAATTTCAGACATCTTGCAAACAATGAATTTTTACTCCTAATTCCAGAATTGAATATATATCAATATTTATATGATTTTGGGATAAGATTTCAAGATCTACAAGCTCATATTTTTTTGAAGCTTAATTCGAAACAAAGATAACAGAATCCAAGCATGAACATACATAAAAATTTCAGCTTTTCAAAGGAAGTGATGTTGATTAGAATTTCGAAGGAATATTCATGAAAATTAAAACATGGCATATAAATTTGATTATTACTAATCCATATTGATAGAACAAGATGTAGAAACATAATAAAATAGAACCATAATTAAATTCCAAATACCAAGTTGGAATCCTACCTTTCTCTTCTGGAATTAGGAGTAAAAATTCATTGTTACTAATCCTCTTCTTCTTCTTCTTCTTCTTCTTCTTCTTCTTTTGGTTGAATTTCTCTTCTTAAGATTAGGACCATAATCGCGCATGTTACTAATCCTCTTCTTCTTCTTCTTCTTCTTCTTCTTCTTCTTTTGGTTGAAGGAATTGGCCATGGCATGGGGGAGGCCAGCCATGGTAGGGGGAGAAGGGAGAGAGAATAGAGATTATTGTAGAACAGAAAGGAAAGAAGAGTTAAGAAGTGTTACGAATTTTTAAGAATAGTCAAGAATTTTCTATCTCCCCACACTAATTTCTATGCTGATTTCACTGGTAAACTGCGGAACCTGCGAATAAACCAAATAAGTAACGGGCCCCCGGGAGCGGGTCGTTACAAGAAGGGTTAAGAAAAATCTAAGGAATATTCCCCCTTTATTCCTACCTTAACCAACCATCTTCTTAAGAATCCCAAATCACTTTCTTTGTGGATTCCTAAGAATGTTTCTAAGCTTGATAGGAACTCGTATATAGAATCATATGTTCGTCATGTTATATTTTCATATGACTATATATGGAAACCAAACTCTACTTTTGTTTGGTTTCCACCTTGCTAGCTCACTCACATTGTTATTTAATATTTGGGTACCATGCTTGTATGTTTACATTTTGTACCCATATTTGTGTGAGTGTGTCCATTACTCCCATGTTTGCATGTTTTGTATGATTATAGAGGAGTATGGAATTTGTGCTTGCTAGCATTATTTTTCAATTCATATGTCACATTGAATTTCATTCGCATTATATTTGTGCATATGGGATGGTTATTTCTCTTGCTTTTGGTTTTCCTATTTGGCTACTACCCATCTTTTTGATATGCCAATGATGGAGAGAAATGGGTTATGTAAAAATATACATTATGCTTTTGATGCATTATTATCAATTGGTATGTTTTTGTATAACACCCATCAATATGATTTGTGCTTTGCATGTTTTATATTTTATGCACATTTGCATATTGATTGGGGGAGTTTGTTAGCACACATTGTTTATTTCAATGTCTATTATATTTTGACATAATCATCATCAAAAAGGGAGAGATTGTTAGTAGTTGGGTTCAAGATTAACGTTGTTTTGATGATGATCAATACATTATGTTAGTGTGCTAATCAATCTTATTTTTTAATCTCAGTTTATCTAAATGATTATATGTTGATGAGAGAAAGCATAAAGCTTGGAGCATGATGATGGATGGACATCTAGTGGAGCAATGCCAAAGTTTGGAGCTTGATGAAGGGAAGCTCATCAAGTGTGCCAAAGCTTGGATGACATTGGAGAGCATCAAGGTATCGTGAGCTTAAAGACTTAGACTCTAGGAGATACAATATGTAATCCATGTAATTTCTATTACTTGCATTTCTCTTTTTGAGTCTAGGATTATTGTAATGCCTTGATAGATGGTCATACTCTCATGCATATGCATTTAACCATCTTAGTGAGCCTTAGGATTATCATAGATATCATCCCATTGGGTTCACCATGCCTTAAACTCTTACTGGAGTTTTTGACTCTCCCACAGTCGACTTATAAAGGCACGACAGGCGACTGGATGACTTCCAGGCGCCTGCCCATTCTTTTACAGTCAACTGGTATGCACAGCTCAAGTCAACTTATTTCTTGACTCTTCTTGAGCTTTTCACCACAGTCGACTGAAGTTCATTTTACAGTCAACTGTCTTCCAACAGTCGCCTGGAAATTGATCTACAGTCATCTGTGCGCAACTTGCATTTTCTGGGATTCATCCTAATTTACAAGTCAGTCGACTGATGAAGTATTTACAGTCGCATGTATATTTACAGTCGCTTGTGAAATGGTTATCAGTCGTCTGAAAGGCATACGTGCGAAAGTTGCATTTTCTAGACTCCTTTCCATCCCAAGTGACAGTCGCCTGCTGAAGGATATTCAGTCGCCTGTCAATTTACAGTCGCCTGTGAAATGCTCTACAGTCGTCTGTACGCAACTTGCATTTTCTGGGCTTCATCCCAATTTGCAAGTCAGTCGACTGATGAAGCATTTACAGTCGCATGTGTAGTCTTCTACAGTCGCCTGTTCTGGCTCAGATTATAGTCGTTGGGAATTTTCTAGCCATTGACCAGTCGACTGTCTGTTGTTCATCAGTCGACTGTCTGTACCGTAAACTGCCAAAATCTAGTTGTTGCAGATTTCTTCCCTTTGGGGTTTTGGCTGGTTTTATGAGCTTTTCTTGGCTTCATATATATATGAGATGGCTTAGTTCATTTAGAACTCTTGGTTAATATTGAATATCTTTGAGAATCAATAGCCACTCCTAATCTCCCTCATTTCCCCCTCATGAGCACATTCCTCTTCATGCATTGAAGCTAGCTCATAGGGAAATTCTCCAAGGGATCAAATTCTCATTCCTTTCTTGGAGATCATCTTTTTTTCTCTTCATTTCATACACTCAAGTGAGAAGTGTTAGGATTCATTCCTAGAAGAGAGAAGGATCATCAAGTGCAATCAAAGCTTTATCTCAAGCACTTGAGTTTCACTTGCATGCCTTCTTCATCACATTGGTAAGATCATATCAAGGCATATGTAAGTGTTGTTTCCTTTTGTTTTATGTTCGAAACCCTAATTCTCTTTGCGGGAATTAGATACTCTCTTTGTGGGAGTTTGGTGTCCTAGTGTAGGACTAACCCTGATTCTCTGTGTGGGAGTTAGTAATTCTATGTGTGGAAGTTTGACCCTTGTGTAGGGTTGGTTAGGTCCTTGTGTAGGACAAAATCCTCTGTGTGAGGTAGCTCTGTGTGAGATTGTATTCACGTCTCTTTGTGGGAATTATAGTGAATATTGGTGTGGCTAGACGTACCCAAGTTTTAGGAAACCAGGGTAAAATCCTTGTGTTTGCAATTGTTGTTGTTGAGCTTTGTTTAATTTCTACGGCTTATTGTGCTTTAATTTCAGTAACTTTTAATTAAGCACTTTGCTTGCCATTACACTATTCACCCCCTCTAGTGTGTGTAGCCCCGTAGGGTCCCTTACAGAGTCATCAAATGTCCCAACAAGCCCATTCTTTTGGTTCTTGAACTTGGACTTGCCTTTCCAATGTTTCTTCACTTTCCATTGTAAGACTCTTTGTTGGGTTTGGAAGGGCATTCGGTGGAGAGACAACCTTTTCCTCCACAACTGAAACAAACCGGATTGTTAGAATTAGAGGCAAACTTTGAAGAAGATTTACCTTGCAAGTTTTTGAGAAAGGCTCTTAGTTGCTTGGCCAGATCCCCGATTTCATCTACACTAGCCTCATCTTGTTTATCTTCTTCACTAGGAGCTTCTCGATGGAATTTCTTCCTCCACTTGATTGGCTCCTCCTTGGTATAGAATGCAACCCCCTTTTGCTTCTTGGGCTTGGACGGTTGAATCTCCTTCTTGTTTTGAAACTTCACTTCATACGCCATGAGATTTCCAATGCATTCCTCAACAGTGTATTTGGACATGTCATTTGACTCCAAAATCCCGTTGGCCTTTGACTCCCATTGAGATGTGTGGAGTCAAGGATCTTCTCTACGTGATCCTCTTGGGAAATCACTTTTCCAAGTCTTTACAATGCGTTTACGATGCAGTGAACCTTGTGAACATTTCTGAAATGCTTTCTCCTTCCCGCATCTTAAACATTTCATATTTAGATCTAAACATAGCCTGTTTAGATTTCTTTACCTTTGAAGTCCCTTCATGACATATCTCCAAAGTATGCCAAATTTCATTGGCCGTTTTACACATGGAGATGCGATGGAACTCATTTGCAGTGAGAGCACAATGGAATGCATTCATAGCCCTCGCATTGAATTTGATCGAGTCCTTCTCCGCTTTTGTCCTTGAAGCTGTGGGTGAAGTAGGCTTCTCATATGGCAACTCCGTGATATCCCATAGGTCTTGACCCTCCATGTAGATTATCATCCTGATCTTCCAACTTGGGTAGTTGGTTCCGTTGAAGAGCGGGGGTCGAACGGTAGAGTGACCTTCTTCATGAGACGCTGATGTAGCGTTGAATGACATTATTGTAGTATGTTATAACCTCACTCTGATACCAATTGTAAGGATCGTCTTACCCTTACAATACTAACAACAACACACTAGAGGGGGTGAATAGTGTAATGTCACAAATTGTGTATTTAAAAATTAAACTTGCAAATGCGGAATTATAAATGCAAGAGAAATTTAAACACCACAAAAATCCAAACGCAAACACGAGAAGTTACACTGGTTCCCCAAACTTGGGTACGTCTAACCACACCAATATCCATTATAATTCTCACACAGAGAAGTGAATACAATCTCACACAGAGATGCCTCACACAGAGGATTTGGATTCTCACACAGAGAAATCCTTGCTTCCACACAGAAAGACTTATACTCTCACACAGAGAGACTCAAACTCTCACACAAAGAGATCTTAACCAACCCTAACACAGAAGGTTATACTCTCACATACAGAGTAACTAGCTCTCACACAGAAAGCTAGGGTTTCAATGAAATAACAAAGTAAAACAGATACTCTTACCTATGCATTGAAATGAACTTGCTCATTCATGAATGCAAGGCATGGAAGAGTATCTCCAACCGATGAGATTAGCTTGAAATACACTTGGATGATTTCCCTTGAGCTTGACTTCAATGCATGAAGGAGAGAATGAGCTCTAAGAGGGAAATGGGAGAGTTTGAGAGTGGCTTAATCAATATCTAAAAATTTGTGATATATCCAAGAAGTTCTAATAAACTCAGCCCTCTCATATATATAGAAACCATATATGAACTCTCAAAAGGAAATAGCTAAAAACAAAAAGTTGTAACGACTAGAATCTGGGCTGAAACATCATCGACAGTCGACTGACGATCATATGACAGTCGACTGACCAACGGCTAAATAAATCTCAACGGCTATAATCTGAGCTAGGACAGTCGACTGATGAAGACTACACAGTCGACTATATACATGACATGCGCCTGTAAATCCTTCAACAGACGACTGTTGCAGGGGATGGAAATAAAACAGAGAAATGTAACTTTCGCACTTACGCCTTTCAGACGACTGATGATCATTTCACAGGCGACTGTAAATATACATGCGACTGTAAAAACTGCAACAGTCGACTGACTTGTAGATTGGGATGAAGCCCAGAAAATGCAAGTTGCGCACAGTCAACTGTAGAACAATTCACAGGCGACTGTTGGAAGACAGTCGACTGTAAATTAACCGTCGGTCGACTGTTCCATAAGCTCAAGTAAGAGTCAATAAAAGGTTGACTTGAGCAGTACACTACAGTCGACTGTACAAGGCTCGACAGGCACCTGGAATCACCCAGTTGAATATAAGGCCTTCATCAGTCGACTGATAGAGAGCAAGAGACTCCAATTGAGTCTTTGAGCAAGATAAACCTATTGGGTTGGATTCTATGATAATCCTAAGGCTCACTAAGATGGTTAAATGCATACACATGAATGAGTTGATCATCTATCAATGCATTACATTAAACCTAGACTCAAAAAGAAGAAAAACAATAAATGAAATAATACATGGATTACATTGCTTTCCTTAGAGTCTATGGCTTCAATTTGAATGCCTTGACGCTCCCTATCATCTCCAAGCTTTGGCATCCCTCGAGTCCAAGCTATGACATTTCTCCTCTTGATGTCCATCCTTGCACCAGGTGTTTAGTCTCCAAAAATGATATTCTTGAAATGTTAACTATGCGACTAAAACAAGAGAGTCATTAGCAACAACATAATGTTGTGATCATCATCAAAATAAAATTGTTATGAAACACCAATACTCAACATCATGTGTCTGTGATATGTTTCATTGCGTTTTTTATCTGGGAACATTAATATCTCAACAAGTTGATTGATCTTTGTGTCTATGTGCGTGTGTGCGTGTATGCGTGTGTGTCTATGATATGTTTCAATGTGTTTTTCCTTAGGAACATTAATATCTGAGGTTGAGAGGTTGAGAATTCAGTGCTTCTATTCTCATCCTCTACCAATTAGAGGCGATGATGATGATGATGACTGTCAATAAATTTTACTACTTATTTTTGAGAAAAATGGCTGGGCAAGGTAGGATGTCATGCAATCGTGCCGACAACCATCTTGCACCATTCTTTCTCATCTAATTACAATGGACAGAAGCGAAAGATCTGATCCAACAGGAATCCCGCATATTAAGCGCAGATGATATGTGGCTCCCCGGCGCGATCATATCTGCCATAAAAGGCTTATGGCCCGTCATATAAAGATATCATAGATATGGATAGACAGACATTCCATTCATTCACGAGCCTCCCCCCTTTCTAAATTGCAGCCTGAATCATATTTTGGATATCTTATTTTTGTTGAAACATATCACGGATACAGAAGAGATACACACAGGCACAAAGATCAATCAACATGTTGAGATATTCATGTTCTCCAGGGAAAAACACATTAAAACATATTTTCTAGAGGCGATGATGATGATGATATGCCAATAAGTTTACAACGTATGTTTGAGTAAAATGGTGAGACGAGGTTGGAAGGCCTACAATCATGCAGGTAATCATCTTGCAGCCATTCTTTCCCAATTGATTACAACAGGCAGATCTGAGCCTCTGTTTAAATTTTTTTTCCTTAGCCTTTTATTTAAAAAAATTTATACTGAATCGTATTTTTTGGTTTGTAAATAAATTTTTTATACAAAGGCATATTTTCTATTGTTTTTACAGTTACTATTTTTTTTAAAATAAAATAAATTTTATTTTATTATTATTCTGTATTACTGACGGGCTTCCGTCCGTCAGTAACTAATCTATTTTTTATTAATATCCTGATTCCTGACGGATTGTATTCTGTATTACAACAAAATTAGTCATTTACAATTTTCATGGGACAACATTTGTATTTTAATAGTTGTAATAAATGTTTACAGCAACTTTTTCCTCTCTGAAAGTTGTAAAAAATGTTTATTACAACTTTTTTCGCTCATAGTTGTAAAAAATGGGTTTAACAACTTTTTATCGTGAATAGTTGTAAATGTTAATTTTGAAACCACGCCTTTTTTCTCTGAAAGTTGTAAAAAATGTTTATTATGTTGGAAACGGTTATTTAACCGTAGTTGGGTGAGATTCTGGGCTATATTAGAGATAGGCCCATATCATTGTAAGCCCATCTTTGTATTCTCCCAAATGCCTATAAATAAAGAGTTGGGGGCTCCTCCCCCAGTAGTTGATTCATAACACGTTGTCAGCACGAGCCTCTAAAAATTTTTCTTTCCACAAAAATTCTTTTCGTTCGTTTCGAAGGCGAAGGCGGGAGATGGGAGATCCACGAGCGCGGTGCAAGGCTTCCTCAATCGAGCGTCTTCATCCGCGTAGGGCTTTGTGCAACCGTCGCTATATCCGGAGGACGGATATAGAGGTAAAAACACTAAAAACGATGTTTTAAATCATACGTATGATTGCTTTACCCCTAGATCTCGCAAGATCGGTATGGGGATCGATTGTCGCCTTGAAAACGACGAATTTTTCATCCCAAAAATCAAATTTTAGGGCTATATTTTGTATAAACCCTAAGTTTTGCCCATCGACGGATTCTCCGCCGGCCTAAACCCCCCCACCCCCTACGCCACTCCCCCCCCCGAAGTGGGGGGCGGCGGCTGTTGGTCCCCCCTGCAGGGGGGGCGCGGCCCCTGCAGAGGGGGGCGGTGGCCCCCGCCGTGCCCCCCTGCAGAGGGGGGGCGGCGCCCCAATCATCCTGCACCCCCCTGCAGAGGGGGGCGGCGGCCCCCGTTGCGCCCCCCTGCAAGGGGGCGGTGACCGCCCCGCGCCCCCCCTGCAGAGGGGGGACGGCCCCCCCCCCCCCCCCCCCCCCCCGCCGCCGCCGCCCCCCTAGCGGGGGCGGCGCCCCCCTAGCGGGGGCCCCCCCCCCCAACCGCCAAAGTGGCGGCGCTTGGGGGGGGCGGCTAGGGTAGCCGCCGCCCCCAAGCCCTACTGGTCCTTTTTCGGCTCATACACAAAATAAATTTCTCTTTGGCTGCGGGCCTGAAGCCCGCAGCCGGGCTGCGGGCTTCAGGCCCGAAGGCCACTTTAATTTTTTTCCCAAAAAAAGAAATTGGCAGCGGGCCTGAAGCCCGCAGGCGGTTCGCAGGCCACTTTTACAAAAAAAAGAGAAAGAAAAAAAAGAGAGAAAGAAAAAAAAGGAAAGAGCCTTGCGGGCCTGAAGCCCGCAAGCAAACTGCGGGCCTCAGGCCCGCAGGATTTGTTTCAAAAAGAAAAAAAAATGGGGGAATGCTAAAAATAAGCCTTAAAAGGCTTTTTGGGCTAAAATTAATTAAAAAGGGCGTTTGTGGGCCTAAAAATTCGTGAAAAATCACGGTAAATTATGGGGCAATATGTGGACATATAAGAGATTATTGGGGACTATTGGGGGTTATTGGGGATGAATGAAAAAGGAAAAATTCTTCCTTTTACAAAGAACATGTTTAAATTTTTGGGCTCTTTTTCCAATACTTGGAATAAACCCAAATTTTGCACAACCCTTGCATTAAATGATTTCTTCCGTAAAATCATCTATACATGCTTTGCATCACTGGCTTATCCTATGGATAATACATGCATGGTTGTGCATTATATTTAAGCTTAATACTTAGGAAGATCCTGCGACCGCTCTGCCGTTAGTCATCTAACCTAACGGTGTATGACGTTGCCCAGTGGTCCAATAACTATTAAGTGATTAAATTGTTTATCCATCTCTGCGAATATTAAATGTCTGTGATGCATGTGATGAAAATGTCTGATGAAAATGTCTGATGAAAATGTTGATGAGCACAATATTTCTGCATGAATGGCTAAATGTGGTTTTTGGATCGGTTGTTTAAGTCCCACAGTTTATTTCCCGCACTTTTCTTTTATTTTTGAGAGAAATTGTAGTGAGGAATTTATGTAAATGTCAAAGAAAGAAGCCCAATTTCCATGGAGACGGAGGCCACATTTGAAGCTGGAGATATCATATGGGACCCACAGGGTTTCCAAAGTTGTATTTTCCTTTTAAAGCTGCAAATTTGTATAATTTGGACTGTATGGACTTTGGACTCTTTCTTGTGGGACTGGCCGATCCACGCATTTAGCTTTCATTAAATATTGCCTCCGTATGAAAATGTTTTCTTTGATTAAAATATTAATTCATGCATGTTTGTGCTCTGCTAGATAAATGGCTAAAATTGCAAGCGTTGATTTCGAAGTGCTGGATGCATCAGGTAGAAACTATCTAAGCTGGCAGCTAGATGTAAATTTTCACCTACGGGCAAAGTCCATCATTACTGCTGTGACAGAAAAAGAAAATGTTAGCGATATAGAGAAGGCGCAAGCCATCATCTATATTCGCCGCCATGTGGACAAGACCTTAAAGGCTGAATACCTTACGGTCGAAGATCCACTTGAGCTTTGGACTGCCCTTGAGGATAGGTATAAACATCAGAGAGATGTTATACTCCCAAGGGCACGATATGAGTGGGAGAACCTGAGATTGCAGGACTTTAAGTCCATTGCTGAGTACTACTCAGCACTTTTAGCATCACCTCACGCCTGAAGTTGTGTGGTGAAAAAGTCTCAAAAGATCGCATGCTGGAAAAGACGTATACGTCCTTCCATGAAAAAGATGCGATACTAATGCAGCAATACAGTGAACGCAAGTTCACCAAGTATTCTGAGCTGCTGTCATGTTTACTCATGGCTGAACAAAACAGAGAGCTTCTCCTCGCCACTCACAATATGCGCCCCTCTAGCACTGCCCCCATCCCAGAAGCTCATAACGCCTCTTCTTCTCGAAAGAAGAGAGACAACAAAAGAAAAGAAAGACCACAGAAATGGGGACAGAACAAAAAAGCTAGGGCCCAAGTCCAGCAACGAATAAATGATAGTAAGCGGAAGTTCACGTGGCGCAGAAATGACAAAAATAGAGATGATGCACCCCCACCCAAGATGGAATGGGAAGACCAGTGCCATAGCTGTGGCATGAAAGGCCACTGGTCCAAAGTGTGCTGAACTCCGCAGTATCTCCAGGATTTGTATAAAGAGAACAAGAAAAATAAAGCTGAAACAAACCTGATGACCTCTGATGCTCCAGTCAAGTTTACAGCTGACGACTTTGAAAATGATGACATGCTTGATTAGCCTCTATTTTTATTTTAGCAAATTGTTTAGAACATTTCATGTTATGAGAGCTTTTGAATTACGTAATCTGTTTTGAATGAAAATGTTTTAGTAGACAATAAATGTTTATCTGAATATGCATGTGCCTATACGATTCATCTTTTAGATGAAACTGCTCTCATAAATGTTTAGTAGACAATAAACACGTACGATTTTTCAATACAAAGCCCAATATCATGACCATATTAAAGATCCAGGGAACGCAACACTGTTGCCCCCAAATGACACAGAAACAAAAATAAAAAGGATGCTCTAATCCCTCCGAATTCCAAAAGAAACTTTCTAAGTTTCAAGGACATCCGTTTCAACGGATTCCATTTGGAAACAGCAAATGTAAATGAATTAAAAAAATTATTATTGCAGTATGCAACGTCTCAAGAAAGAGGAGTAAAATCCATACTTGAACGTTTTGAGAGCCTTATAGGCATCTACCATACGAAGATTCGGAGAAAGGAAGCGGAATTAAACGGAGCACCTGAAGTGCCCGACATCGGCCGAGTTTTTACTCTGGCATGATAGACTTGGCCACCCAGGATAAGTGATGATGCACTACATCTTATCCTATGGGTATGACCTGAAGAACCAGAAAATTCTTCAGAAGGGAGAATTCCCTCACATCCCTTGCTATAAGGGAAAGCCAATTACAAGGCCATCTCTACGAAAAGTTGAAAAAGTATCTACACGCTTCCTCAAAAAGAATATAAGGAGATAGATGTGGATAAAATCCCCCCCTAGTGGGCTATTCAGTACTTCATTGTACTGATAAATGCATCCTCATACTATTCGTATGTGTGTCTACTACAGACCCGCAACTTAGCTTTTCCAAAGCTATTGGCACAAAAATAAAAATGTTGCGGGCAGATTTCCCAGACAATAAAATATAGCAAATAAGTCTGGATAATGTTGGGAAATATACCTCCCGGTCATTTCAAGAGTACTGCCAAGCAACGGGAATAAAAAATGAACATACAAATGCCGCATGTTCATACCCAAAATGGGTCGACAGAGTCACTGATAAGTTGACTTCACTGGATTGAACGTCCATTAAATCCTGATTGCCGATGGATGCATGCTGACATGCAAATGCTGCATGCTGCATCATAAATAAAAGACCCTCTGGAGGTCAGAGTCTCCAATGCAACTTGCATATGGAATGCCACCGAACATTTCTCATCTGATAACCTTCGGTCGCGCAGGTTAAATCCCCATTGCACCACAACAGAGGACCAAAACGGTCCTCAACGTCGCCTAGGTATCCATGCAGGGTTTGACACACCCTCACTTATAAGATACCTAGAACCCCAAACGGGAGACGCATTTATGGCACATCTTGAAGACTGTGATTTCGATGAGACGAGTTTCCCCAAAATAGGCCCAGATATTGGAAAATCTGGCGCGAAGCAAATGTTAATGTGGGATACAAAAAGCTTGACCCACTATGATTCGGTAACAAAACAAATGTGAAGATGTGATCATGAAGATCCTCTACAGAACAATGTTCACCACTTACTGAACTCATTTACTGACAACCAGAAGATTGTCAGATCACACATCCCTGCTGCAAAAACTTCAGCTAGGATTGACATCCCCGAGAATGGATGCAACCCACCACCAACAGAAGTGGCAGACCCTCAACAGAAAAGAGGCAGACCACCAGGCTCCAAGGACAGAAACACCTGGAGACCTTAAGACAATACTAACACATGACAATGAGCTCATGTCCACACCCTCACCCTTCCCGGAATCCACTACAGAGGAATTGCCGGGAAAAAGTGAAATTGAAAAGTAAATGTTGTACTTACTGGGGGGGTGTTGTACATAGAACATAAATTGTCGACAATGTATTCACGTATAATATTGCCATATACATCACAAAAGCGATGATGTTTATAAATTATCGTTCCATACTCCGTTGCTAGAAGGCAAACGTAGAGATTGGCCAAATGTGGAACGAGGCAATAACAGATGAGCTGGACTCACTTATGAAACGTGAAATGTTCGGACTTGAAGTCCAGACACCAAAAGGTGTCAACCCTGTGGATAAAACAAAGTATTGCACACATAAGAAAAATAAATACAAAATCGTATGCTATAAGGTACAACCTATAGCCCAAGGGAAAATTTCCTGAAACTTGTGATCGAACAAATTAAAATGAGCATGTCTCATAAATGATGCATCAGTCTCCCTAAGTTATCAAAAGAGTATACCTTACGATTTGGCAAAGGAAATTTTGGATATGCTGTTATTGGATGTTGCGACGGCATATCTTCGTGGACATCTTGGTAAAGATAATTTCCGCATGTCCTTAAATGCCTGAATAGACTTCGGGACGTCTATTCTATTAAAGAAAAACAATAAAAATAACGTACAACCAAGAGAATCGCTTGACAAAGCAATGATTCATACTGAAGATTGTCTTTGCTTCTGAGCAAAGAGCAGGATTTGAGATCATAGTTGTAAACAACTGAAATCTCATCGGATCTCCTGAAGAGAAAACCGAGACATCTGATCAAGCCTGACTTTTAAACATGAAATAAAAGACCTAGGCAAATATAAAGTCATGGCTCTTAGAATCCTGTTACATACGCCCAGAAGTGCATTGGAGAAATTAAAAGGACCATTGTCATCAAAAGTACACCTATGGGAGTATACTTAATGGATGAACAAAAAGAACCCTTCCGATCGCTGGAAGAGGATGAGGATATAACTGGTCTTAAAGTCCCTTATCTAAGTGCAATCAGGCACCCCTGGCTAACTGCACGAGTCCCGATATAGCAATTGCAGTAAACTCATTAGCCAGATATAGTTGGCACCTAAAAAGGCCATTAGACCGGAATTAAGCCTTCTACGCTTCCTCCAAGGGTCGAAAGATTTGGATTTACAATATGAAGTAGCATTCTCCAATGTTTATGCAAATGCAGGTTACAGGTCCGGTCCCTATACTGAGAAATCACAGAACGGGTACCCACAGTGGGATGGCCATCTACTGCAAATATGCAAAGCAACTTATGAAGGCACCATCATCCTATCATTCCGAGATCCTCACCATTCCAGAATCACACCAATGGTGTATTTGAGGGCGCCTGGTGGTACATCACATCCCAGTGACGACTGGGATAAAGGCTGGTTTTGTGGAGCTGACCACATAGTCTGAAGACCACATTAGAGGCGACGAGACTTAGCACACCTCTCCAGAGTTTCTGGATTCAGCAGCTGCTTGATGGTGATAATATTTGTAATCTGTGTATATTTTCGGAATATTGTAAATAGGAATGATGAGATAAGCCTAAGGGATCTGAAAGCCTAAGAGCTTTTACAGATCAGGGGGAGTTGATGGAATTTGTACTCTTTTCCCTTAGCTATGGTTTTTCCCACTGGGTTTTCCATAGCCAAAGGTTTTAACAAGGCAAATCACATCAACTCTGGATCCTGAAGTATCCACCCCTCTGTGACGCTCAGAATCCAGAAGTATTCATGAGCAGAGTCACTTGTACAAATCTGGGGGGAGATAAAGAGCGTTTGTACTCTTTTTCCTTAACTATGGTTTTTCCCACTGGGTTTTCCATAGCTAAAGGTTTTAATGAGGTAAATCTCACCAACTCAAGATCCTGAAGTATCCACCCATGTGAGACTCTCCTACGCTCAGAATCCTGAAGTATTCACGAGCAGCGTCCACACCTATGGCTGGATAAGGGGGAGTGTTGTGAATGGTTATTTAACCGTAGTTGGGTGAGATTCTGGGCTATCTTAGAGATAGGCCCATATCATTGTAAGCCCATCTTTGTATTCTCCCAAATGCCTATAAATAAAGAGCTGGGGGCTCCTCCCCCAGTAGTTGATTCATAACATATTACATTTTTTTCGCGCATAGTTGTAAAAAATAGTTTTTATTAATTTTTTTGTGAATATGTGTAAATGTTAATTTTAAAACCACAACTTTTTCTCTTAAAGTTGTAATTTATTACAACTTTTTTCTTGGATAGTTGTAAAAAATGGTTATTACAACTTTTTTATTTGGGTAGTTGTAAAAATTGGACTGTGTGCCGAATTAGTTGTTCCGTGTCGAATGCGCATGCGTCGAATTTGTCGTTCCGCGCCGAAGGTGCCTGTGCCACTAAATATTTTTACGCTAATTTGTTGTTCCACACAATTTTGGCTGTGAAAATAATTTTTTGTGGAACAAAAATTTTGCAATGGAAAATCTTAAATTAACAATGCCCTCGGACACGGGTTATGACTAGTATAAATACAAATGGTGAATGTCCTTTTGATCCTAATTACTTTGAGAAAAAATAATCTCAAAGTGCACCTAATGCCCATTAATTTCAATTGCATATTCCATGGCTAATGGTAAACATCATGATCTTGGGATTAGTAAAAATGTCAACCATTCGAGAAGAATTAAAGCTAATTGTCATTCGTTGTGTGGTAGGTCAAGCAAACAAACCAATAGTTGTAATGCATCATCATATCATTCCGAGATTCTCACCTTTCCAGAAACAAACCAATGGAGTATTTGAGTGTACCTAGTGGTACATCATATCACTGTGACGACTGAGTAAAAGGTTGTTATTTTGGAGCTAATCAGATAGTTTGAAGACCAAGCCACATGCTTACTCCACTTTTGAGGGACCACATTAGAGGCGACAAAACAAAGCATGACTCTCCAGGGTTTTTGGATTCAGCAGCTGTTTAATGATAGCGACATTTGTAAATTTGTATGTATTTTCGGAATGTTGTAAATAGGAGTGATGAAAAGCACATAAGAGATCTGAAAGCCAAAGGGCTTGTACAGATCAGGTGGAGTTAAAGGTATTTGTACTCTTTTCCCTTAGCTACGGGTTTTCCCACAGGGGTTTTCATAGCCAAAGGTTTTAACGAGGCAAATCCCATTAACTTTGGATCCTGAAGTATCCACCCCTTGTGATATTCATATGATGCTCAGAATCCCGAAGTATTCATGGGTAGAGTTCACACTTATGGCTGGATAATAGGGAGTGTTGTAAAGATAATGATGTGTGAGTAGACAAGACAATATCTATTTGAGAGATTGTATCTCATCCATGTATGTACTCTCTCATACCCTATAAATAAAGGTTTGGGGTCTCCCCCAGATTACACGCTTCTTAACAATGTTAACTTTTTAACACGGAACAAACATGACATTTATTGAAGAAAAGGTCAGTGTATTTTTTGTGTAATTTACAAAGTTAAAATTAATTTTCTAGAAAAAGCATGAAAGTAAATGGTAATTTTGTAAAAATTAGCCTAAGATTTTATAATCTTTTAAAATGGAAATTACAGTTATTTTTTGTGTTATATTTCAAAAGGTTAAGAAGGAACCAAAACGACATCGATGGCAAAATTTGGAATGAATACATGAATAGATTTGTCCAAAAAATATATGGTAGAATATCATAACATGATTCTAACTGAAGTTGCAGATTTAAAAGAATTTAAACTTTGCAGTATATTAGCTTGTTACCAAATAAACAATATGGTATATATGTGAAAGACTGAAAGTACCCCAAATGATAATGCATTTCAATGCATTTTGCACCAATTTTAATATGTATATCTATTATACAAAACTGTTTTTGAATGTTTTGCTGGCCAAGACAAACATACAGATACAAAGAGCATGGAGATCGGGTCTTGAAAAATCGATTACTGAGATTAAAATTTTAAAATTTTCTGAAGGGAAAACCATAGTATTTTTGGGTGGAAAGGAGATAGAGTAGATAGGATGCAAGGGGCTTTTTTTTAAATTGCTCTATGCACCTCAAAATGCAACATGCTAAAATTAGATATACAAATCTTAAAATGTGTCATGTCTTAGTCTCTCTTTCAAATCTTTACTATTATAAGCACATGTCACCTCTATGCACCTCATTTTGAGGTGCATGTAGTCCTAGCCTTTTTTTGGGGATGGTGTGGGTGATTGGGGAGAATTTATGATATGCAGAGAGAGATCATGAGTATATGAATTTATGTCATGATTGCATTTATGTTTGTGTGTGGTTGAATGACATGTAGATGGAGTGACGTGTCCAGTGATTTATTAGTATTTAACTATACAAGTAAATGCTATTAGAATTACCTTACTTTTCATTGGCAAATTCATAAAGGACAAATTTTCCAAATAAGAATTTTTTTTAAAGAAAAAAATCTTAAAACCCGGTCAACTTCTTATCACATCAGATATCACTTACAAATTAGTGCTTACAAACAATCGGGGTTGGCAACCCAGATTAATTCCTGCACACTCGAAATGCCTTTGGTTGGCATTTCATTGTAGAGAAATGTCCAAAAACGGCCGGGTTGCCAATTCTAGTCATTTTCAAATCGTACGTTTAGCCGACGCAACGAGAATTTGGCCATTTTTATAATTAAATTTAAATTGATCGATTTTTACAATTATTTATATTTCTCGATGCTGTGAAGGGAAAAGTAGGGAAATATGTGTAGAGGGTTAAGAGCCCCTCTACCCTCATATTTATAGCTTTCACTGATGGGCCGGATACCCAATGGGCCTCATGGGCCTATTCATAACACTTCCCCTTATCCAACCAACATTGAATAAGAGGTGGATTCTTCAGGATCCGAGTTAGGATAACTGCCTTATTAAATAAAGAATAGTTAATCCATAACTTACCCTGTTTTAAGGATGTGTCTAGGGGTGGATGCTTCAGGATTCAGAGTTAACGAGGTTGCCTCGTCAAAACCTTGACTATAGAAAACCATGTGGGAAAAAACCCGTAGCCAAGGGAAAAGAGTACAACTCTGCAGTTGACTCCCCCTCATCTGACCAAGCTTCAGGCTTGCAGATTTCCTATGAATCTATACATCAGTTTCCTATGTATCTATGAGTTCATAGTCCTCTCATCCTAACCCAGTTTACATTTTCTCACTCTCCTCATCCCAATCCCATATACAAGTTTCTTAAAGATACTAGTAGGCAGAGTTTTGGTAAGCAAATCTGCCAAGTTATTACATGATTGGATCTTCTGTACCTCAATCTACTTTTGCTTCTGAAGGTCATGCGTCCAGAAGAACTTGGGGGAGATATGCTTTGTCTTGTCGCCTTTGATGTAGCCGTCCTGTAGCTGGGCTATACATGCTGCATTGTCTTCATGGAGAGGAGTAGGTGCAAGTACGCCGGTCATCAGGCCGGTGGAGGTGAGAATGTGCTGGATCACAGAGTGTAGCCAGAAACTCTCCTTGCTTGCTTCATGGATCACTAGAAGTTCTGAGTGATTGGATGAGACGGTTGTCATGGTCTGCTTTACAGATCTCCAGGATATGGCAGTGCCGCCATAGGTAAACATATATCCGGTCTGGGACTTCTCTGTATGAGGATCGGACCTATATCCTGCATCAGCATAACCAACTAAACCAGTTGATGCCCCTTTCCTGTAGAATAGACCTAAGTCTATGGACCCTTGGAGGTAGCACAGAAGATACTTAACTCCGGCCCAGTGCCGCTGTGTAGGTGCAACATTATATCTGGCTAGTAAGTTGACTGCAAATGCTATGTCAGGGCGAGTGCAGTTAGCTAGGTAAAGGAGTGCACCGATAGCACTTAGATAAGGCACTTCAGGGCCTAGTACTTCCTCCCCCTCTTCCAGCGGCCGGAAGGGGTCTTTATGCACGACCATTTGGGTGCTGAGGGGTTGGCACTTATCCATCTGAAACTTTTTCAATAAGTTCGATGTGTAAGTTGACTGATGTAACATGATCCCATCGTTAAGATGCTCTATTTGAAGACCTAAACAGAATTTTGACTTTCCGAGGTCTTTCATCTCGAATGTTTTTGTCAGGCTTCTAGAAATCTCGGCGATCTCTTCAGGAGATCTGATGAGGTTCAAGTCGTCTACATAGACAGCTATAACGACAAATCCTGTTGCCTTTGCTCTTATAAAGATGCAAGGACAGATTGGGTCATTTGTAAATCATTGTTTTGCAAGGAAGTCGCTCAGTCTGTTATACCACATCCTTCCAGATTGTTTTAGACCATATAATGATCTTTGCAGTTTCACTGAGTAGATGGCACGTTGTCTCTCTTTTAGTGCTGCAGGCAAGGAATAACCGTCCGGCAATCTCATATAGATGTCTCGGTCTAAGTTGCCATATAGGTATGCAGTCACGACGTCCATAAGCTGCATATCTAAACCCTCTTGGGCTGTTAAGCCAATGAGGAATCGAAAGGTGATCGCGTCCATGACCGGGGAGTATGTGGCTTCAAAATCCACCCCTCGACATTGGGTAAAACCCTGCGCTACAAGCCTTGCTTTGTAGAGAACGATCTCATTCTGTTCATTTCGTTTTCTAACAAATACCCTTTTATAACCCACAGGTTTTACACCTTTTGGTGTCCGGACTATAGGTCCGAAGACCTTGTGTTTGGTGAGTGAATCCAACTCCACTCCTGTTGCCACTTTCCACTTTGGCCAATCATCTCTGCTTTGACATTCTGTCAGATAGCTGGTTCAATATCATCGTTGCAGTATGCGACGTTGATGGCAATATTACACGCAAATGTGTCATCTATGATTGTGCTCTTTCTGTCCCAATACTCCCCAGTTCGTACATAGTGTATCAAAACTTCATTTTCTCCCGATTTTTCCTCTGTTTAAGAGTTTGAGAGAGATGGGGTAGCAGGGCTTATAGTAGCATCATGTGGTGGTATTTGTTTACCATTGCCAATAGTTCTACTCTTTCGAGGGACTTGGTCCTTGAATCCCGGTGGTCGTCCTCTCTTTTTGAGAGGTCCAACCATTTCTGCTGCAGGCGGATTGCATCCATTTTGCGGTATGTCAATCCTAGCTGGAGTGTTAGCAGCAGGGACGTGCGATCTGACAATCTTCTGGTTGTCAGTAAATTTTTCCGGTAAGAGATGGACAGTGTTTTGGATATGGAGAATCTTCAGGACCTCATCCTCACACTGGCTTGTGGGCGGATCAAAGTGACATAATGTCTTTGTATCCCAAGTGATACAGTCTGAAGCTTCGGGCTTCTTTGTCTGTGAGCCTACTCTTGAAAATGATGTTTCATCAAATTCACAGTCTTCTAGACGTGCCTTGAAAACGTCTCCCATAAGCGGTTCTAGGAATCTAATTATAGAGGGGGTGTCAAACCCAACATAAATGCCTAAGCGACGTTGTGGACCCATCTTTGTCCTTTGTGGTGGTGCTATGGGGACGTATACTACACAACCAAATATTCTCAAGTGTGAGACAATTGGTGGGGCTCCAAGTGTTAGTTACATTGGAGAAGATGACTGACCTCCAGAAGGTCTTAATTTTATTAAAGATGCAGCATGCAAAATTGCATGACCCAATGCATTCACTGGCAGCTGGGATTGAAGTAATAATGGACGAGCAATCCATTGCAGTCTCTCAATTAGAGATTCTGCTAACCCGTTTTGGGTGTGAACATGCGATACAGGATGTTCGACTTCAATTCCCTGTGCTTGGCAATAGTCTATAAAGACTTGTGATGTAAACTCCCCCGCATTGTCCAGACGAAGTTTCTTTATCTGGTAGTCGGGAAAGTGGGCCCGCAACCTGATTATCTGAGCTAAAAGCTTAGACAGTGCAAGGTTTCGGGTGGACAGTAGACACACATGTGACCACTTAGTAGATGCGTCAATCAGGACCATAAAGTACCGGAACGGACCACTTGATGGGTGTATAGGCCCACAAATGTCTCCATGAATTCTTTCCAGACTCCAGGTCCACTTTCAGTGGAGAGGGTCTCGTAATCAGTTTACCCTTGTAACAAGGTGGACATGGAAATTTACCTTTTTGAAGAATCTTCAGGTTCTTTAAGTCTATACCCCTGGAGCTTTTATGATGCGGTACATCATAACAGATCCAGGGTGTCCCAGTCTACTATGTCAGAGTTGGAATTCTAGTGTTTGAAGGCACTGCAGGTGCTCCGCCATTGATGTTTCTGGAGTTTGTATACTTGTTTGGTAGAGTCCCGAGGGGAGTCCCTTGAAACGTTCCACAATGGTTTTTGAACCATTTGTAAGAGACGTTACAAGCAAGTATTCCCTTTCATTTTACTCGACCGTCTCTAAGTGATATCCGTTTAAACGGATATCTTTAAAGCTTAGGAGGTTTCGGATGGATTTAGGGGAGTATAACGCATTCCTAAGTGTGATTTGTGTGTTACCGGGGAGCAATATGATTGCTTCCCCCGATCCTTCGATTATATTAGCTGGTCCTGAGATTGTTCTCAGTGGACCAGAGTAGCTACTTATGCTCGTGAAGTAGTCTATGTTTTGAAGGATCGAGTGCGTCGATGCACTGTCCACTAGGCAAATTGATTTCATATCTATATTAAGAAAAACATTTAAGCAGTAAATAATATGAAAAAGGAAAAGATCTACTTTCATTTAAGATGCTCAAAAGATTGTTCGACATGGAATAATTATAAAAAAACTAGATACGATGCATGAAAAGAAGATACATTGCTAGCAATAACAATTTGTTTATGGTCCAAAACTAGAGAGTGTCGTCTCCCATGAAATCTTCAGGAGTCCATGAGGTCTCTGGCAACGCTGCGCTCTCTATTAGGTTTGTCTTAGCTCGAGGCTTGAGGCTTGCCTGGTAGAGGTCCTGTGGGTGTTTCTGGGTGCGGCAGATTCTGGACCAGTGGCCCGTCATTCCGCATTTGGAGCACTTATCCTCCCAGTCTTTCTTGGGAGTACCACCTTTGGACGTCCACTTTTACTTCTTTTCCACGAACTTCTAGTTCTGATGAGGAGCTTGGGGAGTGGCCTTCTTCCGCCTCTTCTGTTCTTTCCATTTCTGGAATTTAGCCTTCTTGTCCATCTTCTTCTTCTGGGAAGATTGGAAGTGTGCCTCTGTAGTAGGTGGCAATGGAGCGGAGCCAGGAGGGCGCAGGTTGTGAGTGGCAACCAACAGGTCTCTGTTCTGTTCAGCCATTAGCAAGCATGAAAGCAGATCAGAGTACTTCGTGAACTTCCTCTCACGGTATTGTTGCATAAAGATCATGTCCTTCTCGTGGAAAGACGTGAACGTCTTTTCCAGCAACATTTTCTCAGTCACAGTCTCACCACACAACTTCAGGCGTGAGGTGATACAGAACAATGCTGAGTTATACTCCGCTACGGATTTGTAATCCTGTATGCGGAGGTGAGTCCACTCGTACTGTGCACGAGGGAGTATGACATCCCTCTGATGCCTGTACCTCTCCTCAAGTGCGTCCCACAGTTCGTAAGGATTCTCTACAGTAAGATACTCGTCCTTCAGGGTCGAGTCTCAATGTTTCCTGATATAGATAATGGCTTTCGCCTTTAGTATATCGGAAACTTCTTCTGTATGGGTGCTTCTTTAGAAGCATCCTTTTCGACTGTGGCAGTACTTGTTGTTGCCTTCTCATTGGGTGTCAGACTGAACACATGAGATCGCAGATGAAACTTCAGGTCCAACTGCCAACTCAAGTAGTTCGACCCATCGGCCTTCAGGACCGAGAAATTGATATTTGCAAGTCTGGCCATTAAATGATCTAGCAATATCAAAAGTAGCGTGTGTTATTAAACTGTAAAACGAATAGTCATCCACACATGTATTTTTCCATTTTCATAGCATGAGTTTATTAAAGAAAATTAACATCCATGCATGCTTTTTAACATTAAAAATAACGTGAATTATTAAAGAAAATTAACATCCACGCATTTAATGTATAAGCAATGAAAATAAGTTAGGACTGGGGATCAGCCAGCCGACATCAACAGAGAAAGACAGTCCGAAAGTTACATCAAAAAAGTGCATGAAAAGTAAATACAACTCGGGAACTTCAAAGAGAAGCCCCTATCTTCTTTGTGCATACGCCTTCAGCTCCTTTTTGGTGTCCTCCGGTCTTCTTTTTACATATATTTTCTCGCTTACAAATTTCTCTCAAAAGAAAAAATTGCAGAAAAGAAAAGGGGTTTTAAGGCATAAGTCCCCCAAAAATGGGTTATTTTAAAAGAGTCCCCCATTTAATGGCTTTTACTATTTAGTCCCTCAATTTACATAACTAACTCCAAAAGAGTCCCTTAGTTAAATATCAAGAGAATATTCCATCTAATCTGACGGAAAAAGTGTTATGACCGTTATGCCCTTCAGCCTTTCTTCCTCCTCAGCCACAACGGTTCATTCCCAACGGTCATAACCACCACCGAGCACAATGTTGCCATACAAATCTTTCTTGATATCCACATCGCACTTCATGATGGAGTTGTATGTCATCTCATGAATTCCAGCAGATTCCATGCCGATCATGGACGGTTGGAAGAGGACTTCCGGGCATCTGAACCTCTCGGCTCCAATGGTGATCACCTGCCCGTCGGGCAGTTCATAGCTCGTATCCACGACCGAGCTGCTCTTGGCAATCTCAATCTCTTGTTCGTAGTCAAGAGCAACATATGCAAGCTTCTCCTTTATGTCCCTCACAATTTCCCGCCCCGATGTCGTAGTGCATGAGTAACCTCTCTCGGTGAGGCTATTCATTAGGGCATCAGTAAGATCACGACCAACAAGATCAAGTCGGAGGATATCATGAGGGAGGGCATACCCTTGGTAAATCGAAACCTTGTGGCTCAAACCATCACCAGAGTCGAGCACAATACATGGTTTAACAAACACAGAATTAGTTCATCATGAGGAGTTGAAAAAAAGACCAAGGATCAAATTGAACAATGACGCTATCTACATTGATACAAACCAGTTGTATGGCCACTAGCGTACAGGGAAAGGACCGCCTGGATGGCGACATACATTGCAGGCACATGGAAAGTCTCAAACATGATCTGTGTCATCTTCTCCATGTTAGCCTTGGGGTTCAGAGGGGCTTCCGTCAGGAGGGGTGTTTCTCGGGTGCAACACTGAGCTCTTTTGGAGTGAATTTGTTGAAAGCCAAATTGAGTTTTTGCAGTGAGGCGAGTTTGAAGAGGCTGGAATCAATCTCACCACTGATATTGAGGCCACCGAGGTCGAGCTCAGTAATCAGACCTGACACCGAGTCGCAAGTAATGCCCTCCCACTTGCAGCAGTTGGAGCCTGCACGCCATGAATGGAGCTCATCATGGGAGGAGACGTTGAAGACCAGTTTGAGCTTCAGGAGCAAATTTCGCTGGTGCGGGTCACAATCGGCATCACCCATGCACTCCTAGGGGAACAACGCGAGCAAAGGAGAAGGAGAGAGAAGGGGAGAAGATGGTGAGGAGAAGTCATTGGTAAGCTCCCAGTTAGTTTGAACAATGGTTTGCATGGATGGTGGACAATGCTTGTTATTTGAACGGAGAATAGAGATGACTATCATGGTCGAAGACCTGCACGAAGTCTCCATTGCTCATATTTTTTCCATAAATAATTAATTAAGGTTCAGAGGGGCTTCCGTCAGGAAGACATGGTGTTTCTCGGGTGCAACACGGAGCTCGTTGTAGAAGGTGCGATGCCAGGTCTTCTCCATGTCATCCCAATTGGTTAACGGGTTTAAATTCGTTATAACGGGTTTTATTCGCTGTTATCGGATGTTAACCCATCCTAACCACACTTTAACTCTACCCGAATTAGCCCAAGTTAGATTTTTAACACTTACCGTTCAAAAGGGACTCTTTTGGAGTTAGTTATGTAAATTGAGGGACCAAATAGTAAAAGCCATTAAATAAGGGACTCTTTTAAAATAACCCATTTTGGGGGGACTTATGCCTAAAAAAACCCAAAGAAAAGATGTCGGAAACCTGGCCGATCCTCAAAAACATAGCCTAATCGCACATCCACGCAGATAATATATGAAAAATATACAACCACGCAGATAATCATATCACACGCATGTAAGATTAAAAATAATCTAAATAGTGTGTGACGTGCTAAAAATTATTTTTGAAAAACTTTTTACATTCGATCCATATTTTTAATGTTTTATTTTCCGATTTAACACTTTTTAAAAAATTTCTTTAATTATTTTGGGCTTTTGGGGCCAAAAATAAAAAAGAAAAATTATCGTGTGAATGGGCGAATTTTCAGGCTTTTTGGGCCATGAAAACAATCCATTAGGGTTAATTGGGCATCCCCTAAAAAAGGCCCGTTAAGGGCTAGGGTTTCCGAAAACACTAGGGGGGCCCGCGGCGGCTGCCGCGACGGCAGGCCGTGGCCTGCGGGCCGCGGCACGGCCTGCGGGCGCGGCAGCGTGGCCGTGGCCTGAGGCCGCGGCGCATGCCGGCGGCGGCGCTCGGGGAGCGCTGCCGTCACGCCCGCAGGCCGCGGCGCATGCCGGCGGCGGCGCTCGGGGAGCACTACCATTACGCCCTTCGGGCGTGCGGGGTATGGATCAAGGTTGGGGGGTAAAAAATTGACTTTTCAAACAGTTAGATCACTAAAAACCCGTTTTTTATTGTTTTTAGATATGCGGATATAAAAAAGTGATTTTTACCGTGTTTTCAAACCTTTTGATCTTTAAAACATGCAGATCTATGTGAAACACAAGTTTAGATCTAAAAAGTTTTGAGATTTACCTCTAAATTCGATGAGGGAATCTAGACGACGGTTGGTGAAGGATGCCCTTTTTGCTCCCCGTTGATAAGATTACGATCTTCTTAGACTGAGCGGTTGATGGATCTCCTTCCTCGCGCGTCGCCGCCTTTTCCAACGAGCGTGATCGTGCTGATAACGTGTTGTGAAGAGAAAAGTAGGGAAATAGGTGAAGAGGGTTAAGAACCTCTCTACCCTCATATTTATAGCTTTCAATGATGAACTGGATACCCAATGAGCCTCATGAGCCTATTCATAACACTCAATTTATTTTGAAAATGTAACCATTCTTAAAATGCCAAATAAATAAATAAAAATGCTCATAAAATACGGAGACCTCCCTCGAATCCCGCCGGCCACTTCACACCACGTCTACGACAAACAGACGGCATCAATACAAAAACACGCACACTGTGCGATAGTGAGCAGTCCACTAAGAAATGGAGTCGATCGCGCTCTCAGATCTCAATTCGTTCTCTATCAAATCGCTCAATCGATCTCCATCTCTCAGAATCCGGCGGCAATCGCAGCGGCAGCGATCCTTGGCCGTTCGTGCTCTCAACAAGTCTGAGCACGACGTCGTCATCGTGGGCGGCGGGATCATTGGCCTTTCCGTCGCCCGCCACCTTCTCCTCCACTCCGATCTATCCGTGGCCGTCGTCGACGCCAGCGTTCCCTGCTCCGGCGCCACCGGTGCTGGTGAGCTTCCCTTCTTCTTTGGGTTTTCTTTTTCCGAAAACTTGATTAAATCAGCCTGACCTGTTTGCACGTTGAGTTCTTGGTTCCATCTCTTATCAATATGAGCTTCTTGACTTCGTTTTGCATTTACAGATAAAATACATGTTTGTGGATGATTTTTGGATCAAAACCTAAAATTTGAACTTTTCCTAACACTAGTTAATCATAAGCTGACATACCCTTCGAAATAAAGGTGGATTCCTCACCCACTAGAACATAACTGCTCAAGCTTGATTTACAAATTGTTTCTGCATCAAATCTTCTTTTGTTGGAAATCTTACACAATATCAACCAACACCTAAAGTGTGCACATCAGAATATAAGAAAATAACGTGTCGCCAACTAAATCATTACGGAGTTAGGATCTTGGATGAATCATAAGAAGCACAAGATATCACCACACAATCAAACCAAGCAATCATACAGAGAGGCACAGATTTATACTGGTTTGGCCAAACCTATGGCATACGTCCAGTCTTCCGTTATCAGGGCTTCCATTAGATCAGAAATGATAATATAAAGAATACGCCGACTACAAATCTCCTCCAACACAATGTATGCCCTCTCGACAAAATAACTTTAGCAATCTTGCAATTACAATGTCTTATACACACAACAAATGGAGAGATCTAATCAGAGACTCTAGAACAAGGAATACCTCCCATCCCAAAGCTCGTAGTCACTTCGAAACTCTCTCATCGCCTATCGCCGTAAAATATTCGCTTCTCTCTTGAAGACACAAGGAAATTTTCTCAATTCTCTGTCGCGTAGACGTCAAAAGTGTATCTCTTGGTATTTCAATCATAGGAATACTCCCTAGGATAGAAGAGGTCATTTTCAATCATGTCCATCCGATTTAACCCTAATATAAACCAACAGTTCAGATTAGAAGCTGAAATCTGGGCTATTAGGGGTTCTGAGCATCGACACGATTGTGCTGATATGTGACACGACCGTGCACAAAACGTCAAAACTTGCCTGTAGCTTCAAAACAATCAGCACGGCTGTGCGGCACGGCCGTTGCCAAATAAAACAGAGAGTTGACTGTCAACACGGCCGTGCATACGGCCGTGTCAGTAAAAAACAGAGAGATGCTTGTCAACACAGCCGTACACATGGCCGTGTCAGTAAAACAGAGAGTTGCATGTCAGTACCGTTGGACTAGCACGACGTGTTAGCTATAACACGGTCGTGTCCAAATCAGCGTAAGTTAGCTGATACATCTTCTGACACGCACGACCGTGTCACCTCCCATATTCCAAGTTTGAAGTATTAATCAACAAACTCTACTTTATTTCAAACCTCTTCAACAACTATGCCATATTTAAGCTCTCAACATCAACTCTACCCAAATACCAAGCATCTCTACACAGATCTAGAATTTACGAAACTCTCATGACAACGAAAAATCATCAATCAATCACTATATATAGATCAAGCTCAAGCAATGTATGAGCTTGACTGCGAAAACGATCTTCGTGAGCATATCTACAGGATTGTGATCCGTCGAGACCTTCTCCAGTGCTATCACTTTCTTCTCTTCTTGAAGGAAGAAGTTCCGTACTTCTATATGCTTGGTCCTCGAACTGTAGGCCTGGTACTCTGCCAAGTGAATTGCGCTCTGACTGTCGCAGTAGATCTTCGTCACTTCTTACGGTATACCCAAGTCTCTCAGGAGACTCCTCAGGTACTTGACTTCATTAATCGGCTCAAATGCAGCCATCAGTTCCGTCTCCGTGGTTGACAGTGCTACAATGGACTGAAGGACCGATCTCCATGATATCACGGCAGTGCCCAATTCAAACACATACCTAGTCGTAGATATCCTTCTGTCACTGTCACCTGCATAAGCTGAATCGCAGAATTCAGAATATCACCAACCCGTCTCTCTTGCCATAATACAAAACCAACGCTGGCTGTTTCTTTCAGATATCTCAGTATCCATTTTACAGCCTGCCAGTGTTCCTTTCTTGGATTCACCATGTATTTGCTGACGACTCTAACTGCCTGAGCTAAGTCGGGACGTGTACAAACTGTCATACATCATACGTTCCACGACATTAGCATGAGACTGTAGATATGTAGCGTGCCTTCTTGTCGGTGCTAAGTGAAAATCTCACAGAAAGCTGGAAGTGAGCTCCTAGTGGTGTGGTGACAGGCTTCGCCTTCTCCATTCCATATCATGCTAGGAATTTATTTTTGTATCCCTCCTGGCTCAATCTCAACTCCTTATTTCTGTCTCTGCTGATTTCCATACCAATGATCTTCTTTGTAGTCCCTAGATCCTTCATGTCAAACTCTTCAGCAAGCTTCTCTTTCAGCCTATTGATTTCCTTCATGTCTCGTGACACAATCGGCATATTGTCAACGTACAGAAGCAAGTATATACTTGACCCACATCAAGTGTGCGAACATAAACTCACTGGTTCTTAATACACCGCTCGAAACCAATGCTCATCATGAATGAGTCAAATCTATTATACCACTGCCTTTGACTTTGTTTTAAACAGTATAAGGATTTTTTTTCATCGTGCATACCTTCTGCCCTTGCCCCTCCATCACGAAGCCTTCAGGCTGACGCATGCAGATTTTCTCATCAAGCTCTCCATGTAAGAACACCGTCTTAACATCCAGCTGCTCCAATTCTAAGTCCTGAGCTGCTACCAAGGCCAACAACACACGGATGAACGTGTGTCTCACCACAGGCGAGAAGATCTCATTGTAATCTTCTCCCTTCTTCTGTGCGAATTCCTTGGCCACTAACCGAGCTTTATACCTCACATCGCCACCATCTCCTTCCTTGACCTTGTATACCCACTTGCAACCAATGGTCTTTTTGTCCTTGGGCAATTTTACCAATTCCCCATTGCCATTCTTGTAGATGGATTATATCTCCTCCTCCATTCCCAGCCGCTATTCTGCAACTGCGCTCGAAGTATGGGCTTTATCAAACGTCAAGGAATCCTTGTGCTCTATATTCAGGGCGTATGAATGCATGTCATCAAATGCAAAACTAGAAGCAGAATAGTTCCACTTACCCAATCTCTCTGGTGCTCTCCTAGTCCTCAATGACTTCTGCACATCTGACTGACTCTGGGCAGGGACCTCACCATGAGTCTGAATCTGATCTGTCTGAATCTGCTATCTCCCAGCAGTCGAGTCCTGCATGTCTCAGCAGTCGACATCTTGTGTCTTTATCTCCAAGGTAGGTGGCTCAACCTCAGAGACGACCTCCTCAAGCCTATGTCCACCATCTGAATGAGCCATCTTCGGCCTGACCATCAACAACTCATCAAATGTGACATGCCTACTAGTGAATGTTTTCTTGGACACATGATCTAGCAACATGTATCTCTTCACTCCCTCTTGATATCCAAGCAAAACAGCCTTTCTGGCCCTCAAATCTAGCTTGTCCTCCTGCAAAGCATATGCATGACATTCAAACATACTCAAGTACGAGTAATCACCAGTCTTCCATGTCCATACCTCCTCAGGAATTTTGAAACGGATCGCCGATAATGGTAGTCTATTCACAAGATGCACATCAGTAGTTACAGCTTCACCCCAATATTACTTAGGAAGTCCAGCAGTGAGCCTCATGCATCGACACTTCTCCATTAGTGTACAACCAATCTCTCTTTAACATCATTTAACTGTGAATCTTTAGGCGTAGTGTAATGCCGTAAAATGCACTGAGATCTCCAGAATTTTCGAACACACTCGAGGTGTACTTACCACCATTGTTTGATCTTAAAATCTTGACAGCTCTCACTGTCTGCTCTTCAACAAAGGCTCTCCAAATCTTAAACTTCTCGAAGACTTGATCTTTTGATTTCATCAGAAAGATACACACCTTTCTCGAGAAATCATCAATGAAAGACACAAAATACTTCGCCCTGCAATGGTAGGTACAGAAATTGGCCCCCTATACATCTGATGTACATAATCAAGTGGCCCTTTGCTGCTATGCTCTGCAATCCCAAAGCGTGTCTTTGTCAGCTTTCCTTCTACACACTTCTCGCAGAACTCCAATATCTTCTCTTTGGCTTGTATCAGCTTCCTTTTGCGAACCACATCCAATGACTTCTCACTTGGTTGTCCAAGACGAAGATGCCATAGCTTTACCGATCCTTCGCCAACTGTGCCTTGAGAGATGTAAGCCTCACCCTCCACGGTGTGCCCCTACAGCACATATTAGTTCTGTACTCTCTTTCCTTTCATCACGATAAGAGAATCCTTGGACACTTTTAATAGATCACATTCCATTACAGTTCTGCACCCAAGTCCTGCTAAAGCTCCAATAGAAATCAACTCCTTTTCAAGTCTGGTACGTGACGCACATCTGTAAATGTCCTGATGACATCATCATGCATTTTGATTCGCACCTCTCCTACACCCACTGTCTTGCATATCATATTGTTTCTCATCAAAACGTTTCCGCCTTCTCCGAAACTATACGAACTAAATCAACTCCTGTGAGGTGTCATGTGGAAAGAACATCCCGAATCCAAAAGCCATCAGACCCCTAGATTTCTCGATGCAGTCGACATCAGAATCTCACCATCATCACTGCTCTTACTACTGATTCCCACTGAGGTAGAACCAGAAGCTTAATCCTTGCCTTTTCCATTCTTTTTAGCTTGGGACAGTCTCGTTTCCAATGTCATGTCTCCTTACACAAGTGACACATGTCCATGCGCCCTCGTGATTTAGGTCTTGGCAACTCTTGTCCTTCCTAGAACCATGGCCGCCTCTGGATTCTTGACGTCCCTTGATAAACAGTGCATCCCCTTGATCACTGCTTTCTCGTCCAGTCACCTTAACACGAAGAACCTTATAGTGTACCGCAGACTCTATCTTCTCCAGAGATAAAGATTCACGTCCCTATACCATGGACTTAACCAATGGGTAGAAATCATCCGTCAAAGAACATAGCAATATTATCGCTAATTGTTCGTCCTCGATATTCACCCACATACTCCACAAGTTAGACACAATCTTCGTAAAAGCATCAATGTGATCCTTGACGTGAGCTCTCTCTTATCTTCAGCACATATAACCGTTGCATTAAATACAACATGCTCGTCAGATTCTTCTTTGCATAGAGCGTCTATAGCTTCTTCCAAAGCTTCTCTGCAGTAGTCTCATCAGACACCTTTCTGAGCACTTCATCTGAAAGTGATAACTGCAGTGTGCTCAACGCCTTTTGCTCCATCTCAGCCTTCGGTGCCTCCGTGACATCCTTGTCATAACCGTCTTTCTCAAAGACAATTTGTGAGCAACCATCTCTCGTAAGAAAAGCTTCATCTTTAGTCTCCAAAGATTGAAGTCATTTCTCCCAGTAAACTTGTCTATCTTGAATGATGTGGTAGAAGACGACATCTTGACTCCTTACTTCTTCCTTACCAATAGCTCTGATACCAATTGTTGGAAATCTGACACAATATCAAACAACGGCTAAGTGTTCACAGTGGAATATATGAAAATAATGTGTCGCCAACTAAATCATGCCGAGTTAGGATCTTGGATGAATCATACGAAGCACAAGATAGCACCACATAATCAAACCAAGCAACCACAAAGAGAGGCAAGGATTTATACTGGTTCGGCCCAACCCATGACTTACGTCCAGTCTTCTGTTGTCACGAATTCCACTAGATCAGAGATGCTAATACAGAGAATACACCGACTACAAATCTCCTCTAACACAATGTATGCCCTTTCGATAAAATAACTCTAGCACTCTAGCAATTACAATGTCTCATGTCCACAACCAATGGAGAGATCTTACCAGAGACATTAGAACAAGGAATACCTCCCATTCCAAAGCTCGTAGTCACCTCGAAGCTCTCTCCTCGCCTACCGCCAGCAAAAGATCTGATTCTCTCTTGAAGACGCAAGGAAATCTTCTCAATTCTTCGTCGCGTAGTCGTCAAAAGTGTATCTCTTGGTATTTCAATCATAGGAATACTCCCTAGGGTAGAAGATGGCGTTTTCAATCATGTCCATCCAATTTAACCCCAATAGAAACCAACGGTCCAGATTAGAAGCTGAAATTTGGACGCATTAATGTTTCTGAGCACCGACACGGCCGTGTTGATATGCGGCACGTCCGTGCGTAAAACGGCGTAACTTGCATGTAGCTCCAGAACAATTAGCACGGCCGTGCGGCATGGTCGTGTCTAAATAAAACAGAGTTGACTGTCAACACGGTCGTGCGCATGACCGTGCCAGTAAAAAACAGAGAGTTGACTGTCAACACAACCATGCACACGGCTGTGTCAGTAAAACAGAGAGTTGCCTGTCAGTGTTGTTGGATCAGCACATCCATAACACAGTCGTGTCCAAATCTGTGTAAGTCAGCTTATACATCTTCTGACATGCTTGGCCGTGCTAAAACCCGCACGACCGCGTCACATCCCAGATTCCAAGTTTGAAGCATTAATCAACATCTTTTATGCAGCATATGGTTAGTAGTACTCGTGTATATCAACTTCACATTTCTAATAGGACCTTTCTGCTCTGAACTCAACCGAACATTGAGGATGATATGGCTATATTTTTCAGTTTTGAAGATGTAATGAAATCAGTTGGGATCGTCCAGTTGCCGCCCAGTTCTTCATGAAGATTATAAATGATGTGCAATGAGGACCATGAAGCGGAAACTAATTGAACAACTGAGGTTTTGGAAGGATGTTAAGGTGTCTCATCCTGCTACTAATTTGATCAAGGGCATGTCTTCTGAGATAAAATGATAAGCTGGGGTTTGGCCTATGGGATTGGAAAATTGGATAAGAAAAGAAAGAAATCTCGTTGCATGAAGCTCTTGAACAAGCCCATACCATCATACACATGTGACAAACCCATCTATGAAAGTTACTAGAGCAAGAAATATAGAGGATCTTTGTAGGGAGAAGGCTAATTGGGTAATTCCAATCAATTTTCTTATTAAGCCATAAATCAAATATACATGCATGAAGCATATATCCCTGTTAGATTTGGAGAAAAGACTAAAGTGGTAAAGACCATTTGAGTAGAAATTATCTATTATGGCATGAATCATGTGTGCACGCGTGCATGCATGCACACACAAAGCAAAGCGAAGAAAAGCTAAATTATATGTTTATGAACGCATGACATCACTAAATAATACAAGTAATAAATAATAACTACCATAATGATAACTAATCATAGATTTACAACATGTTGGTCAAAGTTAATTGCTAATATTTGAGGTAACACCAAATCGTCATGAGCATTTTCAACTACCTCATGTTTACTAATAAATCTCCTAGCTAGCTAAAATCAACTCGAGATAACAACCCTTTGGGGGGGAAGACGTAAATAATGATGTTAACATCACCATCTTTTTTGTCCTTTTCTTCTATGATATTTGTTCATGGTGAAGAAGATGACTTTAATCATTCAGTTTCATGATTTTTTCACTTAGTTTAGATTTTCTTAGAAAAATGGGGGGTTTTTATTGTGTCATGTGGCATAAACCTTAAATCCATTAGATATAAGAGCATATAGAAGAAGAGAACATAATTTGATAAACCTAACCACTTGGTTTTTTTAAGAAATTAGGTAAGGGGGTTATCTGCATTTAACTAGTTGAAGGGGTATTGTTATTATTGAAAATGCTAGTAACTGGAGCGATAGATCTGTGAATTCTCTGTCAGTTTAACAAAGAAGCTACATTGTTCAAATAAGATAATTAAGTAATTTAATGTTAAGTAGACCAAAATTTTGCCTATGGATCATTATTAATATAAGTTAACTATTAATCTCAATCAAGATAGTTGATATCTTGTTTCAAATGAAATTTCAAAACTAGAAATTTCTGCATGTTTCCATTTTGGCTATTGTTAAGGTTAGTAAACAAAAACAAATGCGCCCTAGCATGTTTATGTTCGTCCAATTATTAGAAAGCTTGATAATATCTTTTGGTCAACTTATTTAAGTAATTGACAAGTCTAGGTAAATGCTTGGGCTTCTTGAACCCATTTATAGTGAGGGAGTCTAAAAGTGAAAAGGGTGCAATTAGTGATTCATAATTCAAGCCACCCCCTAATTCAATCCACACAACAATAACTTTTACATTGATGATAATTGAACCATTGCACTTCACATTCAGCCCTTTTATGTTCTTTAAGAGGAGGAGATATATTGGGTTTACTAGCTGGATGAGATGAGCTGGTGATGTTACCAACATTTATCTGTCTTCCTAGGTGTCTCAACCTCTTGTTATTATTTAGATCACCTCAACCGCTTTAGGGTGCCGATCCCTTATCTTTCGTTCATCTGTCCCCCGTGTTATCGATGTATGATTGTATATCTCCGTATATGTTCTCATTTAACTTGGACTTCAATGATTTGTTTTATCTAAGTGCATTCATTTATTGTATGTTCATGATCTTTATGGTACTCATAGTACCTCTTATTATTCTTTGAAAGGATGGTGTGAACCGGATGTAAATTGAAGACAAATCTAGGGGTTTGAATTGGATTTGGGGAAAAGATACGACTTTTATTGGATTTCGAATAAAGATAACACGATAGGTGGCCTCAATTCAAGAGGAGACCGCTCTCCTAGCTTTAGATTCGAGAGCAAAGCCCAACTTTCCAAGATCTAAGATTCTATCCAACTCCTAGAGAATTTCCGTCACAAATTTTAGCATTCATCCTTAATCCTAGCCGCCATCTATTTATAATGGCTGTTTTCTCAAAAATACAGAAATTACAAAAATGCCCCCTAAAGTCTAAAATTACAAAATTGCCACTGGTTCTTGCGATCGCATCATTACTCCGTCATCAAAGAAACACCTTGTCCTCAAGGTGGTGTCATGAAATCCATGAGGCATGCTACTCCAAATGGAGGTACTTGTCCCCTTCCAGCTCTTCATTGTCAACTGTCTTGCTTTCTTCATCTTTGATGATCAACATCTGGAGAGCACGATCTCAACAACAATGTCCTGTTTCGAACTTCTCGCCACATCGAAAACATAAATCCTTGGTACGTCTATCTTGGATCTTCGTCTATGTGAGACGCTTAAGCATGCTGTCCAATGGAAGTTCATTATTCTTCTCTTGGCCCATCTAAACCTTGCCTAGTTGAGGCTTCCGTATCTTCGTTGTAGCCTGGGTGCAGAATGTCCGCTTATTACTACCTTAGCATGTCGGGCTAGCTCCACCAGCAGCCCTCTCAGTCTTTGTATGTGTAGCTCAGCCCGAATGTTTGTCTTAAGAACTTTCATGAAACTACTCTCCAAAAACTCCTCAGATAATCCCCGTACGTGGTCTAAAATTATCTCAAACTTCTTTATGTACTCACTGACTGTACCCTCTTGTCTAAGTGCAAAGAGATGCTCATGTATGTCTTGTCCCTAGTGTCGCAAAATCTATGACGCAGACAGTCCTTAAATTCCTACCATGAACGCACTTCAGTGATGCCTGGATAAGTCTTCTCTATCCAAGCATATTCCAACAGCCGCCAACTTCTCTACTTTCGTAAGACGGGTCACCTCAAAGTACCTATTTATCATATAAATCTATCCATACAGATCATCTCCTTCAAATATGCGCATCTTCAATTTTTTGACTATGCTTTCTGTGTTGATAACTAATTATTCTACTATTCCTCTATACAAGCAGCGGTGAAACTGTTGAAAAGTGTGATGCTGTGCATCCTACTCTCCAAACTGGGCTCCATCCTCAATCCACATCTCCATCCTCCTCGTAGTCCGAGACTTCACTATGCTAATCATCGAGCTCCTCGTAGTCCGGAACACATCATCAGAGTTTTTCACCTGCAAACCAGGGGCCGTGTGGTCCCTGTAGGTCCTCCAGATCATCGTTGGTGCCCCTAACGGACTCTCAGCTGCTTGCTTATTTCCTGACGGGCTGCCCGAGGGTCCCGTGGCCCTTAGCAACCCTACTTGCCGAGGCATAGTGAATCGCCTAGGGGCTGAGAGGCCCCGGGCGGCTTAGCCGGGGGTCAGCGGGGCCTGACAGGCCGGGCCGCCAGGGGGCTATGAGTCCCCAGGAGGCCCAGCCATGACCCGACTTGGTCTAGGAGGGCCGCCTCGGGGTCGTGAGTCTTCCATGGGCCTTCGGAACCCAGGTGGCCTGCCCCGGGGTCGCGGTGCCCTCGACAAGGGTTTGGGGGTCGTCGCCCCCCGTGGGTTCTTCTGTCGCATCATCAGACTCCAGATCTGCATTGATAGCAGTCCTTCTATAAATTCTTCAACTTTCTCGTTTTTTCGTCAAAGGCCGCCCTTTTTGCGTTAGATCTGAGTTGATATCCCCTTTCCTTGTCCAGATATTACTTCTTTTCCTTTGCATCCCTGCGATTTATTGCGAGAGTTGATGTTTTAACTGCGCGATGGCTTCCAATGCTGCGCTTGTCCTTGCATCTGATGCATTCATCGTAGATTCAATCGACGAAAACCGTTTCTTCATTGATTTCTTCGAAGCTTTCACTTCGACATCAAGTTTTGTAACGCCCCGCTCCCTGCGGGTGCCGCTACAATTGAAACATGAGTGTACATGTCACGTATGTAACAGTGAAGTCAATGTGGAGCAGTGCAGAAAGTAAGAAGATACTCTAAACTAAGCAGGTAAGAACAGTAAAACAGGTAATGCAGTACTGAACAGGAAAGAGACAAGTAAAACTACGGCTGAAACGTAAATGGAACACGTACCTGCCGCTAGGTCAAGGCTCAACATTACTCAACTATAAGTCTAACTCCTCGTGCTCAAGTACCTCCGAATGATTTTATGCGTCGTACTTAGTGGGCAACAGAAGTCGCGCCACGCTCAATAGAGTAGACAATATCTAAACAAGAAACAAGAAAGGTAACGGTGCACAAAGAAGACATGACAGAGATAATGGTACTGAAAAGCAACAGAGATAATAGTACTGAAAAGAAGTAACAAGGTATAATTAAATGTCCACGACTACTGTAGGGGTAACTGCTAAGTAAACCAATCTTAGGTCGTGACTTATGAAGGGGAGCACGATGTGCAACTGGGAGCTACCTGGACCGCGAGGGTGCGATCCTGGACCGTGTCCAAAAGTAGAAAGTACCGTACTAAAAAAGATGTAACACTATGACCTGTGGCGGGGGATCCAAGACCCATTAAAATGGCCATCCATGTCTGCTCCCGGTCTCAGGACCCATCTGAAATGATGGACGTCCCCCAACCTGGGGGCTGTAGATCAGGACCCAGTCGCTCCCGCACTCCTTCGATCATAAGTTTCCCGAAACCCAGTGAGTCAAGCAGAAATTAACCAGTTTATTAATTGTTAGTGTCGTGAGGTGAGTTAAGTTTAATATTATGTAAACTACGTAGCCAAGGGGAATCCATTGTCGTACATGTAATATTAACCTGTCATGTCATGATAGTCCACCTCAAATCTTACTTGCCAATCGGTATAAGTGCCATCTCAAGTAACAACCCAAGACTATGCAATTTAAACACAATATTAAACTAGCAGGGTACTAATAAGCTCAAGGGACACCATGATAATGAAACTGGCATGTGATAAGGTAGCATGTATGTTTCTCATGGCATGATATGTCAAACTAAACTGTTAATAAAGCAATAAACCGTTTCATGCGGCAAACCAAAAATGAAGAAATATAGCATCTGTTTAATATCGAAAGCTCAAAAGTCAAACACATAATGGCTCTAGGGACTCTATGCCATTTGGGATAAAAACGGGGGTCTTTCATCACGTGGTGGGGGATCCATGCCTACGGCAAAATCCACGGGGTTCCTAGTAAGGGACTAAGGGCTACAGGTCAAGATAACGGGAGAACGTGGCTCCTATCCAAGTGAACCTCAACAACAATCCAAAACAGCGAGAAAACCTTCAGTCGAGACTAAATGACAGCAGGAAAACAGCAAGTCACGAGCACAATCAACAAGGGGCAACATGCCGCTAGCAAGGGGCCACAGCACCCCATTTTCAGCGAGCAAGGAACAACCGCAACTAAAGAATCACCGATCCCAGAAATCAGCAAGCAAAAGGGACAGACCGCAAGCCAGCGCAGCCCAAGCGAGGACCCTGGGACTCTACGACAAGCATGATAGGGAAACCAACCCACTAAAATTACCGTAGGACCCAAACCCTACGTCACTCCCCTAAATCATCCTTTTCCTTTAATAAAAAATCCATTTCCCCCACAAAACTCCAAAGATTCAATTTTAGATTAAGCATGCACAAAATTGAAAGAGAACTGAACATGAGGGGAGATAAGTCTACCAAGAATTGCCGAAGAAAACCCAGACAATTAAGAACTGAGCCACATCAACAGATCCCGCCAAAAACAACTCAAAGAAGCCACCGAAAAATAGTTGAAAGGCTCCGAAAATAGTGGAGAAATACTTACAGAGCTTCCAGCAAGAAGAGGGAGGGGATAAATGGGGTTTAAAGAGTCGAAGGGACCCGCAGAAGGACGAGGGGCTGACATCGTCGTGTGTGAAGGACGGAGGGGACGAGGCTGCATCGTCGTGTCGCTGTCGTAGAGGAGGACGAGGGAGCTCGTTGCATCGAATCGAAGGACAGAGGGGCTCGTGCGGTGACGTCAAAGCCCTAGGGCTTCTCGTCGAGTCGACATAGAGAAAAGGGATAGGGCGATTGAGGCCCTCTGGGTTCACTGCTGCGGGATCGAGTGAGAGAGGGGGGAGAGAAGCCCTCACAGGCTTAGGCCTGGAGCGGGCCACCAAAGAAACAAATTGAGAAAAAAAGAGAAAGAGAGAGACGCCCAGTTGGGCTGGGCCGTTACACTCTACCCACCTTAGAAGAAATTCCGTCCTCGGAATTCTAAAACAAGATAATATTAACAGTACACAAAAGAAGTCCAACATCAACCAGTTACAACAAAATGAAGATCAGTTCAAGCAACTGATAATACAAGCCAAGAGTCGAGAGCATCTGTCTCCACTGCCTCCATGGTGGAAGTCTGGCACCTCTGAGGTGGTGGTGGTGGCCGTTGCTTTGGCTGATTGGCACTGGCAGGCATCGTCTGGTCAACTCGTCTTGGACAGCTATCCATGGAGTGCTCTGATGCACTGCAGATCAGACACAGGTGGTTTCAGCGGTGGTAATCTCTCTTCATGTGTCCGGATCGATGACAATAGTCACATATCACATGGCATTGAGTGCTGGCTTCTACTCTGGTCCTCTGAATGGTGTAGTATGCTCCGTCTGGATGGTTGTCCTCTCCCATTCTCCGATGCGAGTGTGTACTGACGCTGAAGGTCATCGGATCTGCTCCGCAGCAATGGTCGGTGGTGGTCGTCTCGAAGGGACTCCTGCCTGTCGCCTTCGTTCCTGCTCTAGCTGCACGTACTCGTACTCTCGAGCTGTGGATAGCATGTCAGCGTGGGTCGTCAGCCTGAACCCCACCAGCTTGTCGCAAATGTCGATGTCCAACACCTGCTGAAATCTCTTAGCCCGAGCCTGAGGAGTGGACACTGCGTCCTTGGCAAACCTGGAACACCAATTGTTAGTAAGCACAAACACACAGTATGGTTAGTGGTCACACATCAAATTACTACTGAGTTTAGAAAACTCAACATCGTACTCCTCTACAGTCATGAAGCCATGTTGCAGGCCTATGAATTGTGCCTCTAAATCCATTTGTGCCTCTGGGGAGAAGTACTGGGCATCGAACGTCTCCTTGAACGTAGCCCAAGAGATCGGCTGATGTAGTCGGTCCTATGCAGAATCCCACCAGTCTCTGGCATTTCTACTTAGCTACAACTTTGCCATGCTAACCCATAAAGCTGGAGGTATCTCTGCTACCTTCAGCATGTCGATGATCGAGCGCATCCATCCCTCTGCAGCCAAAGCATCTCCTCGTCCTTTAAAAACCGACGACCGAAGCGATCGAAATTGCTGCACTCCTCCATCCTGCCTGGGTTCTTTTCGTATAGTCTGGATCAACTCTCGCAAAGTCTGGTCTGAAATTTGATGCACCGTGTTGGATCCGGCGCCACCGGACCCAAATCGTGCTCCTGAAGCCATGTGCGCTTTCCTGGACGGTCTACGTCTCTTGCGTATATACGCACCTGCATTCACAAGGCAATATTGAGTCAACCGAGTATCACACTTCCTGCCCACTCTATACTGTTCACGAGGCGATTGCGTGGACCTGCATGAGCCACCACTTTGTAATGCCACACTCTCCGTTGGTGCCACTATAATTCAAACATGAGTGTATAGGCCAGTGAAGTCAATGTGGAGCAGTGCAGAAAGTAGATACTCTAAACTAAGCATGTAAGAACAATAAAACATGTAATGCAGTACTCAACATGAAAGAGACAAGTAAAAGCTACACTACGACTGAAACGTAAATGGAACACGTACCTGCCGCTAGGTCAAAGCTCAACAATACTCAACTGGAAGTAACAATCAAAGACTACGCAATTTAAACACAATATTAAATTAGCAGGGTATTAATAAGCTCAAGAGACAACATGATAATGAAACTGACATGTGATAATATAGCATAGATGTTCTCATGGCATGATATGCCAAAGCAATAAACCATTTCTGGCAAACCTAAAACGAAGAAACATAGCATCTGTTTAATAATGAAAGGTCAAAAGTCAAACACATAATGGCTCTAGGGACTCTAGGCCATTTGAGATCAGAACTGGGGTCTTTAATCGCGTGGTGGAGGAACCCATACCTACGGCAAAATTCACGGGGTTCCTAGCAAGGGACTAAGGGCTACGGGTCAAGATAACGGGGGAACGGGGCTTCTATCCAAGTGAACCTCAACAACCCAAAACAGCGAGAAAACCTTCAGCCGAACCTAAATGACAGCAGGAAAAACAGCAAGCCGCGAGCACAATCAACAAGGGGCCACAGGCCGCAGGCAAGGGGGGCCGCATCACCCAATTTTCAGCGAACAAGGAACAACCGAAACCAAGGAGCCACCGATCCCAGAAATCAGCAAGCAAAAGGGACAGACCGCAAGCCAGTGCAGCCCAAGCGAGGACCCCGGGACTCTACGACGGGCAGGTGAGGGAAACCAACCCACTAAAATTGCCGTAGGGACTCAAATCCTACATCACTCCCCTAAATCATCCTTTCTCTTTAATAAAAATTCCATTTTCCCCACAAAACTCCAAAGATTCAATTTCAGATTAAGCATGCGCAAAATTGAAAGAGAACTGAACATGAGGGGAGATAAGTCTACCAAAAATTGCCGAAGAAAACCCAGACAATTAAGAACTGAGCCACAACAACAGATCCCGTCGAGAACAACTCAAAGAAGCCACAGAAAAATAGTCGAAAGACTCCGAAAGTAGTGGAGAAATACTTACAGAGCTTCTAGCAAGAAGAGGGAGGGGATGAGGGGGTTTTAACGAGTCGAATGGACCCGCAAAAGGACGAGGGGCTGACGTCGTCATGTGCAAAGGACGGAGGGGACGGGCTGCGTCGTCGTGTCGCTGTCGTATAGGAGGACGAGGGAGCTCGTTGCGTAGAATTGAATGACGGAGGGGGCTCGTGCGGTGATGTCGAACCCCTAGGGGTTCTTGTCGAGTCGAGAGAGAGAAAAGGGAGAGGGCAATTGAGGCCCTCTGGGTTCGTTGCTGCGGGATCGAGTGAGAGAGAGGGGGGAAAGAGAACCCCTCACGGGCTTGGGCTTGGAGCGGGCCACGAAAGAAACAAAAAGGGGGAAAAAGAGAGAGAGAGAAGCCCAGTTGGGCTGGGCCGTTACAAGTTTCTCTTCCAAAGCTTCGATCTTTTTTATTATCGTCGCTATTATTGATGCCAAGATCGATGATTTGATACCAATTTGGTGTGAATCGGATGCAAATTACAGACAAATCTAGGGGGTTGAAGTGGATTTCAAAAAAAGATATGATTTTTATTGGATTTCGTATAAAGATAAAGATATGTGGCCTCAATTCGAGAGGAGGC